>JAAVTH010000037.1:1200000-1800000 GCA_011947325.1 Phytophthora macrochlamydospora | reverse complement strand
ACACATTTCGGTTCTCCTCTCGGTCGCACACTTCCTTGTCCAGAACGTCTCGCTCGAAGAAAAGCGCTCGACTGGCTGTGAGATAGGCCTCGTTCACCTCCTGCTCGTCCCGGTGGACGTTCAGCAGCTCAATTGCCGCTTCTTGGGCACATAGGCGTCTACACTTTCACTGAAAACGTCGTCGGGTTCGCGAAGTGCGTCGCGCTGCTGTCGAGTTCGCTCGCCGTGTCGGCGCTTTGTGTACGCCTTCGACAGCAGCTCCTCAGCAGTTAGTTTAGGGGTCTTAGAGGCATCCGAGAGCTTCGAACGACTTTTGTCAGGTGGTTTGAGTCCCCGAGCGGATATAAACTGCTGGAGTGTTGAGGCTTTGGCCGGTGTGTGTGAAGTGCTTGTGTCTGAGGCGGTGATCACATCAGACTGCTGCTTTACGTCGTGGTCCATGTCTTGAGGTTTCGCTATGAGCAAAGCGAAGAGTCGGCCTAAACCTTGTGAGAAATAGCTTTAGCTTGTACTAGTATGATTTATCTGCGTGGTATTTGACGAGATGGAGCTCAGCACTCCGTTGGAGGTCGTCAAAGAGCTCTCTGGGAGCATCTGCCAACTGTCGATGCACTTCCGCGACTTCTTTCGGATGCATGTCCAGCCATGGCAACGGAAAACCGCGCGAGTCTCCATTATGTGGACGACCGATCAAAAACTGATCGACGATTACTTGCGCTTTGTCTCGCCTGCGTTGGGTAATTGTTGCAGCATCCAGCGGCACGAGCTTTGAGCTTCCGATCGCTCGATAGCCTTCCACTGCACTCCAGAATCGTCGACCTGTTTCCATCTCTTGTTGCTTCAGTTGAGTTGTATCCGCACGCAGCGTCGAGGTACGCAAAGGCGAAGCTGCCACCGATATCCGAATCGGATCCTTTTTCTGACTGGAGCTGTACGAGCGTCCCGACCTTCCTGCACCTCTAGGGTTTGATAACTCTGCGGATACAAGATGGCGTACGCTTCTTGGAGAGTATTGGACAGCGGCGTGGAGGCAAACTCCTGCCAAAGACGTTGCTTTGCTTCCGTTGAGAGAGGTACCATCCCTTCAAACCCTGAACGTTCTCTTTGCCTTTGAACGTTTTCGGTCTTGCCACTTTTGGTACTTCCATCCGAGCCCCTTGCAGTTGGAAAGCCGCCGCTGGCGATGGCCCTGCTGCGTCACAACTACGACCTTTTCGACCGGCAAGACGTGCTGGGCCTGTAGAAGTGTCAGTCTTGCTAGGAGAAGCTCTCTGCTCACTGCCGGTAAACTTCACTTCGTCTGTATTGATCGACACGACTTCACGCGTCTTGAACTCGGAAAGTTGTGTTCCCAACCGCTGTGCCGAACTAGTCGCAGACAAAGCCTTGGAGCTGCTACTGAGTCCCAAACCTGCGAGTTGCAGTTCGACTTGCGAGGCTGAATGGGTCTTAAGTTCACCAGCATCCAATGATGGCTGTAATTTGATCCACGGTTTGGGCGTTGTTGATGGAGTTTTATCAATTCCGATCGGCTGGGGACTCAGTGGCGCTGGTGTAGGCTCCACGTATTCCTTCGCTTTATTATCCTCGACCTCTCGCTTCGCAGGCTTCGTGACAACTGTGATCTTGATGCTGGGTGTCATCGGAGGCGAAAGCAAGGAACTCGGATCAGGAATGTCAATTGGACTCGCCTCTCTTGGTTTCTCAACGACTTTCCGCGTATCCTCTTGTGACCTAGTCCCGCTTGCTGTACGTCGTAGGCGGCGGGTCTTTTTGATCATGGTCATTGACTTCCTTCGAGAGCAGGCCAACCGTTGTCATAGTGAATCGGTTTATCGCGGTCTTCATGGCAGTTCGGAGCGAAGGTTTCTTGAGCGCTGTCTGAGTGGAAACTGCTAACACGAGGTATAACGACTGGCTTTTCCCGGTCGAGGTAGGAGCCTCGATCTCCGACGAAGGTAGAGTGTGAATGATTGCTCGCTACAACAGCAAGCGGGAAAGCTTCAAATGTCGCCCCCTCTTCCCATTTCACGAAGGCGGTCATTGCACTGTCGACGGTATCCGTCGTGGCTTCAATACGTTGTTGAGGCTGTGAATCGAACTCTCTTGTCGAGCTTTCATGGATCTGCCGTTGCGTCGGGGGTAGCGATGGCGATGATAAATTCACTTCAATGCTCAGCGGAGGTGCGTCTTCCATCTGAACATCGTGCTCTGGAGCAAAATCAATAGGATCTTCTAGCTTGCTTGTTTCAGTGTAATCGTCTGGTGACTCTTGTGTCTCTATTGCATCCACCTTCTCTTCAATTTGATCGATTTCACAACGTTGATGCTCAACGGAGGCATACTTGGGACTTGTCTGCGTTGAGTTTGCGGGATTTTGCCAACTCCGAGGAGTGTTTGCACTTGCTGGGATCCCTATCTGTTCACTCAACTCCTGTGAATCTAGATGGTCCTCCAGTTGGTTGTTGTTTGGATTGTTTGAAATGTTTGCAACAAGACGAACTTCTGGCTCGGCTGCCTTCTCAACGATAGTACAATTGAAGTCTGAAGATGCAGACGCAGTACTTCCAAAACTCGTGCTGTGCCCCCACTCGAACTGCTTTTCACAGATTTTTCGGGCGCTTCTGGGTCATTTGGAGAATTGCCTTCGCCTTGTTTCGACTCAAGCGCCACCGACTCTTGAGCTTCATGTAGAGATTGCATCAGCTTGGACGATTCCTGTGAAGCAACACCTTGACGCCGACTTGCTTGTCGCTTTTTCTCTCTTGCAATACTCATTCTGTGAGCATGCGCCAAAACTTCCTTGATACTCGGAGCAGAGCCATCCGCAAGCTTCACACCACCGCGTTTCCAAATCGCCTCAGCATTGCTGACACTTAAAGCTGTTTCAGGCTCTCGAATCGGCTGAGGACTTCGGAACGAGTTGTCGTCCACTTTTTCGCTCCGTACTCCACTCCCAATGACAAAATTCCCAAAGTTGAGTTCTGATCCGTGAATCTGGGACAAATTATCACTCCGTCGGCTCTCCAACTCACCGCCATTGACGCTTTCTTCGGTATCGATCTCCACCCTCTGGGATTGCCGGTGTTTCATTGCTCGCTGGAGCTCTTCTTTCTTACGATTACGAGCGACCACAGTTGGTTTAGCAATTGCTATCGCTTTGCGCCGAGCTTCCGGAATTGCCTTAAAATCGACAATGTGATCAGGAGACAGCTCTGCCTCGCCTGTGACTGGATTCCGCTCAAGCATTATGCTCTTCGTCTCAACTTTCTTCTTCGCTGCATCCTCTCGTTCAGCTTCTAGGGCAACTCGACGCTCCTCTTCAAACAGAAGATCACCACTGGCAGTGTACTTTGCTGCCATATTGTCACTGTCGCTGTCCAAAGATTCGTCATCGTGCAGCCACGATGGTAGGTCTCCAGGACTCGCCGCGTATTTTTCAAGCTGCTTCGACGTCGAGGAATCCCTTCAGCTAGTAGAGCGGCAGCAGTGAGCAGCCGTTCCATCCCTATACTTCTCCGTTTTGTCAACACTGGGTCTCCCTTGAACTCAGGCCACTTTCACTATCGCTATCACTGTTTGCTTCTCCGTCAGCATTCTCCTGAGCAATCAAATTCTCTGCAAGCCAGCAGCAGCAAGAGCGAAACAAATTCAGCACGAACAGCCAATGCACTTTGTCTGTCGCTTCTTTCTGCAGTTGATAGAGCGGCTCTGGAAGATCGTCAACTTTCGCTTCTGAGGGGATGCCGCGTTTTCATTCCGCTTAGCAGCTTTATGGGCTTCCTCCAAAAGCACTCTTGACTGGAACAATCGTGAGCACCGAGATAATTCTGCCTCCAGAAAGGATTTACGATCCTTATACGCTGCAAGCATTTCTTCCGATGATGAACGTCGATCCGAGGTTGCGATAGCGTCCTCACCCTTAAGTTCTAGCTTAATATCCTCGAACCGTCTGGCCACAGCTCGGATTTCTATCTGCTTCATCAGCGACAAGGCCATTCTCAACCGGCTATGCTCCAATGCCATCCGTGCAGTGCAGATTCCCTCTACACTCCTCACTTCTGCAAACAAAGCCGTTCGACACGCTTTCTCGCCCATGTCAACTTGCTCTTGCATTCTTTTCACCTTCTTCTCGGCCTTGCGCAGCTTCCTTTGCATTCTTGTCACAAGGCCTTCAAGCTCCATCAAAAGGTGCCAATTCTTGTCTCCGTCTTCACTACTTCCGGCACCATCCGCATGTTTAAGCTTCTCAACTTCCAGCATAAAAACTTCCTTATTGAAGAAAAGATCAGCGTCGGTATCACTCGAGAGAAGTCGTAGCATTCCGACGTCACTCCTGATCTCTTGTTCGCCGACCTTCAACACAGGAGATAAGAGTTGGCTCCACGCGCCCTCAGCCTTTCGAATCCGTTGGTATAGTTCCACAAGATAAGACTCAACCTTTGTGCATTCGTCTTCAAGCCGATACGCTTGTGATAGAACTTCGTCCACAGAGAAATCCAACGAGTACAGCAGCCCCACAAAGCTGGGTATAAGCCATTCTTCACAAGCTTCAGTGTCGAGCGTTGTCGCTAAAATGTAGCGTGCATAGTTTTCGTACTCTCCCGTCGCACTAGCTCGAATACTTCGATCCCTCGCACGCTCCTCCCACTCATTGTATCGGCGCCTTCGAGCTTCATCGGCATCTTTCGACGATACCACAGACTTTGGAACGTACAAGAACTCGTCCTTCGACTTGCAAATCCGAGTCTTCACCGCATTGAGAAACCCACGCGACCTGGTGACGGCAGGCCCGAACGTCGAACCAGGAGCAAAGCGAATTAGTTTCTGCCGAAGCCACAACTCCTCCCGTAACCTGCTATGCCATTGTCCAGAGTGCACATCAGCAGGAATTCTATCACCAACACTCCATTCTCTTGCCATTAAGGTGATCACACACCACAACAAACGGTGATTATCTTCCAAAGTTTTAGCCATGGATTGTTGGTCCAAAATATTGCGGGAATTGAAGGCGAAAAGGCCTTCACCAAGTAACAGATTTGTATCTGGATCAGGCGCAAGTTGCAGCGGAGTGAGACCATGGCGATTTGCCCGCTTCACAGTTGCTGCGCCTTCACTTAACAGCAGCGAGAGGATTTCCAGCCGTCTTGCAGGATCCTCGATTTGAGCTGCCACATGAAGTGCTGTGTTCCCTGTCGCATCGTCAACTGCATTCACAAGGTGTCTCTCTTGCAGAATGGCGTTGCGAATATCCACGACACTGTCACTTGACAGTACTTCGTGAAAGTGTCGGATCGCATCTCCTGCCGTTGACAATTGGAATTCCTGAACATCGTACTGCCGAGGAAGCGCATTCTCGGAGATGTTTACATTTGCACCGTACGCGTGGCTTGGAAGGCCCCCGAAGATTGAGCCAGCGTCTGAAAATGAACCGTAAAATAGCATGGGGAAGAACGCAGAGACTTCGCGGTAGGCATCCCAAGCGTCCAGCCGCAGCTGGTCTTCTAAGAATCCATCGATTCGATCCCATGGGGCAGACTTCCAAGCAGTGAACACACTGAAGAGCAAATTTCGCCGCTGCTGTCGGGCACACAGCAACTTCATCGTGAGAAACAGTTTCCGTTTGCGGATGAAATGGGTCCAGGCCTCGAACGTTCGCCATAAAACGAGATTTTCTCTCTCGTCTCGCCACACTGCGAGGGTATGTTGCAATCGCAAACGCCACGTTTGACTGTTCTCCAATCGCGACAAATTCAGCTCCCGCTTGAAGGCTGCGTGTAACTGCACACGTTGCCAGGCTCTCCATGCTCGTCGATAGAAACTCTCGTGGTGTTGCTTCCGAAGAAATAACTTGAGGGGACGAAGCTTCTTCTTGGCCCTAGCGTAGCGATGGAAGCGCAACAAAATGTCTCTCGTGACTTTCTTCTCGTGTGCACTCTCAGCGATCTCTTGTCGCCACTCCAAAAGAATTTTTCGGCTGATTACGTGGGAATAATGTAAGGATGCAATCGCCAGAACTTGGCGACGGCGAATCTGCCGCCGCGCATGTGCATGAAGGCGCAAGTAGAAGCGTCTCAGTCTCGCCGCTGGAGCCTTAGCAGCAGCTTTCACGCATCGCACTTGTCGCTCCTGGTAGTTGTGCTGCCAAATATCCCAATGCGGGTTGGATTGAGCATAGTGTGGCAGTGGCAGACCGAGTCTCTTGCAGCGATTGAACGCGGCCCAACGCGCCCAAATCTCAAACACCAGAAGCAGCGTTTCTGCCGGCCACCGCTGTCGAGACCCGAAGGCCATTCGCACTGCTCGTTTCAAACATAGTTGTGCATTAATCCCCACCCGTTTCTTGGCTTCGTGCAGTTTCTTCCAGATAAGGAAAACGTGCTGCACCACTTTCTTGCGGACTTCTTCACGAGCTGCGACGTGTTGTGCTCGTAGTTGAAAGACGCGACTTCGACCTTTGTCGGACGGAGCTTCTACGCCAGCGAACGCCGCACCCAAAAACGCGCCCAGAAAAGTCGTTTTAGACGCTGCTTTACTTTCGCTCGCAATCGCTTTCGCGTCTTTTTCTTGTTTGCCACCGTCACGTTCCCAGTCCGAGGTGAAGACGAGATTGAGCACCATCCTCGGCAGCTGTTTCTGCGTCGCTGCCTGCCGGAACAACTGCAGCTCCATTTCTCGAAGTTGCATGGTCTCAACAACGTCTCCATACCACATTTTAAAGTACTTCCGCATCAGCGATCGGTGTGCACGAGTGCCCACGCGATAAGTCATTACCCACAGCTCGAAAAAGCGCGTCGATACTGCAAACGTCTTTGGCGCCATGAAAGATACTTGCGCCGTCGCAAGTACATTCGCCATGTTGATTGTATCATCTGAGCAGCATAAATCTGCCTTGCTCCTTTGCGGTGACGCGTAAGATATTCCTCCACCTCCGCGTCGTCCAGCATTTCGTCCTGTTCTTCGTTCTTGAAGCCTCGAGATACCGAACTCAGTATTTGTACGGAGGCTGACGTCGATAAAATTTTGCCATTCATCGCTCGAGGGGAGGTTGGCCATGCTTTTCGCTGCCTGCAAGCCACTCCGTTTTAATGGTGTCAACTGAAGCGCGCCTTGAGCAGCACGTCGTCGTCGTCGATGATGCCCAGCTCGCATTTTTGCTGGTGATTGCGAACTCGTGTATGGATCTGCGAACTGTTCAAAATATTCCAACTTGGTGGTGAACGCCGTCAACTGTTTCTGCAACGCGGTTCCAAAGGCCTCCCGCTCTTCTTCGTCTTTCACAGCAGCCAAGTCTTTGGGAAGAAGGCGCTTCACCATGTGCTTTCGTCTGGGTTTTTCCTGGTTGCTCTGATTCATGGCAGCTACGAAAACTGGCTGCACTTCTTGAGTGTCTTCGGAGGTCGCTGGCACATACCAATCTTTTAGCGTTCTCATCCGGTCGCGACTTCTCTTCTGCGACCGGAGTTCGATACGCCGTAGAGTCTTCGGATCTGTCATCCACGTCCCCATTTCCTGACGACGAGCTTGTCGTTCCGCTTCCCGTTGTGCTTTGCGTCTCTCATCTGCAGAAAACAATTGCTGCCGATCTACTCGCTCTTGTTCCTTCTTGGCCCGTTCAGTCTTCTTGTGCTTGGCAGCTTTCCGCTCCAAGAACTTGCGCTCGTAATTCGAGAGATAATCTGACCGAGTGGAAGCGCTGTCGATGGAGAGGCGACTCGTGCGTGAGCTCAACGAGTAAGAACGGCTTGTTCCGCTGCCGTCGTCGAGTCGACCGGAAGTTAAACTAGACTCCGAGTACTCGCTCCGAACCGTGTCCATTGCAGTCTTCTCCGCTTATGTTTGAGCGTCCCTCCATGCTCCAAGTCATAATTGAACAAAATTGGAAGTAAACCGCGATAGTATTCTCTCTCTTTACATCTTCTTACATGGCGATCGGTTATGCCGGTACAGGTACAGGTTCAGCTTTGGCTGGCGGGTGCTTGGCGTTGTACATGTTCACGTATTCTAGGAACCATTTGTGCTTCGGTTTCTTATACGCCCTCCCACCGTACCCTCGCAGTCCCAGCCTCTTGAAAACCTCTTTCGTTGAGAGGTCTTGGCTCAGCCAGTACTCGAGCGTCTTCATGTTGAGGTAGTTGGTGAGCTTCGTCACCCCCGTCACCTTGCCTGCAGTCGTTGCAGCTGTCTTCGTGGCCTCCTTAAGCTTTGCCGTTGCTGTTGCTCTGGTAATTCGCTCTTCGTTCTCGTCTGGGGTCTCATGAACGCGAAGCAATCGATAGCCGCCAACTTGGCCATCGTTGAGAGTAGCACTCTTCTTGAGTTCTGAGCCGAATACTTCGCCGCTTGTCAAAAGGATGCCCGCTGCCACTATGATGGCAAAATTGAATCGCATGGTTGCTCGTCTTCGTCCTCGGAGGGTTACCGGTATGTGTCTTGGAGAGCGAAAACTAATCTGGCGTAACTCCAACCACTAACAGTACAGCAGTCAGTCAATCTAGCTGGCGTGGCGTAGAGGCATCAGCTTGGCTTGGGCAAATCTCTAGATTTTATACACCAAAACTTACCTTACAGGTATGAAGCAGTGATCAATCCAGATTTGATGTCTGTTCCATCTGTGCGGCGGAAACTTGCTTTGCTGATCCAAGGATCAGTTCTGGATGTTCAAAGTCCCGTAAACCGACTCAATGCCGGGGCTACCGCTCCGTCATTCTGGTGATGGCCCAAACTCAGGATGGTTTGCAAGTATGGCGTCTTCAGCTCAATCGTTTTCACCAGTTACAACTCCATCTACGTCGATTATGATTGAATTGTAGCTCATTGGCTTTTGCCGATCACATTGCAACAAAATAGGCACAGTTTGCATTCCGTCCAGTACTGCAGTCCAAGTCTGCGTCTACGATGAGCAGGAGACACAGAGCGGGGCAGTGGATGGGTCTTGCGGGCGAGCCAACTGCAGATCATTTTCATCATTAGGTTCGTCAAAAGGGTGCGTCACCAGCTTCAAAATGCGTTCAACGCCAATGTAGTCGCCATCGTTTGCCAGGTCGATGGCCTTTTGAGCCACGTGATTGCGCAGTACAAACAACGGGTTCACGTCCAGCATGCGGCGACGGCGAGCAACGTCGCTAGCAGCGTCTCCTTCTTCTCGGACGCGGGAGACGAACACCTCAATCCAGTCCTGCCATGCTGTCCGAACTGTGTTGATGCGATCTTCATCTGTCGTTGCATCCAGAGCCTCCTTTCGCTTGCGGTGCGCTGTCATCTGAGCAAAGAGCGCCGAGTACTTTTGCGCATGCTCCGGGTTCTTCTTCAGCATCGTCTCAAGCATTTTGAACTGCGCGTCTGAGATTCCTCCGGTCTCCAGCGCCAGTTTGCGCTTTAGCTGACTTAGTGTCTCAGACACTCCTACAAGCTGCTGCACAATTCGATCACGCGACTCTTCCGAACCAAACGCGTCAAGCTTCGAGAGATACCGGAAAACGCACGTAAAGTCGGCGCCTGTGTGCGTTAGTACGTCGAAAAGCGCTTCGATCAGCGCCATATCAGTGTTCTCACCGTCGTGCTCTGCTGTCAATCCCATCTTCTCACGCATTAGCTGTAAAAACTCGGTCTGATAAATCTCATCAAATGCATCCAAACCCGACTGAAGATCAGCTCGATCCATCACCAACGCCATCTGATCCGCCAACACCCCACAATTCCACTTGCAAATAGCTGGTTGTGCTTCATAGCGATACCTGCCCTGGTCATCCGACGTGTTGCAGATGTGGTTCGGATCGAAATGTTCCATGAACCCAAACGGACCGTAGTCGAGCGTATCCCCCACAACGCTCATATTGTCCGTGTTCAGCACACCGTGACAGAAACCTATCGATTGCCATTTTGCCACCAATTTCGCTGTACGCTCCACCACTTCCTCAAAAACCGTTGATACTTTTTCTCCTCCTGGATCTCTGGGAAATACTGACGGATGGTAAAGTCCAGCATCAGCCTCATCATCTCCTGTTTGTTTCCTACTTGCGCACTAGGCCCAGCCATCCCCGTCAGCGGGTCCGTGTCCTTGAAAATCTCAAACGACCCGAAGCGTAGAAACGTCCTGGCGATTCTCGTGATGACTGCTGTCGGTTCCATAGCTGCATGGCCGTCGTAGAAGACGTCTCGCAGCACTTGGGTCTCTCTAGACACCACGACACTACCCGCTCGCGTCGTGGGGACGTTCAGAGCGTGCATGTTTTCACTGCAGAGGAACTCTCTTAAGGCGGAGCGGAGGACTTTGCGCCCATCTGCCGTTCGGGAGTACGGGGTGGGTCCACTTCCTTTGAGTTGCAGCTCCCAACGCTCTCCAGTGTCCTTGTGGACAATTTCTCCGAGATAGAGAGCAGCGCCGTCCCCCAATTGGCCTGAAAAGTAGCCAAACTGGTGGCCACAATAACACTGTGCCGCTGTCTCTGAGCCGTGGAGAATCTTATTTCCAGAGAGGAAAGGGAGCAAGGACGATAAATTGTCCTCTTCTTCCGCTTTTGAAGTTGGACCAATTTCAATCCCAGTCAATGCCAGCGCTTCTTTGGAGAAAACCACGAGTTCAGGGTCCTCTATTGGAGTCGGCTTGATCATCGAGAAGCAGGCCCCCACCACGGGGTTGCGCACGGCGTTCTCCGGCTCTGGGTCGATGGGGAGAGAGCGCAGCACGCTGTTGTCGAAGAAGGTCGTGGGGTTCATCCGCCACTGGCTCATGGCGCGAGTTAGACGAAGTCTTGGGGTCCTGCTTAGCATTTGGGAAAGCAACGAAATATTGTTAAACGAAAAACATATGATGGTCACTCTTTCGCAATACGGACGGGCATCAAAAGTTTTGATTCAAGAAGTGAGTTGTATGAACTTCATGCAATTTCCATTCAACACTTCGTTCGCCAGGCAGCCAAAGGTTCACCAGCGAATCCCAGCGACCATTGATCGATTTGCCGCGCAGCTCATCGTCTCAACGATCGCCATGACCTCCCTCCAACTGACCAACCTTTTCGACGTCACAGACAAAGTGGTGGTGATCACCGGCGGTCGGTCCGGGACCGGGAGGATGATGACTGACGGATTCGTGCAGAATGGCGCCAAGGTTTACATCGTGTCTCGCAAACTCGACACCTGCAAGGTGACGGCCGACGAACTCACCCGCCAAAGGACCCGGTCAATGCATCGCCGTATGCCAAAGCAGCACTCGCTTCTGTTGAATAACCTCCGTGCCTAAGTGATCCTGTTGTGGCAATTGTCAACACCGATAGTTGCAGGTGGACCTGATGACCAAAGCGGCGTGCAAGCAGGTCGCGGAGGATATCGCCAAGCGAGAGTCACGTCTTGACGTCCTTGTCAACAACGCTGGGATGGGAGTCGTCGGTGGAATTGAGACCACCCAGAAGAAGGTTTGTGCGCTACCGACTCGACCCCCCTTCCACTCACGCCACGTCTATTTGATGCGGTGTGGACCAAGACCTTGTCCGTGAACTTGACGGTGCCGTTCCATCTCATTCACTACCTGCTGCCGCTGCTGGACGTTGCTGCTGCTTCGCCAAATGCCGCTCGGATCATTAACGTCAGCTCGATCGGGGCTTCATGCCGCAACGGTTCGATGTCATTGCGTACGACACGTCCAAGGGAGCTCTGCACCACCTGACACGCGTCCTGGTAGCCAAGCTCGCCCGTCGTCCCAGTGGCGGGCACATTTTGGTGAACGCCATTGCTCCAGGATCAGTGCCCACCGAAATGACCGAGCCGGCCTTCTCCAACACGCACGAATATCTCCTGCCAGCTCTGCCGAGGAATGGCTTGCTCAGTGTCTAGATAGAGATTTATCTGGCTTGCACGAAGACACTCTCGACAGAGAAACATGTTTTTGACAAGCTTATAGAGGCCTGAATTCTGCTGTCATCGCACACGCTGCTCCATGAGCCATTGCGCCATTGTTTTGTGGCCGTTGTCTGTGGCGGCTGACAGGGCAGAGCCCAGCGCAAAGTCGCTCAGATATTCATGGAAAGTGGCGAAGACCCATTGGGCCACTTCGAGCTGGCCCTTGTCCACAGCGGCGACGAAGGCCCAGCCGCGCCAGTAGACTCCGTCCGCGACGTTGTCCAGCAGCCACTGGACCATTCCTAAGTGGCCGTTGGCAGCAGCGCCGTTGATCGCAGCTTTGGTGCAGCCTTCGCTTCGATTAGCGTGCAGCCACTGGACAACTGACAGATGATTGTTTTGTGCAGCGCCATCCATCGCCCACGTCGTGCATCCATCACTACGGTTGCAATGCAGCCACTCGAGTACCTCGAGACGGCCATTAGCAGCCGCAAAGTCCATGGCGAAGGTGGCGCAGAAGTCGTTTCGATGCTTGTGGAGCCACTGCACCATCTCGAGGTGGCCGTTGGCGGCCGCCCAGCTCATGGCTCGTCCGGCGTAGCAGTCGCTACGGTTCTCGTGCAGCCACTTGACCGTCTCCAGATGGCCAGACTTGGCGGCTTCGTCAATGGGGTTGAAGTCGTAGTCCCGCCAGAGACTGCAGTCGCCTTCACTGCGCTGCGAGAGCCACCGAAGCACGTGCGTGTGGCCGCTGCAGGCCGCGTGCTTGACCATCTGCCGAGTCAACGGCGTCGGGTTGCGCTTAAACAGGTACGAGAGCTCTCTGGCCGAGTCTCCGCGTCTGCAGGAGGCCGCGAAGGTTCCGTCGGCGGAGAGCGAGTCCAGGCAGTCGCTGATGCTGCGAGTCACATGCGGCAAGCTGATGGGCAGGCACTCGCGCGTGACGGCGACGGCGGCGCCGAACAGCGACCAGTCTGGAGCTGTGGGCGTGCTAGACACCATGCCACGCGAGCCGTTGAGCTGCCTGCGAGGAGGCAGATCTTGAACTGCGCGAAACGGCTGGCTCTGGCAGTTGGCTGGTAGGTATCCGCCTGCAAGATGTGAAGACAAGTTGCAGTTCTCCTAGCTTTCGCAGCGGGTGATTTCTTACGTGGAAGGTGGATGCCGTCATGAGATGCACCACTTGATGGCGCGGGCAGCGATGCTACAAGACTGCGGTGGTCGGTTGAGCATTGGGCAGCTCGTTTGCAAGGCTACACTTTTCAATTTGCCAGCAACAATGGTGGAGACGCTGAAATGAACGCCATTTTCTTCCTAGAAACTCAAGAGGCGGGGTTCGAGCACTTGTTAGCATCTTCTTCCTATACTGCTCAAGTATTTCATACTTGAGAGGCCCCTGCCAAAGGATAAGAGGTAGGCTCCCAGTTCTTGTGCATTCCCATCTGCCGGACGGGAAGGTTGATCTAACACCGTACAGAATTGCAGTAGAATAGGACTGTTCTCATGGAAATGAAGGCTAGCTTCACTGCACTTCATTGTGTTCTTCGTAAGAACTTCTAACGCAGTTGTTTTACAATAAGACGGTCGAATCTGTGAGGTGAGAACTCTACAATATGACCGCCCTGAAAGAAATCCTCCTGCCATAAAGTTACTCCATCCACAAACTCATAAATGACTACTGTAATACTGGCAGCGATTGAGTCCACGGCGTTTGTTAGCACTTGAAATTCGCGGCCGCCCTCGCGACGCAGCAAACCGAGCTGCACAATTGCGCACGTCACATACAGAATCTACCGTCAATATTCTTCTGCTTTGATTTGTCCATCTAACCGAATATTCAGCTTTAACTTTCAGAAAACCTGGCAGCCATCCAAAGCCAATTAATTCACCATGGTCGGCACCGCCATGAACGCCAAGCAACGCCGCAAGCTGCTGCGCCAACAGCAGCGAGGCGAAGCCCCGGGCAGCGCAGCCGAACCTGTGAAACAAGACGATGCCGAGCCAGCCACCTCCGACGCGGGGTCTGCTCTGAAGGTCAAGACCGAGGCCAAGACGGACACTGTCAAGCAAGAAGCCATCGAGGACCCACCTAAACCAGCTCAGGAAGAGACTGAGGGCGACCAGTCTGGCCGTCCGTTGACTGCTAAGCAGCGGCGGCTTCTGAAGCGCAAGAGCAAGCGCCAGGAAGACGGAACGGAGCATGTTGCCCAGAAGAAGAAGCAGCAGGCGGAGAAGAAGCGACAGCGCAGTGAGGACACACAAAGCAGTGTGGAGCCTCCGTCCAAGCGGAAGAGCATCCACCTGACGCTGTTTGTGGGGCAAATTCCGTTCAAAGCCACTGAGAAGATGATCAGACAGCACTTTGAGGAGGCAGGAGAGATCCAACTGCGCATGATGACGGACAAGAAGACGGGAAAGTTCAGAGGCACGGCGTTCATCGAAGTGAAGGACAGTAAAGCTCTGGGGGCGGCGCTTTCGAGACACCACACGCTGCTCTGTGGACGGCGCATCAATGTTGAGATGACGGCGAGTGGGGAGGAAACAAGTCGGAGCAGCGAGTGAATAAGATCAAGCTGCTGCGACAGAAGCAGAGCAACGTGCAGGTGGAGAAGACCAAGGCGCTGATCCAGAAACACATTGACGGTCCTGAGTACAAACTCCAGCAGGAGGACGTGGACGACCGCATGATCGACTTCTTGTCGTGGTTCGACTACGAGACGGCCAAGAAAGCGCTGGAGGAGTACAACCGGTGTGTTAGCGATCGCGTGCAGAACCGAAAGGCCTTCTTCATGGGCATCCTCAAGCGATTCCGGCAGACGGATGGTGTGGAGTAAGGCAGGCAGAGCTGATTAGATAATAGACGACCATTTTGCTCATTGAAAACATGCTACAGAGTCAGAAGGCTCGTGTTGGGGAGTCCATAAGAATACACGGTTCCTGCGCTCAGCCGCTTGCTGCCTTCTTGGCACGATAAGCTGCTTCCTTGCCCTCTGCACGGTATTTGGCCTTCTTCTCCGCGCGGTGTACAGCCTCGAACTGCTTCTCCTCGCGCTGCTTGCGCTTGAGATTCTCCGCATTTCGATGACTCTGGCGCTCCTTGCGTGTGTTTTCGCGATCGCGACGGACTGTGTTGACACGCAGCATGAAGCTGTACTTCTTCTTCTCCTCTGGCTCGAGCACCACCGCCCGCTTCGCCAGATAGCCCTTGTTGACGATCTTCTTGTCCGACTTTGGCTTGCTGACGAATGGCAAATTGGCCTGCAGCTTCTTCGGCACTTTCAGCTTGGAGAACTTGCGCTCAGTGCGCACAATCGGTTTGTACAACGAGTCAGGGTTCACAGGCACCGCCAGCTTTTGCTGTTTGCGCAGCTCGTACGTCGTCTTCATGAGCCCCATCGCCTCTTTCTTGGACGTCCCCTTGAGGTTCGTCAGTAGTGACGTTACCGGGTTATACAGTCGCTTTGGCTCCACAGGAACCCACGTACGGCAGAAGACCAGATCGCTCTTGAGGATCTTGTCTTCAAACGTAGCTCGGAAATCGCCCTTCTCGCCGCGTAGAGCCTTCTTGATTCGACCACGCACACCGCTCACAGTGCGGATGCTGGCACCCTCGAACTTGGCGACTTCCAGCTCCGTGTTGAACATGCCCTTGATGAACGCCGTGTTCTTGTGGATTTTGCCTGGCGTACCGATGAGCTTTAGCTTCTTGACCACATTGAACTTGTGGTCCAGCTCTAGAACGACACCAGTGCCGCTGACACGGAAACCCTCAGCGTTGTTAGACAGCGTCTGGAACGCCAACACACCAGTGTTCGGAGGACACATAGGGCCGTAGATTGTGGCACCGCAGTGCATGTGCTCTGGCGTGTACTTGAGATACCGATGGCGCTCATTCGTATCTTCGATGCTGTACACAGGAAGACTTTGGAATCGACGCCAACCAATCGAGAAGACCAGCGGGTCGTTCGTCTTGAGGATTTTCTTGTGCCAGCGGTGCTTCTTGAAGCGCATCCGCACCAGACCTAAGCTGTCCTCCATGTTGGGCAATCCGCCAACGACGATGGGGTTTTTGGGGTCGTAGTATCGCACAAACTCTGCAGGAACCCCTGAGAACTCAATGCGAACGTACAAGCCGTTGCGGAAGCCCTCCAACTGCAAGCGCATGTCCTCGCCTTCCTCGCCAAATTCCTCAGCATTTCGACGAGCCTGCTCCTCACGAAGGCGCTTGGCTTCCACCATGATCTCCGTCATCTCCTCGTCGTCCTCCTCCTTCTTTTCTTTTGACCGCCGACTTCCACGTCGTCATCGTCTTCAACACTTTTCTTAGCAGACTTCTGAGCACGCAGACGCTCTCGGATTTGCTCATCCGTCTCCTCTTGTTCATCTTCCTCCTCCTCGTCGCTGCTGCTATCGCTGTTAGCTCCCTGGTGGACTTCACCAGTCTCAAGATCCTCAAACGAGCCATCCATTTCGTCGTCATTCATGGGGTCGGCATTCTCATCTCCGTCCTCATGATCTTCATCGTCGCTGCTCGACTTGTTAATACGTTTCCATGAACCCGTCACAAATCGGTTGCGAATACCCTCAAGCACGTCCGGCATCGTCCAGTCGTCCATGTCATCGCTGCCTAGGTGCAGCCGAGAACAATCCATGGCGTTCACTGAATTATACGTTTCCGAAGCCGACGACGAAGCGCCTGAAGCGTCTGATTTGCGCTTCAATGTGAAGAAGCTGTCGTCGTCGTCGTCGCTGTCGTTTCTACTGGAATTCTTTCCCTTCTTCGCTTCCTCCTCATTCTCCAGATCTCGTTCGCTCATGTGCAGCTTTTGGCGCTCCCCGTACACCAGCTCCATCAGATTCACGTCGGCTTGCTCCCGCTCCAGGAAATTCGCCGCCGCACGAGAAACCATGTTTTCTTTCCAACGCAACTGAGACTCTTCTTCTGTCACCTCTTCTTGCTCCTCCTCCCCATCATCTTCATCGTCGTCGCTGTCCTCGTCATCGTCCGACTCGGCCTCTCCGTTTCCAACCTTATAGGAATCTTCAGCTGCCTCTTCAGTTTCGTCAAAGACTGCGCGACGGCGAACGCGCCCAGTGCTGTCACGCACAATAGCTTCCTTGGGCTTTCCGACATTCGGATTGCCTTCGTCATCCTCATCGCCGTCATCGCTATCGCTATCGCTGTCCTCTACTTCATCGCTGTCGACTTCGTCCGCACGAATTGCGGCCGTATTCTTAAAAAGCGATAAACTAGCGCCCTTGAGCCTCTCGTCAAGACCAACATCCATCTTCTGCATGCTCTGCACCATTTCCACGCCCTCTCCACCGAGTCCAATGCGTACACCGTTCGAAGCGCCTTCCGCTGCCTCTCCATTCTGCTCATCTGCCACAACATCACCAGTGTCCGGGTTTGTGTAGTTGAGCTGACTCAAGTTAATGTACATGGCATCCTTGTCGTACATAATGTTGCCGACATCCGACATGGGCGCGTACAACAGCGTGTCCTTCTGCGTCAAGTGTTTCTTCTTCACACTGCCGTCCGCAGCACGTTTACTCGATGGCACATTGCATGGGTCGGGCATAGCTGTCACACTGTCCATGTAAAAGTCTCCAGCACCTGCAATGTGCATCTTCATGCCCGGCTTCAGATGCGTGCCACGCAAATATCCATACAACGTCACACGACGATCCACCAGCGGGTTGCGCTGGACATCATCCGGGGCAGTGACGTCTTCAAATCGATCCGCCAGCATGTATGGGTGCGAGTTTCTCCACGTAAGCGGCCTAAACTTCATCCTGGAGATGTAGAGCGACAAGTTGTGGATCTCTCCCTTGGGGTATTTGTTGGCAGAGATGCCGGAAAAGTAGAAGAGTTTGGCTCCTTGGTAGATTTCGGTCCAGAATCTGGCCTTGAGTCTCTTCTTGGTCTTGCGCAGACTCTTGTTCTTCTTGAAGCTGTCCAGGTGGGTCAGAATGCCCATCACCTTGGGGAAGCCCACGACCTGCAGGATGTTGAGGAACTCGAACGTCTCCATCTCGAAGCCGAAGCTGGCGTCCACCAGCAGCAGCACCAGGTCGGCGATCTTGGCCAGGTCGATCATGGCGTTCAGGTCGTTGGGGCACTCGAAGAAAGTGATGCGGCGGTCCTTGCCGCTCACGACCGTCACGGGTCCCTTGACCTCCACCAGGTTGTGGCGCGTGTAGCGCTTGACCAGCGAGCGGATGACCGTACTCTTACCGCTGCCTGGAGGGCCCATGACGACCACCGAGATGGGCGGCGGCAGCTCTTCGGCGCGGTTCTGCTGCGGCACATATTCCTTGCGGTGAGCGCGGTCCAAGTTGCGCTGGATGGTCTTGCGCGCGCGGCCGGCCTTGGCAACGCCGAAGGCCTTGGGGTTCTTGCGCTGCTCGGCCAGCGACGGCTGCTCCTTCTTCTGCTTCTCGAAGGCCTTGCGCTTCTGCTTGTTGACCTTGGCGCCCGACTTGGACTTGCGGTGGCCCTTGCCAGCGGCGGAGCCTGCGAGCGCGTCCATGATGCGCACAGGAGCGACGGTGGTCCGCAACCAAAGGTAAAGTAAGTCGAAGTGCTCTTTTGGTTGGCTGCGGCGGTAACAGTAAATGTGGAGCGCTCCAGACGACAATCCACATGCATGTGTGAGACATGGCCAAGTTGAAGTGACCAGCTATATTTGATGCCTGTATGTCTCCCAGCAATAGCTGCCGTCGTCGAAGACAGTAGTAAGCGCTGTAGGAACGATGGGCGGCGCGGCCTCGACGGCCTCGTCGAGCAAGTACGGAGCGGATGGGTCGCCGCACAAGCTGGCGGTAGACACGCTCAAGAAGCTGCCGTTCATGCAGATGATGGACGACCGACTGCTGCAGGAGCTGGCCAAGTGCTTCAGCGTGACGAGGTACTCCAAAGGAGCTAGTATCAAGAGCGATGCCTCGTCGCGCTTTTTCGTGGTCGCTGAGGGGTCTGTGGACATCAGCACGTTGCTGCACACGCCCAACAGCAAGCATCTCGTGTCGGAGCTGCTGTGCCAACGCAAAGCTGGCGACTACATTTCTTTCGTGGCAAGGGACCAACTAGTGGCTCAGATGATGGGCGACGATAGAGACGACGCTCCTAAAAGTGCAAAGGGAGCACGGAAGAAACTGGCAGCTCTGTTGGAGCTGAATCACACCACCGCAGACCCTTTCGTGGGGTGCACTCTGCTCAAGCTGAATTTCGACAAGTTTATCAAGTTGCGAGCGAAGATGACTGTTGGGATGAAGAACACGGCTCGCTTTTCAGGTGGCAGAGGTCATGGGAAAGAAGGCGTGGGGGTGATGACAGCTCCCGAGAAACTGCATCTCATGGCGTCGATCGTGGAGTCTGAAGTGGTCAACTATCTCGTGGAGGTCCCGTTCTTAGAGTCGGTCGAGATGACGCGGCTGGTGATGCTGGCCAACATGTGCTCGTATTTGTACGTCAAGCGCGGGGAATCCGTGTGTGTGGAGGGAGAAGTGGGCGACCGCTTTTTCGTCTGCATCAAAGGCACTCTACAGGCGACACTGCAGGTCTCGCTCAATGCTGCTCAACCCACATTCGCGCCAATATCTCCAGACGTGGAAACAGGTCGGCGAACGAATATCGTCGCTCTCCAGGAGAGCCTCAGTGGCCCTTTCGGAGATAAAGATCCAAGCGCTGAAGCGCATGGGAGCGGGATCTTACTTTGGTGAAATCTCGCTGGTTTTCAAAATCCCTCGAGTTTGTAGTATCACAGCCCTTGACGATGCACTTCTCGTGTATGTAGACCGTACTGCATTTTGCAACTTTCTGAAGGTGGCTCCAGACTCGGCGGCGGTGTTACTTGAGCATGTGCGGCTCAACTTCCTCGATACTCTCATCAAACAGGGTTGTACTTTTCTAAAT
This sequence comes from Phytophthora macrochlamydospora, assembly GCA_011947325.1. Lineage (NCBI taxonomy): Eukaryota > Oomycota > Peronosporomycetes > Peronosporales > Peronosporaceae > Phytophthora > Phytophthora macrochlamydospora. The sequence continues at coordinate 1,780,247 of JAAVTH010000037.1, read as the reverse complement.
GCCATTCCTCCACTAAAGCTGCAGGAGTTGAGCTACATGAGCCAACTTGTGGACTACGAAACGAGCAACATGATCATGCAACGCGGTGATCACCACACTGCGTTTTACTTGCTCTTACGCGGCGTGGTGGAACTCGACTATGGTGGAGGTGGAAACGATTCATCGTCCATTCCTGAAGACGATGAGGATACCGATGACCCAAAAACAAATCAGCGTCGTGGACAGGTCTTGGTTCACCCTGGTGGATACTTTGGACAGGAGGCACTACTACTAAATACTGGATCGTTGGTGAGTGTTCGGTGTCTAGATCACTGTTTAGTGCTGAAGTTGGCGCCTGAAAGCTTTCACGAGTTCTTTACGAGTCTCCCTGAACTGTACGCTGAGTTCTGCATCAAGTGTCTGCGCGAGAAAGCGCGTCCCGAACACATCATGCAGCACTACGAAGGTCATCGACTATGGGCTGCAGATTGTGTGAGTCGACTTCGCCATCACGAGGTCGCGCTGTTCGAGTACATTGAAGATTTCAAGTGGGAAGCCGACATCTCCGAAGACCGAATTCATGAGCGTGCGCTAGTGATCTATCTCAAATTCTTAGCCGACTCAACGACGACTCCAGTAAACATCTCGCCGGGAAATCTGGCAGCGGTTGAAGAGGAACTAGCATCTGATGGCGTCGGTCGAGATGTGTTTGCTGCAGTCCGCGAAGAAATACTCGACGCCATGGACGACGAGGCTTTTGCTGCCTTCAAGGCTTCGCGGATTTTCCAACAGTTTTTGGCAACATTGTACTGCCCTCCCGCTGTCGTTGATTCGCTATCGCCGGAGCAGGAAGAGATGCTGAGTATGAGAAACCCACCTTCCATCGGTGGCAGCTACGGGTATCCATCCTCACACCCAGACCGCAGCGGGAAGGAAAGTATCCCAGTCCCCAAACGAGCCTTTGGGTCAGCTGTCGATGGTGCTAGTAATGATCGGTTCCGTCGAAACTCTGCGACTGTGTTTGCTGTGGCAAATTCCGTCGGCACCTTAGGCGAGCCAGGAATCGACGTTCTCGCACCGCTTGGCGCGTACAACCGCCGAAAGACCAAAGTCGAGGGAACTTCGCGTAAACTGTCGACGTCGTTTGTGTTTTGACTTGTTTGGCAAGACACTGGGCGCCAAACGTTTTGTTCCTTGTTCAAAAAGGTCGCTCCCAACGTAGGGCAACAATTCGTCCTGAAATAATAGATCCTGTTGAGCTTTATCGACGCTGGTGACAGGGTGCGAAAGCTACTACAGCATCACTTGCTGAAGATGGGGCGAAGCAGCCTCTTCGTCGAAGACACAGCATTTTTCATCTTGGCAAGAGATCTGAAACCTCAGATCTCTGATTGTTCCGGTCCAAAAGTTAATGTCTGTGCACTACGAGCATTTTGAACGAGCTCGCAACAAGTTCATGTGCACGTATTTAAAAGTTCGAGGCGGAAGAAGATATTTCTCGCAAATATTTTGTAATGCAGCAAGGTCGCCAGTGCCATGACACGGTCACGGCATTTCAAAATTGCTGCTTCCACTTCTGTATCGACGCGTCCGTGCTGATTCTTGTAGCAGCACAAGTCGCAAGGTCGACAACGAACTGCGCGATGGCTGGCAAGAGGGTGTCAAGGGACGAGTTCTTGCCTTGGTCGAACTTGGATATGAACGTTGATTTCTACGAACAGTAAGTTACAAACAGCGCCAGCAATGAGAGTAACAATGCAAATGCAACGTACCACACTCCTTTCCGAGTTCTTCCAGCAGCCTCTGGGCGGCATTCAGTTCATCGTTGACAACGTCGGCGTAAATGTCGAGAGCCTGCTTCAGTCGGAATTCTTGATTCTGTAATTTGCAGACCGATCCTTTGGTTCTCGTAGCTACCACCAACGCACGTTGTTCATGTCGGAGTTGCTCCATTTCGTCGTAAATTCTGCCCACCGATACGTTCTGGCATTGGGTGATCAGCTGAACGCCGTCCAGCAGCTTCAAAAGGTCCCAACCATAGTCGCACTACGAAACGTGCAGCGTGAGTTGCCAAGACAAAGTCAACAAGCAAAACCTACCGAGGCGTTAGCAACATTTTCCCTACCTCGGCACGGTTCTCCATGCGTAGTTCTTCTGGTGTGAGAGAATCGCCCTATCGCAGCAGCAAAAGAAAGCGCTTGATCACACGGCAGCAAAGGAAGGAGTATAACAAACCGAATACCCCAAGCAAGGCGAGAATCCCAACTCGATTCGCTTCTCGCGCGGCAGCATGGTTGTCCAGTGACATCTCCATAGCAGAAAGCGTCACTTTCTTGCTGGCTGAGAGAAGCAAGCACTTGGGGTTCTGGATCTGGTCGACTTGGCTAGACAGGCAGTATGGTTGAAGCTCCAATAAAAAAATGAAAAATGTATAAGTATGTATTCATTCGCTGCTTCTTCGCGCTACGGTTGCTTCAACAGCTATGAAACGTGTTCTCGCATTATCGGAAACATCTTCATTTGCACGACTACGACCGAATCCTAAGCCGAGTCCTTGAGAGCGCCTCTCGCCTTCAGCATCCAGTAGTTCCAGTACTCAACATAGCGCATGAAGAACCCGTAGGCCTTAGTGCCAGACGCCCCGGCGACCGTGATGGGAACCTTCAAAAGCTGAGCCACTCGCTCAGGTTTCAGCCCCGCTAGGAACCACTCAGCGTTCATGCGATCAACGGCGGTTGCGGCAGATAGCTGGTTGTTGGGCTTGTTCGGATTGTTTGACTTGCCCATCCAGCGGATGACCTTGAGCGTCAACGTGATCGACTGTGGCAAGGAAATACCCCTCGCTCTTCCTCGTTAGAGTCATCGTCGTCATTGTCGTCGTCGTCACTATCATCTTCGACGGTTCTCAGAGACCGCGTGCTTGCGAAGACTTCGGCGGGAGGGGAGTCGATAACGGAGACCTCGTTCTGGTTGGACGCGGCAGCCGATGAAAATGCCACTAAGAGAGTGACCGCAGCTAGCAGAACGAATTAAAACGACCGCATTGGGGGTTTGCAGTGTTTCTCTTGAACGTTTAACCTCGGGACCGCAGTATGGAAAGTGGGGACGATCGACTCATGGAGTTACTCAATGTACACTGATCGCTTGACACATCCGAAAGATAATCGATAACGAGCCAGGTGGTGATTGGCACCTCAGAGCCGGAAATCGGACCTGCCCGCCAATTCGTTTCCCTTTAGTGTTTTTTTTCTTCATTTTTACCTGTGCTCTCTCGCCGAGGCTGCTTGCTGTATACCAGCTCTTCATCGACGCTTTCTCTCAAAACAATCCTAGACGGAACTGCGCCAAAGTTTTCAGGAGCAAGCATTCCACTGGGACAACATTTGAAGGAAACTACCGACGTTAATGGCAGCTCGCCTTGCCGTTTATTATTCCAAGCTTAGTTGCTAGCCTGTTTGTGCTTCTGCTGCTGTTCCTCCACCCACTGCTCAATCTTCGCCTTCAGCTCCGAGTTGGGCGTCAACTGCTCCATGGTCAGCGGCACTCGCGTGAAGGGGTCGCTCTGGTCATTCATCAGGTGCTGTGTGATGCAGGACCTGTCCATCGTGTATCCACTCGGCAGTAGGACGGGGTCTTTCATCAGTGTAAACACGAGCGGGTCCAGGAACTCCTCCGGGATGTCTCCGAGCGTCTCCTCGAGGTTTGCGGCACTCTCCGCAGCCTTCTCGACGTCGCTAACAAACGCCTCGAACTTCTGCACGTCAACAGGCTCGAGCAGTTGCGTACGAGCAATGATATGAGCGCATTTACGGAACACTTGCCCGTCGTAAAGCCATTCGTGGCCACAGCCTCCTGGAAACTCGAGTAGTGGGCGAAATGCAAGAGCGTCTCTACGATCTCCTTCAACATTACCTTGGGACGGAACTTGTACTGCTCTGGGTTATTCACCTTCAGCTCGATGCCACGTGGACCAGCAAGCTTCACAAGCACACTGTTGAGCATGCTGACGAGGCGATCCTCAAGCTCTGGCATCTTGACGAACGGCTCCTGGATCTCAGACGTCAAGTACGACATCATGTGGATGGTTTCGTTAGCCAGCTGCAAGCTCGACGTCACCGTCCGCTCCTTGTCCGACAGGAGGCTTTGCTTTTGCTCGCGCACGGTCTCATCGAGAGCCATCCAACGGGCAACGTCCTGCATCTCTTCCTGCAGAACTTTGATTTCAGGCAGAGCCGTCAGCGCATCTGTCACCAGTCCGTTGATGTGGTTCATCAAACCGTGAGCAAACTTAACGAAGTTGGTTCGGTCCTTTGCGATCAGCAAGAAGGCCGGCTTGTGACCCTCAAGTTTCCACAAGTACTTCAGTAAGCATGCGATATTGTAGCGGTGCTCAAGCTTTTCGTAGAACCCTGTGTGCTCAACGTCGCCGTACAGCGCCAGAAGACAAGGCGCAAGGTGTTGCCGGGCTAGCGGATCTGTCATGAGCAGCTCTACGCCAAAGGCAGTTCCAGCAGTCTCCCGCTCTTCCGATTCTTCCGAAGGAAGGAAGATGTGGAACAGCACCTCGCTCATCTTGGCTCGCAAGTGGGGGCTGTGGACATACCCAGGACTGGACAGGAAGATTAAAATCATCTTCAACAACTCGTCCAGCTCGAATGCATTCAGCGCCTTTGGTTGTAGTCTGGCCACAAATTTGAGGACGCTGCACAAGTCGTCCACCAAGTGCTCCGGAACGTGCTTAAGAACCGCGTTCGCATTGGCATCAGATGTGGATAGAGGCAGCTCTAGCATTGTCCCGTCTTCCCCTCTAGACCCCGCGCAAATCGCGTTCACTACCGTACACGTAAGCAGAGAGAAGCGAATCATCTCGTGGAGAAAGTCTGGGTGGAGCAGCTCTGCGTCCATGATCATCTTTGCCGCAGCCATTTGGTCAAAGTGCGCACGCATTCGGGGTCTGCATTTGGGCCATTCATCCGGCTTTGGAAGTACGAGAGTTGACGAAGCAGTCTCATGTACTGCCCAATAATGGCCACGGGGCCGAGGTGCATCGCTCGAGCCGTAATGAAGTAGCACCGTGTGATGAAATTGAAGTCAGCGCCATCAACAACCTGTCGATCATCCGCCGATCCTTCTGCATTCACGCCGACAAGCTTTGTTTCGTCCAACGGGAACAACGGATTCTGTGTGGACAAGTACTCGGTCTTAATAAGGTGGCTCTTCTTCGACTTTGGAGCTAGGAACGGTCCGCACAAGCGCATTAGCATCATGGTCAAGTTGACGAACATGCCGTTCGTCGACATGATGTTGACATCTGGGTTCTCCTTGGCGCGTTCGACATTCACTTGCATCGCCTGCTCCAACCAGGCGAGAACTTGCTCTCTAGCGGGACCGCCAGCTTTCAGCAGCAATGTCACAATATCCGAGACTGTGCTCTGTACACTGTCGAGTTTGTTACGAATACTCAAGATTGAGTTATCCACATCGTTCTTGGTGCGCTTTGTGATGTTGGAGAACATCTGCGTGATCGCTGGGTCAGTACCGCAGCTGAAACGCAGCAGTAACCCCAACGCAGTGGCGTCCTGAAGTCGTCGACCAGTCATCGGCAACCCCGCTGTCAGCAAAAACCCTGGGATCTTAGTAAACGCCGTAGCCACCGCCTTGTTCCGACACAGCGTCGTAATTACGAACATGTTGCTGTAGAAGTTCGACATGAGCGACGGAGGATTGATCATAAACAGCTCTGCCAGTAACTTCTGGAAGATCGGTCCAAACACGGCCAGAGTAGCGTCGCTGGCTTCCAGTCCTGCCACCACCCCGTCGACAAACTCTGGCGTCTGCGGGTTACTCTGCAGTCTAACAACTTTCTCAAAGGCATCCGTGTTGATGGTTCCCGTCTCGAAAGGGAAAATCTCCGGGTCGGTCAACGCCGTGACGCTGTAATTCACGCACATCTCCTGGATGTTCTGCAGACACTCCTGCAGCTCCTGCTTCTTGTCGGCCGAAAGTCGCACAAAGGAAGACTGTAACTTCTGCATCTCGTCTCGACAGCGATAGTAACTTTGCTCCAAATAGGTTACTGCTGCCAATGGGTGGTCGTTCCCTCCGGGTAACTCGGTGGGACTCATCACCACTCGAGCGTACAGTACTTCACTGGCATGTGTCGTACTCAACAGACCGTCCGTCATGCTCTGCTCGACGAACTTTTTCATGAACAGGAGCTGCGTACCCTCATGTGGCGTCAGAGTAACTCTGAGCACCCTCTGCAGGACGTCGTTCACGTAGCTCTCTGGGTTGCTCTGTTTCTTGGGTTTCTTCTCGTCTTTCTTTGGTGCCTCCACCTTCTTGGGCTCTGCTTTCTCTTCCTTAGCCTCTTGAACGGGGAAGTCTCCACCCGCTGCTTCTTGGGCGACGTAACTTGCGGTGTAACCTCTGCAGCAACCGGCTTGGATTCAGCTTCCTGGAGCTTCTGCAACCGCTTGCGGCGGATCTCGTCGGCCGTAGCTGGTGCAGCTCCGCTCGAGGAGTCCGAGAGCGCGTTGCCCTGCGTGTTGAAACCGTCCTTGGCCTCGTCGTCGCCCTCGTCCTTGCCTTGCAGCCACGCGCTCACCCAGCTCGACATGGTTACGCTGCTTCCAAAAAGGGTATCTTTACAAATCACGTTTCCACAACAAAAACAAGTGAAAAGGGTTAATAATGATGCGTCCGACGCTTCTGCGGCTGTGGGGCGGCGCTCGCCGAAGCTATGCTACTGATACCAAGTTAACCAAGCTTTCTACTACATGTACGACGCGGTCGGCACAGGAGATGGAGCAGTTGGGGCCCAGTTGGCCGCCGGAAGACGCCCCAGCGACGTCATTTTCCTCCACGGGTGTTTTTATATTTTATTGCACTATTGTTATTTTTTAGATTTTACTAACACGATATTTTAGGGATCTGGGGTGTGGGAAGACTTGTTTCGCCCGAGGATTTCTGCGGGAGTATACTCAACAGAAAACTTTGTCGGTGACGTCGCCAACGTATTTGCTAGTAAACACCTACAACGAAGCCAAGGACCGACCTGTCGTCTACCACGTGGATTTATACCGTCTGCACCAAGTGACAGAGCAAGATGCAGAAGCTCTCGGACTGGCGGAAGCTTTTGAACAAGGTGCATACGTATATTGCGTTATCATGTCAATTGTTGTTAAAACTTTTTCTGTAGGAATTACGTTGGTGGAGTGGCCCGAGCGATTTGACCCTGCGAGTGTGCCGAGTGAGAGGCTGGATGTGAAGATTTCGTACGACCAGGAGGATGCTGAGATCCGCCACGTGAAACTGGAGCCTATCGGTGAAAAGTGGACCAAGATGGTCCACAAATGCTGACGTGAATGCCACTGTGCTGCATGCCCTTGCTGGTGGCGTCGCTCCTGAGTTTACGTGCGTTAGCCTGTTGTTGCAGTCATCACTGAGTTGGGTCTGGTGGTGGCGTGATTATTCACCGAGAGAAGGAGACGACGAATTTCCTCGACACTTGCGGTTGGTGTAGAGCGAAAAGTTTCACTTTGCAGGGCAAGGAAACTCTTGAAATCGTGTCGTGATATCACGCCGGAGCGCGTCGAACATGTCGAAGACGCCACAGTGATATAAGACTTCTCACTCCGACAGTCGTCGTCGTCGTCGTCGTCGCCCACAATAATCACAGACAGAGACTCTTGCAGGAAGCGCAGCTCCTGCTCGACGCGACTGAGTCGTTGCCTCTGCAGACGCTGCTTTTTGGTTTCCTGGATGATGTTATCGTTTGTTGAGCCACTGCCGGCATCCTTGGTACTATCGCTGGGGTGAAGAAGCTGATCATCACCTTGCAACTCGTCGATTGCAAACAGAGGATATGCGCTGCCTTTCACGGTGATCAACTCGTCAATGGCCTTCTTCTCCGCGTCCGACATTTTGTAACCGTTGAGGTCATTCGCAGCTGGACAAATCCCAGCACCATTTGGCACTTGTGTCGACCCGTCAGTGGTTGCCTCATCCAGAAGAAGCTTTTCGAGTCGGGATTCCTCGTCTCGCGTCATGTTGGCCCTCATTCCGTTGGCCACGACCTGCTTGTTCCTCTCGATAAAGTAGTTGCTGGTCTTCGCTCCAGCATCTTTGTCTTTGAAAGAGATGTTTCACTACGAGCAGTCGACAAGCTGTTACTGCGACTAGACTCACTTCCGTTTGAAGTAATGGCAGTTGCTATTCCGATCTGCTGCGCTTGTGTCACAAGCGTCCTGGAGGTAGGGTCCTTTGCTTCAGGTGGTGTCGTTCTCTTTGGCTTTCGGGGAGCGATATTCGCGTACAAATCTTTGCCAAGTTTTTCTTCCAAGATCAGGTCCAGCTGACGGATTCGAGCCATCTTCAGCGCAATCTTGGCGGCGAGGCTCCTTTCCCTTCAGCATCGTCGTCTCCGTCTTCCAGAACGCCCTATCACCACATTTACAAAACAATTCTGCGTGAACACTCACATGGAGTAAAACAACATGAGTATGCCAGCACTCACAAATGCTTGTTGCTTGGACAAACCGGCCTCGATGAGCACCCGCGACCAACTGTGGTGAGTTCTGTCTTCCGCCTCGAATGCGTCGTCGTCTTGGACGTCTTTCTGCGTCATCAGAGCCACCACCTGCTGGTAGTTCTTTGGGAACTCAACGAGGTGGTCTCCATTTTCGTCCACGCGCGTGTTGAGCGAGCCAACGTATTCCTCAAGTTCGTTTCGGATGCGTTGGCGACTAGCCTCACTATCAAGCAAGCGTGCTCGAGCAGAGAGTTCTCGCTGGTACTCGGCATCGTTATCGTCGTTGTCGTCATCACCAGAAGCTCGGAGTTGTTCACCGATGTCGCTCGAAAGCGGTCCAGCAGCAGACACGCCAGGGCAGTTATTGGGATCTTGTGTCTCCTCGCCAGCGTCTTGCTCCGGCTCAAGTAAGTTTCCCACCCTACTGTCGTCCCCATTCTTCAAATTAGTGTCTTGAAAACGCGTTGAAGGATTTTCGAGGTTCTCTACTGGCTCAAACTGGAAAATTGACTCTTTTGCCGAGCGAGGGGGAGTCTGGCAAGCGGGTCAAGGTTGATGGCGGCAATGCAGTCGGTTCCCGCCGATCGATTGCTTCGCGACCTGGTGTTGGCAGCAGTCTTTGAATACGCGGCTTCTGTTCGAAAAGAAAGGGGTCAGTGAACCTAAATGTTTAAGATGCTCGTGCTCATACGGGGTAGTTTTCGGGCGGCGAGGGTGGTTGAAGTCGCTGTCGTGGATCCGGCCGCCATTTTGGCCAGCACTAAACTGAAGCGAACGACTGACTTGCGATGACTGGCGACGAACTGCGCGGTGACCATCCGACCGAGGCCGCTGCATAGCTTTTGTGTCGACGGGAAGGAAACACGAATGCGCAAGGGTCTTCCTTCGGAGTTTCATGCTGCATTGAAAATAGGTCAACGATGATGATGATTTACTGGTTCGCGTAGCCGAAGTACCTCTAATCAACGTCCCGCTCCCATTTGACGACCCAAGAGGTTCTTGCCAAGAATTCCCCACTTCCCTTCCGAACCTTGAATTCCGCCTTCCAGAGAAACGGCAACTTCGCTCTCTCTTCGTTGGGCTCTTGCAACTCATCCATCGGTTAGTACCCTGCGAAAGCATTTTGCCAAGCTTGGATTGCTCAGAATTTGTAGCGTCGGTGACGGATAGAAAGCAGGCAATAGCGACGACCAACGCTAAGAAGAGCCGCATCGGAGACTAGAAGACTTGCGCACTGGAAAACGAAATGAGGAGTGCGATTCGTATTCAGCAAAACAGAACCGTGGATAGAATTTATATTGGCTTTCACCTTCACTGATAGGTACAGCAGTACCTGTACGTCAATGCGCGAAGGAGTCTACTCCGGCAGCGGTCATTATATCTGGGTATGAGTGGCATCCACCCTTGAAAACAGACGAAGGATTAAACTCAACGGAACGATCTGGGTAATTGTATTTTCAAATGACCACAGAACGTGTACGCAGATTCTACACGGGCAGACCGCAAAGTTGAAAGTCTGTTTATGGAGTTCGCTTCTGCCACTTACTCCCAAATCGAATGCGCTTCTGAAAACTTTTGGTGGCGGTTGATGTAGATGTAATACGTCGACGCAGCCTTGATATTGCTTTCAAAGTGGGCATTGTTGAAAGGCACGCCGGTGTCCACTCCGAAATCCGACGTCTCCAGGGACTCTCGAGCTTCGTCCGTCATCTGCTCCCACTGAATGAGGTCCTGGAACTCGCCTCTTTCGATCGAAGTCACAATTTGATGACGCCCTGCCGCCACATTCTCTTGCATCTCCGTTTTCAGAGTGGTGCCATCAAGGTGGTTTCTTTCAACGGGGCGTTCCGTGCCTGTCTGGGTCGATACTGCTAGAATTGTCGGTGTATCGAGTGCCGGATTATCGAGCCACACGACCACGTGCATCCACCTGTGTCTTTGCCCCGTTCGATCGAACAGAAACATTCCAGAAGCGATGTCCTTGGGGAAATACCAAGCGTACATAATGGCCCATCTGTCATCGTACAGCATGGAGCGACTGGAGACTTGCGACCCAAGCTCAGAGCCCTGGCAATCCCCGTCCATTCTCCCCGTTCCTTTGAGTCCGGCATTTGTATCACCGACAGCATTCACGGCTGGGTATGGGTGGCATCCACCCTTGATGACAAGCGAAGGCTTGAACTTGACGGCCGCTTTCTCGGCGTCGGTGACGGGTTCTGGCTGGGGGAATGGCTCCACCTTGTCGTGGTCGATCGACGCTGCTCTGACGCTGGTGATGGCTGCAACAACGAAAACGAGCAGTCTGAGTGCTCTCATTTTTAAACGGCCACAATCGAAAGAGTTAGGGCTGTTAGCTGAAAAGCGAGATTGCGCCACGGTCGACACGTATTATACGGTTTGCTGGTGGTAATACGACCTTTTCGATTGCCATTATCCGCTGTATCCATGGACAAGACTCCATTGACAACCTGTGTTTGCCTTGCTGGCTACTCTTCTGAGCATCGGCTGTGGTATGCAGACTTTGTAAGTCTAAACTAAAATCAATGCTTACTTTTGGGATTACCGCTGCTTACTTTTTGGGAAAATGTTCTGCTCACTATACAAATGTAAGACACCCCTGAGGTATTCGGAAGAGAAAGGGAACGTCTACACTATGAGCGCGGTGGAGGGGTAGATGCAGCATAGTTGTCGCCATAGCACGCGCCGTCCAAGCTGCGGCACTCCTTCTGGGGAGCAGTGTTTTCCTGATCTGAGTGCGCTTTTTGAATGTGAGATATTGACTTGCTCACATTTTGGGAAATCATCTGCTCAGTTTTTGGGGAGGGGTTTTGCAGGTTCGCGTACCGGATCAGAGATCAAGCTTATGATCTGCAGCAGTACTGTACTACCAACTCCATCGCCGGTGGCAAACATTTTGAGACTGTACGGTAAAATCGAATTCGGGCTCTTGGATGAGTTCGACACATACGGGCGAGTATTTTATACCAAGTAGCTGCTCCGTGTAACACTTCTTCTATTTGCACTATTACTTGACACCAATCAGGAAAGGTCTTCATATCGATAGTTGACCACTTATGAAAGCAGCTTTAAGCTGTGTTGTCACTGGTTTGACTCAGTGTGCAATTTGCATTCCAGAACCCACCTTTCTAGAACCTTTGCCGTCATGCATCTCCAGCTTTCTTCTCGCCCAGAATCTAAGGAGTTGCAGGCGAAGAGTAAAAGTCTTCATGCTCCTCCGAGGATACGATACAGTGCCTCAAAGCAAAACCTGCACCGACACAAAACCAGGCACCAAGGACGCTTCCGTCTGCAAAAACCTTTGTCATGCGGATCCGATAACCGGTTCTGACGATCCCTATCACCACCAACATCGTTGTGGCTTTTATCATCACGAATTGCAACTCACTTCGAACAGAAGAGCTCTGCTGGAAATGGTTCGCCACTCTGCGACCTGCGCCCAAGAACTCAAGCGTACAAGAACTCAAGCGAATGCAGTCAGTTTACCTTGTCCTGTTGGCTGTGGCCGTTTTCATGGCCTACAATGAGGCTCTCTCCGACTCAACCCGCAATAGAGCCCCCGCCTTGGACACGCATGATGCGAAGTTTCTGCCGGTTGCGGATCGCCAGAGCAAGCGGTCCTTGAGAACTGCTCACACGGTCGACGACGACGAAGATGATGATGATGACAGTGATAACAACTCGCTCGACGAAGAGCGGGGAGGAGCCTTTGCCCTACCCAATTCGAATCACGTCCAACCTTAAGAAGTACCTTATCAAGCCCAGCGATCCAAGCAAGCCTAGGAGTCGATTGGCAGTGTTGACGCTCTGCTCTCCAGCAATCTGTGACACCAAACCAGACAAAGAACCAGCAGCAACAACTTCTGGAGCTGCCACCAGAGTCAAAGCTACAACCGGGACGACGAAAACCAGACGCACGGAGGATGCAGTTTATTTGCTTGTGAATCGAGCGCTTGGGTCAGGATAGACAATCGCAACGTGAGATAAAATAGCGGATAGAAATAGTGGACATTTCGACTCGTCAGCTTCCGATGCTTGCAGCAACCCGATCTCAAATGCCAAGCAGCGAGCTGGAAGTGGTTGTTGTCGTGAATCAATCGATTACGGAGTAGCAGATGTCTTTATGATCGAGTTCGCATTGCTGCGTTGAGCAATCGCTTGCTGATAATAATATTCTCGGTAGTGGAAAACAAATAAAGTTTGAATAACAAGCGTCGAAGCATCATTTTGACCGGACGTGCTTGATTCATAATTACTTTACTTGCTCAATCACATATTTTTTGCCATGCACACTGCAAAGAGTTCCGGATGATAATCACCAGCGGCATCCATACATGTGGAAAACAACAACACTTTTACCTGGTTAGGAAGGGCAAGCTTAAATACCGAAATACAAGAGAAGTAAGAGCGGTTGCGAGAAATGGCGTTTGCTGAAACATTCGCACCAGAAAACTATTTCGTTAGATCCACGGCAATACAGCTGTATGCCTAGTCTTTGTCGTCTCGGCTGTGGTGACCTGCAGCAGGCATGACATACAGAGTCGGGTGCCGAGCGTTCCAGTAGCTGAGGTAGCCCGACGAGAGTTCTCGATCTTTGGCCTTGGTCAGGTCCAGGTTTTTGTTTACCTCGGTCGGTGACTTGTTTTGCTTCTCCCAGCGACGGAACTTGAACTTGTCGAGAAAGCCGCGGGTCCTGGAGCCGAGAGACTTCCCGGATGACTTGGTACTTGACGACCGCCTGAACCAGCCTGACCTTTTCGTGCTCGATGATCTGCCAGATCGACCGCCGCCGCCACGGCCACCGCCGCCGCCGCCACCTTTCCGATCTTCGTCAAGAGCAAGGTCGTCACCGCTTTCCGTAGCTTCTTCGACCCGCAGGAATCGGTTGGCGACATCGTGGCTTTCGCCAGAATGGAGAAATTCACTTTGGTCGGCGATGGCAAACTTGTCTTTGTCAGAGTCGACCGCGTCACTGGTGGCCACGAAGGCGAACACGATCAGGTACAGAGCGGTTAAAAATCTCATTCTTATACCAGTCCCCAGGGCTGAAGCGATTGCGGGGTCCGAGGCGAATTGTAGAATGAGAAAACGCAGGTCCAGGGCTTGGCATCATCTCATGATGCCTGATCCCCCATCAGATACAGGTAGCACAACGTGTGTATCAACTGGATGTTGATGCGGCCAACGAACCTGCATCAGCATCAATGATACCATCGTGCTTCGAGACGATACTCTCCAAATACAATATCAAGTACTACTACTAGTACCTTAGAAGTTTCTTGTCGCTTATATTTACGCTGTAACGCGAAGCAACTCCCACTAACAAAGCACCCCATCAAGCAGAGCAAGAACATGAGGCCATCTATATTCAACTTATGAAAGCGTCGGATGACACCGAGCACTACGCCATCTAGTGGCGAATGATGTCATGCTGATCAGAGCACCAGCGACCCCATTCGCTCGTTGTTAGATGTTGAAGTGCCATCCACACGAGTGTCAGGCACAACTAACCATGGAAGAGCGGCTACCAAAATCTGGTGAAAATGGAAAGAGCTATCGGTAACTTGGCCATGCTAGTCGAACGACGGCGAGTACAGCCTACTCGAACTATAGAACTACCAACGTCTTGAAATGATTCCGCGATCATGGAGAGACTTTCCCTCGGTTGCTGTCCTTGGAAGAGTGTATCTCTACAAACCGATGTCTACTGCAACACAAGAGCCATTCTTCAGTCTAAGAGGATACATTATCAACGATTTTCGCACATGCCTTGACGACAAACGTGCAGAAATGCTTTGTCTTGTGAAATCAAACGGGCAAAAGTACAAAAGACTACTGCAAAGTCAGCGAGATAGCTAGGTATTGATACTGTATCAAGAGTATCATGGTGATATTGATACATGCGATTGAATTTTCAAACATCATATTCACGCTCGTTGTGCGATTGTGGCCTTTGTATCAGTATCAGAGATACAGCTTGTATCTCCGCTGATGCCAAGCCTTGCGACAGATCTACGGACAGAGAAAACTTTCGGATGGTGGATGGCCTGCTATTAACTCTGTCGTGCTCTACAGCTCGTTCGCAGCGGCAATCAAGGATTCGTCATGCCATCACGTGCACGCGCAGCTCGAGTCTCGCACGAATAACTCGATGTGCCTTACCTAACTAACTTTACTGACTGTACAGCTTGTCAGGACTCTAATCTCAAGTGTTGAAGTTAGGATTTGCAAAGGAGGTAGAAGACGGAGGAGACGGGAATGATAGAGGAAGTTTTGGGGCTTGAGATCACGGCTTCGCATCAGCGGAGATACAAGCTGTATCTCTGATACGGATGTAAAGGCCACAATCGAAAGAGTTAGGGCTGTTAGCTGAAAAGCGAGATTGCGCCACGGTCGACACGTATTATACGGTTTGCTGGTGGTAATACGACCTTTTCGATTGCCATTATCCGCTGTATCCATGGACAAGACTCCATTGACAACCTGTGTTTGCCTTGCTGGCTACTCTTCTGAGCATCGGCTGTGGTATGCAGACTTTGTAAGTCTAAACTAAAATCAGTGCTTACTTTTGGGATTACCGCTGCTTACTTTTTGGGAAAATGTTCTGCTCACTATACAAATGTAAGACACCCCTGAGGTATTCGGAAGAGAAAGGGAACGTCTACACTATGAGCGCGGTGGAGGGGTAGATGCAGCATAGTTGTCGCCATAGCACGCGCCGTCCAAGCTGCGGCACTCCTTCTGGGGAGCAGTGTTTTCCTGATCTGAGTGCGCTTTTTGAATGTGAGATATTGACTTGCTCACATTTTGGGAAATCATCTGCTCAGTTTTTGGGGAGGGGTTTTGCAGGTTCGAGTACCGGATCAGAGATCAAGCTTATGATCTGCAGCAGTACTGTACTACCAACTCCATCGCCGGTGGCAAACATTTTGAGACTGTACGGTAAAATCGAATTCGGGCTCTTGGATGAGTTCGACACATACGGGCGAGTATTTTATACCAAGTAGCTGCTCCGTGTAACACTTCTTCTATTTGCACTATTACTTGACACCAATCAGGAAAGGTCTTCATATCGATAGTTGACCACTTATGAAAGCAGCTTTAAGCTGTGTTGTCACTGGTTTGACTCAGTGTGCAATTTGCATTCCAGAACCCACCTTTCTAGAACCTTTGCCGTCATGCATCTCCAGCTTTCTTCTCGCCCAGAATCTAAGGAGTTGCAGGCGAAGAGTAAAAGTCTTCATGCTCCTCCGAGGATACGATACAGTGCCTCAAAGCAAAACCTGCACCGACACAAAACCAGGCACCAAGGACGCTTCCGTCTGCAAAAACCTTTGTCATGCGGATCCGATAACCGGTTCTGACGATCCCTATCACCACCAACATCGTTGTGGCTTTTATCATCACGAATTGCAACTCACTTCGAACAGAAGAGCTCTGCTGGAAATGGTTCGCCACTCTGCGACCTGCGCCCAAGAACTCAAGCGTACAAGAACTCAAGCGAATGCGGTCAGTTTACCTTGTCCTGTTGGCTGTGGCCGTTTTCATGGCCTACAATGAGGCTCTCTCCGACTCAACCCGCAATAGAGCCCCCGCCTTGGACACGCATGATGCGAAGTTTCTGCCGGTTGCGGATCGCCAGAGCAAGCGGTCCTTGAGAACTGCTCACACGGTCGACGACGACGAAGATGATGATGATGACAGTGATAACAACTCGCTCGACGAAGAGCGGGGAGGAGCCTTTGCCCTACCCAATTCGAATCACGTCCAACCTTAAGAAGTACCTTATCAAGCCCAGCAATCCCAGCAAGCCCAACAACCAGCTATCCGCTGCGACCGCCACTAACCGCAAGAACGCCGAATGGTTCCTGGAGGGATTAAAACCTTTCCAAGTGGCTGAGTTGTTGAAAGTCCCAACCACGGGCGCCGGTGTACCTGGCACCAAGGCTTTTGCGTACTACGTTCGCTATGTCACTTACTGGCAGACGTGGATGGCGAAGGGGAGGAACGCTCTCAGCAAGTCGTCGTAGGAGGTTTTCAACAATAGTTACCTTTTTGTGAATGAAGGTCGGTGCAGATACGAATTGCCAGCACTGCTACTAGTATTCCATTTCTGAATTTGCAGCGTCCTGAACACAAGACCCAGCCACTTCTTTCCCGATGGCTTTTGTCGAGACTGACCATGCCGTCTACTTCTACGGCCAACGAGACCCAAAATTCGGTTTCCTGAGCAACTTCCACCCGTGCGAGTTCACAGACTCAGAAGGGCGTCGCTACTTCTCCAGCGAGCAGTTTTTCATGAAGAGAAAGCAGGAAATGTTCGACCCGCAGAACGAGCAGCTTGCGATCGCCATTCTCAAGACGAAGACACCGCCTGAGGCCAAGAAGTTGGGGCGACAGGTAGGGAACTACGACGACCAGGTCTGGGGCCACCACCGCTATGAAGTGATGCTGCAGGCGCTCAAGCTCAAGTTTTCGTCTGACGAGGATCTGGCGAAGAAACTGCTGGTCACTGGCAGCAAAACGCTGTACGAGGCAGCACATCGAGACGCCATTTGGGGTATCGGTTTGGGTGTCTCCACCATCGCCAAAATGTTCCGAGAGAACGAAAGTTTCCGGCTGAGCGGGGACGTGGACGCAGAGACCCAGCACAACTGTTTTGGGCTGAATCTGCTGGGCAATGCGCTCATGGAGACCCGCGCGTGGCTGCAAGAGCAGGAGTAAGAAAAGACAAGTTATTTTTCTTATGCCATAAATGTAGCCATCTGTCACTACTGTAAGGTACCTTGGTCTCTGCTCCAGCCAAACTCGCCCGTCAACATGGAGGTCACGATGGAGGTGCTGAGGCTGCCTGCGGATGCCCGCGGAGCTCTGTGCGCGTTATTTCCGGATCTTCCATGTCTCTGAGCTTCGCTGTCCCCGCATCCTTCCTACAAGCGCGTCAGGCAGCGACCAACGGCGTCAAGAGCCAGCACAAGACTGCTGGTGATAATAGTACCCAAATTAAACAAGAAGACTCTTGGGAAGACCACGACTGGGATAACGAACAGCTACAAGACGCAGATAATGCAGAAAAGCTTGCACAAACCATTCAAGATGAAGCGGACGACTGGGAGCAGGAGTCTCCGGATCTACCGGATGATTTCCCCAGACTTGTAGTCAATTTGACCAGAGTACAGAGACAACACTTCCCGCCCACAGAGGACGATACCGAAGGGGACGACATGATGGAAGTGTTCCAGATGGTCAAGACGACCTTGCAGCAGCACTTTTCCACGCTGGCGGAAGTGCTATTTGAGCAGAGTGAGTAGAATTGGATTTTTACCATTTTTAGGGAGTATTCATGTTCTTGTATTCCTTTTAGAGGCCTGCTTCCATTGCACCTATGGGACTTCGAGAGCGATGATGGATGGACTGCATGCAGCGTATCCGGAGGACACTTTTGCCATGCTGGACTACCCGACGGTGATTGACGACGTCCCGCTGCATGAATATCTGCACACGCTGTCGTGCCCAACGCAGTGGAAAAGTGTCGAGTACCTGAAGGATTGTCTGCGTCGATGTTCGAGGGACATCAGGTGGAAGAGAGACGTCGTCAAAGAGTTGGAATTGCTGGCGGAGCAGGAGCATGAGAAGTACGCGGAGCAGCAGCAGAACCTCAGCGATGAAATCGACGAGGTAAAAAGAGTCTGACGTTACAATTACCACACGCTGATCCTAGTCTGTTTTTTATTTGTGTAGTTGACTCGACTGCGCGACTCGTTCCGAGAGAAGTTGGAGAAAATGACAAGCCAAGAGGGGAAGGTGAGCGGCCAGTATTTGCTACTGCGAAAGCTGGAGGATATCGAGAACCGGCTCGTGCTGCTCTTGGATCAGTATCTGAAAGAGCCCGAGCTGGAAGAGGAGGAGTGCTACAGCGCGTTTGGCAATCCTGGCGGAGAGGCCGGTCCGAGCGCTGGCATGAATGTGCTTGACATGATCATCGCCATGGTCTTTGGGCGTCTACCACGTGATTTTAGCCAGAAAACTACGTCCGAAGAGCACTTCCAGATGCTGTTCGACCATCACATCCACATACTGCGTCTTTGGAAGAAAGACTTTGGCCGTCTCCCGCCGAAAAAGCGAGTAGCGTCACCACAGCCTGTAGATTCGGACGCACCTAGCGTGCATGAGTCATCAAGTGGGGAGCACGATGTTACTGATCTGACAGAAGAAGTTGCGTATTGCGAGGTAGAAGATGAGGAGGAGACGGTGGATGTGGAGAGCGAGAGCGAGAGCGACAACGAAGCTCCGGTCACCAGAACGGCTCAGCACGAAGACTTGGATGGATACGGTGCTGACTTTGATAGCGAGGAGAGTGAAGACGAAGAGGAACTGGCAGAAGCTGCAGTACTAGCCAAACTGCAGCAGCAGAAACTCGAAGAAGCAAAGGCCAGTGATACCAAAAAGTCAGCCAAGTCTGCTCGGCCACGGCGAAGACGCGTGAAGCTCTCCAAGTCGAAACACGCTAAACGGTTAGAGAAAATGAAAGCGGAGCGGCATGAAGGGGGCGAGGAGCGAGACGCTGTGCCGTTTCAGCCTTTTGCCTGCACTGGGGCAGTTGGTCTGCTTCGTCTTGCCAAGGAAAACGAAATGTTTTGAGGTGAAAACTTTTGTAAAGCAAATCACAGCACGTGTCGTTATCATACCGATTGGCATGGTCAGCGTTCTTTATATTACAGGCCTGAGTGCATGCGTGTAATCTACTCGGCGTACGCGTCTTCTTCGTCCTCGACAGCGTTGTCTTCTTCATCTTCAGCCATCGCGTCCAGCAAGTCGTCGGTTCGGAGCCACCGCTGCGACGTGCTTTCGTCCTGCCCGATCTCGTCAAGGGAGCGATCCCACTTGGCGCCTGAGACCGTTGAGGGCTCTGTTTGGAAGAAGAGAGCGATGCTACCGGCAACGATGGAGGCTACGGCCAATAGCGCCACCACGAACACGCGTCGGCTGGGTCATGACGAGTTGTCGGTCATTTCTTCTGCTGCTTGTGGAGACTTACTGGCGACGGGGCGAACGGGAAATGGAGTCGACAGACGAAAACGGCAAAAGGCGACAACGATGTGTATGGGGCCCATTTTGCTGATCGTTGAAAAGGCCTGCGCCGAGGTGCATAACCTGTAGAGCGGTGTGCTGCAAGACACGTAAAAGCCGTGACGGACTCCACGCTCGTCCAAATTCAACGTTACGCTCGACCTGACTGCTGAAATGGAGAGTGATCTTTACATGTTGGCGCTGAAACGGGGTCCTTTGCTAACGTGGGTTGATACGTATCGCGCAGGAAATGGATGGTGCCGCAGGTATACTTTTGCGACCTGCTGATCGATGGACCAGGTGACCGGGACCACCTCAAGGTGTTCGAAAGGAGAAGCTCTGCTGCTGGAGTGCCGTATATTGGTACAGTAGCAAGTTGGATGATTACCAGCCGATTGCTTTTTTCAACAGCGCGGGGATCTTCTTGTTGTCGCCTCTGGACGAACATGGCAATAGTCGAGAGTCTCGACTATTGCCATGTGCATCGTCTCGACTCGAGACCACCAGCAGCATTGATGGCAAACGACACCAGGCGTTCTAGGCAGACAGCGCCGCTCATTTCGTGTTCTCTATCTGTGTAGGATGCTCCAAAAGCGGCTGCGAGAGTGAGAAGTGCGTTCATCGTGGCAGTATCCATAGGGAGTCTGCATTGCTTGCGCGAATGAAAAGTCCACGGCAAAGCAGTGATGGAGTAGTTCATCATCTGCTAGATGCATCGCGCTCGCCTTGTTGGCAGTTGCTTCGAACACGTTGGGGCCTAACGTGCTGCAGGTTGCGTTAGTGCTTGTGCATGCCGCTGCGACGAGAGAAAAAATCACGATAGTCCAGCGAAGCGTTCAGAACAAGTCGCTGCAGCAGAAGCAACTGCATCAAAGTGAAAACGCCGCGATGGAGTCGGTGCAGGAGTCGGTTCGTTGCTTGGATTGAGCCTGAAGAAAAATCCGTAGAAATGACGAGGTTGCTAAGGTGTCTATGGCAATGGTGTGCCAGGCCGCCGGAACGATAAGGGCAGTGCTCGCTACAGCCCCAAGAAGGACTCTCCCACTTGCTAATTAGCCGAGTAGACCATCGAGCACTCGTGGACTGGTGGCGATGGTCAACAAGATCAAACGCTTCTTTAAATCGCTGGGGGCAACAAACACTCGAGCTCGTCCTCGGCCGCCAAACTGGCTGCAGCCTCGCTGCCCAATGCGAACGACCAGCAATTCGTCAGTGGACCGTACGGCTCCTCTTCGTCCGTCGCCTTCCACGCGTCAACGTCTCGAAACCTCAGCACTGCTGAATTGGAGGCGCGACTCGAGACGTCCGGATCGTTGACGACCACGACGGCCAGCAACACCACCGTGGTGATCGAGAACTACATGAAGGACGGCACCGTCGACTGGGCTGCATTGCTAGCCAAGGTGCCTAAACTTGTGGCCGAAGTCACGGACGCCACTCCTCAAACACGCTCCAACAATTCCAACGGGACACGGAACGTTGTCGCGCTACTCGAGTTGATGCAGCAAATGGCTGGGCGCGAGAACCAGCAGCAAGTCCGCAAATTCTATGCCGGTGGCGGAGGCAACGGTACGTGCTGTAGTCTTCTTGACTTTCGAGTTGGATACCGACGAGATACTTAACTTTGCCGTGTTGTTTCCCTGCAGCATCTCATCACTGGAGCCACCGCCGCAAACTCTTCCGCCAGTGTCGTCGTGGGCTGCTGCTTTGTTGGAAGTTTTTAATCGCACAGCTCAACGACGAGAAGGCGACGCTGCCAACTGAAACCCGCAACATGTACTTCCAGCTCATCGGTATCATAATGGAAAGAGTCGAGTTCCACTTGCCAAGTGATACACTCGAGCCGGAGCCGCATCCATCCAAGAGAATCAACACTCCAAGGGCTCCAAACAGCTCGACGCACGCTAAATCCACCAATGCTGCAGGCGTGGGCTGGCTAGCCAACTCCCCAACCTCATCAAACAACGACAGCGTCGATTTCAATGACGAAGGCCAATGGAATAATGCTGATGTCGAGAGCGCTGGCACGTACAACAATTTCAGCAACAGCGACGATAGCGCAGACGGTGAGCGCGACTTGTATCTGTACCGATGTCTGCTCATCGCCATTTTCAAGTACGCACTTGAAAATCTCGAGGCAGCTCGAGAAAAGCGACGTCCATATATTTCGCTCGTTGAGACGAGGTTTTACGCGCGAGTGTTCGCCGTGTGCTACTTCCGCGTGCCAGTGCTGCAAGGCGCGATGTTGGAGCAGATATTTTGTGCCTATCGCGAGAAGAAGTGGACAAATTTGCATCCCCACGACTCGCACGTCGAGGAGCTGTCGACAGAAGAAGGACCAGGCGATGCAGCAGCAGCTGAAACCTCCCACAAGCCAGGAAGACGGCCTTCGTCGTCGCGACCCTGGAATGGTAACACTTTCGCTGGCTCACTGCTGCGCTGGACGGACTACAATGGCTATGTGCTGAGTGAAGACGTCCCAAATTCAAGCGATACCTCGTGGAATCGGCCAAAAGATCACCAGGTTGCTGCGACTGCCCTGCGCAGCGACGAAGAAGAGTTCGTCGCGCACAACCCAACTCTGTTTCGATGGTCTCGTTACTCGCCGTACCTCGGTCCTTACCCCGACTCAGACATTTTCCGCATGAACGACTCCACTCGCAACTGCTGGTTGGAAAAGTTGAGTCACGATGGCGAGTTCTTCTCCAAGTTCATGGGGTTCGTGTGTCTCCACGCAGCGAATACGGCGATAGATGGCGAAGTGGTTTGGACTTGTCTGCCAGGCTACACGCTACTCATCCGAGTGTCGCTCTTGCTGCTGAAAGAGGCCTGCTGGGTCAAGTGGCTGTATGTGCGTGATACGTCTGGGCCGCTACCGTCTTCCTCGATCGAAATCGAGCCTAGAAGTGATGAAGAGGAGCGTGACCCTTTTGAGTTGGATTCCATTCGAGCGATCCGTACGGTACTGGACAATGTGGTGCAGATCCTGCGCAACAACCAGTTGCTAGAGAGCTGCGTGCTCGCCATGTACGAATGCACCAACGTATTGCACGCACGTAGCGTCGAAGTCTGCTTGACGCGTTTCGAGGAGTGGTTCAGCGCCACCGCCATGCTCACGCAGATTGGAGGTGCAGACAAACGTCGCGGCAGCGGTATGATGGTGTATCGACTGCCTCCTGGCTTCCGAGGACAGACATTCGCGACGGGAATGCGCTTTATGCTGTCAAGTGAAAACTGCGAAATTCTGGCGAGCACGTTGCTGTTCTTGTACCACCGCATGGACTACTTTGAAGGAGAACTGCGGCAAAGTGTCCTGCGTGCTCTAGTGCAGCGACACATGACGTTCTTTCTACATTGGAACGCCGATGTGCGCACCAAGTACCACCACCTGCTCGTGTATCGTGTCGTCCGTGCCAACCGCTTTGTGCTCGACTCGCCAATTGACCATTTGCTCATCGGACGGTGCGCCATCTCATCTCTCGAGCTCAGTCGAGTTCACGACGACGACTTCGACGACGACAACGATGGCGTCTACAGCCACCGCGCCAAAGAAAGCAAGTTCCAAGACGGTCAACATCCTTGCAACCCAAACATGACAACCGCAGATCTCAACGTTTTACGAACTGAACAAGCTCTGTGGAGAGCCTTCGATGCCTGTTTGTCCGTCATCATCTCGCAAGAGCGTCGCTATGCTCGAGAAGGGAATCGCAGGTTCCAGAACGACCAGCTTTGCGCTCGAAGCCGTGCGCTTGCCTTCCGGAAATTGAACCGACAGACAACTGAAGACTCCAACGCAGCTGCGACTGCTAGCGTGAATGAAGGCTTGCCAGGCGGTAAGCCCTGTCACGAAGTCGAGTTGTTAGATGAGGAGCTGCGCCGCGAACCTCCATATTACTTGCGCTACCTTCCTGGCGACGAGCTTGCCACGTTAGACGAACTGCGCAGACTCGCCAGCTCCGTGAGATATCCTCATCATCTCCAAGTGTACGTGGCTCACTCGCTTCGCTGCTACTCTGATCTCTTGAAGAAATACTACCGCGAGTTGGATAGCACGGGCAGTGTGGAGCCTCCACCGCTCGGATTCTTTTAAGACAACATGTGGAAGAACGCGTGGAAATAAACTGTCAGCTCGATCAATTTGTAAATTCATTTGTTGCGCTTTTTCATGGCGACTTTGCTGGCGGATTCTTCCTCACGTCATGCACTGGCCTTTGCCGAGCAGCTTTTTCATGGCTCCGCATCGCCTTTGTCGAATGTCTCGTTCTGCAGAAGACGCCAACGTTTCGAGTAGTCCACATGCGTTTGGGAGATCCTGCTGGACTCGCGAAGGCCTTCGATCTCCAGCGACTGGGCGTAGGGAAGACGTCCCGCCGGCTGGAGCGTATGAAGTTCTCCAACCGGTGAGGAATCCAGCGATGAACCTCCACTTGCAGTGGACGCGAACGAAAAGTCCAAGCCGGCAGGACCAAACAGTGGAGACAGCCTGTCCCGCGATTGACTCTGGTGTTGATGTTGCTGCTCAATGGCCACGTGCTGGCTTTTCAATTCTTCTGCTTTGGTTTTCCACGCGTCCCTCTCATCTTGTGCTTTTAGTAAACTTACACGTAACGATTCAACTTCATCCTCGGCGCTTTGAGCGCGAGCATTGGCCTCCTCCATCAGGCGTTCGTTTGCGTTAAGTCGTTTCTGCAGCGCTGCACTTTGGCCAACTTCAGCTTTCTTGCTTTCGATCTTTCGTTCGTGTGCAGCGCGGTTCGCCTCCTTTTGCACAGCCTCAATTTTGGCCTGAAGATGTGCTTCATGCTGTCGTAGTGCAACGGCGTGCTTTTCCTCAAGCGCATGCAGCTCTGATTTCAACTTGACATTCTCGAACGCAAAGTTCTGCTCACGCTCCTCGGAGGCTGCAAGCTGCTTGGTTAGATCGTCAACTCTATGAGTCGCCTTTTGCAGCTGACGTTCGAGATGTAACTTGTCGTTTTGAAGATCGTAGTAAGACGTGCACATCGACATCGCCACGGCACTCTTCGATGACGACACGGTCGACGTAATGGCATTTAGACCGTGCTGCTGGTTCATTCGCCAGTGCGTCCATTTCCCCACATGCCGCAAGCCGGGACAAAATGCTCGGCATCATTCTTGGAGCAGAAGAAGCACTTACCCGGTTTAAACGAAGGAAGCACTGACATCATTTTGTGCTCGGATATCTCTCTTGAGTTCGGGGTTGGTGACAACTCGTTGGGAGGAGATGCTGATTGTTTTGTCGCAGCAGCATCGTGATCAGTAGCAAGAGCCTGTACCTGAGTTGTCTCGTTAGACGCCGATGCCTTTAAATTCGTCGTAGCCTTGGCGATCTCTGTTTGTTTCTCAGTTGAAGACTTTTTAACTGCCAACTTACCAGCGGCTTTTCCCTGCTGAGGCTCTGCACTCGGCGATTGTGTTTCGAGCGTCTGGATGGCCGTGGCTACTGGAACACGCGCTGAGAGAATCTCAGGATCCAAACCGGCCGAGTATTCGGAGACGATTCGAACCAAGAGCGGATACTCCCTCTCCATTCCAGCCTGGAGCTGCGGATAAAGAAAGCAAGACCGCGTCAGGAAGGAGACCAGCTCCCTCCAAGCGCAAACAAACCATCCAAACACCCCCATAGCGATAACAACGGATGCCAGCAACAGACCGTATCCTACACTGTGAGCCGAGATAATAATCCAGGACGCAGGCATTGCGAGCGACATGACCCACAGCACAAACGACCCGACCACGGGCACCACTAACAAGTAGCGTAGCCGCTTCGTCATGACCAGGAGAAATGCTGTCACGCCGGCGCAATGGCTAAACCAGGCCCACCCCGTCGCTTCGTCGACAAACTTTAAAGTCTCAGGAAGGGAAGTCCAGCTGCCAAGTGTGAATGCCGCCCAGAGCATCACTGCGACGCTGAAAGACGCTGTGCTATTGGTATTTGTGGCGCGCAATGACAGCGCATGAAGCAAGAGCCACCCATCGTCCTCCCCGCCGTGCAGCAACGTTTCACCAGCCTGTGAGGTGCAGGCTACAGCCAATGTAATACTTTCCCGTCGTAGCCGTCTGCGCAACGCAAAGCGTTCTCGTGAATTGTACTCTGAGTAGTACGCGATGGTGTTGAACACCCAGACCATCGGCACCAAGAAGGCCACACCCAGTACACTCTCGGCTGTCCGCAGAGGAGGACGCACTACAAAAGCGAGTGCTGCATAGACCACAGCTGTCGCCCAACTGCCGTAGAATGACGACACGTAGCCCAACGGCGTCACCTTTGGGATGGTGTAGAACGACAAGCCGAACGTCACGAAGAGTGCGTCCTACAGTAAAAAAATAGTCATGAACATCTCGCTTGTTGCTGTGCCAAGAAATAATAAAGTACCCATTGACAGAGGCTTTCTCTCTGCAGCGCATACAGCAGCAATGTAGGGATGCCACTGGCCACGGAGACCAGCAACATGGTCTGCTCTTTGGCTCTCACGAGGTCCTGCCAGTGCATAGAGCATAAAACAAAATAAATAAATCCGACTTGACTTCCATATAAGATTTAACAAAGATTCAACTCACCCACCGCACTAGCAGGTACATGGCGGCTTGCAGCATCTAAAACAGTTTAATAATTCCCCACCATTTAAACAAATGATTTCATAAAACTTTTCTGTAGCAAATAGCTCCACCCACAGCTAGCAGGACCCTCGCAGGTAAGGTCACCAGCAGGTTCTCCACGGGGTGGTCCAGCCCATCGCCCAGCGCGAACAGCAGCTGTGAGGCGGCGGCAGGCAGCAGCGAGCGCAGCCACAGCGCCTTCTTTCGAGGGTGCAGCCCCGCCTGGTACGCAGACTCCAGCGCCCCGTCCTCGAACTGCAGCGTGAACTGGTTGAGCCGCACGGTCGAGTGCAGCCGCGCGTCTCCGCCCATGCTTTGATGTGCGGCCCAAAGCTCCCAAAAATAACAGTAAAAACAATACTTTACAATCGACAGAACATAGTGAAATCAAGTAAAAAACAGAATCTGCGGCGCGCAAGAAAGCTGTGATGCTACCCGCTAAACTTGTTTGTGTTTTGGTTTGGTGGTATATTGTCGTTGGAGCTACCTGATAAAATGGCGCTCATTTTTCATTTCGCACTCAACCGATCAAGACCTAGACTTGGAGATGAACACGCTTCTGAAGCCACGATTGGCAGCTTCTGGAGAGAGCTCGAGATAGTCGGAATTCATTAACGTGAGGCTGCCGCAACTACGGTCTCGCTAGGTTGTATCTTTGGCACCAATTGAGGTCGCGACAATATTAATCTGTGCGACCTTCATTATTCAATCCACGACTCTGATTACACTCATTGCACAAGCTGTGGACAGACAAGAACGCTGATAACGTTTTGACAGTTTTGAGGGAACCCTTATCCAGCGACCGTCTCGACTAATTAATTACTGCGTAGTCTTCAGAGCGTTTCTAGCCTTCGCCAACCAGGTCCGAAAGTTCGTCACGTAGCGATGTAGTACGCGAGGCCTTCGTTCCAGATTCACCGGTACCCGTAGTGGGGTCCTCGAGCAGTTTGGCCACTTGGTCGGGTTTTAACCCCGCGAGAAACCACTCAGCGTTCTCGCCGAGTTTCGACGAGATCGATCCGGGCTAGATAGGAACCCCTCGTTCCTCCTCATCGGCTTCAAAGTTACGGTCACCGGTGTCGTCGTCGTCGTCCGCAGCCCTCAGGAGCCGGTCCGACGGACGAATCTCTCTATCGTCGTAGGGAAAGTTACTGTCATTGTACTCCCCGGTACCATCATCATCGTCAACAGCTCTTAGCGACGACCGCGAGTTTGGTGGCAGGAAATCCCAGGCTTGAAACTTCGTTTCGACCAGCTATGCGGTCGACAAGCTTTTACGCGAGCGGCTTAGACAGCTCCTGGAAACCGTACAACTTGGTGCGCTCAGGGCATCAATCAGCAGATATAACCTCGCGATATCTACACATTCACAACACCAAAAATGTTCTAGCAGTACACCTTTACCAATCGGACAGCCGGTTCGTCAGCAAATTCAAATACTAGCGACAGCACGCGTTGATCCAGTCGTTGAGCTGCCGATCTTCCTTCATCTCGGCGTGTGACGCTAAGGAATGCCAGTTTACACGGCACAGGAAGAGGATATGGGGCGATCGCTTGTCCGTTGAGCTGGTGGAATCGCTTCTTCCAAAACTCACCGAGCATTTCATTCCACCCCATCAGCTCCAGTTCAGCAAGAGTCGTGTTTGTTTGGAGAGCTCTCCACAGCCGACTGAGCGTGGCAAGTTGCAAGGGTTTCGCATTCTCGTCAGTGTAGATCGACAACTTCCGCAGATGCTTTGCTAGTCGACTCGTTGGGTCCCCCAGTTTATTTGCGAAAGCTTTTCCTTTGCCTCGTCCGATGCCGTATAGATCATAAAAATCTAGTGTTGTTAACTTTGGCGCATCAAGACGCTCGTACGCCGTAGCGAACCGATTCAAGTCGATGTTGCTGTCACACAGCTTTAGCGTCGTCAATTGCGGACATCCACGGAAGATAGCTGGAATCATGGCGTCCACATCAATCTCTCGATGAAAAGACAGCGATAAGCTGCGAAGTGACCATCCCACATGCTCCAGCAAGCCGCTCACACCCTCAGCGTGCCACTTGCATGCGAGCGACAGAGAGCGCAACGGCTCATCAAGGATGTTCAGCTGATCCTGCTCTGCTTCGTCGACTCTAACAGCGTTCCTAGCCACTCGACAAGGTCCATAAGCCAGGACAATGACGTGAATCCAGTCGCTCTCAATCGAATCAAGTAGTTCTCCTTCATTGCTCTCCACTAGTTCCACACGCGTGTCGAAAGGCAACTTGAGAGGCTCTCCGCCTGCGAAGTGAAGCTGGGACCCTTTGATCAATTTCCACTGCTTTCGACACAAATCCCATTGCCTCGAAATCGCCAGTTGATGTTGTTTCTCCTGTAGCACAGCAGCGACATCAGCCACGTCTTCGACGGTCAACTTCGTGTCCTCAATCTTAAGACCTCGAATAGATGAGAACGGGCCTCGACTGAGCTGTGGATGGAAGAACGTTTGTGCCAGTGACTTCCAGTTGCAGTGCCGAGTGTTGGATATCTGCACTTGCTCAATGAGAATACGTGATGCAGAGAACGCCGAGCACAGCGCTTGGCACTGCCATGGAGCGATATCGTCGCACTGAACCTCTAACTTGGAGATGGAGTGCTCTCTGTGAAGCTCCGAGTCCGGCGGTCGGATCAAGACACCGGTCAATAACTTTGCGAGAACCTGTCGATTCTTCACAACATCAGGCTGATTCTTTAGCGACAGATTCAACTCGCTCAAGTGGATCCCCGTACCAAGAACACCCAGCAGATTGTTCGTGAAGGAATCGGAAATCTTGGCGCATGTCAACCCCAGAGACACGCTCTCCAATCGGTACACAAATGTAAACGCATCGTCCTGGTCAGAGCAGAAGTTGTTATGCTTGGTGATGAATTCCTTCAGGTCAACAAGACAATCCCCATCTTTGGTGAAGTGACCCAGCTCGAGAGAGATCGGAATTTCAAGGCTAGTTTGCTTCTCCATCTGGCAGTTCGGGTCTTTCGCCCGCATTTCCAATAGACGAGCTTTGGCCTCCTCGTATTCGGTGCTCGGAGCGGCTTTGGACAGAAAGAGACGCCTCCACTCCTGGATCGGCGGTATCAAAAGGTGTCAGGCATGCTGGTAGTCTGCAGAGAGATGAAGTCAAAGCGCAGTGGGATGACTGGGTCCGGTTTCTTCCTGTGCTCAGCATTGAACACCTGCTGAATCACCTCCGCAATTCCATCGTCGTTGTCGTCTCCACTCTCTTCCCCACCAGCGTCGCTATCGTTGTCCCCTTCATTATCTCTACCTTCTCCATCTTCGTCATCATCATCTTCTTCTTCTTCATGATCGCTGCCAAATTCCACTTCCAGCTGCTCCTCGTCTTCATCTCCACTCTCTTCGTCCTCGTCATCCTCCATAAAATCCTCTTCGTTCAGCTCTTCATCGTCGTCGTCGTCTTCCTCGTCACTTTCAGCGTCGTCCAGCTTCAGTCCGCACTCTTTCGTAAGCAGTTGGACCCACGCACGCTGGTCGATCTTCTCCACCAGCGCCAGCAACTCGATGGCCTCTCGGATCCGCCACTGACTGGCGACAAGTCTCTGCTTCTTGTCCTGCTTGCTCAAAGCTTCCCACTCTTCGTCCACGAACGGATACGTGTACTCTGACGGAGACTTGACCCGATCCGTCAGCACCCGCACAGATTTTCCCTCATCAACCAGAAGCAGTCGACCCTTCAGCTCCTTACACCACGGCGACAAGAAGTCCCACGACGAGTCCGTCATTGCAGAGATCGACAGCAACCACTAGTTATGAGCCAACTTGATTGGGCAAGGTGATTTGATTTGAACAAGGTGTGCGTTCGCAGGGATCTCTTGGTGTTGTGGCGGTCCCCACTCGAAAGCTGGGTCGAAGCGGTTGATCCATCGACGAGAGCCACAGAAATCGCCGCTACGGCAAGAAAACCAAACCGCATCGCTGGCTGGGTGGGGGAGGGGGCGACTGTGGTGCGTTCTGGACAGCCAGTTCGTTTCTCAGTGAGGTACTTTGATGTCACTTGGCTGTGCTAACGACTTCCTATGTCCGTCCTAGTGTATGCCCTATGTCACCCACTCGCTATCCCTGTCCGTCTGGCTCCCCCAGGAAGCCTTGTTGCGTGACCCTAACGGATGTCACTCACGACGCCTTCCGGCTCCGTGATAACCATATTATCTACCCAGTAGGCGACATCTCCTTCAAGGTGTTGTAGCACCCAACTCCACTTTTGTTGTTGCAGAGGGTCATTTGTAAGACACACTTGTACGCTTCGCCGAGTATCCATTGCTCTGTTAGCTACAGTAGTGCGTCCGCCATCTTATTGTATCGCCGAAGATGGTGATGCCATTGAATCACATATAGTTGGTCAGCAAGCCGCCTGCATTTCCAATAGGTCTGCTTCAGGTGAGCCGCAATGGGAGGTCGTTGACTTCGATGCTGCTGAATAATCATATTACTGTCCCCGATGATATGTAAGGGAGAGAACTTCAAGCTGGTGCATGCGCGTAGTCCCATTAAGAGGCCAAGATGCTCAGCAACGTTATTCGTAGTTTTCGAATTGGCGTAAGACGTGTGTCCGATCCAGCAAACCCTAGTAGCAGATGCGGTCGATCCTCCTGCGCGAAGCACTATCGCTCCACTTCCACCTGGGCCAGGATTGCCACGTGACCCTCCGTCGAAGAACAAGAGGAAAGTCGAGTTAGTTCCTAACACGAGAGACCGAGGCAGAGCTCCTCCTCGAGGAGCCAGAGCTCTGCGTAGTATAGTGCTCGCCAACTCGCCGTATTTACTCCCGGAAGAGTAAGATACGTGATATTGAACCGTATTGTATCCCTGACGGAGACGTGATTGCAATGACATCGCGTGATGCGCCGGGGTAATATTATTGAGGGAATCAAAGTGTTGAATTCGCCATCTCCAGACTGCGTTAAGGAGAATGGCGGGAAGGAACGGTGACAACGAACGAAGCTAGTGATATGACGCATCTTTCGTTTGCAGCGTTTGGTTGCTTGCCATCTGCGGATGTTTATCACGAAAAAAAACGACAAAATTGAGGTGACAGCAATGAGAAACTTGGGCATCACGAGGACCTCTCAAGACACCTAAAACGGCAAGTCAAGCTGCGATATCGACAGAGCGGTGAGGTGCAATTACACTACATAGTCACCAAGTTGGAACTGAAAGCGGGAAAATGCATGGATCAGAGAAGTGCTCGGACAAACCCCGCCGCAATTTTGGCGATTTCTTTTAACTCACTGGTTTGGATGTGCTGTATCCGAGGACGAGATCCGGTGGTTCAGCAATAACATCGCCCAACGTAAAGCTCCTCCAGTAAGCGAGGAATTCATTCGTCAAATGCGTGCCATGTAGGGCCAATTCAATAAGGACACGGAAACGGCAGCCCAACGAATGTGGTGGGCCCTGTGCAGTGTGGCGTTCACCCTGCTTTGGCAGATCCGAAGCAGCATAGTGCCCGAAAGAAAAAATTGGACGGCGCAACGTCAAGTGAAGAGTATTTGGGGAAATGCTTAAGGAAAATACATGCTGTTGCTTGGAAAGAAGCACACATACCGCAAAGCAGGATGCAAGGAATATATCTCAGACTCGTCGTGGACTGTCCGTTTCCAATCGGCCCAAGCCGAGAGAACCAACGATGCTTCATCGATTGAAGCCTTATCAAGGAGACTAATGACTAATCGTTAAATAGACTACCTTCCTCTCTCTCCAGTTGCTTGCCATCTGGCTGTCCAGAAGGAACGTCCCGATCGCAAGGTTCAGGACTGAGACCCAGTCCCGAGCCGACCGAGCTCGTTCTTCCAGGTACAAGTACATCCGATGAAGTGCATTCGCCTTATATAAGCTGGGACCACTACCGCAATTGATCGAGTATTGGCAACTTCGATTCCTACCGTGGCTTTCACCTTTAATTACTTGTGGGCAAACGTCACGTCGCTTGTGTTATCTTGCTTCAAGTTGAGAAGTACTTGTAGATGGTCACGCTGCCAGATACCGATGGTGAAGCCTACACTTCATGATCGGAGGCTGAGGAGGTGAGAACCGTGTCTGCAGCAGGTTTCTGTATCTCCGGAACGGGTTTAGGCCAAAATATGAGTCAACTGCCGACACCACCGCACATTATTTCGGTGTACTTCGATTCCCAACGAGCTTGTTCGTCGTGAATGGCCATGGCACGGTGTTTAAAGGCGAAAAGACTGTACCAAAGCAGAGGAACTGCTACAACCAGATCACAGCCCTAAAAACTAACAGCGGCTGTCAGAAACAAGCTGGACGCGCTGGTGACCTAAAGCCCTCTTAACGCAGCTGCAGGGATGCTCATTCGCCAAGCACAACTATTCTCCAACCCGTGTTCAGTCTCGAGAGCTCCTGGACAAGAACTTGTGAAGATGAAACGCGTTGCCAGTGTCAATACCAGTACCTCCACTGTTTTGCGCCTTCCTTTGCTGCTCTTTCTTGTCTCTCGCTCGCGTACTCATCGGCCAAGTGCGTGGCAGGTCCGATAGCAGGCTGCAGTATTATAGCACATGCCAATCGACCTACTGGGAGTCGTCAGCGGCGCTGTCGAGGATTATAAAACGGCTTGGACATTAGGTATGACACTTGTGGTTTTATTAATCATGGGGCTCTGAGCACTGCGTGGACCAGCATGGCTGGTATGGTGCTTCTCGACAATACATAGCAGGCAGGCCCCTATCCGAAATGGCGCTTAGGCGACCTCCATATTAGATTCACTGGCAGCGAGGGTGTCGCGTACAGCAGCGATTGTGTACTCCACGTCTTCGGCAGTGACGTGCAAGTTGGTCACGGCGCGAATCCGGTCGCCGCTCCAGTATCCACCAAAGACGACGCCCTTCTCGTCCGCGACCTTCTTCACCAACGTGGCCGTGTCCATCTTGAGCTCCGACGACACTTTCCAGAACAGCATGTTAGTGTCTACGTCTTCCGGGTTCACTTCGATGCCAGGGATTGTTGCGAGACCCTCCGCTAGAGCCTTTGCGTTGGCGTGGTCGTCCGCTAGCCGCTCGAACTGGTTCTCGAGTGCGTACAGGCCGGCAGCAGCCAGCAAACCCGACTGGCGCAGACCGCCGCCGAGAGACTTGCGTAGCCGGTTGGCCTTGTGGATGAACTCGCTCGAGCCAGCCAAAATGGAGCCCACGGGGGCTCCGAGGCCCTTGCTGAGGCAGAACGACACCGTGTCGGCACCCTTGACCAGGTCGGCAAGAGGGACACCCGAGGCCACGCTGGCGTTGGCGAGTCGCGCTCCGTCCACGTGCAGCTTGAGCTCGTGGTCGTGGCAAAACTGTTCCACCTCACGGATGTATGACAAAGGTAGCACCCGGCCACCGCAAGTGTTGTGTGTGTTTTCGATCTCCACTAGCGAAGTCCGCGGGTAGTGGATATCGTCGGCGCGCACCATATTGGCGATATCATTGAGCTTGACTGTGCCGTCCGCTTGGTTGGGTAGTGTGGCGAGACTCACGCCCATGTATGCTACACAAGTTCAGAAACACATCAGTTCAGGTTTCTGAAGTTGTGAGACGAGGAGGGAAGATGGGCGAGGAAAGCGTACCAGAAGCGTTGCCCCCTTCGTAGCAGAAGATATGCGACTTGTTGCCGCAGATGACCTCGTCGCCGCGATTGCAGTGCGTGCCGATAGCGATGAGGTTGGACATTGTGCCTCTGCATGGATCAGAAAGGTCACAAGAAAGCAGTCAGCATCGTCACAGTCTCCTGTCGTCTCCAAAAGCCAACGCTGACATACGAGGGCACAAACATGGCGTCTTCCTTGCCCAGCAGGTTGGCCATGACCTCCTGCAGCTGCTTGACCGTGGGGTCCATGCCGTACACGTCGTCGCCGACCTTGGCCGACGCGATGGCCTTGCGCATGCCGGGCGTCGGGCACGTGATGGTGTCCGACATAAAGTTAATGACGCGCTGCAGTTTAGTCATCGTGTGGCTTGCTCACTCGCTGGGGAATCTGTAAATGGACTCGCAAGTGCGCGGTCGGATGGAGTCTGCAAAGGCGTTGGCTGGCTATGAACGGACGACGCGACCGGGCCGATCTCTTGACAGGAATTTCGCCGTCGCATGAAAAGATTAGCATGCAGAGTTGCGCTGGTCGCAGAGGCCAAGCAGCACGCGCACCTTTTTAAACCGTAGACAGTCGGAGATCGCGGAGCGAGTCATACAAACCGCGAGACGAGAGTCACAAGAATTATCGTGTGAGCCGTGTTGAGCCGATAGCCGGACTAGAGGAAGATTCACGTGGTGCTTGGGCGCCGCTAAATGTCTGCATGAGAAACCGCTTGAGCCCTGGTGAATGACCGCTCGCACTTGCCGCCGGCCGCGTGGTGCGAGGCCAATCAAGTTCCGGTGGCTGTCCCCGTCATGGGGCATCGCCTTCCCTCCACGCAATAGTCCGACGATCACGAGCACGGTCTTCAGCTTAGCAGATCACGAACGGACGTGACAACGCATTCCACGTCTTCCGGCGTAATGTGCAAGTTGGTCACGGCGCGAACACGGCCTTGCTGCGGGTATCCGCCGAGCAGCACCCCTTTCGGCCTCCAGCTTTTCTACGAGCGTCGTCGCGTCCAGTTTGGCGTCCTCGTCCACCGAGAAGAAGACGATGTTGGTGTCCACAGTGTCGGGGTCCACATCAATGCCGGGGACCGTGGAGAGCCCTATTGCGAGGGCCTTGGCGTTTACGTGATCTTCAGCGAGGCGATCAAATTGATTCTCCAGCGCGTAGAGCCCTGCCGACGCAATGATGCCAGCCTGGCGCATGCCGCCGCCGAGGGACTTGCGGATTCGCGTCGCGCGGTGGATGAACTCCTCAGTTCCGGCGAGGATTGAGCCCACAGGCGCACCAAGGCCTTTGCTCAAGCAAAGCGAGACGGAGTCTGCCCCGGTGACGAGCTCGTCCATCGGAAAGCCGCTCGCCACGCTGGCATTTGCAAGGCGAGCGCCGTCCACGTGAAGCTTCAGGTTGTGGTCCTGGCAAAACTGCTCCACCTCTCGGATATAGGACAGCGGCAGCACCCTCCCCCGCAAGAATTCTGCGTGTTCTCAAGCGCCACCAGGTTCGTGCGCGGGTAGTGCGGGTCGTCGTCGCGGATGGCGCCGGCGATGTCCTTCAGGGACAGTGTGCCGTCCGTTTGGTTGGGGATCGTGTGCAAACTCACGCCCATGTAGGCTGCAAAGCACACGAGCATCAGGTCAGCACTGGAATTAACCAGGCAAGCAAGCAATGAACGCACCGTTGGCGCCGCCGCCTTCGTAGAGGAAGATGTGGGCCTTGCCTCCGCAAATGACCTCGTCCCCACGGCGACAGTGCGTGCCGATTGCAATGAGGTTCGACATGGTGCCGCTGCAGTAGAACATGTAGAAAAACATTAGACGCCCGGTCCATATTTGTGTAAACCCAGTGCAAACTCGTACGACGGCACGTAGAGCGCGGCTTGTTTGCCCAGCCGTTCCGCCGCCACCTTCTCGAGCTCGTTCACCGACGGGTCCGCACCGAAAACGGCATCGCCCACCGGTGCAGCCGCGATGACCTTGCGCATCGCCGTACTGGGGCACGTCACCGTGTCCGATAAGAGGTTCACCACGCGCTTCATGGCCGCCATGTTCTCGACTTGAGCTGGGGGGCGAAGATCTGCAGCACGTTTCGTGCAGTATACGTATACTTTCAACCGCAGCACTTCAAGGAGACGTTATTCTGTCCACGCGGACAATACGCCCAGCAAATCCTAACGTGTCTACATCTTAACGTTGCCGTCCATCGTCTGCCATAGTGCCCGCTTCTCCTCCTCGGTCATGTGCGCCATCAAGTCTCGGAATATGTCCTCGTTGGTCGCGTCGCCCATCTCGAACTGGTTGTCGACAGTCTGCAGTCGAAGCTCCCGGTCGAAGCACCAGCTCACGTACAAGGTCTACGACGATCGATAGAGAGGGCCAGGGATGGCTAAGTCCATCGTCCCTCGCTGCAGTCCGCTGTTGGACGGCTTGCAATACGCGCCCAGTCAGCACTCGGTTCTCGCACTCAGCTCGCCCTTCTTCATAAAGCGGTCGAGCCAAAACGTCTTGTACACGTTTGCCAACACATACCCCGTGCCGTTCAACGGGTGCTCTCGATAGGGCAGCGTCACCAACTTGCCCAGCCCCATCATGTTCATCATCTCGAGCGAGGACTGTCCGTAGTGAGCCTCCTCTTCGAATCCAAGAGCAATGTCCAGCGTCTTGTTGATGATTTCCTTCGTCTCGCTCGGATGGTAGTCGATGATCGACGCCCCGTACACTCAGTGGACCAATTCATGCTGTAGCCGTAGTGTCTGCAGTCACCATACATGGAGCAACGTCGAGCCAGATCGTGAAAGTCCTCGGGCAAGAAGTAGCCTAACACATTGGGCCACGAGATCGTGTACGGATGCATCTTTGCGATACGAGCCAACAGCGCCTCGTTCTCGGAGCCGTTGGCATCTTGTCCGCGGAATGCTTTCACTACTCCGTAGTTCATCTCGATCGACAGCTTATTTCTCAAAATCAAGCCCCGAAGACAGTGAAGATGCTGCAAAATGTGGATTACGAACAAGTCCACCACCGACAGCCTGTCTACAGATTGTTTCTGCTGTTTCTCTCGCTTGGCCTACTCCTCCAGCAGACTCAGGAAACCTACTGTGTTGAACGCGATGTCTTCTTCTAGAGGCGGGGCGTTCGGAGGCATATTCCACATCGACAGATTGCCGACTAAGGGCGTGGCGTTGCACGCAGCTTTCTGCTTTTGCCGCTGCTCTTATTTGCAGGTTTCTTGGCTTCGACAGCCTGGACTGGCACGCTATAACCCCCAACACGCTCTTTCTCGGCCAGATCGAGAGCATTTAAAGACGCCTGGATCTCGCCAGTCAGCATGTACCTTCTTGTACCTCTCCAAGTTTGAAATGAACTCGGAGCGAGCCTTCGCAGCGGATATCGACTCCGCCGTCGACCA
The DNA here is from genome assembly GCA_011947325.1 of Phytophthora macrochlamydospora. NCBI lineage: Eukaryota > Oomycota > Peronosporomycetes > Peronosporales > Peronosporaceae > Phytophthora > Phytophthora macrochlamydospora. The sequence goes on along the minus strand of JAAVTH010000037.1, from coordinate 1,743,003 downwards.
ATAATTCAAATACGACAGCACCTTGGGGTTTTCGTGTTTACCTTCCAAAGCTCCTAACACTGGCTTGACGCACATGCGGAAGTCCGCCTACGTCGTCTCACTCCACGTCGATGAAAGCCACACTTCCATCACGCTTGAGATGGACACCGCCGGGGTCCCAACATCTGCGCCACCACTTTGCACTTGGCGACCGAAAACTCGCTCATCTCGAATCCGGTGTAAGAGCCCCGTCCTTATCGAGCTGCAACGAGACTGCTGAAGTCGTTGAATCCAATGGCAACGTGGGTCGACCCGAAGAAGAGGGTTTCTGCTCGGTTGGGGTGTTGGCAAAGTTGGAGCGGATGCGAGCGTCGTACTCAGACACCGCCTTCATAGCCTCGCGGCCGTCAATGATGTCACCGAGGTGGACTCCATTTGACTTTGCAGCGAGAAGTTCCAGCGATGCAGTCCCGTGCCATCATCTTACCATGTCACCGGGATGCAAATTCGTGAAATACGCGCCATCGCGCATAGCTTGCGCCATAATCCAGGGATTTATCGAGATAACGTCGAGTCGTTGTCGTCCGGCATCTGCGTAGTTTGGGGAACTCTTTGTGAATCTGAGGGGGTTGTTCTTGGAAAACATCTCCAGCTCGCGCGAGAGCTCCTTGCCCTGGCGACCGGGCATGTTTGACGCGAAGGCGAAGCTCTGGGTCCACCAGTCCGTACGCGAATCTCCACCGGTTGCCCTGTTACGCCCTCCATTAGGAGCGAGGTTGCTCGGGTCGAAGCCCGTAGGCGGCGTGAACGACATCGCAGTTAATCTTGCTCTCGACTTGGCTAATGTCGAACTGATGGTACAAGATACTATGAAATCGACAGACTTGGCGTTTGAATTGAGAGCAGTTGGTATGGCAACTTGACATTTACATTCTGTGGGATATTGCTGTAGCAATCGTATCTCCTTGGTTTCAAGGATTTAATAGCTGTCGGCTTTGAAGTGGTCGGCGGTCATGAGTTTGGCCCACGCGGATGAGAACGTCTTCTTGAAAGCGGCCTCGTCCGAAGCGAACTGCTGCACCACCTTCTTGAACTGCGGGTCGAGCAGAGCTACGTCCGTGTCCATCATGTACAGGTCCTTGCCCTTGGCCTTGAACTCGGTCGTCGACTGCTTGGTCCACGTCTCGTTCAGTAGCACGTTAAAGTACTCGTTCGACAGCACGGACGACGAGTCACCGTACGAGCCGCTGAAACCCAGCGCCTTCTGCTGCGCCACGCTGCGCGGGCGACCGGCCAGCGCCACGGCCTCCTCGACCGACACACCCATGATCTTGATGCCGTCGGCCACAGCAGTCACTGACGAGTTGTAGTACGTGCGCGGGGCCAGGATGTCCATGCCGCTGCCGTCCTTGGCGTCCGTGCGGCCACCCAAGAAGTCGATCGACACACCGCCAGCCTCCTCAAGAGCGACCTGGCCAGCCAGAACAATCAGATCGGCGGTCGACAGCGTCGAGTACTTCTGCTTGATGGGCTTCAACGCCGCCAGGATCGAGTTGACGCCAGTGTTGATCGGCCAGTCCTTCTGCGGCGCGAAGCGGATCTTGGCGCCGTTGCAGCCGCCGGCGTAGTCGGTCACGCGGAATGTCGACGCGCACTGCCACGCCGCGTGCACGAAGAGCGCGCCGTTGTACGGGGTGCCGTCGGCGGCGGAGTCGCTCGTCAAACCCTTCACCGACTTAGTCAGCAGCTTCTTGATGTCCTTGCGAACGGCCTTGTAGTCCGGCAGAGTGGCCGGAGTCTCAGGCAGCGGGTTCTGGAACGGCTGCACGGGCGGGACGTTGTTACCGCGGCAGCGAGCCACCGGGCCCATATCGCGCGACATGAGCTTGTACCAGGCGTGCGAGAAGGCGTCGTTCAGGCTCTCGAGGTCCTCGGCGAACTCCTTCGAGATCGCGAGGTAGCTCGGGTCGTGCAGCAGGGCAATGTCGGCCGTCAGCATGCGCACCGGAGGGTTCGTGTCGGGCACCGGACGCCACTGCACGTGGCCACCGGGTCCGTCAAACTTCTCCCACTCATGGCTGGTGAGGCCCTTGAAGTAGCCGTTGCCCCACTTGGTCGGTGTGAACGTCCACGATCCTTCGAAGCCGCTCGTGAACGTGTTGTTGCCCTTGCCCTTGAGCTCGCCCTCACCGCAGGTTCCCGGCCACGGGTTCTCAGGAGACTTGATCGGATCGGGGCCAGGGCCGGTGGGGCATGCGCCGTGCGTCTTGCCGAATGCGTGACCGCCACCGATCAGAGCCACCGTCTCGCGGTCGTCCATACCCATGCGCTTGAAGGTGTCGCGCACGTCGAGGACCGAACCGGCCGGGTCCGGCTTGCCCATCGGGCCTTCTGGGTCAACGTAGATCAATCCCATTTTGGTGGGGCCCAGCGGTTCCTTGCACTGGCCGTCCACCTCGCACGAGGCTGCAGCCTGCTGCTCGGCCGAGGGGCCCAACTCCAGGCTGCTGGTGCCGTCGACATCGTCACGACGGCCACCGCAGAAGCCCAGCACAGGGCCTCCCATGCTCTCGATGGCCACGTCGCCGGACAACACGATGAGGTCACCCCACGAAAGCGCCTCGCCGTACTTTTCCTTGATGGGCTTCAGCAGCTTCAGCGCCTTGTCCAGGTTGGTGTTGTCGGCCCAGGCATGCTCCGGCATGAAACGGATGCGGCCACCGTCGCAGCCACCGCGGCCATCAGCGCGACGGTAGGAGCCGTTGCAGTGCCAGGCGAGACGGATGAAGAGACCACCGTAGTGGCCGAAGTCGGCGGGCCAAAAGTCCTGCGAGTCGGTCATCAGTTTCAGCAGGTCCTTCTTCACGAGCTCGTAGTCGATCACATCGCAGGCCTTCGGGTCGTACTGCTCGGCAGAAATCTGGCGGTCCTGCTGCTCGACGGCGGCCACTTGGTCGTAGCCGAACGGGCAGCTGCCGGCCGCAGCTCCGGTGGACAGCGTGGCGAGCGCAGCGATGAAAGTGGCAAGACGGACGTTCATCTTGGAGTTAGATTAGTGTGGTGCGTCCTCCGAGGTGAATCGAATTGTGAGTTGACGCCGAGAGCCTTTCGTCGGGATCCACCTCGTACCGATGAAAGTTTTCGTCGGATGGTGCCTTGAGAAAGCTCGAGGATAGGTGCCGTATGTGAGACTGTGTGGTTGAAATGGATGAGGCTCAAGCCGTTTAACAGATACTCGTGGCCATATTGGATCGCGGGGGGCCAGAACATGACTATCCAGACCGCAGCAGTTGGGATTTGATTTAACACGCATGGCCCGACGGAACGAACGAACAACAAATTAATGTTTGCGAGCGGCGTGACGGACGCTATCCACAACTGCGGGACGGAGCATCAACTTCGATTACGGTCAGTCAAGTTTTGGCCCAACACATACAATCTCACTGCCCCACTGCCGGTTTCTTAGGTTCCATTTGTCCAGGCTTGTCGCGCAATTGCAATTATGTCGAACTGCAAGAATCAAATAAGCGGCTGCATTTTCAACGAAGGCGCTGCATGCCGCATGCCGCATGCGTGTTGCCATTATCTCTTGAAACAGATCAAAGGATGCTACGTTAAAGCGGCGAGTTTCGAGAAAGGTATAAGGCCATTGGAATGGCGAACAAATATTTGCATGAAACGATGTGGAAGTCTTACGTTAGGATTTGCTGCGCCCTATCATACTTGTCCGTTTGTGAGGGATCACCAACATTGACGCCAGTACGATCCAAGATCTCAGCTGTTATAATAAGTGTGTTCGTTCAACGGCGGTCATGGGTGTTGAGCTCAAACAAAAGATCGGTCGGTCGGCTCCTTTTCATATCTAGCTCTTTTGCCGTAAACCGTTGTACATCTAGCAAGCAGCTAGTGGAAAATGCAGACAAAGTGAGGAGGATACGCCGGCAGGAGAGAAGAATGATGTTGCCCGATTGGCAAATTTCCATCCAAACTTCTACGGTCGTTGCTGCAGTTTGACATTGAACATCCATCTGCTTTCCCCGCCGGCATCGCATTTTCGACAGCTTTGATTTGTCTCGCGTGTGATTGTGTATGGCGGTGCAGACCTGGTAATCACCTTGCCGGTGTGGCCGCAAACTACGGACTCGAGAGACTTGTCTACGGGACGACGAACAAACTTTTTGCCTGTTGCTTCTGAAGGATTGACGACTTTAGAAGTGAAAACATTAAGCTTCTTGAGAACCAAAGTAAGGTGGTGAGTTGTGGAGGTTGCAGTTGACGAAGTTCTGCGAACGGGGTATCCAGGATGCGATGGCCTCGATTCTTGCGGACACTTTCACACGACAGTGAACAACCTCCGCGTCAAACATCATCTCAACTTGACGCTCAAGAAGCAGCGTGGATGAAGAAGATACTTGGATGAATGTCGATCAAGATGGTATATTTTCTAGAAGAACTGCTGCCTAATAATACACGTTAGCAAAATGGTCATCAAGTATCCTCGAGCTCCTCGGCTCGCAGCGCGCACCTGCTGCGCGGCGACCGAGGCTTGGGGGCACTTGACGTTACTTGTACATCGAAGGAAGCACTTTCTTCCGATTCTCCGCTACGAAAAATATTGAAACTCGACGGGACCCCATCCGTCTCACAACAGACACTAGGGCCGACGCCACGACACGCTCGCTCATTGCTCCAAGTCTTCTAGTGGCGGACACTGCTTGCCATCTTCATGTCGCCCGTCGTCTACCAGGCGCTGTTGTCATCGTTGAAGCCTCCGCCACGCGAGCCGCCGCTGCGGCCGCCACCGCCACCGCCGTAGCCACCACCGCCGTAGCCGCCGCCACCGTAGCCGCCACCACTGTAGCCACTGCCGCCGTAGCCCCCACTGCCACCACGACTGCCGCCGCCTCCGCCACGCTCTTCGTTACGGTAATCCCGGGCACCGAAGCGAGAGCTGCTACGGCCACCACGGCCGCCACGGCCGCCGCGGCCGCCTCCGCCACGGTAGCCGCTGGTAGCCATCTGGTCCAGGAAGGCGGGAACCTCCTGGCCGTTTTCCACCATTAAGTCGTACATCTCGCGCGCGATGTTGCGGTTCTTCTCGTTCATCATCGAAAGAGCGTAACCGACGTTACCCACACGACCTGTACGACCGATGCGGTGGACGTAGTCGTCAATGTTGTTGGGCAGGTCGAAGTTGATAACCTGCGTCACACCGTCGATATCCAGACCACGGGCAGCAACATCCGTGGCCACCAGCACAGGCGTCCGGCCCGACTTAAAACTCGCCAGAGCGGCTTCACGTTCGCGCTGAGAACGGTCACCGTGGATGGATGTGGCGGGGAAACCCTCGCGGCAGAGCATGTCCTCCAGGAAGTCCGCGCCACGCTTGGTCTCCACGAAGACCAGAATCAATCCGTCCTGCACCTGGTTCAGGAATCGCACTAGATAGTCCTCCTTGTCGTACTGCTCAATGTACTCCACCGTCTGCTTCACATCCTTCGAGGCAGAACCAACACGACCCACCGTCAAGAAAATGTAGTCGCGCAGGAAATCCGAAGCCAGTCGCTGGATCTCGCGGGGGAACGTGGCGCTAAACATGAATGTTTGTCGCTCGCGCGGCATGTCCTCCTGCTCCACAATGCGACGGATCTGGGGTTCGAAACCCATGTCGAGCATGCGGTCAGCCTCGTCCAGAATCAAGAAGCGGATGCACGACAGAGAGATACGTCCGCGCTCCATCAAGTCCACCAGTCGTCCGGGGTGGCAACCAGCAGGTCGCAGCCTCTCTCCAGTTCCCGCAGTTGGCGACCGACCTCAGCGCCACCGTAGATCACAACGGGGCGATGCCCGTGCAGTAGCAGAACTTCCTGGCCTCGTCGTAAATCTGCGACGTCAGTTCGCGCGTGGGCGACAAGATCAGCGCCGCCGGGAAGATCTTGCGCGAGCGGCCGTGGCCAACGTCCGGGGGCGGAGAGCCTCCCACACGCAGCATGGCCGCCAGCGTGGGGAACAGGAAGCCGCCCGTCTTGCCGGAGCCCGTCTGGGCACACGCCATCATGTCGCGTCCCTCCAGACCGATTGGGATCGAGTACTTTTGCACGGGCGTGGGCTTCGTGTACTTGCACAGCTCCAGGTTGCGGATCACTTCGGGGCCGAGCTGCTCCGCGGAGAACTCGGTCACCGGGTCGGGCACGTTCTCTCCGCTCGTCTCCACGGGAATGTCGTCGTACTTGTCAAAGTTAATGCCCGAGGACTTGGCGTCTCCGAACAGCTCGTGCTCCAGTCGCTCGTTGGGGCGCAGGTCGCCGTGGTAGCCCAGCTCGTTGACGCGGGCACCACCACCACGGCCGTAGCCGCCGCCGCCGCCGCCACCACCGTAGCCACCGCCGTAACCTCCGCCGTAGCCTCCGCGACGGTCGTCGCGACGGTCCTCACGCTCAAAGCCCGACCAGCGAGAGTTGGTCGCCCGTGGAGGTCCGTCTCCGCGCTCGCGAGAGCCACTGCGGGAGCCGTACCCCCGCTCCCGAGACCCTCCCCGGGAGTAACCTCCGCCGCCGCCGCCGCCGTAGCCACCACGACGGTCATCGAAGTCATCGCGGCCGCCGTCGCGGCCTCCGCCTCCGCCCCGCATGTGGGGCGGCACGTATGTGGATCTACCTTCCGCCATGTTTGCTGGTCCTTCTCGCCTGCTTGCCTTCTCGCCTTGTTCCTCGAGGTCACAAAAGTGAATGAGCTGGCGCCCCTGCGCCACCCACTCGGAACAAATAGTTTAAGTCAGTAAAATGTATTGGTGCGCATAGACCGTGCGAAACGAGATTTACAACCAATGAGAAATCGGTGCTCACGTGTCGCAGGCCGGGCTCCGATCTTCCCAAGTGGCTACACACTGTTGCCACGTACCCCCCTTCCAGGCCGGCAGTTCACATGGCGATCGACTCTCCCAAGTCCTGCCGCCTGGTACCGTGGTTGCAGCTCCAAAATGCTATGATATGCAATGTTGGCGCTGAGCCTCCTGCTGGCGGTGCCTCCTTGTGGCCGCGATGACGAAACGACCAGCGGCCCTATTGATATCGCCAACGCAGGATAACGATTGGCAGTCGACTTGAAGTGCTACGCTGCGCAGGCGAGTTGAAGCGATACACGACGTCATGGACCAGTCCAGCAACCAGGACGAGACAGCAGCTGCCAGTCGGCCGGGGTCGGCGCGAGACGGCGGCCGGGAGATCACGCTGGAGGTGCTGCTGAACGCCACCAAACTCAGCGTGGGCAAGAAGGAGCACCTCTCGCACTACCTGAAACGAATCACGCACTTGGCGCTGAACGGGGATGCCAGCAAGCTGCTGACGAAGGGAATTGCCAATGGAGATTGTATCCGCAAGATCCAAAACCTGCACCATTGCCCCAATCTCAAGGTACTCTACCTCTACGACAACGAGGTGGAAACAATCGAGAACCTGGACGCGGTGCCGCAGCTCACACATCTGCATCTGCAAGGAAATTGCCTGAAACGAATCGAGAATATGGAGCCACTGAAGAAGTTGGAGAAGCTGTACCTGGAGACGAACGCCATTCCGAGACTGGAGGGGCTGCGCGAGTGCTTTCGTCTACAGGAGCTGTATCTGGCCAACCAGGCTGTACCCCTGGACTTAGAGTTCTCGTTCGAAGAGGAGACGATGTGGGCCCTAGCGGTAGGTTTGCAGTGGAGCTGGTCCAGTGTAGAATTTTCTCACGTGTGCGTGCTCTTCTCGTCGTTCACAGCGGACCTTGCGCGTGCTGGACCTCTCCAACTGTCGCGTGGCCTCCACGGAGCCGTTGCTTGCTCTGCGCAGTCTGGAGCAGCTTGACCTCTCCAAAAACCTCATCAGCGACTTGGAGGGGTCTTTGCTCTCGTCGGTGGAGTCACAACGCTAGTAGAGCTGGATCTACAAGGCAATCCAGTCACCGCTACGACGAAGTATCGCGAGAAGACCGTCACCTTTTCGTCTGCCCGTCTAGGTGTGTGCTGTTATAGTTTCTTGAGCTTGCGATTGCGCTGTAAACGCACTTAATTTTCCCTGTTGCTGCAGCCTTGCTGGACAAGAAAGACGTGGATCCCAATCAGCGCCGCATGATGCAGTCGCACCTTGCGCACAAGTACAGGTGCGATCAAACACCGAAAATGTTTTCACGTTGACAAAGTAATCATCGATGCTCGCAGGAAGCGAATTGCTTCGACAAACAACTCGCGCCGGTCGAGTCCGTCTTCAAGTGAAGGTCATCGAGGCGACATTAGAAGCGAATCAAAGCGATTGTTGAAACATGGCGCGACGGTGCATCAGCTGCGCAGTATGCAGTTCACATCCACGAGTGCAAAATCTCGGTTTGAAAGCGACGATCTCGGCATTGCTGGTGCGCACTGCAGTCCGAGCAGCACAGCCCTCGTGAAAACGTCCAACAACAACAGCGGGTACAACTAACGGGGAGCTCAGCGCGACCCAAACGAAAACAATATTGACACGCAGACGTAGAACGCGTTAATGAAGGCACGTGTCTTGTTTCGGTTTAGTTCTTCTTCACGAAGCCGTAGGCCAGCACGCTAGCCACGCCCACTGCAACACCCGCCGCGAGGCCCAGCACGACCTGCTGCTGGTCCTTGGAGAGCGTGCAGACAGATCTCTTCTTGGTGAACTGCGGGATCGCACGAGGGTTCTCAAGGAACTCGGCGATCAGCACGGCGTTCAGCGCCGCACCGCGCAGCAGCTGGTCGCCAGACACGAACAGCTCCAGGCCGTGGTCGCCGAAGACCAGGCTCTTGCGCAGCCGGCCGGCTTCGATGTTGAACTTCTTGGTGGCGTTCTTGGGCATCGGGTACTGCAACTTCTCAGGTTCATCCACGAGATCCACACCGTCCGCCTGGGCCAGCACCTCGCGAGCGCGCGCGATGCTCACGGGCTTGACCGTCTCAACAGAGAGGGCCTCCGAGTGCGCGCGCATAATAGGGATACGGGCTGCCGTGCAGCTCACGGCGAGGTCGGGCTCGTCGAAGATCTTGCGGGTCTCCCACGTGACCTTCATCTCCTCCTTGGTGTAGCCATTCTCCTGGAACTTGTCGATGTGCGGGATAAGGTTGAACGGCAGCGGGTACGAAAAGACCTTGTTGGTGACGGGTTCGTTAGCCAGGAAGGCCGTGGCGCCGTCCCGCAGCTCCTGCATACCGGCGGCACCGGCGCCGCTGGCAGCCTGGTAGGTGGATACGATGAGTTTCTTGATGCCAAACTCGCAGTGCAGAGGCCAGAGCGCCATGGCGGCGATGGCCGTGGTGCAGTTGGGGTTGGCGATGAGCTTCTCCTTCTTGTCGCCGAGCAGCACGTGGCCGTTGATCTCCGGGATCACGAGCGGGATCTCGGGGTCGCGGCGGAAGGCTGACGAGTTGTCGATGACCACGGGGCCGTCGGGCACGGCCGCCAGCTCCTTCGCGTACTGCAACGAGAAGTCGCCCGACACGGCCAGGAACACGTAGTCCAGCTTGGCCGCCTTCTGCACCGAGAAGAGCGCGATGGTCACCTCGCCGAAGGGAGTCTGCACCTTCTTGCCGGCCGAGCGCGAGGACGCGAACAGCACCAGTTCCTTCACGGGGAACTTGAGCGTGGCCAGCACGTCGATGATCTCGATGCCCACGGCGCCCGTGGCGCCGCAGATGCCGACCGTCTTGCCGCTCGGAGTCGTCATATTGCCCTTGTTGAAATGACCGGCCACGAGCTATTCGGCACAATTCGACACAAAAATACGTCCTGATCGCGCAATTTATTTAGGCGACACACAAATTCTTGTGGTGGGCGACGTCACCATTAACTTAAATAGTGAAGGCCCGTCACGATATCAACTTAAGTGAGGGAGTCCCACGTCCGGATCTCGGCGATATCTTGAGGGGCGATCCCCGGCATCATTTCCCAAGCTTTGACTGAACGATGAAGGCTGCTGTTGTTCCTGTGGTCCGAGCTGGCGCACGCGCGCTGTCCACGGCCGGCGAGCCGTTGGTGCTGGTCGAGAAGAGAGATAAGTACGCAGTCGTGCGCATGAACCGCCCGCCCGTCAACTCACTCAACACGGCGGTCAGTAGCATAACAATTAGAGTGTGTAGACTGTTCCATAGCTAATAGCTTTGTGTGTGTTTCCGCAGCTAATTCAAGAGCTGGACGCGACCATCAAAAAGCTCGAAGACGACAAGAGCGTGCGGTGAGTCATCATACCAGAATATCAACTTCAACGTCCTTCTTATTCGCTTGTTTTGGTGGTTGACTTTCATGTTGAACAGGGGCATGATCCTGGCCTCGTCCAACCAGAAAATCTTCTCGGCGGGCCTGGACATCCTGGAAATGTACCAGCCGCAGCCGACCAAGATCACCAAATTCTGGACGGCGCTGCAGAACCTGTACCTGCGTCTCTACACGACGCGGCTGGCTGCGGTGGCGGCTATTGAGGGCCACAGCCCCGCTGGGGCTGTCTGCTGGCCATGTGCTGCGACTATCGCGTCATGACAAGCGGCAAGCCCATGATCGGCCTCAACGAGACGCAGCTGGGTATCGTCGCCCCGACGTGGTTCCGCGACACGTTTGTGAACACCATCGGCCACCGTGAGGCCGAGAAGATGCTGGGACTGGGACTGCAGGTGGACGCGACCAAAGCCAAGGCGATCGGTCTGGTGGATGAAGCGGTTGGTCTGGACGAAGTGTTTCCTCGCGCCGAAGCGGCAATGGGAAAGTGGCTGGCGATCCCAGGTACGGATGGGAGAGTTCTGCAGGCTTAAGAGGATAGCGCTTTTTAACAATGTGTGACTTTGTGTGCAGACCTGGCGCGTGTCAAGACCAAGTTGCTGATGCGCCAGGATACGGCAAACAGATTGATCGCCATCCGGGAACAAGACCTGGAGGCCTTCACGGACTTTGCGCAGACGGACAAGGTGCAGAAGTCGCTCGGGATGTACCTGGCTTCTCTCAAGGACAAGAAGAAGTAAGTCTTTCGGTCACCAACAGTAAAACGCACACTCACGTGCTTACGTCGATTATGTGCAGCAGTTCAAAACTTTAATGAAACCTACGCGGACACTCGAATTCGCCACAGATTTCATTGCGTTTGCCTTTGCTCAAGTCGCTGCGTTCGAGCTATTAGTGAGCAAACATCCCCTGAAACACAGCAACGTACACGTCGATGCCGTACACGAACGTGCTCCTTTGAAGACTTTCATTGTGTTCGTGGAGCAAAATTTCCGTTTGTTTCATGGGCGAGAAACCAATCGCAGGCACACCCACTTTACGCAGATAGCGACTATCTGTAGCCGCGGGGAAGACCTCGGTCTCCAACGTCTCTCCAATACCTGCACATGCCTTTTGAAAAAGCTTCCACCAAACGTTGTCAGCATCCAGTGAAGTGACATAGTGTTGGTGCAGCGGGCTCGTCCAAGAGGCAAATTCCCAGGAAACGCCTTCGGCAGCACACCACTCATTCAGTATCGTTTCCATGGCCTTCATGTCCATCTGTGGTGAAATGCGGATATCAAAACCAGCGATAGCTTCCGTTGGTATCACGTTCAAAGCGTGGGTCTTGCCACCGTCACGTGACACTCCACTCTGCAGTGCCGTGATATTAATCGTTGTCACATCTCCGAGCTTCTTCTTCTTCATATCGCCGTGCTTGCAACCGTGATCAGCACCAAGCGCTTTCTCCTGCTCGTCGCGGAAAGCCAATGCTTTGTTGCAAATGTCGATGATTTTCGAGGTGGCGGTGTTTGGGATAAACCTGCTGCCGTGACCTGTGGGGCCTTCGGCCTTGACATACACCCACCACGGAGATCGCTCGCCGTAGAACACGGTGAACGCGTCACCAGGGTTGGCAAGTCCCTCGTCGAACGCGAACGCAATGGGAGTGATCGCTTTGAACTCGGAGCTTTGAGTAAACACTTCCATTCCGTCAGCACCGCCAATCTCTTCGTCGGGGACAATGAGAAGGTGGACGTTTCGCTTCGGCTTGAAGCCTGAAGTCATCAACGCGTGGATGGCCTCAACGTATTGAATGCACACGCTCTTCATATCTTGCGTCCCGCGACCATAAATGCGACCATCGTTGAGTACTTTGGCCTAAAGTCGCAAGTGGCGAAACCAAAATGAGTGCTCGCAGCAAGACAAATAACCTACAGAGACTAATTACGTTGAATGGATCGAATTGCCAGTGCTCCGGCAGTGCCGGGACGACATCATAGTGAGAGTTCAAAATAATCCCAGGCAGTGTTGGGTCTTCCCCTTGCCACGTGGCCTGCAAAAATGTCCGTAAAATACTTTACCAAACCTCTCCATAAAATTCTCCATCCTTACCAGGACGATGGGCTTATTCTCTACGGGCGAGAAGATCTTGACTGGCAGTTCGACTACAACAGCAACTATTGAAAATACATACAGGGACACATTACTATAGACCCCGTACGTTCTTCGAGGTATCCACGCAGCCATTCCGCACACTTTTGCAAGGAATACTCGTCAGTACTCAACATGAAGCGCGCACTCTCCTATCGCAGACGCCTCACCTCCTTGTAGCTACCGTCCGGGCCCTCGCCGCTTACTGTGCGCAGACGCAACAGCTCCAGGAAGCGCTCGACTGGGTCCTTCCATGTCTTCATCTTGTGAGATGCCCATCTTCAACACGAACTCTCTATACAAGAGCATTCATTTGCTCCAACTCTGTACAAGCACACTATCTCTTCCCAATCAATGGAGGTGCGCCAAGCTATCCTCGAAGGTCGTCGCTTGGCTGATGCCGAGCGCTATGCGCAGGCCATGGCGCTCTGGAAAGAGGCTCTAGGCAGAGCATACTCACGCCAAGACTTTGCCAGCATGTTTGTACTGGCAACGAACGTAGGGGAGGCCTGTTGGCGACTGGCGGAGCAGGAGAAGGATCCCCAGACGATGCTGACAGAAACGACGGCGCATTTCGACTACGCGCTGGGCGTCGTGGACCAGTGTGCGCTCCGACAGGTTCTGGGAGGCTACAAGGCACTGTATCGTAGCGTTCGACGTGTGGAGGCAATGCGAGGACGAGTAGTGAAGCAGATGCAGCAGATCCAACTGAGAGAGAGCTGCAGCAAGAGGAGGGACCGTGCACGACGTGTGCAGTGAATGGAGAAGTGGTGCTGGATGAGCAGGACGGCTGCTACTACTGCCAGAATTGCTATGATGCGTATTATGTTGGCGTGGGGGTAGATGAGAAGGAGCAGGCCGATGTCGAGAGCATCAAGGAGTTGGAAGGGAGTGCAGATGGCGAAAGTAAAGCTGTCATGAAGCATCAAGGAGATACTGCGACCGAAGAAGAAACTGGAGAACCGGGGAGGGAGCGTGTTCGGTGCGAGCGCGTCGAGTTGGGATCGTTGGCGGATCTGCTCGCGGGTGACCCCGAGCCGTTCAGCAAACAAAGCGCTACTGTCGCAGACAAAAAGCGGTACTCCGTTGCGGAGCTACTAGACCTCAGGAAAATATCCCCAAGCGACTGCCCCGCAGCTGTCTTGACAAGCCCAGTGTACGACGACGGCAGCGTAGCCCCTTTTGCTCGGGGCAAAAACAACTCCCGCAAGAAGGCGGGAAAATCTACGAGGTAAGCTGTCGCTATCCAGATGACTGTTGTCGACGCAATTTGCACTAATACTGGCTTGTTTCAATACAGTCTAAGCAAACAAGCTGATGCAGCCAGCAGCGCTCCAGAGCAGCCCGCTGGCGAGTTGCTGCTGCCGTCGCTGGACTTGTGCGATTCGATCCGGAGGGGCTTTCAGGAGCAGGACGAGGAAGATACTCGGGACGCGACACTACTGGATGCGATACTGTCGAGCCAGGAGCAAGACTCGCTGGCGGCCTCCACGCTTGGACTGTGATGCCTTTTGACGTCTGAAATTATATCGCCCCTTCATCAGACTGGCTAAAATCGATGGGTCACAAAAACATGCGCATAAACCTTCCAAAACCAATAATCATTCAATATCGCAGGTCTAGCAACTATACTTTGTTTTACTATGCTCTATACCGACTCCAAATACACTTCCTCTGAGCGGCGCCACTCACCTTCCAAGCGGAGAAGCACGGCAACGCCCAGTGAGACCAGCCTTCTGATGGCGGACCAAGAGGCCAAGAGCGCCGAGCTCACGCGCAGCTTCCTGAGCTTCCGCATGCTCAAGGAGGTGCTGCAGTCCTCCAACATCAAAGACGACGAGGAGGTACGCGACGGCGGCACTGTTATCGATAGGGACGGTATAAAGTCATGACGGTATTAACCGGTTTCTTTCGGTACTTTTGCAGGCCGTCATGGTGACGCGCATGTGCGTGGACCCTCGCCACGTCGAGGAGTTCGAGCGCCTGCTGCGGATGATCCTCAAGAGCACGCACACGGTGGGCCACGTGTCCACGTGTGTCGTGCGCCCGCCGCCCGGAGAGTTCACCTACACGTCTATCGTACGTGGCTGCCGCAGCAAAATAATACCGGTGTTTATTTCTTACATGATTTTATTTATTCTAATTGTAGGTGAAGTATTCGGGACTGCAAGCGATGCGGCAGATTTATCCTTCGACGGTGGAGAGCGGTGTGGACTTTTACAAGCTGCTGGCGGCCAGAGACTCTCTGCTGCTGGAGCCGCCCACGTACCAGATTGAAGCAGGTTTCGGCACGTGGATCGAGTCTGACGGCAATACCAAACCCATGCGGGGGACGACCCAGAAGAGGACGACAACTTGGTGTATCAGAGTGTGCCGGGCCCTTGCTGCAACGATTCCTGTGAAAACCCGCACGGACTCAACGTGCGCGCGTCGTTTGTGGCGCCAACCAAAACTTCCAGCTCTTCCGACCGAGGTACCAGCGAAACAATAAGAAAGGAGGACAGAAGAACCTGCGCTGCTTCCCGTGCTGTCGAAACGGAAGACACGTCAGTTCTGGCTTTTGTGGAGACTCGATCCGAGTCCACGTGGCAGTGAGTCGAGTGACGGAGTCGGGCGGCGTGAAGATTTGCCCCATCCAGACGACGCGTCCGGCTGTGCTGGCGTTTGCGCGGTTTCTGAATCTCGAGGGCACTTTTGATCAGACAGTCTCAGGCCCCGAAGTTTTCCCCGGGCAGACGATCGAGAAGACTGATGTGCTGGCTTGGGTTCGAGACAAGGAGCACCCGATGAACCCGCTGTTCCCTGGCATCCTGCGTGGTGCTGCAATGGAGACGTCGTCACAGTCGGCAATTTTCGAGTTTAATGCAGAGTGCAAGGCTTGGCATTACGGCTGGACGGCCCCTCGAGGACAGGGTCTCTCAGGCAGCGATGCACAACACGTGCTGGAAGTTCTTTTCATGAAGCCGATGGGCTCGTACATGTACTGCCTGGAGCGCTTGCGTTCCGACGGCTTCTCCATCTACTCAAGTCGCCGAGCCAGCCACGCAGTAATCAAGCCTGAGGCCGAACCGTTCCACGCCGGGGAACCTGATGACAGGGCTCTCAAGCGCAAACGTTCCGTTCACCCAGCACCGGCATCGCCAGCACGCGCGTTGATGGCTCCGCCCCCAGCTTCTCCAGCATCCACAGTTGTGTCGAATTCTACTAACGACTCACCGATTGTATCCCCTCTAAAGAGAATATGGAGTACGGGCGTCGACCGAGTGTGTCGTCTGCCATGCGCTCCGTAGCCCCGGCACCTCCGACGTCCACTGGGTTTATGGATGTGACCTCTCCGATGTCAGATGTGCCGCCGTTCAAGATGGAGAACATATTTGGCTCAGTATCCTCGCCAATGGCAGTGTGCCCTCCAGCAAATTCCGTTCTCGTGGACAGTGCAGCGTCGGGTTTCGACTACCGTGGACTTGATAACTTGATGTGCAGCGGTGGAATGCTACAGACCCAACAGCCACAACAACAAAATCAGCATCAACAGCAACAGCTTCAGCAGCAGCTGCTCATCACTCAGCAAAACCAACAGCTCCGCCAACATCAGCGCGAACAGCAAGAGTTGCTGCATCACCAGCAGCAACTGATTCAGCAGCTTTCGGAGCAAATGATGATCAGTCAACGCCAGCAGCAGCAACAGCAGCAAGTGCCAGACCACCAGCCTGGGGATCTCTTGAGCCACTCGCTTTTCCAGGAAGAAATGCCGGCGCGTCGTGTGGTTTCAACCGATGAGCTGCCATGGTCGGAGCTTTACAATTTATTTGACCCTACACCATTGTCCCCGGCCAGCACGGATGACGACCCCGATCACGACGAGGAAAGTCTGCCGAGCCCAGGCAATAGTCCGGCGCCTTCGTCGGCGTATGTCACGAGTTCCATGGCTTCGCCCTCTGTCGTGCCCACACAGCAACCGATTCTGAATTACTTATAGCAACATAATTCATGAGAGCCCCCGACGCGATCTGCAACGCTGAGTGATCGGGAAGGAAATGGACTGTCCAAGACGACAAAAAGAAGCGCATACCAAGGGATGAGAGCATGATCTGCCATTCACGATCTACTGCATCGAGTGCGTCAAGAAAAGATGCTGGGCAAAGGGAAGACCTGAGCGCAATTTTTGTGCCTCCGCGCTGTAGCGTCTTGCGCTCCCGCATTTTGTTTCTTGAGCGAACCTGTGGTGAGTTTGGCCGTTGTGCCTGTTAGTATTGAGTGCCATGAGAAATATCACAGAGCGCATCCATCAGAACACCCCACAGGTAAATAAGTGTAGTAACCAATCCACTAAACATACAAACAAACAAGTTTTTGTTGTTGTCACTGCTTGCGAACCTGGCGACTTGGCACACAACGACCCACTAACCAATTCCGTACAACCCGGAGCTCACCTTCATGGACGGCGTCGAGACAATCCACTGCTACATGAACAACCAGAAAAGCAAGGCCCAATGGTACGAAGTCGACATGAACCTGAGTGCTTGGTCGGCGGTGGTCGGTCTCGTGGAAAGCGATGTCGTTTTACACGTAGCTCGCGTGGGCAACCGACATTTGAACTCGCACATATTCAGCACTTTTGGGGCCACCGGAATGTAAAACCATTCAACATCGGCATCCTCTGCGCGTCGTCGAACGCAAGTTGGTTGACTCGATGGTGGACTGGCTCATGCAAGTTCTCCACTCGAAGCGATATCGTCGACTCTTGTCCCTCAACTTTGTGTTCGCATTCGTGCCAAGTCGACGTGATGGAATAGAGAAAGCCGTGCAAGCTGTCCAGCAAGATTAGATTCACTACGGTAGCCACGACCAAGAATGATAAAAATCGCTATATTATAGTCGTGAGCGCACACCTTCCAACACTCTGCAAAATACCATGACAATTATAATGAAAGTGGAAGGAGCCCGCACTCGAAAATTGCCAGCTCAGTGGCGGCGGCTTCCTTCACATCAATTACGGTGCCCGCTTCTCCTCAAACTCTTTCGCGTGAGCCATGCAGTATCCTTTCCGTTGTGCCCATTTTGAACATTTGGCGAACTTGCAGCGCACCCCGCCGCCATGAGTTCGGCACAGATGCTTCAGATGGGCCTTCTTCCGACACCCCTCGACAGCGCAGAACTCGCCACCGCCGTGGGACTTGCAGAGACCTTTAGACTGCGCCGCCCGGACGCAACCTTCCTTCTTGCAACGGGAGCCGCCACCATGCGCAATGCACAGCCCGCGGCTCTGGCTGTTCTTCGTGCAGCCCTCAAAAACACACTGGTGGGCGCCGCCGTGTTTCTTGCACTTTTGGTGCGACCGAGCTCGGTTCACGCAGCCAGGGAACTCGCATTGTCGGCTCCGCGGACGCTTCGCTGCTGTTTTTGCTGGGCTCGTCGATATCGTTGGTATTACTTTTGCTGGAGTGGGTGTACTTGTGGCAGCAGTCATTGCACTCGAAACGAGCACTGGCTGACTGGTGTCAGAAGATGCTGTCAATAAGGTTGATCCACTGTGAAATATTCCCAACGAGGGGACAATCTCCCGCTTCTGCTCCATGGGCATGCTCCTTGCCAAACTGCGGAAGGAACTCGTACTGCTTATTGGGCGAGCAGAAGTAGCATTGCCAACATTTGCGGTTGCTGACACCGGGAACACGTCGCTATAGATCTCACGAGGTCTCTTCCCTACGCGTCCAGAAGCATCTTCACCCGTCGAACTTCGATCACGCTTGATGCCAAAATCCAACGTTGGCAGCGACAGCAGCCGATCCAACTGCGGCTCTCTCGTCTGCGCATTAACCACAGTGCCTATCTTCCTGTCTGTAGCCACCGAATGATCCGCTTTCATCATACTGCTCCCGGACGTCCCCAGTGGTGTCGTTGGAGATGGCCCCGCCTCCATCGGTCCACACAAATAGTCCAGATCTCCCTGGTTAAACTCTGAAAGCTGGGGATAGTCCATCTTGAGCTCCTCGTCCGGATTCAAGTACAGTGATTGCTGCTGGTGTTGCGTCGCGTTATTATCCGCCTCGTAGCCGATATCCGCCGAAGATGTTGTGCTGTTCCAGAGCGAATACAGCCCCGAGTCGTACTCTGGCAGCAGCGAATCCACCGTAAACATCGACGTCCCATTGGGAGACCCCAGCGCACTCAAAGTGGCTCCTGCATTGCTGTTGTGACTGGTTGTGGTGACGTTGCTGCTGCTGGTCGCTGCGCTCACTGTGGACGTGGCGCTGCGCGTCACATTGCGAGTACTGAGTCCCCAATTGGCGCTGAAATCTGGAAGTGGGTGGTCCGTCTCATAAGTTGAGGGAGGGGACGGAAACCCCACCGCGCTGTACGGCGCCAGGAAGGTGGACGAGGTGTTGACTCTTGGTCGTTTCCCTGTAGAACTTGACGGCATCGGCATCGTCTCTCCAAAAGTGTTGCCAGGGGTGTAAAGTAGCGAGGTGGTGGAGCTATTGTGACTGCCGTGGCTGGTGCTGCGCTCCAAAATGGACTGCAGATAGGGTCCCGTAGACGTCGCCGCACTTGCCGACGCCTTGACGCGAGGCAGATGCCCCGCTGGAGCTGATACCTGTGGAACCTGCGGCTGTCCCGGCACTCGCTGCGCCGCTCTTAAGTGAACGTCCAAGTTGCCCATTTCCGCCGCCTCCCCCTCGTCTTCCGCCCACTGGTTCCTTTGTTTCGTGTCTGTGGGTTGTGGCTGCGGTGGAAGTCTGCGGTTGTTCCGGTTGCTGTTCCTGTTGCTGTGGGCCAAGAGTCCCACGCGCCGAGCGTCCAGGGCTCGTCGGCGCCCCCGCCGCTCTGGCTGAAGAGCGCCTCGCTGCCGGCGATCTCAGTCGCCGTTGTGTCTCGCTGAGCTGTCCCCGCGCTGCGCCTCGTGGTGAGCGCCCTCTCGCTTCCGCGCCGCTCGGTTTCCCCACCGGGAGAAAACCTGCTTCTTTTACTACGCGCTGATTCGCGATTGGCCGCAGCTCAATTTTTTCAAACAGAAACGCTTTGTAGACATGACTGCATAGTGAAAACAAGTGTGCGCCGCCCAAGTTCTCCGACGGATTTGCCGCTTCCTTCCGCCCCAGCAGCTTGCGCCCTCGGCGAGGACAAACTGCAACGTCGGCTGGAAGTGACGTTTTCGAGTCCCGAGCGCAACCGAATGAGCTCGGACGGAATGTCGAGTCCATAGTGGTGTGGAATGGACCTCTGGTACAAAATAGATGGGTCTCTTCAATCCGCCTTGAAGATGCGTCAGCACCACTGCCATCGCCACGTTGAAACCATACTTGCTCGCTTGACCGCCAGAAACTCTGAGGCAGTCCCAGCCAGTATTTCCGACGTCGAGAGGAACAAGTTGGGTCTAACACGTTTGCCTCAAAATACAGCGAGAAATCCTCTCAAATGGAGCGCCGTATCTCCTCACGCCTCAGGAGCTGCATGGATGACGACACCAAAGTCAGTGACGGATGAATGAATAGCGTGGCAACCTGTGCGAGCAGATGAGGTCTTGAGTAGCGCGATAATGCAGACAAGTACACTATCGAGTCCACAATTGCAGAATACTCTCACACTGCTCCGTCGTGGTCTGCACAAACTAACAGCATCACTTTGGTCTAACAGAAGGATCAATACGTGTTGTGCTAGTCGCTGCTTACGATATCGGGACTAGGTATTGTTATCCCAGCTACAGACAGTGAATTACCGTTTCTAGGTGCTGCATGAGAGGGATTCCTTGCACGTTGAAGCGCGCCAGATACTCTCGGTTTCGGTTGCGCTGTTCAATGTTCCACCTGCCAGGCCATAGTAAAAGGAAAATGTTAGTTTCTACGGACCAGCACCCGCCTACCACCCAGTCATACCGTCGACGAACGCGACGGAAATGCGCGCGGTGCTCCTGCAGCAGTTCCGACTGAGAGAGGTCGCATCGCGAATTGATAATGTCCTGTGAATGTCCACGAACCGTTAGTTTGTGTCCGATAGATGACGACAGCTATCGGCGTACTTCTTGTGAGCGGACGGAGCTGCCTTCTCTTGGCTCCTGCTTGGTGTCATCGTGGCGTGTGCTCTTCTGTGCAGCTGCTCGGATCGACCTCTTCTTGACTTTGGAGGCTGCAGTGCGATGGGACCTGTAGACAGACAGCAGCAACGCGTTTAACTCACTGGGAGTCTGTTTGCTGTTCAAGTCCTTTCCTTCCTCACCTCTGCGCCTTGGCCTTGACCTTCTGCAGCGCCACTGCATCGGCCGTCTACAACCAGCAATAGCCAATCCATTAATTCAATCTGCATTGATCGACTCAGTCAGTCAAACTTTGCATCGTACGTGCTCGAAAATGCCCGAGATGTTGGACGGCGAGTCTGTGACCAGGAGCTGCGTCTCCAGGGGCGACGGCGCCGCGTGCGTGCTGAGCATGATGAGCTCCTCTGCCACACAGAACGTCTCGGCGTCGTGGGCCAGCGGCCTGCTGTCACTCTCTGTTGCCTCCAGCATAGCGGGTCTGCCTCGCACGGAATCCGGACTCGAACGATGAAGTTGCGACTTGCTAAACGAGAACGGCACTTTGAGCAGCAATTTGAATTTGGGGAGGGAAAAGCAAAAATGGGCTGGGCCCGTTCCGTAAAAGTTAGCCTCGCTTTACAGGCGGCGATTCAAATAGTACGCTATTTGATATACAGGATGCATGAAAAGGGAGGAAGTCCGTACTTGGATTGTCACTATTCGACTTTTGGCGGGTAAGCCCGCCGTTTTTACCCGCGGTTTCTATAAAAATATTTTGAAAAATAAATAATTGGCACCGGCGCTTGCTGACAATCGCGAGCAAGTAAGGTGCTGGTAATTTCGCTGTCTGCGCTCGTCTACAGTGGTCCCATGATCGGTGCGCACGCACCCACCAAGTGCTTCTGCACCAGGCCCACCGTGGCCAGCGGCGATGTCTGGTGGGCTAACCAGAGTAGCGCTAGCTACCAACAATATAATGGTCTAACGTACTGCTACTCGATCCTTCCGTGCCGTTGCTACTTGACTACTCTGTGCTAAGAGTTCTTCAAGAGCATCGCATGCGGGGGCCAAGCGGGCTAGTGTACCACAGGGGCCTGCCTAATAGTACCCTTTGGGGGCTCTGCCACGCACGAGTCGCTCTTCCTACAGAGCTGCTGACACCTGCGCCAATCCTCACCTAATCGTGTCTGTGGGGCTCAGTCGCGCCGAACTGCCACCACCAAGACGTCTGCTGCCGTTGCGTGTCGACTTCAAAAAAGTATTCCTAGCTGTAGTGAGAATGCCATCACCTGGCAGCTTTAGCTCCAATCCTCAACTAACTCCTACACATGCAACTGCTGTCCGTGCGCGTCTCTTCATCATCTTGCCATCTTTCTGCAAGCACCTTGCCGCAGTAAGCGTTCTGGGCGCGTCTTGGCTGGGTTAACTTATATCCTGTAGTCTAGGACGTTTGGAAGGGCATATGTGGTGTACAAGACAAATTTGACTCTGCACTAAGCGAATTATGGTGGGATTTTATCCTGAAATTTATCATACGGCCGGATCTATGTCGTCGCACTGGATATTCCTGCTGCTTGGGGCTTGTATCGTGCCAGATTCACTGCTGGGGCGTCCCGCATAGAGATCTGGGCCTGCAGACCCTGAATCACTCAAACTTTTATTTTGATCTCTTGGATCCAGTATAGATCTCGCCATTCTGGCCTCCCATTTGCTGATCTAGAATTCTGGGAAAGTGCTTCACCATAACCGTGCGTTATCACGATGTGGTAATGCGGTGGTGATGGGATGATACGTGTAATAAAAATCAAAGGAGGGTCAAGCGCTCGGATCGAACCACCAATGCTCATTTCCAAAGTCCACATCAAAGCGATTCTATTCGAGATCTGAAAGACGATGTTACTGACGTAACATATCGAAGTGGACCCAAAGGTTGGATTGATCACAAAATTTTCCTTGCTTGTCTTGACAGTAATATTTGTAGTCGGCGGCATCTAAAAGACAAAAAAATGTTTTCATAGACAATACTAGCGGGCACAATTAGGATCACTGCAATGAGGTTGTAACCAAGAAGAGCATCGATGTGAGATTCCGTTCTCCGAACAGCATCCATTTTCGCCAACCGGTTGATTCTTTTATCATATGCGAGATTGTGAGTTCAACAGTTCAGTTAGGTCGGCTGCATGGGTAGCTACAGCGTGTGAACCAGTCATCTGTGGCTGGTTCTCCTTAATACATGTACAGGGTTGAGCTGCGGAGATGTCAGTCACTTTACGATCGTTCCGCTCCGCAGCAAGTCCCGTTAGGTTTCTCCCGACGAACGAAAGAGTTCGCTTACTTCTGCAATGGCAGAAAGTCACGGCGGGTTATCATAAAATGCGACCCAGGAAATTTGAATGCAATAGTGGAAAAAGAAAGATTGAGTTTAGCTGACAATGACTGCTTTTTAAGCCTAGTGAAGGTAGAATATGGTCCAGCAAGCTCTAACATCTCGTAAATCAGTTTTTTAGAACTTTCAGCACGACGTGCCCGTAGGGTTAACACAGTGGCGGATAGAGACGAGATTTCTTACCCCAATAGACCATGATTTTGTGCGGACTATCTAAAAGGTTCTATGAAAAATGGGAAGAGTCACAGCTTCGGAGAAACTTCAACGAATTGTCAAGAGATTTCGTGAACATTTTGAAGGGAAAAGAGTACAAAAAAGATGTCGCTCATTTTTATTTGTTTATTACGATTTAATATTTTCCCAGAGGGTTTGTAACACTTGCATGGAGCCTCAATATACTATACCAAACTTACATCGAAAAAGAATGGGCTTGTTTCACGTTCACGGGCCCGCTTGGTCTGGAATACGGAGCACCACTTCGTATCTCAATCGATTCCCAAGGCATTTTGGAAATAGCGGATTTATTTTTGAAATGCCCTTATGAACATAATTACTATAGGCGCACAATTACTGTGGTCCACAATATTTATCTGGTCTGTTTAATTCATAAATACTATGAGCTACACTAAATACACTTTTCACTCTACTATTTGTAGAGCCCACAAATTCGTGGAGTGGTTGCCAGGGCAATATCACTGCTACGAAATAGCCTATATACAATACTTCCGATCACACAGCGTGAGCGAGGAATGACACATGTGGTTGGCTACTCAAATGTTTTGTTTAACGACTATTCTTGTTT
This sequence comes from Phytophthora macrochlamydospora, assembly GCA_011947325.1. Taxonomy (NCBI): domain Eukaryota; phylum Oomycota; class Peronosporomycetes; order Peronosporales; family Peronosporaceae; genus Phytophthora; species Phytophthora macrochlamydospora. The sequence goes on along the minus strand of JAAVTH010000037.1, from coordinate 1,719,436 downwards.
AATATTCTTATCCGATTAATGCCCCATCGATGTAAGGCAAAACGTGCCGCTCAGTCAGTTTATTCAGTAGTAGTTCTGTTCTATGTGATACGTGTAGTTATTGCTTTAACCCATTCGAAGCTCGTCGTCTCGGTAGATATGACCTGAGGAGATAACATAACAGGGCTAACTCGAGCTCGCAGAACGTTTCCAGCAAGCGTTGATTGAATTAGCATTCTATTTGTTTGAATGCAAAGCACACTGACTACGCTGTTGTACTTTCTGTTGCTCTCTCATTTTACGTGCGTTCTAATAGGCGTCCTTCAATGCCTTCGCTAATCATGTATCGTTCGTTACAGCCGCAGCTCATGCAATCAGACTGCTGTCCGGCTAGTACTTACACTATAAAAAGATAGTGTCCGTATGTACAAACAACAGATCGTGCATATAATCTCGTGTCCATTGCAAAAGAGAAGTCAGCGATGGAAAGGTTTGGAAGGAATCAAGTGTCAGGTATCGCTCCAACTGCCCAAAAGATGTATTACTTGAACGTAACCGTTTTGCTACCATTGACTGCATAGGAGATTTAAAACAACGTTAGAAGATTCTTCCGATGGATCTTGCGTGACGACAAACCAATTATCTAAGACCGACAGTGTAAGAATGGATTGCACGTGCTGGGATATGGGCGTCATCGTAATTGCAGACACGTCAGCAGGAGGTGACGCATGCAGTATCTTTGGTTCCAACAACAGCACGACAACCCTGAACCTTAGATCGCACCTGATGGCGTAAGCGACGACGGACAAGATCTACAAACAGGATGCGGCAGATCAGATGACGCCAAGACGGCGACGGTAAGAACAACGACAGCAGCATGACAAGATATGCTACCGGCAACGCGAGGTCCGATGGCAGCCACGGTGTCGCTGTCCGTAGCGACGACAACAACGGAGACCAAGGTAACAGCAGAGAGACCAACAACCAATGCAAGTGGGAGAAGGAAGAAAACAACGCGGCCGAGAAGCCCAGAACGCTTACTGCGGCAAGGTGCTTGCAGAAAGATGGCAAGATGATGAAGAGACGCGCCCGGACAGCAGTTGCATGTGTAGGAGTTAGTTGAGGATTGGAGCTAAAGCTGCCAGGTGATGGCATTCTCACTACAGCTAGGAATACTTTTTTGAAGTCGACACGCAACGGCAGCAGATGTCTTGGTGATGGCAGTTCGGCGCGACTGAGCCCCACAGACACGATTAGGTGAGGATTGGCGCAGGTGTCAGCAGCTCTGTAGGAAGAGCGACTCGTGTGCGTGGCAGAGCCCCCAAAGGGTACTATTAGGCAGGCCCCTGTGGTACACTAGCCCGCTTGGCCCCCGCATGCGATGCTCTTGAAGAACTCTTAGCACAGAGTAGTCAAGTAGCAACGGCACGGAAGGATCGAGTAGCAGTACGTTAGACCATTATATTGTTGGTAGCTAGCGCTACTCTGGTTAGCCCACCAGACATCGCCGCTGGCCACGGTGGGCCTGGTGCAGAAGCACTTGGTGGGTGCGTGCGCACCGATCATGGGACCACTGTAGACGAGCGCAGACAGCGAAATTACCAGCACCTTACTTGCTCGCGATTGTCAGCAAGCGCCGGTGCCAATTATTTATTTTTCAAAAATATTTTTATAGAAACCGCGGGTAAAAACGGCGGGCTTACCCGCCAAAAGTCGAATAGTGACAATCCAAGTACGGACTTCCTCCCTTTTCATGCATCCTGTATATCAAATAGCGTACTATTTGAATCGCCGCCTGTAAAGCGAGGCTAACTTTTACGGAACGGGCCCAGCCCATTTTTGCTTTTCCCTCCCCAAATTCAAATTGCTGCTCAAAGTGCCGTTCTCGTTTAGCAAGTCGCAACTTCATCGTTCGAGTCCGGATTCCGTGCGAGGCAGACCCGCTATGCTGGAGGCAACAGAGAGTGACAGCAGGCCGCTGGCCCACGACGCCGAGACGTTCTGTGTGGCAGAGGAGCTCATCATGCTCAGCACGCACGCGGCGCCGTCGCCCCTGGAGACGCAGCTCCTGGTCACAGACTCGCCGTCCAACATCTCGGGCATTTTCGAGCACGTACGATGCAAAGTTTGACTGACTGAGTCGATCAATACAGATTAAATTAATGGATTGGCTATTGCTGGTTGTAGACGGCTGATGCAGTGGCGCTGCAGAAGGTCAAGGCCAAGGCGCAGAGGTGAGGAAGGAAAGGACTTGAACAGCAAACAGACTCCCAGTGAGTTAAACGCGTTGCTGCTGTCTGTCTACAGGTCCCATCGCACTGCAGCCTCCAAAGTCAAGAAGAGGTCGATCCGAGCAGCTGCACAGAAGAGCACACGCCACGATGACACCAAGCAGGAGCCAAGAGAAGGCAGCTCCGTCCGCTCACAAGAAGTACGTCGATAGCTGTCGTCATCTATCGGACACAAACTAACGGTTCGTGGACATTCACAGGACATTATCAATTCGCGATGCGACCTCTCTCAGTCGGAACTGCTGCAGGAGCACCGCGCGCATTTCCGTCGCGTTCGTCGACGGTATGACTGGGTGGTAGGCGGGTGCTGGTCCGTAGAAACTAACATTTTCCTTTTACTATGGCCTGGCAGGTGGAACATTGAACAGCGCAACCGAAACCGAGAGTATCTGGCGCGCTTCAACGTGCAAGGAATCCCTCTCATGCAGCACCTAGAAGAAATAGCGCGCAGTGACATATTCTCATAGAGCCCACGTGAAAATGGCTAACTAATATACGATGTTTACAGTAGATAAACAAAATTGGTTGGCTTCCTGGGCCCAGCATCGACTATCAAGCGTAGCGGAACAAGCTCCAATATGTTTCTATCGTGTATTTGCCGTGTTCCAATTCTACCTCGCACGACTTTGATCACAGGACGTTGCCAGCAACGACTGACGCCCACATGAGCGCACCAAACCATTTGTTTGATGCAAACCGCGCTTGAAGGTTGATCGGGTCGTCGAGTTTGGCTGTATTCACCTGCCAGGCTAAGTGCGCGGCTCCACCCGTGAGCCCGAGGAAGAACGGCCAGTCCAGTCCTGCCATGTACCCAGCAGTGCCAAAGCCAGCAATGGCAGCAGCAGAGAAGACATTCAGCACGGGCTTCGTCTTGTCACCAAAAAGCAGCGCTGTCGAGCGCACGCCAATTTTAATGTCGTCCTTCTTGTCCTGATGCGCGTACAGCGTGTCGTACACCAGCGTCCACGCCACACCGCCAGCATACAGCGGTAGAACAACTGGCCAGTCACACGATCCGTGCACAGCAGCCCAACCCAATAACGCGCCGTAGTTGAACGTCAGTCCCAAGAATGCCTGCGGCCAGTACGTGAATCGCTTCATCGTCGGGTACGTTCCGACCAGTGCCAGCGAGGACGCACCCAGCGCAACGCTGTACCAATTCAGCTGCAACAGGACAGCCAACCCCGCAGACAGTTGGCCAGCCAGGAAGCCCCAGGCTTGTGGATATGTGAGCTTGCCCGCAGCCAGCGGACGCTTGTTGGTGCGTTCCACTTGCTTATCAAAGTTCTTGTCCCACATGTCGTTGATGGTGCACCCGGCACTGCGCATAATGAACGCTCCGGTGCCAAAGAGTGCTAGCAGTTTGAGGTCCGGCAATTGGCCCGCAGGGGCCGCCATCGAGATGCTCCAGAAGCACGGCCAGAGCAGCATGAAGGTGCCGGCGGGACGGTTGATGCGGGAGAGCTGGATGTACGGCACCATCCACTGGGGGCAGTGTCGCTCGGCCCATGTGTCCTTCTCGATAGCGAAAGCGTCCTGCTTGGTCGGCACGGCAATTGTCTGGGCGTTCTTCCTTTCGGCAGTCGATTGGGAGCTCGAGTGCACATGTTGGATGGGGCGGACCGAGCGGGCGGGTGTCGACAGCAGTCGAGAGACGCCTCTGCACGGGGACAACGAGGACACGTGAACGTGCAGAGAGGGCGTTAAGTGGCGGAGCCGCACTGCCGGGCGAGCCAGGAGCATTCGAGCCGCCATGGTCACAGCCGTTGTGGCCCCAGGTATCGTTATCCGGAGATTCCGGATAAGACTAGAAAGTGGTTCGTCACCCTGAGATGGACAAAAAGCAAAAATGTTGAAGTTGCCTTTTAGTCTAGAGCTGTCAAATTGCTGGCAAAAGCTTTCGGGACGGGGACCGCCCTGCATTCGAAGCGATTTCACGCCCGCAGAATTCTCCAGCCCCTCTCTTGCTCGTGTAGCTCGTTGCTTGTTGGATCGGGTCTCGCTCCGTCAACGGGAATCTGGGAAGAGCTTCGCCTCGTCCACCATGGAGTGGAAGTACTCACTTCACCATCACCAGCAGCAAGAACTTACGGCCCAGGATCTCCAGCGCGGCGCTCCAATACCCGATCGCTACACACCGCCGTCGAGTCCCGAGCCCCAGCCAGTGCAACCGGCATCGTTCTTGACCATCAACGCAGCATATGGAGGCAACGAGGAATATGTGGCACCGCCGAGCGCCGAGGCGCAGCGAGTATCACCGGCAGCGTTCAACCCGTTCGCCACGTTTGGAAGCACCAGCGACCGCTACAATTTGCCGTCAAGTGACGTGACACAGATGGCACCACCACCACTGCCGACGTCGACTGTCCCGCAGCTCGAAGAAGATGAATTCCAGCAGTTCTTCGCCCCACCACCACCGCCGCCCCAGCAACCGTACGCTGCGGCGTTCACATCGCCGCAAGTGGCCCAATATAATCCGCCCCAGCTGCCCCAGTTCACGCAGCTACCACCAGTTGCATCTCCCGTCTTTAGTTCGCAGCAGACCGAGCTGGAACTACAAGGCGACGAATTCAGCGACATCACTCAGGGCCATGGACTGATCGAGCCATTCGCAGCGATGCCCACCGCACCGGAGCAAAAGTTCTCGCCCGATCGCCGCAAGTTGTGCTGTGTTGAAGGCTGCAAGAGTCAAGCGCGGGCGTTCAACCGGTGCAAGCGTCATGGCGGCTCCAAACGCTGCTCGCATCCAGGGTGCACCAAGAGCGTGCAATCTCGAGGTCTGTGCATCCGCCACGGCGGCGGCTCCCGGTGTACTGAGCAAGACTGCACTCGTGCATCCCAAAGCCACGGCAAGTGCAAGATGCATGGCGGTGGTCGTCCCTGCATCGTGCCCGACTGTGAGAAGAAGGCGCATCTGAAGCGGCTGTGTCGGAAGCACGGCGGCGGCGCCAAATGCACCATGCCTGGTTGCGATAAATGGGCTCAACGGCAAGGAATGTGCATGACGCACGCAAAACTGGTCAAGGCAGACAGCGGTGGTCCTCCTGGCGACTCCGGGCGTCGTCGAAAGTCGCCCACTCCAGCCGCAGCAAACCCGACGCTAACGCCGCCGCCTGCGTTTCTCAACCCTGACATGCTGATGTAAGACCCGAGCGCTTGTTTTGAGACGCTGTACGCAATGACCAACCAACCGAAAAGCCAATTCGTGAATCTCCCTCCCACTCGTCCGATGTTGCTGTCATTTTCAGGTCTCTAATTGCTGCTCGGTCGAACGAGGTTGATGCCCTGAGCTTATGAGGACTTTGCAGCCGGCTTGCTGTTATTCTTCGTGTACGGGATGGTAAAAACCGAGACCCCCAACACGTTCTTGACCTCCCATATGACGGTGATGACGATGTGCACGTACGCAGCAACGGAGAGGAAAAAGAATTCACGCACGATGAGCTCCTCGTTGATAGCCTCGTAGACACCTTCGTACATGCAGAAGGCGCAGTGTCCAGCCACGTAAAAATCGGCACGAGCGTCTTGCGGAACGGATGGTACTCTTCGCCACACAGGTGGGCCAACATCAAATGCAACTGGTCGCCACAAGCAACAGCAACCAGTCAAATCAACGCCAAAATACCGACAAAATAGAAAAAGAGTCGTTCACGTACCACGAGCTTGCTGTTGAGCAATCCAAGCATCCAGAGGAACATGCGCGGGTGCGTCGAGAAGATATTCGAGGGCGAGTACAACGCCCACAGCCCTGCTAGCGTATTGAGGGTGACGAACGGCAGCAGACGCGTGAACGCCACAAGCACCGAGTCCTGGTTCAAACGCACCGCATGCAGCGCGTTTTTCACGCTACAAAGAGAAACCAAGCAAATCAGAGGATAGAACAATCGTTAGTCGAAACGTTACAAGAGTACGAAATATACAACATCAACGTACTTGACAAGCAGCGTGAAACAGGTGCTGACGATCGTGACGATGACGAAGATCGAGTTGTTCTGCACGCCCTCGACGAGCTCCAAGTTCCAGAAGTCCACTCCAACCGCCGCTGTAAACAGCTTCAGTGCAACACCGATAAGAATCCCTCCGTCGGTCCGTTGATGATCGGAAGTTCCAGCGATCCCGAGTAGTATCTACATAGCAGCACATTCAGCCTATTAACACCCTCCAATTCAAGGTTCCATCAGTGCACCACTTCACTCACTCTTCCCACGTCGCAAAGATAAATACAAAGTGCGCGCTCAGCACCAAGCCGAGCGTCCTCCACGTCGTGCCCAGCTGCAAAATGCTGGCCATGGTCATGGTCCCCACCGACACGTTCAGCGCGTCGCAGCCGTGATCAAACAGTAGACCCAAAGGCGACGACGAGTTGGTGCGTCTCGCCTGCTTGCCGTCCAGGTTGTCCAGCGTTTGGTAGCCGAAGAGCGCCGCCGCAGCGAGCACCATAGCCCACCAAGGGGCGTCTCCCTCCAGGAAGGGACAATAGAAGACGAACAGCGTGTGCGTGCCGCCCACGAGCATCAATCCGATGAGCGTAATGAGGTTGGGTGCCAGCCACAGAGGCAGCAGCTCCACCAGGAAGTTGTTCATGGGGGTCAGCACGTGCTTGTACACGAGCGAGTTGTCTGCGCCGTGGTATTCGTACGTGCGCAGCTTCTCGGAGCCCTCCTGGCTCACGTACTTGCCAAAGTACATGGACTTGCCGTCTCCGTTGGAGCGGTGGCGCACGCGCTGCTTGAGCGCGTCGACCTGCGCAGTTTCGATGGCGGTCGGCGGATGGTACGTAGCCTTGGACATGCTTTTTCTCTTCACGTAGACACCGTCGGAAAGCGGGAGGCAGTGCAACAGGATTGCAAGACGCAGAGCTTCTTAGTCGAGAGGCTGGTGATCACCAACGGGCTCTGGAAGCGGCGGGATGACAGCGCAGGACAGCTGGTTGGCTGCTATCTGTGACCGCGACGATATTGGAATGAGCGGCGTCAGCAAGATGGACCTCTGCCGTACCAATCGCCGAGCGATCTGTGACATGGTACAAGTACCGATTATTACGATGTATAGCCCCGGCGAAGAACGGCACAATCCAATTCTTGCCGCCCAGCATGCGCGTCCGCCGGTTCGCCTCGCGCCACCAGCGAGTGCTCCGCAGCAACTCGAGACTCGCTTCGTCGGAGCCGGACGCGCGTTCCGTCGCTGCAACCTCCGAGATCTCAGTCGTGGACGATCGCCCCAGTCCGCCACTGCAGCGCCAGCGCCCAACCAACCGACGCGAGCGCACGCCACTGCGAGTGCCCACTACCACCACCTCCAAGAAGCGGCGACTGGCGACGGACGCCGACGACGAGGCCAAGCGCCTGCGCTACACGCTGCTGCGCTCGGCGTTCGGCCCCGAGGATCGCGTGGACGAGACTAGCTGGCTCACGTCCACGCTCATCGACTGGGTGCTCTGGAAGTTCGCCGAGCTCTACCCGAGCGTGCACTTCCTGCCCACCGCCTTCTACCACTTCCACCTAGAGCAGCCGTGGCGCCACCGCCACCGCCGTCGATCCAAAAGAGACTACCAGATCCGAGACGTGCTGGGCCATGCCGTCGACTATGACAGCAACCGTCCCATCGTGTTCATTGTGAACGTCGGCGGCATCCACTGGAACTTGTTCCGAGTGCAGTTGCAGCCGGCCCCGAAGCTGCAGTTGTTCGAGCCCATGGGCAGATTGGCGACGCGCACGGGGATCTCGTACCGGTCGGTGCCCCCGCAGTCATCGAGTGGCTGGACACGTGCTACCCGCAGCACAAAGGCTGGATGACGCGTGCGGTGAGCGCCATCACCAACAAGCAGCAGTTCACAGGCTTCGATTGCGGCGTGGCGTGTCTGCTGTACGCGGACAAGTGTGGGCGAGGGCAGAGCGGCGAGGAGATCAACGACGAGATCGACCAACAGGCCATCACGACCTTCCGGAAGCAGCTGCAGCTGCAGTTGCGAGCCCCGGACGACGGTACGAGCTGTGAGGGCGGCGGTAAAGCAGAAGTCTAGAGTGCGAAAGTGACAAGTGCTGTGCGTGAAATGGATCGTTGTCCGACTTCTACTACTTTGCTTCTTTGTTAAAAGTGTGGTGATAGATGGCAACTCGATACACACGCAAGCAGGCACCAACGTGGTGAAGCCTGGCCTTCCGTCTTTTGTTGGTTGGGAAAGAATTGTATGCAGGAAAATAGCCCTCTTCCACCTTTAAAAGCTTTTTCTATAGAAGCGAGATGTGTTCCACCAAAGCACGGGGACCATGACGAGTCAAGCTCAAGTCCCAAACTTCCTCTCCCAATGGAGACGCGTTGATGGCTATTGATGCCATAATTCAATTGGCATTTTGCCTCAAGACCAGCAGCACTCTCCATCTTGTCTGCGAAGCAGAACTGCGGTTTCGAAGCTGTTTCGAGTCCTTTATTCTCAGAGCTCTGGCGTTGACATTATCTCTCATCGCCCGCAGCAACACAGTTGAGCACGTGGTCACCAAACCACACACGCAGGAATCCGCTGCATCGCATTTCCACTGCTTAGATTTAACCGTGCATCACCAGCTCCGTGTTGGTTTCTTTGGTTTCCATCTCGAGCAGTTGGGAGATCCAATCCAGTTGCCGCATTCAACTGAACCAAGCCGCCGAGCGTTGAGCTGCTTCCAGATCCAATTTGTCGGCCGAGCGCAGTCCCAACGCGGGTATTTTCAGCATGGTCTGCGCAAGGAAGAGTGCCTCGCACTTCGTGATCGGCCCGACCTGTGTCACCGCCGGACTGGATCCGCTCACGAGCATCTGCCCCACTAGCGGTTGCATCGGCGTCGTCACGAGGAAGCGGCGACTTAGCAACAGCAGTACTAACCACACCGGAACGATGGGTCGAGAATCGGTTGTCACGACTTCGCAGTCACTGGATCATCAGTACGAGTCACGCTTGGCGACATCGTCAGATGAAAATGGCTTCAGCCACGGCAAGGCATTGCCCCACCGAACGATCAAACGGTAGAAGTGACAACGTGTTGAAAATGACCTCTACAGCACCAAATACTCACCCGCAACGATTATTTGTAGATCCAAGTACATTTACAGCGACCGATTCATTCCGTCTAGACTCAGCACCAAGCTCGACACAGGTTTCAACCTCACAGCAGAATCTCCGCGGAAACCGGGGTAAGAATTCAACCAGGTACTTGACAAAACGTTGCTCCGTACCAACTTCATTTTGGTTTGGATCGTAGAAACCAGCAGAACGACAACAATCACAATTCATCAGCCCAGGGAGCACACACGGGGCCCTCCTCGGTGGATAACTCGAAAGGCAACGGACGACGTCGAGGGTCCTCCCCGTACTCGATTATGCTGAAGCGAGAGCTGTTAGGCATCCACTCGCCCACCCGCTCAAATTTCGGCTCGAGTCACGGGCAGAGCGCGACAAATATGAGTGTTTCCAGCCACGACGGAATGAGTGGAATGTGTCAATCGCAGTCGACATCATGTGTGCGCACGTACGATGGAAGTACGTCGTGCATTCGACCCAGCGGGTCGTCTAGCAACATTTTACGCTTCAAAGCTCCCCGGCAATCGATTTATGGAGACGTTAAGACTTTTGCACCCTCTCCAGTCTTACCGACAGCTCGCAGAGGTTTTTGGCGCCACTCTAAATGATGAGAGCAGCGGTCGCAAACGAATTTCCCGGACGCCGTTCAAGGTTCTGGACGCGCCGTCTCTGCAGGACGACTTTTACCTCAACCTCGTGGATTGGTCGTCCACGAATGTTGTTGCTGTAGGTCTGAGCTCCTGTGTCTACTTGTGGAGCGCCTGCACCAGCAAAGTGAGCATGCTGTGCGACCTTGGTCCCAATGATTCTGTCACGTCCGTCAGCTGGAGCCAGCGGGTAGGATTCCTGCCGTTGCTGTCTTGTAGCTATGCTCTTGTCTAACGTTTGTACGGCGATTGATGCAGGGCACGCATTTGTCTGTGGGAACCAACAGCGGCGCAGTGCAGATCTGGGACGTCAGTGCCGGCAAACTGGTGCGCACCATGACGTACGTTCACTTGAATCTCATCTTTCTACAGTCTTCCATTCGTGTGCTAACAATTGTCTTTCCTTGACCAGTGGACATGTCGCTCGTGTTGGCACGTTGGGGTGGAATTCTCAGTTATTGGCGTCGGGTAGTCGGGACCGGACAATCCTGATGCGCGATTTGAGATCTGCAGAGCCGTTCCAGAACAAATTGGCAGGCCACAAGCAAGAGGTGTGCGGTCTCAAGTGGTCATTCGATGGTCGCCAATTGGCCTCCGGCGGCAACGACAACAAACTTCTCGTGTGGAACGTGCAGTCGATGTCGTCGGGACTTCGTGGGGATGCCACCATGCCTCTGGCACGATTCAACGAGCATTCTGCAGCAGTGAAAGCGATTGCCTGGTCGCCCCACCAGCATGGACTGCTGGCCTCAGGAGGTGGCACAGCCGATCGATGCATTCGCTTCTGGAACACTCAAACCCTGACGGCACTACCCTTCGTGGACACTGGTTCGCAGGTGTGCAACCTCATGTGGTCCAAGAATGCCAACGAGGTGGTGAGTACCCACGGATACTCGCTCAACCAGATCATCGTGTGGAAGTATCCGACCATGACCAAGCTAGCAACGTTAACAGGACACACGTTCCGAGTGCTGTATCTAGCCATGTCACCTGACGGCCAGACGATCGTCACGGGTGCTGGCGACGAGACTTTGCGCTTCTGGAACGCCTTCCCGAACTCGAAAGCCCAGCGCGGAAGTCGCTTGGGGAACAACATGTTGCTGCCGTTGAGTATGAGCAGTGAAATTCGGTGAGGTCAGTACAGCAGAGCGAGCGAAGCAGCATCTAGCGCCGATATGAAAAACAATATCTAACCTTTTCTTTGACGAGATGACCTCTCTAATTCCGCTTGCCTCGCCCACCCCTGCCGCCTCGGCCGCCCTTGCGTTTTTGCTGCACACGGCCAGCAGATTTGTACCGCTTCTCGCCTCCTTCGTCGCCACCTTCTTCATCTTCGCCGTCACGTGAGTATCGACCGCGCTTCTTGCCGTCTCCATTGGCAGCAGACTCCTTCATCTCGATGGTAGCGATACGCTGGGCCTCGTTCACACGCTCCGACATGACCAACACAGTCTCCTCTTCGCAAGGGTAGGCGTCCAATTTCGTACCAAGCAAGTGCTCAATACGCTGGTACAGCTCCACATCGTACTGCGTCACGAAAGAGATGGCCACACCTGCACGACCAGCACGGGCTGTACGACCCACACGGTGGATGTAGTCCTTACCGTGCGTGGGGATGTCGTAGTTGATGACCACATCGACGCTGGGGATGTCCAGACCACGCGAGGCGACATCCGTACAGACCAGCACGTTGCGTTGCTTGGCCTTGAACTTATTCAACGCTCCCAGCCGACTGGGCTGCGGCATCTGACCGTGCAAGCAAATGGCCTGGAAGCCGAGGTTGCGCAGCATGAGCGTCACCTTCTGGGTGCCGTTGCACGTGCTGGCGAAGATGAGCACCGACTGCCCCGCAACCTCGTTCAGCACGTAGGCCAGGTAACAGTCCTTGAACTTGGCTGGGATGAACAGGTAGTGCTGCTTGAGCGTCTCCGGGGTCGCGAACTTGTGCGTGATCTCCACCTTGACAGGGTCTTTCAACGACGCCCGCTGCAACTTGCGCACTTTCGAGGTCATGGTGGCACTGAAGAGGTACGTGTTTCTCTCGGCCGGCATGAGCTGCACGATCTGGTTGATCTCCTCCTCAAAGTCCATGCTCAGCATGCGGTCTGCCTCATCCAGCACGAGAAACTTGATGGTGCGCAGACTAAAGCCCTTGGTGTTCTCCAAGTGGTCCACCAGGCGGCCGGGCGTGGCGATCACCACGTGGGGCTTGCGGGCCAGCGCAACCTGCTGCTGCATCATGTCGATGCCGCCCACCACGCAGGCGCATTTGAGGCCGATGGAGGCGCCCAGAGCCTCGAACTGCTCGCCGATCTGGTAGGCCAGTTCTCGAGTGGGGGCCAGCACCAGCGCGTACAGACGCTGCGGGTTCTGCAGTAGACTCTGCAGGATGGGTATCACGAAGGCGCCGGTCTTGCCGGACCCGGTCTCAGCCAGGCCGATGATGTCTTTGCCCGCCAGGCCGTGCGGAATGGCCTGCTGCTGGATCTTGCTGGGCGCCGACCAGCCCACGGCTGTGATGGCCTCGCAGATGGCAGAGTCCACGCCCAGCTCCTGGAAGGTGGTGGAGCCGCTGAAGCCGGCGTCGTCCTCGTTGCTGGCGTCCGCTGGCGCTTGCGTCGGCTTGGTCATGGCTGCTGGCAGGTCAACGTCGTTTGAATGGAGCGCGGCGAAGGACAGTAATAATGCAGTCTTTTCGAGACGAGTATGTTGGAGTTTGTATGTAATATCAGGAACAAAAACAGTTCGTACCAAGATAGAATAAGCTATATAGTTTCAAAGTTGAAGTAAACCTAGATGCCAAAGCACCGGACTGTCTTGGTTGCAAGCAACGATACTGTCCATGGCTCGTCGCACGCGTTTCCAGAGCACATTCCCCGAGGAAACGAGTTATTCCTTTGGTGACCGACTTTCAGCTCTTCCTCGCTCCTCTAACACGGATTATGAGACGGCAGTGTAGTCAAATTTCTTGCAGACACCAACTCCGTGCTGTCGCCATTACCGGGAAGGTAGATCGCTCGCTTCTGCGGCAGCAGCAAATGCTCCAGCTCGGATTCCGAGTCGGAACGGTTCGTCTGCTATTGTCACCAATGGTGTCGCATGTGCAAACTTCCAAGTCGTGTTTGCCATTTCTGGTCTTGCTGAAATGGATGGATACTCAAAGCCTGCAGCGCAAAGTCACCGGAATGTCACTTACCGTGTGAACACGGCATTCATCATGGTGATTGTGAATGGGTCAATTCTTTGGTATTTTGAGCATAACGATTCATACGTTTGCACCATTCTAAGCAGTGCTACGCAGAACTTTTCGGTAGAAGCAGATGAAGTCTACCGCACCAACTGCAAACAGGGTGTGGGCAGAAGCCAGAGACTCAATACATACACTGGCGTCGGCAAAACCAAACGCATCGCTCTTTATATCCTGCTGCCAGCGCAGATTCCTGCGTCGGGATGCTCCGCACATCAGGAAGATCGTGCGGATCATTGCAAGAGGAGCCCGTAATCGCACAAGGCAAAGTGCGCTGCGCCACCCAAATGACGATCGGCTCCGACCAGCTTCAGGCAAGGCACCCTGCTGCAGTCTCACCTGCCATTGAACCGTACGGCTGTACGTGCCCCACACAAACACGTTTTAGTTGACGCGTCACATGCATCGTGCGGAATCCGTTCCGGAACGGTGCCAATTGGCGCCGACAGTGACGAGGCAAGGTGATGCTTTTATGCCTCGTCACTCGAAGCTCGGCACTTCTGGTGGAATCGATCGGCTTCTGTAGCTGGCAGCAAAAACTGAAGGCGTGCTTTCGAGCTCTAAACTTGTATTGCACAAGTATTTTCGATTTTCATTGCCGCATACACGACATTGTGAGATGTTCGACGTCAGCTTTATCGTGTTTTGCCACCATCCTGCTGGCAAGACATTATTGTGGAAGTTCAAACTTCAGCCGTCCTTTCCAAGAGCCGGTCTTGCGAAGCGTGAACGAAATCGTTGTAGATCGGGGCTCGACATTTTCCTGACGATGGCAACCAGTTTAATCGATGGGGCCAACGAACAGTATCTCGGAGTTGTAGCGGATGTTTCCAGCTCACTTTGAGTTTTTCGTGCGCCGCACACCACTGCCGAGTCCTCAGCAGATAGTGTGCCCAAACACGTCAAGTCATGGCCCCCGTAACGCAAGATGACGGTCGGGTTTCGCAGTTCTCAGTCGTCTCCATTTCGCACGGCAAGAGTCGCAAGACGAACCTCGAGTCAACGTCCAGAGCAGTCTTGTACAGCACCAACGAGAAGGGCGACCACGGCAACCTCGGCAACCTCGGCAAAGGAAATGCGGAGCGAATGGCCCACTTGATCAACGCCGTCATGTACGGCATCATCAACTCCATCCTGACCATCCCAACCATGTACGGCTACGCCGTCATCCTCTTCAGCCACCCCAACTTCGCAGACTTTATGCCGGCGCTGTCCAAGCTCGTCATGTTCTCCAGCGTCGTGCACCAAATCATGTTCAACTTGCTCAGCTCGCTACCGTTCGCCATCGGACAAGTGCAAGACGCCGGGCTCATCTTTCTCAGCACCATGGCCACCTCAATCTGCGACTCGCTCGGCGACAGTGTGACCGTCGAAGCCAAAGTGACCACCACCATCGTCACTCTCGGCATCGCTACCGCCTCGCTCGGTGTCTGCCTCGTCATAATGGGCCGTCTCCGACTGGCGGCGCTCGCGTCCTACTTGCCAATGCCCGTCATCGGTGGATACCTGGCCTTCATCGGCATTTTCTGCTTGTACGCCGGTCTCGCACTCTGCACGGGTCTCGTCGTCAACAACCTGTCGTCCATGATCGACGTCTTCGGTAACGCGCACGATGTGCTGCTCTGTGTTCCGGGTGTGCTGGGTGGTGCGTTCCTGCTTCTCGTGTCGCAACGCTTCGAGAGCTCGTTCATTCTGTCGGGAGCGATCATGATCATGCCCGTGGTTTTCTTCTTCATCTTGCTGGTGGGCGGTATCTCCATGGACGACGCACGCGACGGCGGGTGGATCGACCCTGCCAGCGACCCTGCCACCATTTCCGAGCTGATCGATCTATTCGACTTCTCTCAAGTGCACTGGGACCAAGTGCCGAAGCAGTTCGGAACGTGGATCGGCATGGTGTTCATTGTCGCGTTCTCCTCATGCCTCGACATTGCCGCCATCGAACTCGACATGGGCAACAAGCTCGACTTCAACCACGAGCTCAGCACGGTCGGCTGGTCCAACATCGTTAGCGGCATGCTGGGCGGGTACACGGGCTCCTACATCTTCTCGCAGACCATCTTCACGTACCGCTCCAAGACCAACTCGCGCATCGTTGGACTCTGCGTCATCATTTCGGAGTTCGCCATCGTGGTGGCGCCCGTATCGGTTATGAGCTACGTGCCGCGCTTCTTCTTCGCGGCTACACTCATTTTCATCGCAATCGACCTCATGATCGAGTGGCTCGTGCTCACGTACAAGAAAATGTCGCTGCGCGAGTACGCGGTGCTGTGGATGACGTTCGTGGCGGTTAATTTGGTGTCGCTCGACCTCGGTATGCTCATCGGCGTGGGCATTGCCATAGTCAACTTCCTGTTCGGCTACTTGCGTCTGCCGGTCGTAAACCGACAACCGCGCTCTTCAACTGCAGCACGAAGTGTTGAGGAGCGTCGGCTGCTAAACCACAAGCGCGACGCCATCGCGTACTTTGAGCTGCACGGATTCCTCTTCTTCGGGTCGTCGGTGCAGATCCTTGACAGCGTCCAGAAGTCCGTTTTCGTTCGCACTCAACGAGGCAAGCAACTTTTGGCCGACACGGATGACTGCGGTGCGGGATACCTCGAAAACACTGCCATGCCATTGACCCCCGATGCGAACCGAGAGCCCACCATCGAGTGTCTGGACGGCAGTCCGGCGCCACACCCGGAAGGCCGCCCAACCGAGTTTGTCGTCATGGACTTTAGTGCTGTCACGGCAATGGACGCCACGGCAGCACGTAGCGCCTTCCTCATCTTGCAGAAGTACTGCACCAACCATACGATCACCGTCGTATATGCCGGTGCACTTCCTGAGATCGTCAACCTGTTTGAAAAGAACGACATCGCCCCGAAAAACAGTTTCTTCGACACGACCGAGTCGGCCCTAGAGTTTTGCGAGAACGAGCTACTGAGTCGGGAGAGCGGAGTGGTGGAGTTACATCAATCGAGACGCAAGAACGATGACAAGCCGATCAGTGTGCTGCTGCACCGCTCTATGGGCGAGCCCGATGACTCCGAATTATTAACTGGAGTGGACCAGTTCTTCCAGAAGCACGAGGTTGCTGCCGGTCACGAATTCTACAGCGTGGGGCAGGCGTCCGACAGCTTTTTCTTCCTCGCTTCCGGTCGAGTGGATCTCTCTGTAGACCATGAAGCCCCGCTAGACAGTATCTCTCCTGGCAGCTTGTTCGGAGACGCATATTTCTTCAGTCGACAAGGTCGTCACGCCAACGCCGTTGCAGCCGAGTCTTGCGTTGTGTTCGAGATGAGTCGCGAAATGTACGAGTCGATGCAGCAGCAGCAGCCGACGCTGTGGACTCGTGTTCGCGATGTGGTGATTCACTCCATGGCAATGGCCATCACGAATGCATCAACCAGCTCCAACGGCAGTAAACCTGAAGTCACGATCTCCATCGCGTAAGAAAAATAATATTAACACCGTGCGAAATGGCAAATAGTACTATGTACTGGCTGTCATCTTCGCGAAAGTATTTTCACAACATTTTCTTCGTGCTCGCGCCAGTCAAAATCATTTATGGCAGGCCTTGGTGGTAATCGACGACAACGACTCGGTTGACGATGTGAAGAAGGCGATCAAGAGTGAGATGGCGCACGAGTTAGAGCGTACAAACGGCGGCTTTCCTGACAAAGAAGCTCTACGTCGAACATGTCAAGAAACAACCTGGCTTTGAGGATGCGAAGGAATTGAAGAGTTGTGAAAACCTGATTGAGTCGGAAGATACCAAGGAATTGAAAAGGATTCGACTGGAGCTGGATTCCGAGGAAAGGAAGAGCTTTTGGGGACGTGTGGCCTTAGGGAAATCTTAACTGGCATGGAGAAACCAAACGGACCAAATCCATGTATTGGCGAAAGTTCCATGGACAAACAGGCCGAATAAGCGCCATCGTGTGGAAATTGCTTGTCCTCACTTGGAGTCTGTGCCTCAAATTAGTATTGAGGCTGTGGACTACGTGACGCTGCCAACTGACCTTGTGAAGAAATGGTGACTTGATGTTGCATTAATATTGCCGTCCTCAAGTTCACGAGCAATGAGATTATTTGACAGACGAAGTGCTTCGGAAAAACATGAGAGCAAAGTTTTTGGACCGCCTGGTGTTGGCAAATCGGCGAGCGTGTTACGTTTTGCGGCTTCTTTGGAGTATCTCACAGTCATTGTCAATCCAACGTTCTACAACATGGTAGCGGAGAGGTCTGTCTCTGATGTGAATGGCGATGCTTATTTTGATGCCACAATGATGCATAATGATGAAAAGGACGCGTTTCGTTTAATCCAAATTCTTTTACGCTGGTGACTCTTGTCAGATCATGTTTCAGTACACCACGGATGAAGTAAAAGACACTTCCGGAAGCTGTCAGTCAAGGAGCGTGGATGAATTTGCCGCGTTTTGGTCTGGTGTTTCCTACCATGGCACACTCGACATGCTGTATGGAATGCAACGCGATAACTTATATGGCGAACGTCTTCCTGTGAGCTCGTTCGCAAGTTTTCTCATTCAAGGCGCGTCTAACACAAAGGTGATTAATGCGTTGGTCAGACGCTTCAACACTCACTACAGTCCTGCGTTGGATGGCCACATCTTGGGATGGTTGATTTTTGCAGCTAGTCAACGACAAGAAGTGAAATTGGTTAGCAAGTGAAATAGTGATGATGTTATTCTTCCCAGAGCTGAAGTCCTTCTCTTTGACCCGACAAAAACATCCAGAGATTTGAGATCAGAAAGAGTCTCTCATGGCAAAATCTTCACGGAAGGAAACTCCTTGGAGCAGAAGGAGGCAAGGGTGACGTGGACATCACGGAGAGCAAATTCAATGTCAAGGGATGCGAACTTTTGAAGCAATCGGAAGTTTGTTGGAGCGGTCGAATGGCTGTGAAGGTGTGTTCTTTTGATCCCGAAGCCTCAAGGCGATAAACACCAGTTGACGACGTGTTTAATCCTCTTCGTGAGTTCCAAGTAAAATAAAAATCTAACATTTCAATTTTAGTATTTGTTTGAAATGCCAACCCACCAAGAGCTCCGGCGCCACTTCGCACTGGTGGACGCCGCCTTCACCTTCGTCGCCAGCCACCGCGCTACGCCGACAGTGCGCAGCGTATTGAAAGTGGCCAACAGCTTTGGCAGCTCGCACTTGACCTTCGACGATCTCCAGCAACTGAAGAATGTCGCTCCAGAATTATTAGTACTCGAGGAACCCACTGCCAAATCGGGTTAGTAAAATCATTTTTGCACACGTCGCAGATATTTAATCTTTTGCTGTCTGTAGCAGAGGACGTTTTCAGCCCGCCGCTACAGCCAGTGAAGATCTGGAAGTGGTGACATTCCCACTAGCTCCTCAAACGAGCCAACGCGCCAGTACCAAGCGCAAACAGTTGTTCGATGCAGCACTAAAGAAAAATGCTGAAAAGGACCCAATCCAAGCGACACCAAGCCCAGAAGCAGTTCCATCCAACGCAGTACCAAAATTGACCAAGACATCCGCAGCCAAACAACCTCATAACAATTGGGGCTCTTCAGTGCTGACCATGCTTCAACAATTGGATTCTTATAGAGACCAGATTGTGCATGTAGAACGCCGCAACGCCCGAATAGCGCAGTATCGAGACCTCGAGGCGTTGCAGTTTTCGCCACGCGTCTGCGAAGCTCTGCAAAAATGTTACGGTATTACGCAGTTGTATTCACACCAGTTCGAAGCGATCGAAGCCATTCAACGCGGAGAAAGCGCCGTGTTGTCAACAGCTACAGCTAGTGGCAAGTCACTCGCGTACAACGTGCCGATGCTGGACATGCTGATCGAAGACCCAGCAGCCACGTTCATGTACCTATTCCCGACGAAGGCGTTAGCGCAGGACCAGTTGAAGTCACTGAGAAACTTGTTGTCGGCTGCAGATTTTCCTCTTCACCTCGGAGCGACATTCGTGAGCAGGACATACTCGTTCCTACTGATTATCTGTAATATCGTTGACTGTGATTTGATGCTGTTGTGTGTACAACGTGTAGGACGGTGACACAGCAATGAAGAGCCGATCGATGGTCATTCGAGAGACCCGGATATTCCTCACGAACCCAGACATGCTTCATCTTACGATTCTTCCTCAACATACGCAGTGGAAGAATGTTCTATCAAATCTCAGGTAAAATCACTTTGAGTTCATGCTGCAAATGTTGATGAAGACACTTAACTGTTGCTTGGCTAGGCTCCTGGTCGTCGATGAAGCGCACATGTATCGTGGCGTGTTTGGCTCTCACGTTGCATGTGTGTTTCGTCGACTATTTCGGCTTTGCGCACTCTACGGCTCCAACCCACAAGTTGTTTGCTGCTCAGCTACGATCAAAAATCCAGCAGAGCATTTTCGACAGTTGTTGCCATCACTCCCACCCCGATATATAACGACTTCGAGCTCAGAGGAGCAAATGGACGCAAATTCGGGATGCGGGCCGTCCAATCTCCATTTCTTTCGTCAACGACCGCTAAAGGTGATCACACACGATGGCGCCCCAAGCATCGAAAAGCTTTTTGCGTTTGGAATCCGAAACAGTCTAAACAGGAGGAGGAAAGAGAAGAGGAAACAGGACAAAATGATGGGCGCTCTGCTAGCGCTGTACGTCCCACCAAGCGCAAGCGTTCGGAGGATAATCCATCGGACAATTTCGATCTCTCAACCGAGAAAACTGCAGCCAAAACGAGCACAAGCGCTATTTTCCAAGGCGCGCAGATACTATCTCGTTTGGTGGAGGCACAAGTCGCAACTCTTCTGTTCTGCCGAGGAAGAAAGTTGACAGAGTTGGTGCTGATGAACGTCCATTCAATTATGAAAGCTGGTCAGGGAACGCAGAGCTTGCTCCGCCGTGTGAGTTCATATCGTGGGGGCTACACTTTGGAGGCTCGACGTCGGATTGAGCAGCGTTTGTTTAGCGGAGATTTGCTGGGCGTGGTGGCTACGAACGCTCTTGAGTTGGGCATTGACATTGGCGAGTTGGACTGCACTATTCATCTCGGATTACCTTCCAGCATCGCGTCCTTGTGGCAGCAAGCCGGTCGTGCTGGACGACGTCAGGAATCCAAAGAGAAGCAATCGGTGGCAATCATTGTGTGCTTTGACTCCCCTAGATCAACACTTTGCGCAGAAGCAACACGCCGCAGAGCTGTTCCGGCTGGAGCCAGAAGCCGTGAGTTTGAATCCCATGAACTGCCGTGTCCTGGGTCAACACTTATTGTGCGCTGCTCGAGAGGCAGCACTGTATTCGTCACGGTCAGGGACAGACTATATCGATTCGTACGTTTTCGGTCAACTGCCGTGCCAAAATCCTAATAGGGACGGCAACGCCAACTGCGATAGCCACCAAACAACGAATTCTGAAATGCTGGATGTACTCAAACCGCTTGTGAACGAGAACAAACTCATGAAAAGTCCTGAACCTGGTGGGCATAGCTGCTACCGTATACACTCGTGCATGCCGAAAAAGTTCCGCGCTGTCAACCTTCGTAGCATTTGCGAAGAGAACTACGCTGTGCTAGTACCCGGCAGCAATGTCAACGATGAAATTGGTAGCGGGGAAGTTCTAGACGAGATTCCAGGCGATAAAGCGTTTTTCCAGGTGTATCCCACAGCAGTGTACCTCCACCAGGCACAAGAGTATCTCATCACTCGCTTGGACAATGTCCAGCGGATAGCCTTTGCTAAAGCGTGTCCCGAGCCGCTCAAGTATTTCACAACCTGCCGTGACTTTACCGATATCGAAGTGGTTCGAATACATAGCACGACGAGGTTTGGCAACACAAGCGAAGTAAAACCTGATCCAGTTTTGCTCCGAGTGGGCACAGTCTCGATATTGACGCGGGTGGTTGGCTCAACGAAACTGGAGAAACGATCGATGCGAGTGTTGGGAACGAATGAGTTTTCGTTGCCGCCGATGCAGTCATTCGGAGAGGCGCTATGGCTTGAGTTTCCGGCTTCACTTCGGGACGAGGTGGAAGCTCTAGGACATGTGTCTTGGACAGCGGCGTTGCATGGTGTCGGCCATTTATTCGCAGCGGTGCTTCGCCTGTTTGTGCTGTGCGATTCTACGGATATTGGCACGGAGCACATCAACGAATTCGAGCGTCGTGTCAAGTACGTTGAGAGGTTTACGATCGGGATACGAGATACTGACAGTTGATTTCCTGACTGAAAATGTTTGATCAGACCGAATCGCGTTACGCTGTTCGAACGGCGAGAAGGAGGCAGCGGCTTAGTACCGGAAATCGTGAAAGTGCTCCCCAAAGTAAGAATGTTGCTCATTATTGTGGCAGGTATCGCTTCCTAACCTTGCTCGTGTGTGTGCTTTAGATTGTCGAGAAGGCTTGGACGATTGCAAGCGAGTGTACTTGCGAGAAAGGATGTCCAGGATGCATCCAGTCAGCTGAATGCTCCGAGTTCAACGTCGTTCTGGACAAGCGAGGAAGTTTGCATGTGCTAGCGTTCCTTCACTCTTTGACCGAGTCAACTTCCAAGGACACACCGCATTGGCGAACAAGATGATCTTGTGAAGGCACAGTGAGACCGATACCAAAGGGATTATTTCCAGCGTGAATTCTCTATCAGCTTACATTTTATTCAAGCTCCTGAATTGCTATGCGACAGAAAATGCGGCAAGAACCAGCATACCGAAGACACCCACGCTTCCCCGATAATTGCTTTCTGCTGATGATATAGTCACAGGCAACGGGAATGGATGCACGCGTTCACGGAGATGGATTGGTCGCCAACGACCTCAACTTGGATGCTTAAGCTCTCGTGAACGCCGTTAGATATGACGACTTCATATGATCCAGGGAAGCTGACGAGATTCCCACTTCCATCCGATAGCGCTAGGGTGCTTTGGTGCACCGTGAAATTCAAAACTGCGCTCTCGGATGGAGCCAACGTCACGCGAGCGTAGTCGAACAATTGCTTGTTCAGGAGAGCTGCGGGGCCTTCGATGTTGGTGCTAAGTGGTCGGAAAAACGCGAACACGACTTCGTCTCCAGTGACTTTGCCGTTATTCCACACCTCAATGGCAATTGTGACGTTGTTCGTGTCAGAAACTTCTTTTGTTGCTGCGCTCGAGCTCGAGTTTGTGCTGTTGTCGAAGGACAGTGAAAAGTTGGTGTAGCTGAGGCCCCATCCGAAAGGGAACACTGGCTGCTGTTTGAAATACCGATACGTCCGACCAGGATACAGCGTCATATCCATGCTCTTCATTTCGACGCTGTTCACGTAGTCGGAGCGGTACATGGTGACGGGAAGTTTTCCTCCGGGATTATAGTCGCCGAACAACACGTCAGCCATCGCTTGTGCACCAAAGAACCCAGGATAAAATGCCTCCATCAGCGCATCCGTCTGAAAGATCAGCTCTTCAGCGCCCAACACACCACCATTGATCAATACTACGATTGTGGGCTTGCCGACTGCTCGAACACGCTTCAAAAGCTGCATCTGGATGCCTGGTAAATCGATGTTGTTGCGGTCACACACTTCTGCCTCGATGGATTTGTCGATACCGAGAAAGAGAACGACGGCGTCTGCTTTCTCAGTCGCAGCTGCTGCCGCATCAAAACCGTCCGTGGAGCTGTCATTGATGCCACACCCCGCTGCAAACGAGGTGTTGGCAGCGCCGTTGACTGCAGTGATCGCTTCCAGTGGCGACTTCATGCATCCAACTTCATTGTAACCACCGTGACATACCTGGCCGAGGTAGTTCCCCAGCAATCCGCGCTTGGCTTGAGCATGTGGACCGATCACCGCCAGTTTGATTCCCTTGCGCAATGGCAGCACCGATCCGTTGTTTTGGAGCAGGACGATTGACTTTCGAGTGGCATTCAGGCTTAAAGCCTTCGAGGTGGCTGTGTTGACTTCGCTGGGAGTCACGTTCCAGTACGGCTGATCATCGATCGGGTCAAACAGACCAAGCTCGAAGCGGAGCTTCAGTGTGCGACGAAGTGCGCTGTCCATCGCTTCCTCTTCGAGATGCTTGTTGTCCACGAGGTACTTGAGGCATGTTTGGTACGACTTGCCGCTGCTGATGTCGGTGCCTGCGAGGATAGCCAACCGAACTGCCTCGCACTGCGTGTTCGTGTACTTGTGCTCGTCGAAGATGCCGCGTATGGCGCCCGTGTCGCTGGTGATGTAGCCGTCGAAGCCAAGCGAGTCCCGCAGCAAAAACGTTTCCAGGGCCTTGTTAGCGCACATTGCAATGCTGTTGACGCTGTTGTACGAGCACATGACACCCTTCGCGTTGCCTTCGACAACCGACGTGCGGAATGCCGGCAAGTACGTGTCAGCAAAGTCGTACGGCGACACGAGAGCGTCGAACTGCATCCGATCCACGCCGTCGTAATTCTCGTACGAATACGCGACGAAGTGTTTGAGAGTGACCACTGCCTGAAGGAATCTTGGATCCTCTCCTTTGCCTTCTTGGAGCCCGCGAGTGTACGCGACGCCGTATCTGCCATTGACGAGTGGGTCTTCCGACGGCGTCTCCATGTTGCGACCCCATCTCGGATCCCGATTGATGTTAATGTTGGGCGACCAGCAGTCCAGTCCGAGGTGAGGCCCTCCTGGGTAGTTCTCGGTCGCGCCCTCCAGCCATAGAGCGCGCAGCTCCCACCCGATGACCTGCGCCATCTCCTTGACCAGTTGCGGGTCGAAAATCGCGCCAAAGTTGACCGGATTCGGAAACGACGTGGGGCAGTTCTCGCCGCATGTCGACTGCACCCCGTGCACGCAGTTGGCGCCCCAATTGTATTCCGGCAGGCCGATGCTGCTGATGTTGCCTCGAGGACTCGCTCTGGCCGTGAGTAGCGTGGCCTTGTCGTCGAACGGGATCCGAGACAGCAAGTCCTCAACGCGCGCCGAGGTGGACAGAGTGGAGTCGCAGAAAGGCAAGTTTTGGTAGTCGCCGACGCACGCGCGAGGGATCGCAGCATTCACACAAACTGAGAGCAGACTCGCCCAGAGTACGATGAGCATCGTGTCCGTGCGCCGGGAGAAGCACTGAGGTGGTCGGTCCGGAGAGAAATGACAAGTGGTTGGTGCCGCATGTGAGATTCAGGATACGAAAGTAGTAGTCGGATCAGCTAACACATGGCCACTCCAAACTCTCTCCAGTCGGAGTAACTGAAATTAGAAACCCCACTTTCGTTTCACCCCTTCCAACAGCAAAACCCAAGCAGGCCAAGAGTAGCAAGCACAACAACGTCCACGGCTCAAGAAGCGCTAGTACAGTATCAATATCTCCCATTGCTTTAACGCTATCCCTCTAGATCGACTCCGTTGGGGAACCCTGCGTCTTCAGCATCCACTGGCGGCTTGTTCGTCTTCTCCGCCCCCAAATTCTCGTACAGCTTGGCTAGCTCCTCGTGGTCGTCCTCAATCGCTACATCGTACGGCTGCAAGAAATCGACCTCTTCCGTGTCAGCCCCTTACCACACTTCCTCCAACCGCCGAGCACTGCTAAACTCACCGTCTGGCCATCGCCGTTTCGCGCGTTCAGCTCCGCGCCGTGCTCCAGTAGCAGCTTGGCGCACTCGGTCGTCTCGCAGCGGTGCAGTGGCGTGTCGCCGTCGTTATCGGCCAGCTTGGCTTGGGCGCCACTAGCCAGCAGCAGCACCACCAGCTCCATGTGGTTATAGCTCACGGCCGCCTGCCTGGTCCATTTGAAAGGGTCAGATCGACGATACCCCACGGACAAATCGACACAATTTCTCTACGTACAGCGGAGTGTAACCGTATTCGTCCTGGGCATCGACGTCGCCTCCCGAGGCCAGGAACCCGCGCACGCTCTCGATGTCGCCGTCGCTAGCCGCCGTCCAGACGTTCACGCTCATGTTTCCCAAACAAGCTCCGTTTTAATTTTCTTCTCTTTTCCAATAGCTAAAAATAGTTTTTCCAGCCAGTCTGTTGTTTGTTTTTGTTTTTTCGGGCCCAACAAAAAGGCTGTTCAGCGTGGACAGTAAATGCGTGAAGGCGGTGACTTGCTGCAGAATATTGGCGCTGGTGATGGCAACGCTCGACGAGCAAGTGCGTTAGTAGTAGCTGTATGTTTCAGAATTCTAGAGATTTCTAAACAGTTTAAGAAAATTTTAAATCGGAACACTGTCTCAGTAGCTGTGATATCCGGCCAACTATTTCACTTTATTTGTACTTAGGTAAGTTAGTTAGTTATTTCATAGGATTTTCATATTTTGTGACTGACTTCTAACTGTTACAGAGGCTTCAGAATTGAGCACTTTACCCATATTTTTGGCGGCAAAAGGTGCGACCAGCTGGACGATTATGGACCCGATGCGCTCTCCGCGGCCTCTGCCGGGCGACACGGTGGTCTTCTCGCACACCAAGCTGCCTTCGTCTCGCCAGTCGTCGGTCGTCGCAGGCATGGGCTCGCCCGTGTCTGAACCGCATCAGATCCGGCAGCGTCCTAGTCCCAATCGTGCTCCGCCTGTTTCAGATTTGGACCAACCGCCTCCGAAGAAGCTCCGCGTGAATCATGTGCGGGGCGAGCGAGTGCGCCGAGTGACCGTCAAAGTACTGAAACAGGGAGACCGACTGGGATTCGGCGTGCGGCACGACCGCTTCAGGAGACTCAAAGTGTCGACGTTGCAGGGCGCCGTCTCAGACCTGCAAGTGGGGGACACGCTGCTGTCTGTGAACGGCATCGACCTCACCGGCCTCGAGTTTCTGACTGTTATTGGTCATCTGAAAGCCACCAGACCTGGAGAGCTCGTCTTTCAAGTAGAACGGGAGCTTTTGACGACTGTAGGACAGCAACCAAAGAAGAACGGGACTACAGGAAAAGCGCAGCAGGTTGCAGCGTCGACGGCCGTGCAAAGTGTAATTCCAGTTTCAGTGGCGGCTTCGAGTGGAGCCACTCAGTCACCGACTGGAGTGCGAACGGGGATGCCGATGAGTACAATGCCACCGGAGCCAGTGTCTTGGAGTGGTTTGGCTGGACAAGCGATCGGAGACAGGAGCTCTCCAGCGGCAGCAAATGGTGCGGTGGCTCAACTGGGTGCGAGTCCGATCGCAGTCATGCCCAGCCAACCTGGGTCTGCTGTGAACGGTGTTAGACCAACTCCAAAGAAGCCGAGAAAACCGTAAGTGTTTGTTGAGTTTTGTATTGTTGAAGTGCTGGGTGTTTTCTAATGCGATTGTTTTCCCTTAGTGCGCAACGTGCTGTGACCATGCTGGATGAGAACGGACAACCTGTCAATGTGACTGCACTGATGGCCGATCTGAAGAAGGAGCGAGCTGAAAAGGCTTCGCTTGAAGAGAAGAACGCGGGACTGCGGAAAAAGGTGCAGAAAATGCTGATCGATAACGGGGAGATGCGTATGCGTGCCAGCAATGAAGTCGCAGCCGCACAGGAAAATGCAAAACGCGAGATAGCAGAGGCGCAAAATGCGCTGACAGCTATACGGGCGCAGCTACGACTTCAAGATCGAGTCCCTGACGTAGCACGCACAGATTCGATCGTCAATGAGCTAATGGTGTGCAAGGGACAGTTAGAGCGTCTGAAGAACGCCGAGACAGAGCGCACCAACTTTCTGAACGTGCGGTATCGGAGCGAGTGTCGGATCGCTGCAGTTGACGCACAACGTGTCCTGGATTCGTTCGTGGATCTCTTCCGTGCGAAGCTGCGGCAGGTTGGACGCGTCAATGGCGATGGTGCTGTTAGTACCGACATCGAGGTTGGCTGTGATGGAGTGCGGCGACTGGCGTTCATGAAACTCTTCCGGCTGCCTCACGACTTCGCATTTTACTCCTCGGCGGCTTTTCACACGCAGGAACCAGTGCAGCATGTGGTCGAGCAAGAGCAATTCACACACTTGTTTGGTAATGCTCTCAGTCATGAAGAGCGCGCAGGCTTGTTGTACATAGCTACGGCTCCTATGGTACGTGCTGAATTTGAAAGGATAAGCGAAGTCTTATAACTAACAGCATTCGTGTGCATGTACAGCACGTCTTGTTTGATCCTAGCACGGAGCGTGTCGCGCTCACGTGTCAATGGGCTGAGCAGAACACGCTTCGTGATCTGGCACGGAACTTCCGCTTTTGAGTAGCGACACGAAAGCAATTAGAGAACCGTAACAACTAGTGTAAGCTTATCTATGCGGTTGACTGGAAAATGTTTCTCTATTAGGTGGTCCCTGGCAGGTTGCCGTTGAAGTTGTTCAAGCTGTTGATGGACGTGGTGTTGGTGATCGAGAGCGCCATGGATTGCATCACAATGTCGCGAAGGCGGTTCCAAAGAGCAGGCGCTAATTCATCCATCGACTCGTAAGTCTCGCGAGTCATCTCAAACACGGTGCACGGCTCCATTGCCGTGGCAGCCATGTAGCGGTACTGGCGGCCGAAAAAGTCTACCTCGCCGAACATGGCACCAGGAAGTACATTTTCTAACAGCGACATGGGCTTCCCGGGGCAACGCTGCCGTCGTCATTCATAAAGAGCGCAACCCGTCCGCTCGCGAGGAAGTAGAAGCGATCGGGGTACGACGCGACGCGGTAAAACTCGTAGCCTACCGGCACCTCATACTTCTGGAAGAACTGGTCGACACCACGGAATAGCACAGAGTCGTCTGGCTCGCCCATGAAGCGGTGTAGCAGCACACTCATGGACTCGTGACGGCGAGTGATAGTATCTTGCATGTGCGCTTTTACCAGCAGTTGGTTCTCGCAGAACTCGAGAGCAGACTCGGCGTTGAGGAAAAATTTTGTTCCTCCGCGATCTCGTTGTTCAGCAGCAGACTTCGGATCTCAGGAAGCGCATCGGCAAAGAAGACGGTGATGTCATGCCGCTTGCAGTGTTGCTGAAGGATCATGAATGCGCTACGTGCAGCAGTTGCATCCATCCCAGAGACGCGACTGAAGTCCATGACAACATACTCGGTTGGTAAGCCATCGGGGTGCGGTGCAGGACTTCCATCCAAGCATTCAATTGGAACGTCTCGCTTTGACACCGGCGTGAGCGGAATGCCTGAGTCATCAACGTGCTGAGGCCAATCCTTCCCATTGCTCGACCGCTGTTTGACTACGCGGGGCTTGCGGATGTGGACTGCCTTCTGGACGTCCTCCAAAATCTGCACGGACGAGCCAAAGAAGAGGTATCCGTACAGCTCCAAGTAGACGATCGCATCGCGCTTCTGGCCCAGCACAGTGCGCGCCGCGA
Organism: Phytophthora macrochlamydospora; assembly: GCA_011947325.1. Taxonomy (NCBI): domain Eukaryota; phylum Oomycota; class Peronosporomycetes; order Peronosporales; family Peronosporaceae; genus Phytophthora; species Phytophthora macrochlamydospora. The sequence goes on along the minus strand of JAAVTH010000037.1, from coordinate 1,690,992 downwards.
GTTTCCGCACAGCAGCAGAGGAACGAGATCGGCGGTTCACAACTTTGACTTGTGCATATCCCAGCAGGAAATTGATGATGGCGAAACCCACGCCAAGCACCATCCCGAGCTCGAGCGAGACGAGGTTGATGGCGATGAAAGAGAGCCACAGCACAACGTACTCACGCGGCAGGATCTTGTGGTAAACGTGCACGAGCCACTCGACCATGAGGTCGATGGCGATGAAGATCAACGTGGCCGCGAAGAAAAAGCGCGGCACGAGACTCATGACGGACAGCGGTACGAGCACAATAGCAAACTCGGAGATGATAACGCAGACGCCAACGATACGAGAGTTGGTCTTGGAGCGGTACGTGAAGATCGTCTGCGAGAAAATGTAGGAGCCCGTGTATCCACCGAGTAAACCGCTGACGAAGTTCGACCACCCCACCGATTTCAGCTCGTGGTTGATGTTGAGTTGGCTGCCCATATCCATCTCGATAGCTGCAACGTCCAAGCAGGACGAGAAGGCCACGACAAACACCATACCGAGCCACGTCGTCAACTGTCTCGGCACTTGTCCCCAGTGCATCTGAGAGAAGTCGAAGAGCTCAAACATCTGCACAAATCCAGCAGGGTCCGAGGACGGCGACACCCATCCGTAGTCGCGCGCTTCGTCCATCGACACGCCAAACAACGCCAGCACCACGTAGAACAACAACGGCATGAGCAGGATCGCAGCAGGCAGTGCGAACGAGTTTTCACAGCGTTGCGACACCAGAAGCAACACCACACCGCCAATGACGCCCGGCACACACAGCAGCAAGTAGTGAGGGTCGAAAATCTGCATCATAGACGAGAAGTCGTTGATCACCAGCCCCGTACAGAGCGACAGTCCCGCGTAGAAGCAGAAGAGTCCAATGAAAGCCAAATATCCCCCACCACTGGCATTGGCAGGTACGACACCAGTCCCGCGAGCTTGAACTTGCCCAGCAGCACCAGACACACTCCCAATGACGCCGTCGCCAGTCCAATCGTCACTACAGTCGTCGTCACCTTGGCTTCTAGTGAGACTTGCTCGCCCAAGTTCTTGCAGATGGAGGTGGCGATGGCACTGAGGAAGATGAGACCTGCGTCTTGCACTTGTCCGATAGCAAAGGTAACGAACTCAGTAAGGTGAACATGACTTGGTGCACCACACTGGAGAACATGACGAGCTTGGACAAGGCTGGCATGAAGGAGGCGAAGTCTGGATGGCCGAAGATGATGGCGGCGTAGCCGTACATGCACGGGATGGTCAGGATGGAGTTGATGACGCCGTACATGAGTGCGCTGGTGACTTTAGCCAGGTCGAATCTGCCGCCATTGCCAGCAGTCGCAGCCTCGTCCTTGGTGTTGATCAGCAGCGGCAGCGACTCGTTCAGAGACCCGTCGTCCACGTAGCTGCGGTGACGGCGGATGGACGCGTCGTTGTTTTCGGTGGTGGCGGCCCGTTGCGCTGCGCGATCAGCAGCAGGCGTGCGGTACTCGACACTGCCGCGACGCTGAGCGGCGCCGGAAAGCGCTGGCGAGTACATGAGCAACCGAGTGACGAGACTGGAAGAGAGACTGTCACGTTGGACCTCTCCTTGGACCGCAGGGAGATGAGCGCGTGAGGCGGGGTACTGAAAGCTCGCTACCAGGGTAACTCAATGAGGAGGCGAAGTGTAACCAAGCAGCAGTCTGTTAAGAGAGCAGCAGCGGCAGGCTTCCTGTTCCGCACTACATCGGCATTAGTCCTGCGGCTTCCATCTACTACTACTGTAAGGGTAGTACTTTGCATGCATTTACGGTTGATTTGGTTCACTCAGCAAGAGGTTGTCAACATGAGAATTCAGGCTCATTATATCATTTGAGTATCATCGTGAACACCGAGAAGAGAGACCTAACATGCAGCAAGAGCGGCTCGCTCTATCCTACTAACGTCACTTCATGCCCGAGTGTGCAAATCACCAAGTGACAGATATGCCTCTTCGAACGAAAATCTCGGCTGTTCCTGGCCACCCGTTTTGTGTACGACCAAAGGCCCTTACCCCAACATGGCTACATTTCTCATGTTGAAGACGTTGTCGAGCTGGTGGCGACTTTGCACGATGCTGCAGGCAGTACGGACGATTCCAAGTACAGCATCTTGCTCCAGCGTTGATTCGCAGAGATCCATCAGCGTGCCGACGTATTTCAAGCTGTAGCTGGTGAACACCTCAGAGGAATCACCGCCGAAGTTGCACGAGGACTCGAACACACGCGTGACCTCTTCGTGACACTCAAAGTTCTCAGGGTGCTCGACTTGCAGCAATGGGGCTCTAGCTTGCTGCTGGTACAGCGTATTGATCGCCTCAAACACCTCGTCGGCTGTCTCGCGGGCACGAATGGTAGCAATGAGGTTGTCCGCAAACCCGCGCCGATCTTTTCCAGGTGCGGCTCGAAGGTACCGGTAAAAGTCCACTACGAGGTCCACATCACGAGCATCGACAGCACTGTCAAGACCAGAAGACCCGCTGTAAGGAACAGGTTCTGGTTCCTGGTTCAGACCAGCATTGCTGGCCGACGAGGACTCATCATCGTCGCTCTTCTTGTCGTACGTCGACTGGAAATTCCCCACGATCTCTTTGCCCACCTTGGACGAGCCAAAATACTTGACGTGGCTCTTGTTGGTCTCACTTTTCACGCGCGTAAATTGCTTGGTAAGAGATTCGTCCGACAGGTCCGTGAGGTCGCTGTCCTCCATCCAGTTCACTGAGTACAAGTCTCCCAGACACGACCCAATGCGCTCCCCATCCACTTCATCTTGTGGAGGGCAGTACGTCGCCCACGAAGACTCGAAACCGTTCGCAGCTGTCGTCACGTACGCGTTGATGCTGCTCAAGAAACTGCTCGAGAACATGGACCCGGACTCGCAAGCTAGCAATAGCAACGGAAGCAAAGCCAATATCAGTGTCAGTATCCAAACTCAATAGATACCCCCTTCGAGTGCGCCTCACCTTCCATGTAGAACACCAGTTCCTTGTACATTTTCTTGTCGTGCATCTTCTTCATCGTCTCCTTCAGCCTCTTGGCAGTGAGCGGCTTCATGTGTGGGAAGTAGATGTTGCCCCTGGAGCCGTGGTCCACAAAGTTCACAAACACTCTGTCCTCTGCCGTGCTGTTGAGCACCTTTTTGCCGAACGCGCCGGAGCTGTTACCCGTCATGACGTTGATGAATGTCTCGGGGTCACTTCCACGCCCGTGTAGTCGATCTTGCAGCCTTTGTACACGTCCACGGCCTGCACAGAGCCATTTCCCCTCGCAGGCCGGTTGTAGAGAGAGCCAGGATACGGATTGCGCTCGTGCCAGGCCACGTCGTCGAACATCATGAGCACCACGTTCTCCTGCGGGATGCCGTGGCGGCGGACGACGTGGTAGGCGTGGCAGCCGTCGGACTGGTGGCGGTAGTTGCTGTAGCCATTGGAGCCCACCACGATGACCGCCCAATGCTCGGCTGCAGTGCGGCAAGAGGCCAGCAGCAGAGCGAGCAGCGACAGCAAGAGGCGCATGATTTTGGGCGGAGATGATACTTATCACGATGCTTCCTGCGGAGAATTGTTCTCTTCAACATGGATACAATTCTGTGCCGTAGGTTCGATTCCTACTCAGAGGCATGATAACGAATTGACAACCAAGGAGTCGGAGCTTTGTCTGACTACCGCAATTGACGGGCTCCGATCACTTTATAAAGCAGTAGCGTTTGCCAAGCGGAACTGCCACACCTGCAAACCTGCTGCCACCTTTCTCTATAGTAGCGCAGGCAGAAATCTCCGTCGTGCTTGTCCATACGAAGCCCGCAATGCCTGCCAAATCGTCGACATTTCGTCAAAATCCTCTCTTTTATGCGCACATGTCACGGCCATGCTAAGTGCGACTCGCGGTCTGCATACAAATCGCCATACATCGCAACTGTATTTCCTGAAATAGTGCGATTAGGCGCTTTCAGCAGAGGAGGGCGGACGGCGGTCACTTCCTGCAGTGCCATCCGCCGACTTGCCAGGCCGCCTCGAGCGCGCCCTTGATAGTACTCTCATCTTCCCCCTCCAGCAGCCGCAGGTGCGTCCTAAGCAGACCCCATAGAGCCCCCAGAACGCGACACCAACGCCTCCACTTTAGTGACACACTCAGCAGGTCGATGCGGAGACGGAGACCGCAGCTGCTGCTGTGGCTGGCGCTGCTCGTGGCTCTCGTACAGGCCCAGGGCTCGACGTCAGGCTCGCTCGCAGGCTCGGTAGGCAGTACAGGAGCAGATACCACCGCGGCGGACGACTGCTCGGCGTGCTGCACGTCCGACTCGTCGTCGTCCCTGGCAGGAGGAGACTCGGGCCTGGCCCTGGTCTGCTGCGACGAACAGCAGCCCAGAAACCTGTTCGGCACTGTCCACGGAGAATGCAGCGGCCTGCCCTGCTGCGAGTACAGCGGCCGCAAGGCCCAGAACCACCAGGCGTGGTACCCGTGCGTGGCCTTCCCCACGTGCCAGAACGACACCAACAAGCAGGCCTTCTGCGCCGGACAGGACCTATGGTATTACAAGGAAGGGTACGACTGGGCCTGCACAGACGAGTGCTGCTACGGACTGGTGTTAGACTCGAACGTCTGGCGAGGCCAGGCGAACAACTACCCGGGACAGACCAACGGCACGTTCGGAGTGACCATCACCCCCACCGACTTCTTGGACGTGTTTTATCCTGACGGCATGGGCGGAAAGACCTACACAGTGCACCAGATCATGTTGGCGGCGCCTGTGGGGTACAACTTCACTGAAGGCTGTTCCTGTCGATTAGAGCGGCCGGCGAACTCGTCGGTCGATGCTCAGAGTGAGAACACAACGTGCGAAGTGTCGACTTTTCTGAGCGACAACAGGACCTACTTGACGGTGGATATCTCGGAGACGTACCAGACGAACAATACGTTCGTGTTTTTGTTTGACGGCGTAGTGACGCCCAGCGGAATGAACGACAGCAGCTCGACGGCCAACGTGACGTACACGACGGCGTCGAACCTGACGCCAGTGTACTTTATTTTCAACGACTCGGAGAACACTGTATTTGACACGTATGTGCGGGTGACGGACCTGACCAGCGCGACGCTCTCGAGCGGATCATTCCTACCGGAGAATATTTATCCAGGCAACTCGGGTAACGCGAGTCTCACGTTCTACACAAATGCCAACATCCCCGCTGGCAGCACCATCAAGATGACGTTTAGCGATAAATGGGGATTTACGGCCGATGCAACGTGGTCTTGGGAACTCTATCCGCTCGTGACCACGGCCCAGGATAGTTTCTTCGCGATAGCAGCGGCTACGACAACTGATACAGCGGGTGCGAGTAACAACTTCACAACAGCCATTTACTCGTCCTCAGATAATTCTTGGACCCTCACAGTCGAAGAACCGATCACAGTTGGCTGGGTAAGTCTCGGCGTGGACACGGTGAAGAACCCCTCCGTGGCGTATTCAGGTCTGAATTTTGCTACCATCGTGGTCCGTGATACAGACGAACTCTTGATTATCGACGGCACGTTTTCTGCCATCTCAGTGTATCTGACCACGGGCGCTAGTGCAAGCCCTTACAACTACGTGACCATGGTCGTGCTGGTGGGCTCGTTGGCGTTCTGCAGTGTAGCTATCCGAAACAACGGACTTGCGTTCTCGCTCGGGTCAATCTGGACGGATATTACGGCTGTGTGCACCGTGTTGGCGCTGTGCACAGCAATTGTGAACAACTTTATCTGGTTCTTCGACCGCGGCAGCACTTACTTCTACATCAATCGGGCGTATCTGTGCTTTACGTTCACGATGCTCACGGCGGTGTGTTTTCACTGGGGAACAGTGCTCAGTTTGCGTCTACGAAAACTACCGAAGCGAACTGCGACAGTGGCCTTCGTGGTTCTGAACGTGCTTTTCTACGCCTTCCAGATCGGCTATTTGCTTAACTACAACGGCCTGATCGACCGCGTATATGACTCCGAAAATGACGTGACGACGCTCGCGTATCAGCAGTGCAACGAAAATGCCAATCAATCCGCCAGTGTTTTCTCGGATATCCAGGGCTACTTGTGGGCATGCTACGCTGAAGACAACGACAACTTCTTCCTGGTTGTGACCTCGGTCACGTATGGCATTTTCCTCGTCCTCACATTCGTGGTGATGGCGTTGGGTGTGATGGTCATGCGGCGCGGCAAACTGCTTCTTGGAAATGCTTCTGGTCCGCACCAGATTGTTTTGGTGAAGGCGCTGCGGTTGTATTACGCACTCATTGGTATCGTGACGTTGGTGTACTTGCTTTCTTGGGTAGTCCAGATCATTTCACGTACAACGCGTGGAATCGCGTACCCGTGGTTCTACATCTTCACAGTATGGTTACCGTGCTCCATCCCTCCGTGCTGTTTGATTTTCCTGCAGTGGAATGCTACAGCCCAATCTCTGAAGGACGCAAACCGTGATGGCTCAAGTGACTGCAGTCCTCTGTCAGATTCGGGCTACGGCGAGATCCGCACGCCTAGCTTCACCTTCAGTACATCAGATCGATGGACCGAGGGCTCATTGGAGAAACTCGAAGAGATTATGGCCGAAGGAGAGGCAACCGCGGACGTTGCATCCAGCCGACGTTCACTGATGAACTCTACGATCTCTCCAACCGACGACTACGTCGGCTTGTCCATGGCGCTCGAGATGAATGAAGATTTCCACCACGGCTGCTTCATTGCTATCCAGCGACTGGAAGTCGAGGGCTCGGGAGAAAATGCGTCGAGTGTGTGGAGGCAAATTAGCAACACTGACACGGTGATGGCTGGTGTCAAGGACGTAGCGCCTGTAGTGCTGCCTGCACAGCAGCGATATCTGTACACGTTCCTTTCCGTGCCACGCATCCCAGTCGGGACCTCAGCGGAAAAACTCCGCATGGTGGTGTATGCGTTGAACTCGGCCCCTGCTTCGGTAAGTCACGAGGACCACTCCGAAATGACGGCGGCTGATGTGCTTGCAGCTATGGATCGCACTCACAGCAGTCGCGACTTTGACGAAGAAGACGCCGGTAGCAGCCTTCACTCGTTGGATTCGTCCATGGTCGAAATGGAGGCGTACGGTGACTACCACAGCTCTCAAGTAATCGACGAGCTGTTTGAAATGGAATCGCCAGGGTCGACCGACGAGGGCGCTGGTGCGAGTGGTCGATCTGAATCCAACTCGGGATCGTCATCTGCAGCTCCTCATTCGTTGAGTGTGGTCGCAGAATTTACCGTCTCCACCAGCGCGCTTGTGACGGCCGGAGCACGCACGGAGCAGACTGTGTTAACGGCAACTGAAGACTCATACAAGCACTTTGGGCCCGCGGCCGGACCACCGAAATTGCTTGTCAACACGGTGATTCCCAAGGCAGCTGGCACGAAATACGGCTTCAACGGCATTGAGGGCGGCCTTCACGCAGCAGCGCCAGCGATTAGCAAGCAGTATCACATTCGTGAACAAGGCTTGCTGGTCGTGGAGGACCTCACCGAAAGTCGCTTCAGCAACTGGATCCCGCGTCAGATCCTGGAGATCATCATTCGGCATCGTATGAAGGAGCTTCTTATCGCTGAGAACGACCTAGCGCGACTCGAGGCGTTTGATCGACAGCGACAAAGGGATCGGACCGAGGTATTTACGAAAACCTGATCCAGCAAATTCAGGACGATGGCGACTTGAACCGCTGCCGAGAATGGATGATTCAGAGGTGTCATGAGCGCACAGAGTACGTGGAAATGCTCCGACAGCTTCGTCGCGTGTATGTGATCCGTGACAAGCGGAAAATGTACTTCAAGGCCAGTACGGAAAAGAAAAACTCGCAGCTTCGATTCCTGCCCATTAACCTACACTTGCAAGAGATGTGGGTAGGCAATGCCGACGCCGTAGCGCAGACGAGTATTGGCAGCGGAACCAATACATCCGAGGCTAATGCTGACGCTGCTGTGTACGACATCGTTACCGTGGGTGCCATGGCAGCCCACGTGTACAAATTCAAGAATGGTGGCATTTTCAGTATGGAGGAGCAGCACCCGAAGCTGAAACCCCGAGTTCGTGAAGCGCTGGGATCGACTGCTGCACACCACCAAATTCCGCTTTGGACAGAGGACGAGCAGAAGGCCGAAGACCACGAGTGGGTTCTGGGCAAGCGAATGGACGTGTGCTTCCCGCAGGCTGTTGCTGCGCTTGTTACGGCCTTCACCCGCAAGGTAGACTTGGCACTGCAGAACACTAATCCGCAGCAGGGTCAGGCGATGTTGGAACAGCTCAGCAAGCTCGGCTTCCTTTTCGATGTGGAGAGTTTGGTATCTACGCACGGCAACGAGGCAGGTATGCTGGAAGACATGGCTGGAGCGGTTAATGAGCTTCGTAACGTACGCTTCGTCTTGGTCGACGAGCAAGAAGAGCTGGAGGGAATCGATGAAGAAGCCAGTGATGACAGGTCACCGAGGTCGTTGACATTCCACATGAACGAGGAATCCAAGCGAAGCCGCTCCGTTGAATCATCGGCGTCAAGTGCTCGCAGCCAATCGGTGGAATCGTCAGCAACAAGCGAGCGCAGCAACGCGAGCAGCGATGCCGATACCCGACGCCTGATTGAACAGCGACAACTCACACACTTGCAGTCTGCAGCATCATCCAAGTCGACAAACTCCACTAACTCCACCAACTCGACAGGTATTGGCGGTGTGATTGACGTGGATGTGTTTACAAGTATCGATGACGCTCTCTCGGAGACTAGCTCGGGCAATGGGCTGAATGTACGGGAGTCGGAGGACTCGGAAGATCCTCAGTCGACCAGGTCCAGAGAAGACCTCAATTCGCTGCACTCGTCGTTTAGCGGGGTCGGTCAGCGGTTGTTGAGTACGTTCATCAAAGCCCGCAACCATCGACTGCTGGGTGGGCCTGGTAACCACTGGGACATTGTGCAGTCACTGGCGCCATCGTCAGTAGACAAACTCTTCTCGTACACTCACTTGGTGATCCGCGTCAAGCTGCGCTCTGGAAAGGTCAAGCTCACGAAGGCACTCCGTCACGGAGGACCCATCAAGGTTTGCCCTGTGCTGTTCACGCAAGGTATTAACGAGAAACAGACGCTCGCGAACAACACGGGGTCGTCCGTCACAAGACTGCAAGATGTGATTAACGCCAACAGCTTGAAGACACTTCGTCGATACTGCGACCGCTACTGCAACTATGTGTCACTGAGCCAGGTGCAGAACCTGCAGAGGCAAGAACAACGAAGTACCGAGGTATCAGGTGAGCGACGAGCTGCTTCATCAAGTGCAGTCGTTGCTTCGATCGGTCCCTCGCGCGACGAAGTAAGTCGCATCTTGTCGGAACTGGACAAGCTCATCGGCACAGCAGGACGACAGGCGCGCAAGAAGCGTCCTGAAATCCTGCAGTTGAGCTCGGACTTGTGTCGTGGCATTTCTGGTGGGCGCGTGACAGTGTGCAAATCGGCCAAGGACCGAACAGGTATGTCTGTGACGCTGGAACAGGGTCGCATTCTTGTACAAAATCATGGATTGCGCGAGCAGAAGAAGGCTGGCATCGTGGCAGTCATGCGGACCGAAGGTGTGCGGATCGAGAACGCGCTCAAGAACACGGGCCGCCGTGTATTTGCGTTCAACGCGTTGCAGCGATCGCTGCTTCCCGAGGAGTATCGATGTCCGCCGCAGACAAGCGGTCGCAATGTGTCGTAGTCGCTCGATGGCAAGGAGAATTCAAGGCACGAGGTGCTGATGAACCACCGAGGCAGCAAAGTCTCAAGGTATAAGACGCAGCTAGCTTTTGTTGATAGTGTTTTTTCAGGGAGCCGAATTTTGATGCATATTTCGGCGTGTTCCTATCGTTAATCAAAAGACCAACAAGTATAACGAAGATCATCGACGGTGTTTCAAGCATGCTGACGAGCTTAAGCCGCATATCCACCAAATTGAACTGGTCCTAACGCTGCTACTTGCCGAGGCTGTAAGCAACAGAGGACGTCTCCACGGCATGCTTGATGGGCAGCAGCCACGTCCAGTCTGCGCTCGTGGTGGGCAGCAGCCCCATGTTGGAGCACTTGTAGACGCCCATGGCAGCGCCGACTAGACTGCCGGCCATGTAGACGGCCTTGGGCTGCGTCAGGTCGATCACGCCGTCGTTCACCGGCGCAAATGCTACAGCAACAAACGGTTAGACCCCTAGAACAACACCCCCACGTAGCATTGCAGTCCCCACCGTTCTGCATATTAAAGAAGGACTTGAAGGTGTTCATGATGATCATGCCTGTGATCATGATGCTGAAGATGTTGATCGAGTTGCCGCTCATCCACATCATGAAGGCGGTCTGCAGCAGGCTCTTGAACGGCGCCATGCCGATCTCCATCGCGCGCTGCAGCAGCAGAACTGACAATGTTAAATTTTTATGGCCAAACAGGGACGATATCATCGTCTGCCGACCTTCTTCTTGAGCTCCGACGTGTTGTTGGCGGCCGTGGCCACCGCTCCGTGCGCGTCCTTGTCGGCCGACGCGCCCTTGACGAAGCCCACGGGCGCCAGGCGCTGCGGCAGGTCGCTCTCGCGGCCCTCGGGTAGCTGCATCTGCCACTTGCGCTGCTCCACCATGGTGACGTCGAGGAGTGAGGGGCATGTACGCAGAAGTTCACATAAATTACGTATCTAGACATATATAACTCGCTTAATTACACATAACACTCGTTGAAGTTGTCTATTTTACCATTGGATAGCCTCGATTGTGGACGGGAATATCCAGCCCGGCGTTTGACCGTCACGGCTGAATGCTGGTTAGCGATCCAGCACTTGCTTGCAGCACGTGCAGATCGGCAATGGAGGAGCGACGGCGGCAGCTAAAATGCCCATGAGCTGCTGCTCTGGCCGCCAGCCATCGCCAGAAGCCTTGACGTCCTTTCGCTCCGGAACCGGCGCGACCGGCCGCATCTTCCAGGGCGGAACTTCGATGGGCCTTGGTGTCAACATTGGCATGACAACGCTCAACGTCGTGGATCTGCTCTGCTGTTCACCGTTCCTCTATGCGACGACCTCTGTCGTGAGCCTCCTGCCCAGTCTTGCCAGCGGAGACCAAACAAAGAGCAATATCCACGTTGCAGCCACCTAAAGATCTCGAGCTTTGGCGCTCTCCTCACAGCTCAAACAAGCAGGCGAGCAACAAGTGGTATAATATCGTACGCCCCACCCTCCGGCTGCTGTGGGTAAACAGCCCCCAAAGTTCACGGCCAAACTTCACTCTGCAATCTGCCAGCTCCGTTCACATCTGTTCCGCAGCATGGGGCCCCCGTCTTCTTCCTCCTCTTCTTCCTCCTCCTCGCGGCACTCGCCGTCGCTCATGGCAGGCTTCGTGCGCGTCGAGGAGGACGGCGAGCGGCAGCGCAAGCGCTCGCTGTCGTCGTCCTCGGACTGCTCACCGGCCACGCCTGCGGGCCGCGCCAGCGCCAAGACCAAGGTCTTCTCCCGCTGGCTCTACGGCGTGCTGCGCGGCGACACGCTGCTGCTCTACTGGCGCCGCACCGACTACAAGCGCAAGACGCCGCCGCTGGACCAGCTGCAGCTGCTGATGCAGCCCCAGGCCGCCAACGAGAGCGTCTTCGGCTTCGACCACGAGTGTCTGTACGTGCGCACGCAGGATAAGGGCGTCGTGGCGCTGCGCATCCACCAGCGCAAGGACATTGTGCGCTGGGTCACGGCGCTCTACTACCAGAGCCTCAACAGTGCAGACGCCGCGCCAGACACCCACAGACACGGCCACAAGGTGGACGCCAAGAAGAGCGTGTCCTTCCGGGAGGAGCCGCAGGTGCGAGTGCTGCCCGCGCAGGCCTACGACCCGGCCGACCTCTTCTACTCGGAGGACGACTACGAGCAGTTCCTTCTGGACAGACCCTCGCACCTGTCCAGCCTCATGCGCGCAGTGTACTCCAAGACGGCGGCCAAGCTGCGCGTCAAGAAGCACGCGCGGTAACAGAGCGGACCGAGCTCTTGGTTGTTGTCAAGTCCCAAGTGGTAGTTGCTGGATTAACATGCGCGCTCTCTCTCTCTCAGTTGCTTTGGATGGCGGTGTGCTGCAGGTTTGCTCTTGCTGTGCTTGGCTGCTGTTGTGCAGGAACTGAGCCGGGAGGGGTGGGCATCCATCCATCTTGAAGTTTGGAAACGAATCTGGAGAAGTGTTTGCCTCGCTAGGATATCACCACCGCCGGGACATGGTCCCAGCTTGCTTTTGTTGGACTTACAGCTGCAACTAGCTAGGTGTTGGCATTGACACCTTTCGTGTCGTGATGTTCATCGGCTGGTGCTTCGCAGGGGTTACATCTCGACACGCTAATTTTGAGCCGCGCATGAGTCGTTGCTCTCGTCGAGCCCACACTCGCGCTCGCATTCTGTTGTCGTTGTGATCTCACTTCCTCGTGACAGCAACGCAAGATGTCCAAGTTACGACGGGCAAACAAGATCGACCAGATGAGTACTGCCGGTAGGAGGAGCATGCTTGCTGATGAATGCGAGTCTTTGACTGCAGCAGCTAACTGACGAGTTGTCTGCTTGGTTATTACCAATTTGCTTAGAATGGCAGCAATACCACCACCTGCTGACCAACAAGCAACTCATGACGTACTTCGCAGACGAAGTGAATCGTTTCTCGCGATCCCCCATGAAGCCCGACGATGTGTTGCGGCGGTTTAGCTTGAACGGCGACGGCCACCTGGATCTCCGCGAGTTTCAACTTGCTGTTACTCGATTGGAGATTGTCTTGACCTCTTCGCCACAGAATGGATCTCAAGAGGATTCGCAGCAAGAGCGAGATTTAGCGAGGGCTAAAGAACTGTACTTGGTGTTCTGTCCGACACAAACCCGCAAGCTAGGTACAGTGAGTTTGTAGCACTGGTGCGGAAGGAAACTATGTGCTAAGTCTCTCCTGTTATTTCGCCAGACATTGATCTCTTCTGCCGCATCATGACCGAGTGGTCTTTGCAGCTCATGCGAGCGAGCTACCAGCCCGAACAAGCAGCCCAACTGACGTCTGCGATGTCCAATTTGTCGATGGGGAACCGTATTCAATATGCAGCTCCTCGTTCACACTTGCCGACCCCTTACGCTACTCAAACCTCGTTAGAAGTGAGTCGAGCCGCGAGTGGTGAAAGCAGGAACCAAGGAAACGATGGAGACGTCGATGGCAGCGGACGAAGCACTCGACTCATGGATGGGGAGGTCCTTTGGCAAAGGTTGACTGCGGCGATCACACAAAACAGCGAAAAACTCCGTCAGATTTTCCTCAAGATGGATGTGATGAGTTCCGGCAAAGTCAGTCCTGAAGAATTGGAGCTTGCGCTGAGCCACATCGGCGTATTTCTCACCACACGCGAATACGAAAAGCTGTACATGTCAATCGGCGAAGACGTAAAGGAGTACTCGCGCGACGGTGATATCAACGGCCGTTGGCGCGGTCGAGGTGGGAATGGCAACGCCTTCGTGATTAAATATGCAGCGTTTATTGCGCTGTTTCAAGAAACAACAGGAAGAGATCAGCGCACGCAGGCGTTACCATCTAATTCCAAGCAGGCTTCTCCTCCAGTTGTCGGTCTAGGCACCGCTCGCCTGTGGGATTTCCTTGTGGCAGGCCTCGACAAGCTTCAGCCACTTTTCCAGCAATATCAACGTATCGGACAAAACTTTCTGCCACCGGAGACTTTTCGCGAGTGCCTGCTGCGATGCGGGATTACCATGAGTAACGCTGATTTTGCAGCTCTCCGCGTGAGACTTTACCGTTCACGTACGTTTCCTGCTAAGGCTGATTGCGTCTTCGCACGATATCTAATCTCTGCCTTTCTGTATTCAATTAACAGGGATTCTCCTTCTGGCGCGATTGGAATTGCTTCACTTGTCGATGCTCTGAAGTCAGCTGATCGCACAACTATGAAGTCAAAGGCCTCTCCAAGTGTATCGGATGCTCGTGGTGGACAAGTTGGCGTGTCTCCAATCCGACTTGGTCGGAAAACGATCACAACAACATCGCTGAACGTCATGAATACGGATCTCTCGCCCTATCCAGCAGGGAAATCAACCGAAGAACGGTACGTGTTATCATGTAAAGGATGTCTGGACACCAGAAGGCTCATGCGCATGTTGCTTGTAGCAATGCCGAAGCAAACCGCACAATTGTCAAGATTCGTGACGAACGACGCCGAGAAAGTGACAGACAATTTCCATTAATGACTAGCAGTCCACGCGCAGCAGCAAACGATGAGGGCGAGAGCGAGGCATACCTCGAGCATCAACATCGGCGTCATGATCCGTTCTTTTCGAACGGCAAGCCACTGCCGGAGCTGGAAGCTCGAGTTTTATCCAAGTTGCAGCAGTTGAAGCAATTAGGGCAGCTTTCTGCATGCTCCCCGCAGAGCATTTTCCCAGCCGATCGGTTCGGTCACATTTCGCGAGGTCAATTTCGGCAGGGCCTAGTTGATTTAGGACTGCTTGCTCGATACGCAGAGGTGGAAGCGCTCTTCTGGACGTTGGACCCACAAGGACGCGGATTCGTCAAGGCGCAAGATTTTTACGACCACCTGAACCGCTTTTCCACACACTCTAGCAATTATGCGTCGTCCAAGCCAGGGCTTAGTATCGACCCATCAGCACAAGCTGGTCGGCTTCCTCGGTCTGTTCAAAAGGTGCTGGAGAAGATGTACCTCGAGTTGCCACGCCTGTGTTCCATTTGCGAGAGGATGGATGACAGGCGCACTGGCACAGTCTCACTAACAGAAATGCTTTCAGCGATTCATGAAATGGGCATCATGGCATCTGTGGCGGACAAGCAGGCTGCAATCGACGCTCTCAGTCGAGGACAGTATTCCCAAAACACTGGGTCATCGTCTGGGCGAATTTCTTATCTCTCACTAGAGGAACGTCTCGCTGGAATCTGCAGCGATCTGCTTTCGCCGAAGAAGAGGAAGAAACATTTAACTACAACGTCAGTGCTACTAACCCCATACGAAGACCACGGCATGGCTCTAGACTCGCCAGCATCGCACAACCAGAGCGGACGTTCTAATGATGCGCTGTGGAATTGCCCACGTAGACGCATGCACCAGGATCATCCTGCTGCCAGGTCGTCTATTCGGATAACAGATTCAGTTGGCAGTCCCTCGAATGAACTTACACCCGTCCGTCCTCCGCAAAGACCTGCAGCCGTAGAAGAAGCTATCTCGCGTCAAGAACGACGACATCGAATCGCGTTGGTGAGTATTCTGCAAGACCTGCTCGAGCGGCGAAGCGACCTTAAGACAGCTCTTGATTTGCATCGCCGCGCAGATGCTCGCGGCCTGGTCACCAAGCATGACCTCGCAGAGATCCTTCTTACGTCGCGGCTGAACCTGCATTTCCCCGCTGGCTCACCAGCAGCTCAAGAACTTGTGAACGAGCTGTATCCGACGTTAGGTGCTGACAGCAGCCTTGGCTTCCTCGACGTATTACGACGCATCAGTGAACTGCTAGCTGAAGTCACCAAAGAGCTGTCGATGCCGCCGCCGTCGTCAGGGACCGGACCTGCTTCGACCTTTTCCACCAATCCGTACCAACAGCCACGCCAAACTGGACGAAGACATAATGGGGCTAACCTTGACATGCACAGTTCGGTGCTACCGATGAAAACATCGTCACCGTCGTCGTTGAAGAAACATTTGGCAGTCTCTCACGGATCGCCACGCGCAGGAAACGCATCTACCATCCGACGAAAGCTGCTGCAGGAGAGCAGACTGAAAGACCATTTGGATTCCGACTACGGTCTCCAAAGTGCTGCAGTTCTTGTGAGGCACGCTTTCAAGGGTTTGGCGCCTCGAGAGATGGTTGTACCTGTCGACAATGGCGAGTTCGAAGCCACGTGCCGGGCCAGTGACGTTAAGCACGTGTGCTACCGCCTTGGACTTGACTTGGACATGTACGAGCAGCAACTCGTGGTGGACAGCGTGGATAATGAAGACACCGGCTTCGTGTCATCTCCTGACCTGCTGGACTTCTTCATTCGCCTCGCTCAGCCTGATGAGTTCTCCTCTTCCGTGCCCACGGCGAAAGACAAAATCAACGACGTGGATGTTCGTCGGTCTGTAACATTCCACGACCCAGTCAACAGCGACGAGCAGTACTACCAGCAAGGCTGCCGTCCCAACCCGATCGTGCATTAGACGGAAACATAGGTAATAAAGTAATGAATTACAATGTTCCTGCAATGAACAAAACCTAGCTGCAAATACTCATGCCACCAAAGCAAAATTAGAGCTCACGTATGTTATGTTTGCATTTGTTTCAATTCAAAGACATTCGCCATGGCGACGGTGCCGTCTGGAAAAGGTTTGCCGCGGCTCAAGTACACCCCGGCAGCGTCACAGAAGCTCATGCTGACTAAAGACGCAGCCAAGATGAATCGCGTCACAAATGGCATCGGCGGAGCTCTCGACAGCGTGCAAATGAGAATCGAAATGCTGACTCGAGAGATCAAAGCGGACGAAAAGGGCAAAAAGGACTACGACGAGCAGCTTTTCCGACTGAACCAACGGCGACTGGACTTTGAAGCGAAGCTGAGGAAGCTCGCGAGTGGAGTGAGCTGTTCGAGAGCAAGATCAAACCGCTCGCAGGGAAGTATACCGAGACAACAGACAACATGCAAGGCCAATACAACGATGCCAAGTTGCGGCACGCTCAGGGAATTGTCGTGCTGATGGAGAACTTTGACTACCACCCGGAGTTCAAACGCTTCAGCGACACCTTCTCGGCGGTGCCATTCAAGCCAAAGTAGATAACAGCTACAATCGACATGCCACAATACACACAACTAGCGAGGAATACTTTTTCTTATCAACGTGCGAGTTTCTGGCGGTTTTGCATTGGCCTACACGTGATCTGGGCCGGCAACAAGCATTTCCAGCTCGAACGCAGCTGGCAGACGACGGTGCTTTTTGTCCCGAGCTACCCAGTCCATTTCGGAACGGGTAAAGACGACACGTCCAGTTTCTTTGTCTGTACATGCACCAACACAGCGTTAAACACACACAAGGACAAGCCCAACAAAACTTGCATACCTGGCTTAAGGAAATACGTGTTGAACCAGATCTTGAAGTGCTTCGCACGCATGCAGCCGTTGACACGTTTGCGGTAGAATTCCAGCATGACACTTCCACTGATGTCCTGCTGTAGCTCAAAGTCGTTGAAGCCGACCTCCTGATGAAGAAGCGTCTTGGGCGATCCATTCGAGTTGAGAGTGAAGATCCTCAGCCGTAGTTTTGGAAGCTTTACTGCGGTTAGAGTGTTGTGCAGCGTCAACTTGCGGATCGTAAAGCTAGGCTCGACGATATTTTGTCTAGGGACGGAGGACTGCACAAGCAGAGCAGCGTAGTAGTTGACCCATTTCTTCTGGCTCACAACGGTCAAACCACGTCGATCGTTCACTCGTTCGCGGTTGTATCGATCAACGGCGTCCGAAGCGGACGAGGAAAACCCCATACGCATCAGCAGCATGCAAGCCATCATACCAGCTCGACCTTTGCCCGCCTGACAAAATATAGACAATGATACAGTCAACAATGACTTCCTTACTCAAATATGCTGAAGCCTACCTTGCAATGAAGAGCAACGACATTCTTCTCGTTGGCATTGAGCCAAGCTGCAGCCTCCTCACAGAATTCCGTCCTGCAACGGAAACAAGTAGATGAATAAGTTGTTTCACCCAGTGATTGAAAATCGTCGCGGCACGTACGCCATCTGCAAAGTCGGCACGTTATGATCTTCAATTGGGAAGCACTTGGCTCGCTCTTCGAACACACGTGGTGCGTAGCTGATTGTAAAGAAAGCACAGGTTAATGGTGGTGATACTGTACTTGGTGAACAGTTCTCCCAACGCACCAGCGGTTGGATTCGTCACAGAAGTTGAAGACGAAGTAGTGGTCTGCATGTCGTTCCTCCAGCAACTGCAGTACCTCGGCTCTTGGATTGCGAAAGAGATATTCCACTCCGACTGCCGGATAACCTGCACATACATTATAATCCGTTTTAGTTGCGATTTTAGTCGAAAAGTGTGTGCACCTACCCATGACGATGATGCGCGGGTGCACGTAGCTCAGGTCCAGATCGAAGCCGTCTTGCTGGAAGCGGCGTTTGTTCTGAGAGACGAGAGCCCGCGTCATGCCCAGCATGCGGCTGCAGACGGTGGGGCGTCCCACCATGGGCGCAAGTCCAAGAATGAGAGCTGTGTTCTGCTGATTTTTCTAACTGCCGATGACTTGCGCTTTGTATGGAAAGCCGTTTTCTTGACGAAAAGACATATCGCAGTCTGACGAAGGTAATGTCAAATATTACGTAGAAGCTCGCAGCGTGTCCACGATTTGTTTCACCCCAAATGTTCAGCTGCAGTGCCGCTGCTGGTCTCACCTGTGTGTATACTTGTCAGTCGGGGCCTGGGCGCAGTGAATTCCATAGATGACGATCGAGTAGGACTCTATCTGATCTTGACATTAATATGGCTACATTTCGAAAAATAACCTTACGAAAGTTTACTGTAATATTCGCAATACGCAGATTGAAAAGCTGTCATTGCTCCGCACCTTGCTGCGCTCTTCTTGCCAGTCCACTACACGTGCTCTCCGCTGCCCTCACCCCTCAACTCCTTCTCTTCCACCTCCCATGGCGCCTCCTACACCCGCCAGGCCGCCCACATCTTCTATTCGCGGCGGCTGGCGCCAACCGTCGCCCGTCCAGACGCCCGAGTGCACCACCCGCACGTTGGCCTTCGATTCCGCCGCCTCCAGCGCCGCAGAGGACGCCGGCGCCCGCGCCAGGAAGAGACGACGCCGAGTAGCGCAAGCTTCAGCCTTCATCAACACCAGGAGGCCGCTGGACGACCAGGACGACGAGCAGAAGACGCAGGAGCAGGAAGACATGAATGTTGAAGGCTACAGGGCCTGGAAAGACCAAGTGGACGTCCGCCAGGCTACGCACAGTTCCTATGGAGATGAGGAGCCAATGGAGGTGACCAAACCGCCGCCTTCTAGTCGAAAAGTCAAACCAAACAGAAAGCAACTGGCGGTGGAGAGACTGAGGGATCTGGTAACCAAGTGCAGCCAGCAGCATCATTCAGGCTCAGCTCTGTTTTACGCAGACAAACTGGTGACCATGTCAAGACAGCCAAGTGACGTGCTGCTGTTCGCTGACGCCTGTTTCAGGGAGAAGCAGTTCCATCGAGCCATTCACGCCATCAAGAAGGCCAAACTGGTGGAGCTGGGGAGGAAGGTGGAGATGCCCAGCTATGGGGCGCTGCGAGCGTATTTGTTGCTAGGCCAGTGTATGGTGAGTAGAGATTAAGTGATAGTGGTTGACCGGTTCAAGACTGACTGGGTGCTGTGCAGTTAGCGATTAAGCAAAAGGAGGAGTGTCTGGAGATGATGAGCGCTGTGTTGCCGGAGCGCGAGCGCGATGTGGTTCTCTTTGCCAAGAAGGTGCAGTTTGCAGCGGTGCGAGTGCGGAAGGTATTAATGTGGTGGCGTCACTGGCGCTGCTCATGGGCGAAACGTACGAAGCTGTCGGCAACCGAGAGAATGCTTGTGTGTACTTCCGCATCGCGCTGCGCTGCGACGTCCACTGCTCGGAAGCGTTTTTCCACCTCTTTGATAAACAAATGCTGTCTGCCCAAGAAGAAAAAGAGCTGGTGGCGTCGCTGGACTTCTCAACCGATGACATGCAGTTATTGGAGCTGCTGTACAGCACGCACATTGGCAAGGTGCGTCCGTGAAAAGATCTCTTGTGAGATGCATGGTAATGACGTCGCTTATGCAGTACGCCTCAAGCCCATCAGTTGAGGAGAAGTTTACACAGGCGGACCAAGAATTCGGTTTGACTGACAACTTAGATCTGGTATGTAAGCAAACATTGTCAGCGTGATGGTGGAACTTCTAACTCAACTTTGCCGTTGAATACGTACAGAATGTTACCAAGGCCGAAACATATTATTGTCAGCATGACATTCAGAGAGCACATGAAATCTGTGAAAGGTACACACGCTTGTGGTTGTTAAGGACAGCTTGAGCGAGCAGCTAGAGTTAAAGCTGAATGTGTGCTATTGAACTCGACAGTGTTCGTGAGCGAGATCCGTTCAATTTCCGAGTGATCACGGTCTCCGTAGCAACACTGGTCGAACTCGGTAAAAAGCGAGAGCTTTACCACTACGCTCACCAAATGGTAAGCAACTCATCATTCCTTCTTGGTCATATCGTACAACGCTGATCGTGTCCCTGTTTGTATAGGTGGACGTGTACCCAAACAAGGCGCCAGCCTGGTATACTGTGGGGTGCTACTACCTTTTAATTCAGAAGTATGAGGCGGCACAACGATATTTCCAGTACGTATAGATGCCTAAGATGCGAATGTCAGAAGCTCACAAAGCGCATGTACTTGCAGCAAAGCAACTTCTATCGAACCGAGTTATGCACCAGCATGGATTGGGTTTGGAAATTCGTTTGCAGCACAAGACGAGAGTGACCAGGCCATGTCGTCCTACAGAACGGCGTCAAGTCTTTTCCAGGATCCCACCTACCACCGCTGTACATTGGGATGGAGTACCTACGCACCAACAACTTGGTTCAGGCTCAGGAATTTATTCGGCAAGCACACGTCATTTGTCCAACTGACCCACTCGTTTATAACGAACTGGGAAGCGTCTACTACAAGGAGAAGGATTATCCCAAAGCGATCGAAATGTTTACCAAGGCATTAGAACTGTGCAAGGGTCTACCAGAGGTGCGACGTTGTGTCAATTTGCCGTTCATCATATCGCAACTAACATTCTTTTCTCGATAATTTCTAGCGGCTAATGGAGTCGTGGGAACCAACACTTTTCAACCTCGGATACTCTTACCGCAAAATTCGGTGCGTGATTTATATTGTGGAAAAAAAATGATTCGGTAGGACATCGCACTAATGACCATCTTTTTGGTCACAGAAAGTTTGATGAGGCTATTCACTACTTCCAAAGTGCCCTTCGGTTATCCCCTAGAAGTGTCCGTTTATATTTCCTTTTCATTCGCCATTGAGCACTGAATCTGACTCGCTTTGTAACAGGCATCAATTCTTGCGGCACTTGGTTTTACGTACCATATGAAAGGAAACTTGGAAGAAGCTATCGAGTCCTATCATGCGGTAAGGCGCTATAGATCGTACGATAGCTCTTTGCTATGATTCTCATCAATCGTTTTTTTTTTTTTTGCCAGGCCCTCGCATACTCCCCAGAAGACACACTCGCCGGTTCGATGATTACTGTGGCGTTCGAGGAATCGCTGTCCGCCGGGCCTGGGTCTTTTCCTGAGTTTTCAGAGCCTGCGAAGGATGCGCCTAAGACTAGTGGCCTGACTCCCATGACGAAGGCTCTGACGACACGGCGCACTGCAGGGCTTGATGACAGCGTGAACATTAACCGGCGACTGGACCAGTCGTATAGCAGCATCGAGCGCAGCAGACAGTCGTTGGCCTGTTCAAGCCTGGACTTCTCGGATGATAGCTCCATGATGAACGTCGACGAATAAAGTGAGCTGTCCGCCACTGACAATGTTTCGTGGATTATATGTTACAGCTAATTGCGCTCTGGCGATGGTCGTGGGGTTGTTGCCATTAGGCCCAGTATTGCTCACCTGTGATGTTATTGTAGTAGTACGCTGCTCCAGTGTACTGGTCAAAGAACTTTTCCCAAGGATCGGGCGGGACAGCATCTCCAGCTTCTCCTGGCGCTACCTCGTGCTCAGCTGGCATTACTGTGGGTACTGCAGGAGGGTACTGCTGAATTGGCTGGGCCATACCTGCGTTCCCATACGGCATGATCGGGTTGCCATACATCATGGCTTGGCCATATGCCGCCGCCGCTGCTTGGAACGCGTAGTTCGCTGCTGCAGCAGCGGCGTAGTTTTGCTGCGTTGGCTGCATGCCAGCAATCGGTGCGTAGCCTTGTGCGTACGCTGGTGCTGCGTAGTAGGCAGCATTGTTTTGCTCGTAGTAGTGATACTGACCGTATTGATCGTAGTACCCATACTCGTCTGCGTAGCCTTCAGCAGAGGCTGGATAGCCATTCGCATCGACCTGGTTGGTGGCAGCGTAGTCGGCATATCCTACGGCTGCTTCCTGCTCCAGTTCGGCTGTTCGACCCGTTGCTTCCATCACAATTTCCATGGCCTTTGCAGAAGGTGTCGCTACGGGCCGAGTCCAGCTTGCTTCCTGCGTGCGGATGTTGTAAAAGTACGAGGCTTGCGCGTTCTCGTCCCAGTATTCGACCCATTCATCCGCCTGTGAAGCATCGTCGCCAACGGCCTCGCCAGCGTCAGTGTCGCCTTCGCCGGCTTCAATCATTGCTTCGGCCACCTTCGCTTCGGCTGCGTCGATGGTTTCCTGCATCGCCTTCGCTCGGTCTTCACGCTCCTTGTCGATTTTCTTTTGGATGGCTTTGACACGTTGGCGATCCAAGTACCCACGAGCCTGTGATTGAATCTTCATGGCAGCGGAGTTGCGCAGCGCAATGCGTTCCTTCTCCTTTCGGGCGCGCTCAAGCATTTGGACTTCGAGCTCCTTGATCTCCTGCTCTCTCGCGCAAGCCTCGTCGTCCATCACAGCCTTGAGTCGTGCCAAAGCCAGCTCTTTTTGCTGTTCGGCCTGAAGTCTCAAACGCTGCTCCTCGTCGTGGATGCTCGCCATAGCCGCCGCCTGAGCTTGCTGTAGTTTTTGCAAGCGCTTCCGAGCGATGCGCTTCATGCAGAATGCCTGGACTTTCATGCGTGCTTGGTCTTTTTGAATGGCCTCCGCAGCGTGTTTGAGGTGCGCAGCTTCTTCCTGCAATGTGTGATTCTGCTTCTCACTCTCCTGTTTGCTGGACGGACGAATTGGCAACAGGGACGCCATTTTGAGCGTGGCCAGCTCTTCATTCTCCTGTGAACGCATTGCCGCCTCCTTCTCAAGCTGCGCCTGCTTCTCCAACTCGAGTTTCTCACGAAGTCGCTGCGCCTCGAGTTTTTTCAGGAGGTCTTGCTCCACGTGAGCATCGATCTCTCGCTGCTGCATCAAAGTCTCAAGTCTCAGTCGTGCCAACTCCTCCGCTTCCTCTTTGTGACGAGCTTCTTCTTCTTCTCGCTGTTGGGCGAGCTCATCCCGGAGTTTTTCGGCCTCTTCGTTAGCCGCACTCGCCTGGAACACCAACTGCAGCTTCAGTTTGAGCAGTTCTGCCTCTTGTTCCTTGCGAAGTTGCTCAATCTCGTCGTGAGCTTTCTCGGAGGCCATCATGGAAATTCGCTTTTCAAAATCCCGCCGTCGTCGAAACAAGAGTCGACGGGCGCCAGCACGACGTATGGCACATTGGATAACGATAGCAGCATAGTTCCGACCGAGTCGAAGTTTTTCCTCCTGTTGGCGGCGCTCCATCTCTCGCTTCCGCCGAAGGTAATTGCATTTGGCAAGAAATCGTCGAGCACAGGATTGAATTTTCACCGCTGCGCGAGTCTTTGTCAGATGTACCAGTCGTTCCAGTGCAAGACGAGCTTCTTCTCGGTACTTGACCTGCAGCTGCTGCGCCAACTTTCGCGCTTGTTTCCCTCGAAACACCTTCTGGATGCGAATGGCTGCTCTGGCTCGAGTTCGTTGCTGCGAAGCCAGCTTCGCCCGTTCGTGGTCTAGCCTCCGAAGTTCGTTCCGAGCTAGTCTTCCTCGAGCGATGCCCTGGATTTGCTTTGCCGCCTCATTCTCATACTGCAGTTGGAGTCTCTCGGCTTGCAGACGCAAGTGTGAAGCTAACCGACCATGATACCCGCGCCAGAATGCTTGGATCTTCAATGCGCTGCTGTTCATGAGCGTGAAGTTCATCCACTTGAGCTTTTCGAATCGAGCGCGCTGTGCTCGACGGCGTGCCAAATACCCACGGAACAGCGACTGGATTTGCACCGCACTGGTGAGTCTTCGGAAGCGCTCAAGCTTGGTGTCTTCCTCTCGCTTTTTCTTGTCTACCAAAAATTGTTTTCGCGTGCTAGCACAACGCCAACGTGCTTGGATTCGTATCGCTGCTGCCCGTTCCAGAGCGAGTCGTTCCCGATGGAGTTTTTCCGTTCGTAGTCTTTGAACGCGTTGCCGCGCCAGACAAACGCGAACGAAACATTGGATGGCTAAAGCTGCACTGATCTGCCTCCTGATTTTGAATACTCGTCGGCGTGCAAGAAACCCACGAACGCATCTCTGGAGAAGCACCGCACTACGCTCACGAAGCAGGCGAGTGAATCGACGTTTTCGCTCTCGTCGAGCGAGGTAGCAACGGATGCTGCATTGAATAGTAAGTGCACAGTCGTTTTCCAGCTTGGTGCGTTGGATCACGGCTAGAAGTTCCTTCCGCTGGAAATTCCGGAATGCCCGTTGAATTCGGCATGCCGCAAGGGTTTCCCGTTGAGCTTTGAAGAGAGCTTTTGCTAGCCGCTTTCCAGTGTATCCTCGGTAGCAGCGCTGCAGTAAACTTGCAGCTTCATACTCCAATTTAGCTTGGCGCTTTCGACTCATCAGTGTCCGAGCAATATGTCCGCGAATGAGTGCTTGTATGTGAAGAATAGCAATATCCTCTTTCATTCGCTGTCGAAGAAGGCGAGCCAAGTCGCCGCGTACAACTCGTTGGATTTCAATTGCGGCACTGTGCATTTCATTGCGAGCGTCCAGGATGCACTCGGTTTTCCAGCGTGCAAACTTCCGTCGTGTCACTTTGCGCCTCCATTTGATCATGATTGCAGTCAATTTCTGGCTGCCTTTGCACTTGAGAAACATGTTGGCTTTAATCTTATTGCGCTCAAACATGCGGAAGGCCTCCCATTTCTGAAACGCGCGCGAAAGTTGTTGAAATTGCAGACGCATGAAGATCTGGTGAACTTTCTCCATGCCCCATCGGTGGCAGAAGATTTGGGCTTTGAGAGAAGTCACGGGACAATGTTGTTGGACCCACTGCAGTCCCTCACGCACTTTCGAGTTCAATTCCTGAATGCCGTACTCAGATAGTGCTAGCTCGCGTCGTAGCCCAACAATGTCCACTTTCGATCCAGGCCGAAGACAAGACGGAGTAGGACGAGACACGACCAGCGCTTTGTGGGGCTGCAAATGGCGCTTGGCTGGTCTTGCTGCAATCTTCAGTGGTGGCAACGCTTGACCAGAAAGATTTGACTTCAGACTGAAGCCAGGGCTATAGGTGCTGCTGCCGGTCATTGTCGGGCCACTACCGGTCACTCCCATGGTGTTTGCAACCTGAAGCAGTCGCTTGCGAGCCCGCATCAACGCCATGAACTCGTTGAAATTTATTTCTCCGTCGTGGTCTGTGTCCGCTTGCTCGATAACGGAGGCCAACTCTGCATCATCCATGTCTTCCCCGAAGCAAGCAGCAATTGCCGCAGCTCATCAGGTGAGATGGAGCCGCTGTCGTCAACGTCAAACTCTTGAAATTCTTCACAATACCGCGCAGTCATAGATCCGCCCTCGTCGTCCGTGTCTTTCTGGTGCAAATCGTTTCCAAAAGCGGCGTCCAGACGCTCGTACTCCTCCAGTGTCAAATTCAAATGCGTAGCGATTAACGCTTTCTGTCGGTGCTCTTCGTCAAGATCCTCAAGTGGAGTTGCAGGTTTGGCGAACTTGACAGCATTTTCACCGTCCGAGTCGTAATCGAAAGCGTAATGCGCCGAAGATCGATGATGTCGTGTAGATGAATGGTGCGCTACATTCCTGTTGAACTCTGTGTTTCTCTTCGTCTTCTTCTTGTGTTTGGCAGGGGATGATCGTGAATAAATGGCTGCCGTATCGTCATTTTGTAGTTCTTCAGTGGAAGGTCTGACTTTAGCACTGTCGATTCTCAAAGCTTTCCTTCGAACAACTTGCAAGTGACGCTTTCGCTTTCGATGCTGCTTGTGTCGCTTCTTCTCACTTGCATGGTTATTGCTCAGATTCAATGCCTCCAGTCTGGCAGGTGGAGCAGGATGCCGACCTCGACTTTTCGGAGTACGCCCATTTGAAAACCTGACTGAATAGCCATACTCATCCTCGCTGCTTCTTGGGCGATGCCTTGAACCAGGAGGCAGTAAACTCTTCAAACTGTTGAGGTCCAAGTAGAACAAGGAGCTGTCGCTGGTTGACACAGTCAAACTTGGCAGAGAGATCGACGTAGAGGGCAGCGGCTTGACATTTGTGCTTTGAAAAAGCCATGGCTCATGTTTCTCCACATCTCGCTGGGGTGCACGTCGTCGTCGTAAAGTTTGGCTCTTGGCATTAGAAATCGGCGGCGCCGGAGGAAACGAAGAGTACGACGAAGACAAACGCCCAAGACGACGATCCTCCTCATTGTTGTTGCTCATGATCGAAGCGCCTTCTTACGATGGCGAAGCTTTCAAGTCGAAACGGATAATGCAATGCACTTGAATATATCTATCTATGATGGTCGGTCTATCTACTCGGCACCAGGACGAAGTACCTTGGCTGGGCGCACTGCTGCAGACGCAGATCCCTTGAGGACAGCGTGCTTCCGTTTACGCAATTGCTTGGTGAGGCGCTTTTGCTCGTTCTTCTGCATCCGGCGTTGAGCAGCACGCTGCGGGTCCGCCACAGCTTCAGCGCGGCGTTGCAGCTTGCGCGCAGCTCGTGCAGACGCCAACTTTCGCTGTACGAACGAGTACGCCTCCAAGAATGGCGTGGCTCCGAGCTTTTGCTCTAGAAGCTGAAGCACTTCTTGGGCCAGCAGGGCGCTCTCAGGCGGTGCGATCGGCTCTGAAACATGTCCGCTCCTCTTGCTCTTGTGGCCGTGGCGAGCCCGTTGCTGCTGTTGAAGCTTCATTTGCTCCTGCTGAGCTTGAATCTCCTCAAGCTTGCTGGAAGCCCGATACAGTGGGTTAATGAACTGCACCACGTACTGCTGGGCGAAGGCAGCGTCGTGCTTGTGCAGTAGCGCAGCGAAGAGCTTGAACACGACAGCTTGGACCTCGTTACTGCAGTTAGATCCACGTGCAACGTACGACAAGCGTGTCAGCAACCAGCCCACAGGGGTGCGCGCCTTCGCACGCTCTTCCTTCTTCTCCTCTTCCTCGCGGCGTTGCAGCTCTTCATCGTCCTCGGCCAGATCCTCTTTGTCTTCACTAGTAGCAGCATCCTCTTCCTCGATCTCTGCTTCCTCAACATCATCCTCCACTGTTGCTACTGCATCGGCAGACGTAGCAGACATGTCCTGCGGGATGTCATGACGAGCTTCCAGTGCTTCACAGAGGAACGGCATCGCTGTGAGCACTTCGGTGGCGAGATCATCGCTCAGACCCGGCGCTTCTAACAGTTTACAAAGCGCACTAGCCCAGGAAAACAGGCGACCAGGACGCTCCATGTAGACCGCGCCGTGGTGCAGGCGCTCAACACTGTCAGCTGGCAGCCGCTTAATGGGAGCACTAAACGCCAACGTTTTGGCGTGTCGGCGGCTCAGATAGGACGTCAGCAACTTTGTCGTCGCCAAACGCACCCACGCATGCGGGTACTGCATTAGCGGCAACACAACCTCGTCCAGAAAGGCCTTTGTTGACTTCGGGTCCTCAAGCCACAGCTCAAAGGGACCTGTGAGGTGATTGCTGAAGGCAGTGATCGCCGTACAAATGTGGAATGTTGACTGCCATCGGACTTGACTGCTGTCGTCCACTGCCTGAAGTTCTTGGAGGCTACGCTCTAGCGCAATGCGCGCCGATGCAAGTACCTGAGCTGCCGTGCGCTCAAAGAACTCGGGGCGTGTCTCCAGAATGAGTGTTGTTATCTGAGCGGCAGTAGCTAGGAGCTGCATTGCATCTGCAGCATCAGACTTAGAGGCCTGTGTCCACCAGGTTCCCACAAGCAGCACGTTCTCGTTCAGCTCCTTGTTTCCGAGTCGACGTACTAGCGTTGTCAATGCCGTCCGTGCCAGGTCACGGCATTCAGGTGCCTCATCGTTGGCCAAACGCAGGACAAGCGGCAGGAAAAAGAACTGAGACCGTTCGTTCACCAAGTCTTGCGGAAGCTTGGAGAGAAGCGCGCGCATGGCCTCAAGCACAGCACAGCGGCCAGTAGCATGGCCATAGCTCAAATTGTCCACCAAAAACTTCAGATGCCGAGAGAGCCGCTTGTTGCCCAGCGGATACTCGAGTACAAACGTCAGGTAGATGGTTGCACAGTTCGTGCGTGCGCTAGGGCTGTCACTTTGGACAAGCAATTCGCCCACTCGAAGCATTACGTCGTACACTTCGCTAATCACGAGATGCGAATTCACGATGGCCTTCAGCAGGGCGAATGTAGCGTTCTGGTGGTCTTGTTCATCCAGGTCTGCTCGCAAAAAGCTCAGCAGCACACGTAACTGAGGCTCTGTGAGTCGCAAGGTTTCGCTTTTAGCATCTGATGGCGCACTGCCATTTTGTTGGGCAAGTTCCAGCCCTTGCTGCTGCTTAAGAAGTGCGGTAAGAGTGCGGTAACACGTCTGCACCATCTCGTTGCGTGTAGCAGCGCCAGCCTTCTGAAGGATCTTGAACAGTCGGTCCAGTAGCGGTGTTCGCGCCACACGGATTGCTGGGAGCTCTTCTTGTCGGGGAAGCAACGAGCCCAAACACTTGAGCGACGTAATAACCGCGCGGTCCGTTCTTGCTTCGCCTGTGCAGCGCATAAGCAGCGGAACGAGCGGATCAACCAGTTGGGCCGGAGCCAACGATGAACTAAAACTCTTCTGCCCTTCGCCATCCTGCTCCTTTGAGCTGCTGCTGCTTCTTCGAAGGAACGAAAACACTAGGAACACGCCGAAGTTAAGCAGCTCTTTGATGTGCGCTGTACTCTCAGCTGCGAGAGCGGCTGCCTCCTCCCGTCGCTTCTTCTTGCTTTTACTCTGCTGCTGTTGCCTCAACTTGTCGAAGCCAGTCACTTGCTGCTGCATCGTCACACGAACTGTGTCACGAGCTTTCACTCTCTTCGCCAGCAGTTTTGTTGCGGCCGCACTCTTTTCGGACACGAGCCACGACGTCACCAAAGTGGTTGTGCTTCCTGCAGCAGCGTACTGTTCCTTCTCTCTTGCTGAGATCGGGCGGAAGCTCTCGAGTGACGAATCCAGCAAATTGTACGCGTAAAGGAACACGTAGGATGGCTCCACAGCAGGGTTCTTAGCTAGTCCTAGGGCCACACGCTTGAGTCCTTCTTGTAATGCCCCGTTGCTTGAGCACCGGCATCTGTGGCCTGGAACCGACGAACCAGCGCACTAACCACGGCGTGAATACTTGGGTTGGGCAAGAACGGGAGAGATCGAGCTAACAGTTCAATCGAGTCCAAGCTACGCCCACCACTCGCTCGAGCTTCCTTCATTTTGGACTTGTGAGCTGCCTTACGCTCGACACCACCTGCAGCAGCCTCGGCGGCCTCATCGATGGTAGCCATCCCTTGGAACAGCTCCGCCGCCAACATCTCCATTAAACTCGGAATACACCCATCCAGCGGAGACGAGAACTTGGCTTCTTGATGAGCTTCTTCTTGTTTGTCCTTCGGTAGAAGAAGTAACGATTGTGGCTTACGAAGGGGTCCGTGTGCTGCAAGAATTTCGGGCAGCTTCACCAAGAGTGCATGGACCGTAAATGAAAGCACATGGACCATGTAACCATCACGCAGCGTATGGCGCAGCTCCTCTACAATTGGCAGCAAAAAGCGCGCCCCTAATTCAACAGCGACCTTCACCAGTGTTGAACGAGCTGACACGCGTATAGCTTCGTCCTTACTCTTCAGCAAATTCGCAAACCGGAGAAGCAGCTTTGGAAGCTCGCGGTGGAAGGTATCAGCTCGCAGTCGGCGCAGCACTTTCACAACTGCCAGGGCCAGCGGCACACGCACTGACACAGCCTCTGCGGATGACACCTCATTGTCATCAGCTTTACGCTTAGAGCTCTTCCTGTCACCTGCACTCTTGAACAAATATGAATAAAGCATGGGAAGCACCTGCGTCTCCATATTGTCTTGGACCTTCGAGGACGTCTCCATTGCGTCAGCGACCGGTGTAGTTGGTTTGCTGTCGTTTTGAGCCTTGTTAGAACGCCATTCTGTCGCTGCTCCCGGCGCTTCGAAGTGAAAATGGTCAACCACCGAGCAAATCGACAAAATAATGGCACTTTCCATCTCAATGTGACCGTCAATGGACTTGAGCAGACGACGAAGCAATGACAAGTAGTGCGACCAACCCAGCAGACCTGCAGCGCTACCCACACAGGCTGCAGCTTCACTGCACAGAGATTCCTGGCTCTTCGCGTGCGTCTCATAGACGAAGTGGAGAACCAACGGCAAGATTATGCCATTGACGGTGGAGTTTGAAAACCACTGTGGCGCTGCATCGTCAGCAAGTTCTTCTTCCTGCGCATTAAACTTGTCCGCCATCTCATTCATCAGAGCACCCAGACGTTGCAGAGCACGGCGTCTACGGTGCGCCTGGATGTGCGTGATATTGTAAAAAATCGGCTTCCGGATCCTCCTGGTTGCGCGCAAGCACCAAATCTGTAGGGACGAACGCGTACCCTCTGAAAGCCTTACTGTGGTCCGCCAAGAAGCCCAGCAACGTCACAAAACCACGCCGAGCATTTTCATCCGTCGAACGTAAACTTCCGCGGAGGCATGGCATCACAAGTGACTCCAACGAATTCAGCACAGGCGGGTTTGCATCACTGCTTTGCTTCTTCTGCACCTCCGCGACTTCCGCCGAAAGTGTCAAGAACGTCGTTAGACTAGCAAGCGCAGCACTGCGAACAGCAAATTCGGAATCATGCATGCACTGTAAACACTGAGCTACAAGAGGGGCCAGGAGGTGGGCCGCCTCTGTAAACCCAGCGAAGCGCGACGTATTCAGGCGATTTAACGCGACGAGTCGGCGTTCATAGTCAGTCTCTTCGATGTGCTTGCTGTCGTATGCATTGAGTTCTTCCAGCAAGTCAGCCACTGGAGAAAGCTCTTTCAACGACGAGTGCGAACCAAGTGCGGCAAATACCAGCACAAGTTTCTGGCGTGGGTCACGGTCGGCGATACAGTTTGGTCCTGGCGCCAATAGCCGCGCAAGTGCTAAGACATGCTTCTTGGGTTCCGAGAGTTTGGGCACGAGGTTTGCAAGCACCTCCAGTAAATTCTCCTTGTCCTTGGGCGACGTTTGGTGGTTGCGTAAAAGGAATGGCAACAACAATTGGAACAGATCGTGGGCAGCATTTGCCACGTCTCCTGTGGCGGCGTCCAAATGGTGCGATAGTCGACACAAGAATGCAAGCTCCTTCTTTGACGATCCTGCATACCGATCGCTTACGTACCGCGCAGCCTTGCTCTGAAATCGCAGCACAAATTGCTCAAGCACGAAATCAATGTGCGGGATCAGGAGCATTTTAGCATTTTTGTTGGCGGCTGTCATGGATTCATCCTCGCCGATCAACTGTTCATCTCCGTCAAGTAGTGAGTCCATGAACTGCAACAATGCGTCCAGAATTTCGGGGAAACACCCCGGGAAGACGCTAACCCAGCCGACAGGCACGAAATAACATTGAGAATTAGTGGCTCAGGAATCCATTGGCGAGCTCTATCGGCACGGCCCATTGCCACTAGCACTTCCAAGAGGGCTGAAGCCTTGTCAGCTCCAATCACTGCCTTTGGCAGATGCATAATGGCCTCGCGCGATGTGTCCAGTAACGCCATGACCCATGGTTGAAGATGCACAAGGGTATCAAATGTGTCGATCACTTCTGCCAGGCGTCGGTACGTTAGCATTCGAATCTGCTTCTTCATTGAGGCGGTTGTCACCTCTTTTGTCGAGTGTCCATCGACCTTCCGTTTTGTTTCCACAGACGAAACTTCGTTCTCGTCGTCATCTTCGTCATCATTCACTTTTTTACATCCACGTCATCATCTTCGTTGGAGTCGATGCTCGTCTGAAGAATAGCCAACAACACGTTTGCAATTTGAGGCACGAACACCGCCAGCTTCACACCAAGTTGACCGATAAGGTCTTGCAACAAGTTGAGGAAGCCCATGACACGTGACGATTGAACTTGGGCTACGGCAGCTACCGGCTGCACCTCGCCAGTAACAATGGAAGTACTCTCACCAGCCATATCAGGGACATCAACGGTGACATTGAACGCACGAACAACAAGTTCCACAAAGCTCGCCAATTCGGAGGCCTCCAGCGCTGCCAGATATGCTAAGATGGCGGCACGTCTAGCAGCCACAGTGTCTCCGGTGTTGCGACCCTTTTACTGACGCACTTCGAGTACAAAAGACGCAGCAAAATTGGCAATAGCTCAGAGCGGTGCTCACGCAGCACAATTCCGTCGCCTTCCCCAACTTTAAAACTCGTAAGCTCCTCACGAAACGAAGCTGAATCAGCCAGCCGATTGAGCTGAGTCTTGTACGACACAAGAGCCTTGCTACCAAATGCGTAAAGGCACTGCAACGCTAACTTTGAGATCACTTCGTCCGACTTCATCAAGAGGTCGAAGAAGATTGCGTGAAGCAATTGTTGCGCATACGCACCCTTCATATTGCGGAAGATCGAGAAAAGCTTGAGCTGATCAACAAACTTTCCGCGTACAGTTTTCGTTGTAAGGCCCTGAAACTCAACTTGAGACCGCCAATTGGGAAGTTCATCAGCATTGGCATCTTCGAGCTTGAGAAGAGCCTGATCAATATCCTCGAGGCGCTTCGCATCCAGCTCATCAGCATAGATAACACGATACTGGTCACGTAAGAACGTCAGGAATAATGGCACCATAAACTTGGTCTTCGCTTCCACGAGATCGACAAACTTCGCTAGCCCCTTCCAAAGTAGCATGTGATGCGTAGCAGCATCTGTAGCAGTTGAAGCCACCACTTGTCCTCGCTCCTGCATGCACGCGTGTTCAAATTCTTCAATAATATCGCCATGCTCTGAAATGTGGTAATCTTCAGAGGTGTGGCTGTTTGAATCTTCATGGCGGATTGAAGCAGCTAGCAACTCGACGCCCATGCACGGCCAGAACTCGTTGAAATTCTGCCGGGCCGCAGTCTCCACAGCATCGGCGACATGGGGCCAGATCGTTGAAAACTTAACGTTGTATAGCCCATGCAAGTGGTTCAACGCAATCTTCTTGTAGATGTCGGGAGTCTGCGGTGACCGGCATAAAATTTTACTCGCGTCAACAAACGGATCACTTCTCGCTCAGTGGCCACAGTCACATTTTTGCAAGCACTCTCAAGTTCAACAGTGACGTCAAGCAGATCACATGGACCACTCAAGGTTTCGCTGCCGGTGTCAATAAACTCGAAGCGCTTAAACCGAGCTAGCAGCTGAAGCGTAGCCAAACGAAGCTCGTGTGCCGGCGAGCGGAGATTGCCAAGTAGAGAATTCGCCACTCTAACTACAGCTTCGGCATTGAGTATCTCATAGCGTCGCGATTCAGGTTCCATGTCCACCAGCATCAGCAATGTCGATATTGTCGTGAGCGAGGTCTCGTTCCCACGAAGCACTTCCTAACATATTTCATCGTCAGAGAAATATTTTGCTCTGATACATAGAAACTTGCTGCAATCGCCGCAGCTCAGCGCGCAGTGTGGCTACCTGCGAAGAAGCCTCGCCCTTCAAACGTTTGTCACACTTCGCAATTACAGGAGACACAAACTTTTCCAACTTCTTGGCATCCAAATCAACCAATTCTAGAGTCTTGCAGAATTTCCAGCCAAGAGCCAGAGTGTCCGTATCGTTGTCGTCCTCGAAACATTTCTGTAAGAGATCGCGACCTCCTTCCATCAATACTGAATCTGAGCGAGAGCTGATTTCCTGAAACGAAAACGACCATCGGCGGCTGTTGGTTTTGGAGGGGACAAGGTACACTCTCGCTAATCTCCCAGTCGTGCTCTGCAACGTAATCCCCAAGCTGGCACAAAAGTCTGCTAAAGGCACCAATATCCGTCTTAGCAAGCGACTCAATCCCAAACCTCATGGCATTCGGCAATAGGAAAGTAACAATGAAATGAACAGTGACGTGGGGATTCTGGAGCACTTGGTCAACAAACTCCAGTAGCTTCTGATGCGAAGAAGCGTTCTTATCTTCCTCTGCTGCCACAGTGAAAACGGCCTTGACCTGGGAAGAAATTACGGCGTCTTCAGCGGGGAACAAGCGCCACATGGCCTCAAAATATTTTATCACCACGTCTCGCAGCTCTTCATTGCTTGACGTCAACACTTTGTTGTCGGGTGACACAAGTGACGCGCAGACCTCGTGCACACTGGGAATACGTACGTCTTTCGAGTTCGTAGCCCCGAAACCAATCTGCCAACTCGAGAAATCGAAAAGATAAGCAGCACTCTCAACACACGGCTTAAATACAAATCGTCTGCTGCTGTAGGAGCGCCACCCTTTCCACGGCGCATAGTAATCACCTTGGTCACCACAAACACTAAGTATTCCAGCATCTCGCCGGAATGTTCTGCGTCGGTGTGTTTCATCATCAATCCACAAGTCTCCTGCACAATTTCGTACACTGCTTCTTGCTGTCCAAGCTCCGTCTCATCGGCATCATGCGTCTCCTTCGGGCGGAACGACCCAAGCAAAAACAGCAACACTCTTTCATCCGCGAGTGGAAGCCGTGGTTCACATTCTTGACAAGCTGGAACAGTAACTTGGCAGATCCGTCCTTCAACTCTTCATTGCTGCGGCCAGATCCTCGTACCAGCGCCGTCAAATAGGCCTTCAGATACTTCCTCATGGCCTTGGGAGAGTCCAATCTTCGCAACAACACCGCCAGTGTCTGAGCAGCGAAGTTCCTCACAAACTCGCGAGTGTGGCCCAACAGCGGGAAGTAGCACTTGTGCACGGCGTCCATGTCTGCCAGCAGCTGCACCTCAGGTAATTAAACACCATCGTCAGCGTCTTGAACACTTGGGTGCTAAGCTCTGGGTCCTTGGTGTCGATCACCGCCACCACCAGAGGCAGCACATCCGCGAAGTGAGGGTAAAACTCCTTGCCCAGCTCTCGGGCAAGCGCCGCGACGAGCTTGAGCACGGGCACGAGTCTCTGTCGCTGCACCACCAAGTCCTGGCTCTCCTCTCTCGCCTGCTTGAGCTCCAATCGCAGCTTCTTGACGACCTTCGGCAGGTGGTGCAGCAGCTGCGGAGTTGTGGTCACTAGTGGCTGCAGCGACCGGAAGAGGAACTGGAAGGCGTCCAGCGTCGTGAGCTCGGCCTGCAGCGACAACTCCTCCTTGAAGGAGAGCACAGAGGCCTCGTCCACGGCGCCCGCTGTCTTGGCATGCAGCGTCAGCTCCGTCTGCAGGTTGCTGACGCGCTCCTCCACGCGCTGGAAGCGGTGGCGCCGCTTCTTGGCCGGCGGTCCTTCCATTGCGCCGTTTGATAGTGAGGCAAGTATTGACGTACCCGCCAGTCGTCTTCTTCTGCTGTGATTGGACAACACTATTGTGATATTTTGAGTAGCAAATGGAAATATTTGCGGATTACTGCTATATTTGCGTCATGGACGGTGCAAGAGGGTCGCTAGCGGGATTCGTCTCGACGTCGGTGCTGACGTCGTCCGATGGGGTCCGCGGGCTGTTGATCTTGTGGCTATATACCGGTATGTACTGAGCTGGTGTTTGTGTGCTGCAGCTCTTTGGGGATAACGTGGAGGAGAAGCGCAAGACGGAGGCGCCAGTGCCTCGACCAGAAGACGCCGCAGGTTACAAGCCACTGTACGAGCAGCTGAAGGAGCGGCAGGAGCAGAAGGACAGCGACTGGAAAGAGAAGAACAACCCTTTCGGTGAGTAACTACTGGTCGAAAGGTAGACGAGAGTACACTGACGGAGAGGAATATTTGTTGCAGCGCCACCGAAAGGTCTGGACGAGGAGGAGTTCGAGTACATTCAGGACCTGGAGAGCAAGCGCGAGGAGGTGGAGAAGAGGCGCAATCTACAGCACGAAGAAGACCTCGCTCAGTTCAGTACGTGTGGTGACAAGATAAAAGTCTTTTGCTGGTGGTAACATTTGGAGTTTTTGAGCAGAGGTGGCACGTGGAGCTCCGATGGACGCTCCTGCGGCGGCACTTACGGCGAAGATTCTACAAAAATATCCGGCCAAATCAAATGAGAAGGTTGTGATCAAGAAGAAAGCTCCTGTTGTGGTGGTGCGAGCTAAAGCGAAGCCGAAAGAGAAGAAGCGGAAGGTCGAGCCAAAAGGCGATTCTGAACGAGATCAGCAAAAGGACAAGAGACCGAAAGTTGAGAAACAAGCTGTCAAAGAGGAGTCTCCAGTTAGAAAGGCTAAGCCGAGTGGAGCTGCGCTCGGACTCGTGGACTATGGCAGCGATAGTGATACATCCGAGTGACGCATTCATGTTAAAAGTTGAAGCTCGATAATCTGAATTGGGGCTTTGTCATCGACGACGGGAAGGTTGCAACGGTCGAGATCGAAAATCGACACTATGGCCGAAGCTTGTGGTCGCTTGCAGCGAGCAAAATTGACACCTTCGCCGAGGTTGGAGAGAGAGCAATGGTTCTGCTCTGCTCGATATCGGTTGTTGTAAATTATCCATCGTCAGGCTTTTCGTATTAGACTGATAGAAATGTTTACCGAAAAAGAGGAGGTGGCCCCCTGCTCGTGCTGCACTTGACTGCAGTCGACGAAGCTGTGGGGCAGTGCCAGCACCAGTCGGTTTACGGAGTGGCGGGGAGGCCTCCACCAGGACACGTCGAGTTGTTCGAGCTGCAGATCGTTTTGGTCTATCAGGTGTGCGCATAACGACAGACGAAGTGCTGACTGCGCGGCGTAAAGCAGTCCTCCCGACGATGCCTCCTGGTGTTGTGGATGATTGAGTCCGTGCCTGTTCTGCTGCTCCAGTTGATACTTGACCAACGTGTTGCCTGGATGAATAAGTTCGCTGCGCTTGTGGTCGATCTAGAAGAGCTGGCGCACTGGATGGTCTCCCATTTTTCTGCAGCATAGTGGCTTTGACTCTGCTGCCCGGGCTAGCTTTACTCCACGATCCAGGAGGGCTGCTCATACCCAACGCACTAAGGTCTCCAGGTCGACGCTCAGACTTTGTCTCCGTTGCCGCACGAAGCAGCGCATCCTGACCGGATCTAGCTTGACCGCTGCTGCTCCTTTTCACCCCGAGACTGCTGCTTCTTTTCAAGCCGTGTCCATCGCCATGGCTCCTGCCACTGCTGCTGCTTCTGGACGATCTGCTTCGTGACTTTCTCTCGTGTGGCGACACTCGATTTTGCTGCAATTGCTGCGGGATCAGCACTTCCTTAAACAGTTCGTTGGTCTCTAGCCGGGCACGCTTTTGAGGGCGTTCCTGCTGTAGAGCAGACAGAATGCTTTCGTTGCTCGTAGCAACAAGCGATGGCGCTGGCGATTGCTTTACTACCGGAAGTAACTGCGTAATAAACAACAGATAGCAGTCAAAACAGAGCCGCAAACAGGATAACCGATTGCACTCACAGGAGGCAATAATGTCGCTGCAGCATCCGCCTTCTTGTCGCCCTTCTCCTCGTCTTCCACCAGCTCGTACACTTTCAGCAAGTGTTTGACCAGACCTGGAATGAGTTTCTGCAGTCTGGGGGCCAGTTGCTGTTGCAAGAACTCTTGGAACGGCGAGCGTTCGTCTGCGTCTTCATCTGCCAGCGACGGAGGGTTGGCTGCGTCCAACAGCAGAGCCACTCGGTCCAGCAGACCTCGTACCTCCTTCTTGCTCTGCTTCCTCTCTTGTTTGCTCTTGACAGCCCCGAACTGCAGCAGTCGACACACCAGCTGCAGTTGCAGCACCTTCACTTTGGTCTTCTGGGCCTCTTTCTTGTTTAAGAGGGTGTTCAGCTCCGGAAGAGCTACCATCAGCTCCGACGCTACAGCCGCCAGTCGCTTCGTGGCCGCTTGGACCTCCACTCTGTCCATTGCAGCCTCCTTCTTGTGACTCGTGCAAAGCCATTCCCCGCCTTCTTCGGCCAGCAAACGATCTAGGAACTTGAGCACGCCATCCTCCTCCGCAGTCGCCTTGGTGTACTCCTCGCGCCAATTCGCCATCGTCAAAACTGGACAAGGTGCTGTCCAGATTAAATTGTCTTTTACTTAATCAAGTGTATCTGTTACTTTAAATAACATCAACTTTATCGACTAGTATGACACTTTAATACGGACAAAAAGCGCGGGAACCGATCACTTCCGCCAAAAGCTCACTTGCCTACAAACCATGAGCGACGACGAAGCTGTTGAGGTGTTGGAGACTGCGCAGGGCGAGCTGGCGCTGCAGATCCGCAACGAGAAGCACCTGAAGCAGGTGGGCGTGGCTGTGCGTCGACCTCGCGCACGCGCGTCCTGCGTTAAGGGCCAGGAGGACGAAGACACCAAGCAGTGGGAGCTGCTGCTCTACAACTTCTCCGACTCGAGCGAGCTGGCCAATCTCGAGTCTCTTTTAGTGCAACTAGCCCCTCTACTTGCTATCTATCGGCAGATCTAGAGCAGTCGCAGAGTGCGGGGGACAGCAAGAAGGTGCACGCGCTTCTGCAGACTCATGGGGTCTCCCCGTGTACATCAAGAAGCACGTCTTTAGTGACGTCAGCGGCCTGGAGACCAATGTGTCGAGACTACTAGGGGCCACTACGATGGCCGAGTTCAAGGACGTGCTGACGGCGCTGGCTGCAGGCTCACTGGCGTGTTTGGTGGACGCGTTGGGGCTGATGACAGAAGCGGACGCCTTTGGCTGCTACACGATGAGTGAAGGGAGTTTATCGTCGGCCATGCAGCTGGACAGTGCCGCAGTGTGGTCACTGAATCTGCTACCAGAGCCGAGCTCTGGCAGCGGAACTGCCAGATTTGGTGGCAGCGTCCTGGAGATTTTGAACAGGGGAAGACGCAGATGGGACGCAGATTGCTGGAGAGATGGATCCGCCAGCCTCTACTGGATGTGAAGCAGATTGAAGAGCGACAGAGTCTCGTGCAGCTCTTTGTGAACGACTCGTCGTTGAGAATGGAGCTGCTGGATGAGTGCATGAAGGCACTGCCGGACCTGGGCAGGCTGGCCGTTAGTCTGGAGCGCAAGAAGCACGCCAAGATCTCAGATCTGGTGAGCGTGTATGACGCTGCGGCGGGGGCTATGCCTCGTGTTCTGAAGCTGCTAAAGGAGACCGACGCTGGTGGAGATGCAGAGGTGGCGAAACTCGTCACTGCGAAGTTCACTACGTCACTGGAGAAGGTGCTGACAGACCTTGAAGGATACGTGGAACTTATCAAGGAGGTAGTAGACTTGGATAGTCGCCCTACACTGGTAGTGAACGCAAAGCACGATCCAGACCTGCAAGCGCTACGTGAAGAATGGGACGAGATCCTTGTCGCTATTGAAAATGAACACCGCAACGCCCTGGACACGATCGGGGAGATATCAAGTGCGAGAAAGACAAGGTCCGCGGCTTTGCGTTCCGTGTGATCGACAAGAAGCAAGAGGCAAAATTATCAAAGCTGCCTTACGTGCACATCTGCCAGGTACTGGTTAGTGGCGTGCAATTCACGACCACGACGTTGAAGTCGCTTGCCTCCGATTATCGGCGTGTGCGAGGGGAATACGAGCAGCGTCAGGCTCACTTGCTGAATTCGGCAATTGATGTCGCGAGCACGTATGTTCCTGTCCTTGAGGCCGCGACTGCAACGCTAGCAGAGCTTGACGTGTTACTCGGCTTTGCCCATGCAGCCTGTCACGCAGGATCGGGTTACTGCCGCCCTTCACTGGAGCAAGATGGAGAATGTGTTGTGCTGACCAGCGCACGCCACCCTTGTGTTGAACTACAGGACGGTGTGGACTTCATCCCCAACGACTACAGCTTCCAGCGAGAGAAGTCGCGCTTCCAGCTCGTGACGGGGCCAAACATGGGTGGTAAGAGCACCTACATCCGTCAACTCGGCAC
This sequence comes from Phytophthora macrochlamydospora, assembly GCA_011947325.1. NCBI lineage: Eukaryota > Oomycota > Peronosporomycetes > Peronosporales > Peronosporaceae > Phytophthora > Phytophthora macrochlamydospora. The sequence continues at coordinate 1,650,983 of JAAVTH010000037.1, read as the reverse complement.
GATCGCTGTGATGGCGCAGGTTGGCAGCTTTGTACCTGCCGAAGCCGCTCGATTGCCTGTGTTCGACAAGCTTCTTGTTCGAGTTGGAGCAGGCGATCTACAGCAGCGGGGTGTCTCGACTTTTATGCTCGAGATGTTGGAGGCCTCAGCTATTCTGCACAAGGCAACAGAGCGCTCGCTTGTGATCATCGATGAGCTGGGGCGAGGCACTTCAACGTACGATGGCTTTGGATTGGCGTGGGCCATCTCGGAATACCTGCTCACCAAGGCACGGTCGATGTGTCTATTTGCCACCCATTTCCACGAGCTCACAGCTCTGGAGCAAGAACACCCGCAGGGCTTCGCGAACAAACACGTCACTGCTGTTGCCAGCGACCGTGAGATCACCATGGTTTATCAAGTGCGCGACGGCGCATGCATGGAGAGCTTTGGTGTCCACGTTGCCTCCATGGCTGGATTTCCAGAGTCTGTCCTGGAATGCGCTCGACGAAAGAGTCTAGAGCTTGAAGGTTTCGAGCGCGCTGTCGGGAGCGGACAGCAAGTTGGTACCAAGAGACCCACTCCGACAGACAGTGAACCACGGAACAAGAAGGCACGAGTCGGATTTCTGCCTGCTTTTGCAGCGTTGCCGTTAGATAAAATGGCGCCAGCAGAGGCACTGACTGCAGTCCGCGAGTTGCTTGGCAAAAATGCTTAGAAGTGCCCTTTTCAGTAACGTTTATCTGCCATTGTCTCTCTTCAACCGCGAAGGCCTTGGCGAGTTTTCAGTTCGTCCAAGATACGCACGCGGTGCAATCTGATGCTGACCCCCAGCTCTTCAAGGTCCTGGTCTCCTGCCTGTACCAAAAGTACACCGTCAATGCCTTGTGACCGTAATGTAGCTCCATACGTTCCGTTGTCCAAACCCAAGGAGTCGAGAAACTCTTGCACTTCACACACTCCCCACCGCTTAACATCGTTCCTTTCTGACCGGAGCTGTTGGTCTTGCGATTCAGCAAGGACATGGTTAGAGACCTTCTGTATTCGTCGACTTGAATCAGGTAGTCCCATTCTTCGCTTGCTGTCACTCCTCGACTGGGCCAGCGCGGCGTTCACTCGTTGTACAATGGCGTCGCGAACCTGTTCGTCCTCCTCGAGTGCTGCCTCGAACGTCGGCGAGTACGTCGCAGCTTTATGCCAGTCTCGATTCAAAGAAGATGCTTTCGCGTCATGAGATCGAGCACGAGTCTTGACACTGCTTGATGGACGACAGTCTTTGGCCCCGCGGTATATAGCTTCTTTACGTTTGAGCTCGTTCTGACGTTGGTAGAGATCGCCTGAGCGGAACTTGAGCTCGTTGACGAGATTGCCGATCCGATTCTGTAGTCGACGACGCTTTTCAGGTAGAATTACATCCTGCAGTCGCTCTTGCAATGCCGCGAGTTCGTCGCGGACAGCGCCTAACTCGTGTTCAACCTGTGTAACCAGCTCGCGACTCAGCGCAATATCCTCGCGCATGGCATCTTCGCGAGCTTTGGCAGCAGCAGCGGCTGCACTGAGAATATCACTCTTCCTATTTCCGCTTTGGCCTTGGGACGAGTGGGGTTTCAGCTGACATACCTGGGTCTTTTGCTGCGGCTGCCGCGCGACTTGAAGTGGCATTACGGCTGCGATTGATTTACTATCGTGATTCTCTGCAGTAGCTGCAATGTTTTCAGCTAGCAGGCGTCGTCGTCGATTCTCCGCCTCCTGCTCACGAAGCAGCACTTTCGATGCGCTGAATACTCGCCGCATGCTGACATCACCAACCCAATTACCAAGCAACTGAAGAGCCATCGCCGGATCACTTTCACGGAGTGTCGGGTGATCGAGATGCATCGGAGCAAGAAATGGATTCTGGGTCAGTCGCAACGCTTGTAGACTTTCAAGCAGCGGCACATCTCGAGCAGACGCTAGGAAATCCAAATCTGCAGTCATCTTGAGTAAATAATTCACTCCACGCCAACGGAACGTTGTCGCTTGCGCTTTGGGCGGTTGCTGTTGATACCATTCTTCAATCGACTCGACGATTTGCACCGATACGGAACGCAGTTGGTCGACGATGCTCTGCAAAACTACAGGAGCTGCCAGCATACCGGAAACAGTAGGAAGTCGAGCTTTCGGCGACACCAATAATTGCTTCAATGACTCGATACACCCTTCTCGCTCAACAATCTTGCGCACAATATCCAAATCGTAGGGCTTCTCAAATGAGGCACACGGCGGAAATACCAGGGGTGCGGAGGCGGACCCACGAAGAAGACCCAAATCCGAAACCAGACAAGCCATCTGGAGGATTTATCGAGGCCGACGATCACAAAGTGCTCTGCTTCACCGCAACCAGAAGGATGGCCAGCATTTTTGATCGAGGAGCTGGAAATAGTCAATGCAGCAGTATGGCATAAGAACGCCACAAAATAGCAGCATACCTTGCTCCCCAATCAGCCTGGCCGGAACCTCGTTGAAGATCGTAGCTGGATCGGACCGCCTCGCGGCGTTCATTTTCACTGCTTAGCTTTATTTGTTTTTGCCCAGGATTGGTCCACCGCCTCGTGCCATCAACTACGCTAGGTGCCGACCTTAGAGGGCCTATCTCGAGTCCGATCAATTCTTGGTCGTGTCTGAGTCCAAGCTGTCCAGGGTGTATGCTCCAAGCCCGCCTTCTGCAGTGGCATCGTCGATGTTCGTCTTCGGTGCATTTTTGCTGCGTCTTTGCTGTTCTGCTTCTGGATATTGTTGAAGATGGAGAGAGCGGAGGCTACCATGCTAGACGGGTCGTTGGTGTTGGACGGTAGCAGCACTGTCGTGCCTTCCTTGGCAATGTTGCCAAAAGCGTCCACATACTTCTCAGCTACCTGCAGAGCCACCGCGTCACGGCCGCCAGTCTCGTGGATCGCCTTAGACAGACGGTTAATGGCCGACGCCGACGCGTTGGCCTTTGCCAAGATCGCGGCAGCAGCGCCTTCCGCCTCCAGCACAGCTGCACGCTTCTTACCTTCGGCCACGTTGATGTACGCTTGGCGTTCGCCCTCCGAGTCCAGAATCTCGGCACGTTTCCGACGCTCCGCTTCGGCCTGCATATCCATGGCAGCCTTGACACTGCGGGGCGGGGCGATGTCGCGGATCTCGTATCGCAGACACTTGATACCCCAGGCCTCGGAGGCCTGGTTGATGGCCTCCACGATGCTCTGGTTGAGGGACTCACGCTCCTCGAAGGTCTTGTCCAGTGTGATCTTACCCAGTTCGGATCGCATTGTGGTCTGAGCGAGCTGCGTGACTGCGTACAGAGGGTCCTCCACGCCATAGCTAGCGTTGTACGGGTCGATGATCTTGATGTACAGCACGCCATCGATGCTGATGGTCACGTTGTCCCTTGTGATGGCCGTCTGGCCGGGGATCTTGATGGCTTCTTCCTTCAGCGAGTGCACGTATGCGATGCGGTCCACAATGGGGATCAGGAAGTGGAGCCCAGGCGTTAGAATGTCGCGGAACTTGCCGAAGCGCTCCACCACCCACGCGCGCTGCTGAGGGACGATGAGAACGCCCTGCAAATGGCCCAAACCCCCATGTCGTTAGACTGTAGTTATTCTCTATAGCGGATCAAAGCGGTTAAAGCCACGTACGAGGTTGGCGGGGGTGTCTTGCAGACGGGAGGCGCCACTGTCGTCGAAGGGCTGAGCCAGCAAGGCGCGGGAGCTGTGCAGCAGGCGGGCGGAGGTCTGCGGCCGCAGCGAGGTGGCCGCGCGGGCCACGAGCCACGCGGCCGTCTGGGGACGCGCCTGGCGCGACGCGGTGCAGAGGAGCTTGGCGGTCAGCATCGGCAGACCAGGAGGAACGTTGAAATGTGTGGCCCGATCATCGAAGAGCTCGCGTTCCGCTAAACTTATAACAGTCTATGGAGGACAACTGAAACTGGATGAAGCCCTTCATTTGTCAATACTATATTGGAAGCTAAACCATACAAACACGACTTTGTAAACGGATAGTCGGAATGATGGAGATGAAGTTGCCGTGCTTCTCGGCAATGACCTCATTATTCAGCAAGCATTCCGCCGGCAAGACACGAGTAGGATGGATTGAAATGGACTGCCAATGGCATATCGAACCCAGGCTGCTATCAAAGTGGCGTTTTTCAACGATGCAGAATGGATGTATTCCAGGTCTCCAGGCATGAAGCTGTGTGGTTACGCTGGGAGGTGACCTCCGTCGACGGTTGTCATATCTCGGCGTCGTTGCCGCCACTGGATACGGTCTTGAAGGCAATGCTTGGGCGTCTGAACGCGATATCTCGACACCCCAGCAGCGTTTGGCGAGGAGTTCGTTCGCATCGAACGAAGACTCCTTAATCTGCGCTGCCAACCTGAAAACGAGGACTGTTCTATCAGAAGCAGGGAAGGGGGGCATGCCGGTCTTGATTCCCCACAGCTACAACCTACTAGTGACGCGCAAGTGGTTTCCGCAGTTCAAGAAGGCGGCATGAATTTCAAGAAGGCGGCGTGAATCACATCGCGCAGCAGCTCATATCGATGGTCCACCCCATCAGTTGTTACGCCCTTGGTGTGTGGGTGTGACGAACAAGACCCCCTCGAGATCGTTGAGACCGCATCACCTGGTTCAACCACGTCGGGTGGCCATTGTCGATGCCGCTCCTTTGGTGGTTGAAGGTCATCAATTCTCCTAACAAATAGACTCCTGAGGTCGCGTGCCTTACACGCTTTGGTATGTCTTAATTATTGTTGTGTCTTGAGACCTTGAAACATCCTTGCTCTGTGAGCGATTGTGGTGCTGTAACTTCATATACACATGACAGGTCACCAATTCTCCCATGCGGTGGTGTTAGATACTTCATGTACACGCGGACGATTCACCAGGCTCTGCGCGCGTCGGTGGAAGATCCCTAGGGATATCTTGAGAACTCGACGGGGCCACCAGGTCCGCCGTGCCTTTGGTGTTGGAGCTTGGTGGTTAAATTTTGAACACACAGGGGTTACCAAGCCGCTGCCTGCTGCAGTGAGGATTGAGTTCTTGTGGACTATCGCCCAGCACGTCACCGCTTCGTACGAGACGCCAGGAACTCCTTCTCCTCCCATACTCGGCCCCACGCGGGGAGACCTCGCGTCCGAGAAGGGGGGCCTCGAAGAGGCTCTGAAGAAGATCTTGCATCCGATTGTGCTCGTCGAGCACTGCTCGAAGGCCGTGGATTGCGACGTGTCGATGCCGCTCCTTGTGTGACAGGCGTTTGCAAATCGAGCATCTTCATCAGCACTTTTTGAGGTCGGACCATCGCGATTTTTAAAATATTTACTGCGGCATCAGCCCAGCGGCGCCCCGGCCACTTGCAGCTTGATCTGCGCTATCCCTCACCTGTGGCTGGTGAAGCGATTGCGGCGTGTCTCGGCGCGGAATGGAATGGCCGAACAATCGCTCTTTAACACTCTTTGCGTTTGAAATTCACGGCTCGAGCGCCTGGCAGGCCAAAAGACGTGGTGATACTGGTCCTGCCGCCACAAACTCGAGGACGTTAGCTGACTATCGCTGTGTATCTTTTCGGTGCGACCGGCAAAATGTACATGGTATCCTCAAGGGTGGCGACAGGCTCGAAGTGAAACCTTTGCTGGGACGCCGATCTGCCGTCGCTTGCCGGGAGTCAGCACCTTTCTGCAGCTCCAGCGGAAACCTGCTACTGCAGCTGGAGCCAGGCACCTGGCCCAAAACTGTCTTGAATAAGATCAGTCCTCGACGCAGTAGCAGAACTGTTCTCCGCTTCCAGCATGTCGTCAACGTGGTCGCTTCAGCTGGATCTGCCCCTTCTATGCTCGAATATGTCGCTTTTCCGCCTAATTCTTTGCCTAATTCGTTTCGAGACATTCGACACTTGCGTCTACTATTGAGAAGATCTGATTCGGCGCAGAGGTTGACTTGCTCAACGTATATGGTCCATTTTAGCGACGATTTCGAGGCCCCACCAAAAGGCTGCGCCTGCCATCTTCCGTCCGCATTTCTCCATCTGCTGGGCTGAGCCACTTGCAGACTTTTTAACTGAGCGGCACCGACCCCGCCTGCAAAGGAAGTTCACTCGCGTCTCTACTGCCTGCTGGGAGGGCGCCTTCGCCATGGACGTGGGCACCGAGGTGTGGGTCAGGATCAAGGACGCCGCCGTCTGGGCGCCGGGCCAGGTCGTGGACTGCCAGCTCAGTGGCCTCGTGCGTGTGCGCCGCCACGACTCGGGCGACGTCGTCTCGCGTACGTTTTGCTCTTTGCGAATCTCCAGCCATGGCCTATCCTATTCGGTACTAACCGCTGTCTCATTGCGATCGTCGAGCAGGCCGCTACCCAGGCTTTGAGAACGAGCTGTGTCTGCGCAACCAAGGCGTGACCTTCGCCGCCATGTCGAGCCTCACAAGCCTCGAGCACCTCCACGAGGCGGCGCTACTACAGGCGCTCAGCGAGCGCTTCTCCGAGGACAGGATCTACACGTCCATTGGGGACATTCTGGTGGCTCTAAACCCTCTGAAGCCACTGCCAGAACTCTACTCAGACGGCCAACTGGACGCCTACAAGCAGGTTATGATGCCGTCAGAGACGACTCCGCAGCAAGAACTGCCGCCCCATGTCTTTGCTATCGGAGGCAAGGCCTTTGGAGGCCTATTGAAGCCGGAGAGACGCAACCAGAGCATTCTCGTGAGCGGAGAGAGCGGCAGCGGCAAGACCGAGTCCACCAAGTTCCTCATGCAGTTTCTGACCAGTGTGGGCAGAGATCAGTCCAGGACGGACAAGGAAGGCAGCGGCGCCGTCGAGATCGGCCGCAGAATCCTGCAGACGAACCCGATTCTGGAGAGTTTTGGCAACGCGCAAACTATCCGGAACGACAATTCGAGCAGATTCGGCAAATTCATCAAGATCCAGTTCGGAAGCAACAATGAGATCGTCGGTGCGCAGATCGTCAGCTACTTGCTCGAGAAGGTGCGACTGCTGCACCAGAACCCGGAGGAACGCAGCTTTCATATTTTCTACGAGCTGCTGGAAGGTGGAGATAAGGAACTGTTAGATACGTTGGGATTAAAGAAGGGTGGTAAGTATGAGCTGCTCAACTCCTACGGCCCGAATTTCGGCCGCAGAGGAGGTGTGGCAGACAAGTACGCACAGCTGTACGTGCAGACTGTGCGAGCATTCGAAGACACGGGCGTGGGAGAACAAGAGCGACTCGATATCTTCAAGGTTCTCGCGGCGCTGTTGCATCTTGGAAATGTCCATTTTCAATCCATTGGCGGACAGGACGATGCTACTGCTGCCACGGAGACCTCGCGCTTCCATCTTGGGAAATGTGCGGAATTGATGGGAGTAAATGTGGACAAGCTGGAGGCGCTGCTGACTAGTCGAGAGATCAAGGCCGGGGCGGAGATCATGGTTATTAATCACAGCCCGGAGCAGTCCAAGGACATTTGTCGATCGCTAGCCAAAGCCATTTACGGCCGTTTGTTCACGTGGCTTGTGCGTCGACTGAGCGATGAGATCAACTATTATGACTCAGCCATGTCAATTTCTGATGAGGATGAGGAGTTGGCCACCATCGGCATTCTGGACATCTTTGGGTTTGAAAGCTTGAACCGGAATGGCTTTGAACAACTGTGCATCAATTACGCGAACGAACGACTGCAAGAACAGTTCAACGAGTTTGTATTCGTGCGGGAGCAGCAGGTATACATCGCTGAGGGTATCGACTGGACAAACATCTCCTATCCGAGCAACGAAGCGTGTCTGACACTCTTCGACGACAAAAGCAAAGGGTTGTTCTCGTTGCTGGACCAGGAATGTCTGATGCCCAAGGGTTCCAACCAGGCCTTGAGCACCAAGTATTATCGTTACCACGGTGGCAATTCTGCCGAATCGGTGGGCCATCATCAACAACCGCAACTCGCGCAAAGCACGCTGCCACTGCTAATGTCATCATTCAGTCGGTACTTGCAGCGAGCCGGGTCGCAAGACGAAGAACACTTTGACCAGGACCGCAAGACACACCCCTTCTCTGCTTCCAAAATGGAGCGCGTGAATCACCAATTTGTGGTCCATCACTTTGCTGGACGTGTATGCTACAATGTCGAGCAGTTTGTGGAGAAAAACACGGACGCACTTCCTACTGATGCAAGTTTGATTCTGGGCTCCTCCAGCAACGAGGTAGTGGTGGCGATTGGGTCTGACGAAAATAAGGACACCCCCAGCAACGATAATGCGACGACCGGACGGAGACGGTACTCCATGCTACGTGCACCAAGCGTATCAGCGCAGTTCAAGAGCCAACTGGATAGTCTTATTACTCAGATTGGTCGTACAGAAGCGCACTATGTCCGTTGCCTCAAGCCCAATGAACTAAAGAAACCAGCCATATTCGATCGCGAAAGAATGGTGGAACAGATGCGCTCTGTCGGTTTACTCGAGGCAGTTCGGATCGCACGTCATGGGTATTCTGTCCGGCTCACACATGCAAACTTCGTTGAACACTTCTTGGGCTTTCGATGTTTGCTAAGTGTTCGCGACCGAGACACGAAGATGAATGATCACGATTTGGCACAAGCTTTGGTGCATTCGTTGATGGACAAATTGCTGCTAGAAGATGGGGTCGAGCGTGAACAGAAGAACTCCAGCGCCTTGACTGCCGTCACGGACGATGGTAGTGGTACGGCATTCGAAAACGACCCACGCCGCAAAGACGCACAAGTTGGCAAGAGGCTGGTGTTTTGCAAGTCAACGACTTACAACCGCTTCTCCCGCTTTCGCCTCGAGCTGCGGAACAGTACTGCTGTTGTGTTGCAGAAGCACTACCGTGGATATCGCCGTCGAGTTTTGTTTCAGGAAATGCGTGGGTTTGCTATTCGCGTGCAGACGATTGTTCGAGGATTTATTGCAAGGAGACGTGTGGACAAACTACGCCAGCTTCGTCGTGAACATGCAGCAACGCAAATCCAGACCCACTTCAGACGCTGGGTTGCCCAAAGAAAGCTAGCTGAAATGCTGAAGCACAAGCGCCAGATAGCCGCTGCTGTTCTCATTCAGTCGCACTGCAGACGCCTGCTAGCTCATCGCAAATTTGCTGAGATTATGAAGGCGAAGCGACAACTTGCTGCTGCCGTGTGTATTCAAGCGCATTGTAGACGTTGGTTGGCTCAACGCAGACGGAAAGAGCTGCAGTTACTGAAGCTCCAGCTATCGTCAGCGGTCCGGATACAAACCCAGTGTCGACGCTGGTTAGCTCAGCGAAAACGACAAGAATTTCTAAACCATCGCCTTCAGGTGTCGGCCATGATCCGAATTCAAGCGCAATGTAGACGCTGGTTGGCGCAGCAAAAGCGGAAGGTGTTGCTGAGAGAGAAACGTGAGCTGGCCGCAGCAATTGTTATCCAACGACAGAGCAGACGATGGCTTGATGAGAATCGCAATCTGGCAGCAAAAGTGCAGCAGTTCCGTTTGGCAAAAGCTTTCGGTAAGTTCCGTGCTGCTGTACTAGTATCCGAGGCCGAAGTAGAGATGGAGCCTGCTCCAAGCGATGATTCATTGGCCAGTCGAGCGAAGCGACGAGCCACCAGTTCCGTTGGTCTTGCAGTGACCCAGTCGAGCTCAGAGCAGGAAGACAGCTCTGCCAGCGACGACAGGATGGAGCTTCCGCTTCGTGTCTCGACCCCCACGCTTCGTCGAACGCACAGCAAGCCGCGCAATCGTGCCAGCAGTAAGCAGCGCACTCGAGCAAATAGCAGCCATGTTGATAACCGCAACTCCATGCTGGAGAACGAGATCTTGCGGCTGCAGCAAATGCTCATGGAGCAGCAGAGTACCCGCCCACCGCGAGACCAACGACGCCGCTCATCGACCATCTCTCGTCCTCCCCGCAGCACTCCATTAGATTTGTATCAGGACCAGCCTCCACGCGCTCGTCGAGGCAACCGACGGTATTCGCTGGACGGCACTTTGTCCGATGAAGAGATGGACGACGAAGTATCTCTGCTGCCTCCACGTCGTGCCCGAAGTGTGGTGCCAGGACAACAAGTTGACCACGTCTCGATGCTCTCGCAGAAGATCGAGGAGCTAGACGCCAAGTGCAAGTTTCTGGAGCAGCTCGTGGCTCGGAAGAATTACGAAGAGGCTTCACGAGAATCCTTCCTGTACGGAAGAGGATCGATGGGCGGAGGGCGAGAGCGCTTGTCTTCCGCAGACGGATCCTTGTACGGGGAGACATTCCTCCGAGTGAGGCAGGCTCTGACGTCGACTCGATCATCTTCAACATCCAAAACCAGATGAGCATGCTCCGCCAGTCCATCGCAGTGAAGGAGCAGGTGCTCCAATCGTCTCGCAAATCCCATGCCATGTCGATTTCGTCAAGTGGACGGCCGACGCGGTCCTCATCCGCCGCGTCAACGACGTCGTTTCCTTACGGTGAAGCTCCTCTAAGCATGCCATCGCTGCCGTTGTCCGAGTCGCAGCTATCTGCTGGCGGATCTTCGCATGGCCCTCGCAGTGGCGGCGGTAGCTCTCTGGGGCTTCCACCCACACCGACGTCTTCAGTGGCGTCGTCGTTTTATCAAAATCCGCCGCGCTCGTCCCCAGCGCATTTTGAGGTCGTGGGATGCCGCGCATCGTCAAGTGGGCGCGCTCTACGAACTGCTATGAGTGCGAGGAGCCGTTCAATTTGTTTGTGCGGCGCCACCACTGCCGTATGTGCGGCAATTCCTTCTGCCACGAGCATTCCAGCCGACGTGTGTCAGTGTTCGGCATCGGCTTCGACGACGAACCTGTGCGCGTGTGCGACAACTGCTTCGCCGAGTATTACGCTGCATCGCAGGAACCGCTCACGCCGCAGTTTCCGTCGCAGTACAACGGCTTTAGCTCAGGCCCGCTGTCCGCCTCATCTCGCTTCAGCGGCATCTAGTTTTCGCCACGTATTGGCGTGGTCTTCGTAAGTAGTTTAGGTTGTTTTTGCCAAGGTAGAGTTCTTTTGCCAAGGCCCATTCACGGGCTAACGTAGGTTTGTCATAAATTGCTGTTCTTTCCCACACATACTGCTTCTTTGGCTAGTTCGCTACATCAAATTGAGCATCTTTTGATGTCCTTGTCTTCGTGAATCCTCTGTTTTCTGCCGGTTAGACGGCTTTGGTCTTTGTCGGCTTCGGCCGAGCGAAATTGCCTCAGGGCGTCCATGTCTCGCTTCTCCTGTCGATTCCGGACGAACCAGAAGCTCTTGGCGTCTTGACGTCGCTCAGTTGCTTCCGCCTCGCGGATTTTCACAGCGGCAGCAATTTGTTGCTGCTCCCTCTCTTGTGCTTCGATACTACTCGCGACGACAGCCCGCGCAGCTCGCCGCATGAGCGCTCCAGACTGGGCCACGAATGTGGTCTCGAACTTACGAGTGAGTTTGCGGCGTCTTGATGTGTGTCGTTGATTCTCCAGCACCTCACGCGCATTGAGCTGCTCGACCTCGCGCTCGTATCGCATGCGTTGCAGCTTGACATCAACGTCCAATTTCATGTTAGCCACTTGCGTCGCTCGCTCACGTTGCTGCATGCGTCGATCCTGTAACGGGGCGGTGCTTGTGGGGAATTTAACTCTGCTATTCAATCTGTGTGGCGCCCGACTTCGGGCGCCGTGAGCCAACAAAACTAAGAGCTAATCTAATTGGTCGCCGTGCGCCACGGCGACCGTGTGACGGTACCCCGTCACACCACCCCTACGTAAGGTTGAAGCTGCGATGATCCCAAACAGCTTGGTGAGCTCTTCACAATCGAAAGAGCCACCCGCGACAGCAGCAGTACGAACATGGACAGAGACACCGTGGACGCTGTTTGGGAGCGCATCACAAGCGCCACACCCCTTTCCGAAGCCGAGCGCAAGCTGGTGGGGCTGTTCCAGCGAGCGCTGCACGAGGCTAGGCGCGGCGAGGAGTCGCGCCCCGTGGAAGGCCTGCCTCGTACGCCTCCACGCAGTCCGGAACGTCCGCTAGCAGCACCTCCCGCGGCTCCCAGCTGTCGTCCAGCGGTCCAATCCACCGGACCAGATACCGGCGGGAGCTCGGGATATCCCCGTCGCAGCGACGAGCGCTGCGACTACCGGTGGAGTCGTCGTGATCAAGGATGGCTTCCACAATGTGACGAAAGTTACCATCGCGATCAACAAGCGGAGCCGGGCCGTCGCGAAGGAACCGAGCGCGAGTGGGCGATGGCGCGTCGTCTGGAGCGCCTGGAGAGCTGCGTGGAGCAGCTGGAGCGGGAGAATCGAGCGTTGCGGCAGATGTTGTGGGTGCCGCGTCACGCGGCACCGGATTATCGCTAGGGATCGACGCCGGGCGGTAGCGGCGCAGACGACCGACGTAAAACGTCGGGTGTAGTCGCAGGGCAGATGGTAGTTGTAGCCGATAAGCATCTCCGATGACCTTTAACACCTTGAATGGGCCAATGTACCGTGGCGCGAGCTTGTTTGCGCCTAGATTCGTCACAAGGGTTGGGGAAATCCCATTGGTAGATAATAGGACCTGGTCCCCAACGTGGAACCTTTCCACGTTTCGGCGTCCGCTGCGGTCCGCATTCTCCTTCTGGCGATCGACGGCAGCAGCGATCGCGTCGCGGACGTAGCGGACAATCGCCGCGCGCTGTTGCACGAACTCATGGACAGCCGCAGTGTCGCTCCGCTGCGGCGCCGCGTTGGGCGCAAAGTTTGACGGCGGAGGCCCAGTAGCCGAGACCGAATCAGGTGCAGTGCGAAGCTCAGCTGCGCGACGCGGACGCGGGTTGATCAGCGTCCGACTGGTCCAAGCAGCAACATCTCGTGGAGAAGCAGCCGACGCTCGCGCGGCGGCCCGTGTAAGAGGACCCTGGCTGGAGTCCCACGTGGAAGACCTCGTGGTCACCGCGTTCACATTGGGGTTAGTGGTCAACTCGTGCGGCGCTGCGGAGGCGACACCAGTGGAAGTGGAGGTCGCAACGTCGTGGGTCCCTGACAGCTGAACTGGAAGGGGCGCTCCAGCCCAAGGAGCGCCGGAACGCGCGGGTGACGGCCAAAGTTGACGAAGAATGGCGTCAGGCCAGTTGACGCGTGCACGGCGTTATTGATGGCGAACTCCACCATCGGCAGGAAAGAGCTCCATGACGTGAATGACGTGGCGTAACTCCGCAGCACGTCTTCGACAACCCGGTTAACTCGTTCGGTCTGGCCATCGGTCTCAGGATGTGACGCGGTGGACATCGCCAACCGCGTCCCGACAAGTTTGAAGAGTTCCGTCCAGAAAGCTGCAGTAAAACGCGGGTCTCGATCGGATACAATTGAGGATGGAAGTCCATGGTGGCGATACACTGTGTCGAGAAACAGCGCCGCCGACTGAGACGCGGTGATCGATGAGGCAACGGGAGCAAGGTGGGCCATCTTGCTAAATCGGTCGACGAAAACAAGTATGCCTGTGCGGCCCTGAGTATCTCGCGGCAGACCAAAGACGAAATCCATGCTGACCGATGTCCACGGACCCGTCGCGACTGGAAGAGGTCGAAGCGGGGCTCGCTTCGACGGCGACGGCTTGACGCGCTGGCACGCTTCACAGGAGCGGACCCACTTGCGTACCCACTTGTACATGTGTGGCCAGTAGAAGTCGCGCGATAGTGACGCGAATGTTTTCTCGCGTCCGAGGTGGCCGCCGCTAGGGGTATCGTGAAACTCATGGATCAGTCGGGCTCTGAGGTCGTCGTCAAGCGGGACGACTATGCGTGGCGGGTCCGCGCGATCGACGCGGAAGGTCAGCAGATCCCCATCGAGACTGTAGCGGTCAACACGGGCGCGACTGCGAAGGGACAAGCGGCGCCGCGCCGCGTCTGATGGTTCTCTCAGGTACTTAATCAATTCGGAGCACGCTGCGTCCGACTCGTACGCGGCCGCGATCAGGTTGCGGAGCGGAGTGGACGCTGCGACTTCAACAGCAGCGATGTCATCAGCGGTGCACATTGCGCATTCGTCGTCATCCTCGTCGCCAATCGCATGGCGACCCGATTGCACGTAATCTGGGCGACGCGAGAGTGCGTCGGCAAGGATGTTGGTCTTGCCCGGCTTGTAGTGAACGACGAAGTTGTACTCCGAGAAGAGCGACAGCCAACGCGCCATGCGCTGGGACAAGTGGGGACTCTTGGTCGCTGTCCGCAGCGACGCGTGATCCGTGTAGACCACGAAGGTCTGCTCGCACAAGAGATACACGCGGAACTTGATGAGGGCGTATCGCATCGCCAACAGCTCCTTGTCGTGGACTGGATAATTCCGCTCCGCAGGCTTCAGTTGACGCGACTGGTAGCTCACCACTCGTTCGCGACCAGTGTCGTCGAACTGCATCAAGGCGCAACCGATCGCGAAGTCGCTCGCGTCACACACCACGTGAAAAGACTTCGAGTGGTCCGGGAGCATTAGGACTGGCGCGGTGGATAAGCTTGTCTTCACCGCGTCGAAGGCTGCTTGGTGCTCGGGGCGCCACGACCACGTGGCGTCGGCTTTCAGGAGTTGCGACAGCGGCCGAACAGTCGAAGCGAAGTTCTTCGAGTAGTGGTGGAGATAAGTGGCGAGTCCGAGCCACTGCCGGAGCTGCTTCTGGTCCAGCGGGGTTGGCCAAGAGCAGATCGCCGCGATCTTCTCCGGGTCAGCTCGAACGCCGTCTTTGCTGACGTAGCTCCCGAGTACCGGGATCTCGGGAGCGCAGAAGATGCATTTCTTCAAGTTGGCGTACAGCTTGTTTTCCCGCATCACCTCGAACACCTTGCGGAGGTGTTGAAGGTGGATGTCGACGTCCGTCGTGCCGCTCTCGGCACGACTGTGAATGAAGATGTCGTCGAAGTAGCTGGGCGCGAAGTCTCGATACGGGCGAAGAAGATTGGACACCATGCGGTTGAATGTGGCAGGCGTTCTTGAGCCCCTGCGGCATCACGAGCCATTCCCACAACATTCCGCTGGGCGTGCTGACCGCGGTTAACGGCACGTCTTCTTCACGCATCAAGATTTGGTAGAAGCCATCCATCAGGTCGATAGCACTGTACACGGTGCTGCCAGACATAGTGTCGAGCACCATGCCCTTCCGTGGGATCGGCGTTTGTGCTGGGATGGTGGCGTCATTGAGCTTGTTGAAGGCGTGGACAATGCGCCAACCGCCCGTCGCCTTCTTCACACAGAACGTAGGACTGGAGTGTGGAGAGAGGCTTTCACGGACGTGGCCGGCTTGCCGGCGACCCTCGAAGAACGCATCAATTGCTTCGACTTGGTCGCGGGGAAGCGGCCATTGTCGCGTCACACAGTACTTCGATCCGGGAACGAGATCAATTTCGTGTCGAACACCACGATCGGGGGAGTTCAGCCGGAACCTTGTCGGGAAGATGTCGATGAACTCGCGAACCAGCGGAGCAACTGGGTTACCAGCGGCTTCAAGTGCCGGTAACGACTGAGCCAAGTAGCGGGCTTCGCGGGCAGACTTAGGCTCAGCGCCTTGCGGGCGTTTCCGGGCATCGAAGGCTTGGTCGCCAGCGTCAATATCGACAGCCGTGATGGTCGCGGAGTTGTCCGCGACGATCATGCAAACCTGCTCGATCTCACCATGTTTCAAGTCGTGGAGGAAGTGTTTCCACGACAGACCAGGCAACTTGGTGATCTCGGGTGCGTCGCACGGAGGACGTGCGACCTCGACGTCGCGCGTGCGCGGGTTCGTCGCCGCGTCATCTCGCACCAGAACAGAGATAACCTCGGAGTCAGATGTGTCTGACTCGCTCGAGGAGCGCGGGGACGCCGAGGCTGGCGGCGCCCACGGCGACGGACTGGCCGGGTGAACGCATCGGTAGCAGGCAGTGGGAGACCACGCTCGACCAAGTCTGCTGTATTCAGACGCCGGGACACGACATCGGCGTCAACTTCATCAGAGAGCTCCTGCTCGACCACATGCGGGAGTCCCTGCTCGACCGCGCGTGGGAGGCCACGCTCAACCACATCTTCTTGTTTATCGTCAACGGAGAGCCGCTGCTCATCCGGGTGTGGGAACCCCTGTTCGACCACGTTGTTGTCCGCCGTCGAGAGCCACTGCTCATCGGGACGTGGGAACCCATGCTCGACCACGTCAGACACGTCTTGAGGCACCTGCTCAAGACCGGCGCAGGATGCGTGCTCGCATGCCGCACACGAAGGGCCATCGCCCACTTCAGGTGCGGCATGGGTCATGGAGTCGGAGTCCATGACTGCAACATGCGGCCATCGGTTCGGCGTTCCGCGCAAGAACGCCAGGACTGCATTCACGTCGATGTCACGTGGGCGGACCGTGCCGGTCAGCCAGTTAATCTCAGGCTGGTGACGGGCGAGCCATGGGATGCCGAAGACGCAATCGAACGAGCCACTCAGCTCGATCACGAGGAACTCTTCGGAGCTTCGGAATCCGTCGAACTCGTACGTGAAGGTCGTAGAGCGCCGCGGCGTACGCCGTGGCTTGCCATCGGCGTATTTCACGATCATCTCCCCGGACCTTCGCGAAGGCTCAGGTCCGCCGGTAGCACCGACAAACTCTCGGCGCGAACGAAGTTGTTCGTCGCGCCCGAATCCAGCAGCGCGCGAAGCGGCCGCTTCGCACCATCAACGTGAACATTGAGGACAATCAGTCTCGTGTCGCTGCCGGAGGTGGTGGCAAATAGTTGTGCACGAAGCACGGAAGGGCTAGGAGGAGGCTCTGCCACCAGAGAGCCGTCGCTCCTTCCACGACCAGTAGGGCGCCCCGCGCCTACTGGTTGTCGCCATTTTTTGACTCGGCGACGATACCGTCAGCGTCTTCGGCGACAACATGCGCCAAGACCGAAGCGGGAGCGCGGCACACAGCCGCGCGATGTCCAAGCTTGCGACAGCGGAAGCACCGCATGGGCCGAGTGCCTCGACTAGGGCCCGCCAGAGGCGGTCGGGTGGACGACGTTGGCGCCGGACCGGATCGTCGGCGCCCGTGGTAATCCTGAATGGCGTCAAGCTCCATGGGCTCAGGCTCCGTGACGGAAGGGGTAGCGAGGGAGAACGCCTCGGAAGCGGACACGCTGTAATCTTCACGTAGTGCTGTCTCGAAGGCTTCTTCAAGGGACCCTGGCGTCTTCCTGGTCAGGTAGAAACGCTGGTAGCCAGCGTTCATACCAGAGATGAAGACATGGACTTGAGTCGCCATGTCCACCGGATTCGTCGTGATGCACGACACCAGGTGTCGTGCCCGCTGAATGTATTCGAGCATGGACAGCCGTCCCTGCTTGAGTGACAGAAAAGCCGAGCGTTGGACACGCTCGTCTTGAGGGGGCTCGAAGGCCAGGCGGAGGTCTGCCTTGAGCGACTCCATCGTCGAGAAGCAGGAGGAGTCGGCGACAAGTTTGCCGAGCGCCCATTCCTTGGCCTTCCCCGTCAACTTGGACAATAGGAACCGGGTACGAGCAAACTCGGTAGACAACTGCCGAGCTTCGATCGCGATGTCGATCTCACAGAACCAGCGATTCAGCTGGAGGCGAGCGTCGCCGTCACCACTGTAGGTGGAGACATCGAGCTTCACGATGTCGTTCTTGTTCTTGGTCGGCGTGGGAGTCGTCGCACGCTGACGCAGGTCAGCGAGCTCACGCGCCATGAACTCATGAGCAGCCAGGCGTTGGGCAGTCTCCGTTCCAGCAGTCAGCAACGTCTTGATGACTCCTTCTCCGGAGACCGCAGCGAGGCGGTGTAGCGCCTCCCACTCAAACACGGATAAGTGGGGAAGCTGGCGTGCTCAAGGGCACCAGCCCCTTCGTTGAAATTGGAAGCGTCGTTCACGTTCATGGTCGTGTGGGCGGACTACGAAGTGCTACCAGATGTAACGGGGCGGTGCTTGTGGGGAATTTAACTCTGCTATTCAATCTGTGTGGCGCCCGACTTCGGGCGCCGTGAGCCAACAAAACTAAGAGCTAATCTAATTGGTCGCCGTGCGCCACGGCGACCGTGTGACGGTACCCCGTCACAGATCCACTATGAGTGCCTCCATGGCTCGCTCGTTCTCTTCGCGCAGATCTCGAACGTGACATTCGCGCTCTTGTTGCTCTTGGTAGCGCATGTCTTCGATGCACACGCTCTTCGGTTTGCCCACTCGATTAACCAGTATTTGATGTCGACTGCTTCCTTGATTTGGCGTGGAAGGTGTTGACGTTCGTGGTGGAGTAGGTACAACAGGCACTGAGGTGCTTTGGGCGCCAACTCGATCACTTCGATGACGCTCTACTTCGGACGGCAGCTCGGATACTACCACGTGAAGTGGCACTGCAACCTCGCCATTGACAGTTGATCGCTGGGGCTGTGGAGGTCTAGGAAACACTCGAGGTGGTCCGCGTGGTTCGCGATCAGGAACGCGAACAGGCTCCGGAGACACTTGCGGCTCTCTGGGCGGAAATTGTTGTACATGCAGATCCGGCGGCGCTTTCGATGGGACGATGGCCTGAGGTGTGTGTTGTTTGTGAGCAACACCTCTCATCGTCTCGAGTTTCGTCTCAGTGTTCAACCACCAGCGAGATGGGAATTCGTCCTGAAGCCACACTAGAGACTCACTGAGAATCGCATTGATTTCTTCCCGCTCAGCAGCCTGGCTCAATGCCCACTACAAAAGCGAAGCCGATTAGTTTGAATTCACGGAGACACCGTCCGACATCGAGCCTTACCTGATGGTGACGGAAAGCAGCCCCAACAAGAGCCTCCAACGAAAACATTCGAGCGTAAGTTTTCGTGGCGGGGTCAAACGTCTTGCAAAGCAACACCAAAGCTCGTTTTCTTGCCTCCTCGATAGATTCAAACGTCAGTCGTACAAAGGACGTGGTGTCTGCCCCAATCTGCGTCGGCACTAGCTGCCATTTTCGCGCCGATTTGCGCGTCAGGAATCGATGAAAGAGGTCCATCACTTTTGTAGCTGAGTCGACGACTTGTTGGCACAGGGTAAAAGCTCGGAATGGATTCATCTGGGTGAACATTTCGCCCACCGGCGGCTGTGTATCAACCAGCATAAGCTCCCGTTCCAGAAGTGTGGCTTCGGCTTGCACGCCGTCCACAAGCAGTAACGACGCTGCATCTTCAGAACGAGACGTCATGCTCTCTTCCTCAGCGGTTGGAGCGCCAGGCATCCACACAGGCAAATAGGCACTGCATCGCTGGCTGGACCAGAGCTCTATCTTCATTGAGCTAATGTGTGCAGAAGACACAGAACTTTGTTGAATTTGGGGAAGCAGAATCGAGCGTTCATCTCGACTGGCACTGTAAAGCAAAAGTTGTCCCGGATTCAACGTGAGCTCTACATGCGCTTCCGAGCTCATTCGACAGTGAAGACGATGCTCGAAACACCTATGTTGGGCTACTGTTGCCTGTATTGCCGGCCATCCATCCACGAGAGCATGATATACATTTGCCTCCATGAAGAGCGTACGAGAGTTAATACTTGCTCCCACGAGCATGCAAGCCCGAAGTACATCTAAGCGGCGGCGAAGACCGATGCGAAAGCGCCACCATCGTTGAAGACACACAAGCGCCCGCGCGATCGTGACCTCAAGTGCATTACGCTTTGAGTAGCAGCGCGAGGCACGCCACACCGACTGGATTAATAGAGTTGCATTTAACCGTCTTGCGTCCTCATATGGCAGCGCAAAAGCCTTTGCTGGTCCAACCGAGCACATCGAGACAGCGCGATCTAGACTTGCAACGATGTGCAAGTACATGTCGATAGTCCACGGAATGAACACTTTCATCTTTGGGTAGGTGCTCGATTGCGGTGACGAGGAAGCATTTAGCTGCATAGCTAACATAGCTGACAACTTCTTACGCTCCCACCGAGCTGGTGCATGGCCCCGCGCACGGATTTTTGCAGTCGTCAATGAAAAGCGTGCGCCGTTGGCCTGTTGCTGACGCTTCTGCTGTTGTTTTACGCAGGCAGTTAGAATTTTCCGATTGCAAACCACTAGTCGTTGGCAAACTTCTCGCTTTGTCTGAGCAAGGTGGACCATGACAGCGCGAGATTGGTGCTTCGCTACTCTCGACGGGTTGGTATCTCCGATTGTCGTAGTTTGTCGATACTGTCCCTGAATAGTTGCAATACGCTCGAGGTCCTGCTGCAAGAATTGCTTCTCTGTAACAAGCAGTCGGTTTTCGGTCTCAGCGTCGCTAGATAAAGCTCGTATCAATGCTGGACAGCTTGGCGAATTGTCAACCCTGGGCGGTTGCCAACTCTGCGAGCCTCCATCAAGTGTCGACTGCGCGTTTCGGTCCAACCGCAAAAGTCGATAGCCCTCGTCTTCTTCACGTTGAAGCCGCGCTGCCACTTGCTGGCGTTCTGAAGGTACTGTTGACACCGTAGAAGTCTCTGTCGGTGTCTTAGCAATACGAACGACATTCGAGTTTAGTTTCGGTCCACGTAAAACACTGATCCCGGAAACAGCACATCGCTCTTGAAGAAGCTGAGCGCGGTCTTCGCGAGGTAGACTCATAAGAAACGGATCTCGACGCGCAACCCGTGCAGCTAACGTTAGCAACTCTTGCTCAAATTCTGGCGTGTAGTAAATCCAAATCTCTTGCTGGTCTCGGAGAAGTTGTCTTGTGCGTCGAGCATGTCGTTGGTAAACCAACTGACACCAGAAGCGAATTTTCTTGATTGCAATAGCGCGCTTCTTGGCTTGGAAATGGACACGCCATCGACGCACCATCGGCAGCATTTTTCGAATGCGCGACGAGCAAGTGGAGACAGCAGGCCATGCCCTGCCGCGACGGAAGCCATCAACAGCTTTGACTCGCCATTTGCTGCCACCAGCTCGCAAATATGGCGCCGGATTAATTGCCGAAGTAGAAATCCCCGGATGTGCTTCTGTACATGAACGATGAGGCTACGAACATTGCGAAAGCGCGGGAAGTTGGCGCGCCGCGAGAGGTAACCCCGTATGAGCTTTTGCGCACGCACGCTCGGACTGTTTCGTGCGAATAAACTCGCTACGATGGCCGCTGTTTCATCTGCATAGCGTAACGCGTCATCATCGGTCTCAAATTCGAGCGGCATGTAAAATCTCGTGATACTTAGCCGCGGAGCTTGGGCGCCAAATCGAGCGGTGGGACGAGCATGCTGAATGATTTCTTGATCGGTTGTCACGAAACTATCCAGGGCTTTTAAAAAGGGAGCTTGTTGACGACGAAGCTGCGTGCATTCCTGAGAGCCATGAGAGGATTATCAGACAAGGTAAGCCAAAGCAGCGAGGTTGCACACGCCTGTAGCCCTTCAACATCCGTCCAAGAGCTCAGTAAGTTTTGAGATAGAAAGCACAGTGTAAGGCAGCGAAATTGTGACCAGAAATCGGCGTCGGGCAGCTTAGCGATCTGGTTTTGTGCTGCATTGAGCACACGGAGTGTCCGACCCATTCCAACGATCGGTTCCAAGTCTGTCAGCGCGTTCTGCTGCAAGTTGAGCATCACCACGAAATCAAAGCCACCGGAAGTGAAGATGGAGAGGTCGGCCATGGCTTCGCTCACACGCTGCACTACTCGAAGTTGCCATTCCCATTCGTCTGCGCCGTCCCCAACGTCTTCTTCGTCCACTTTAATCTCTTGGTTTGTATCGTCTTCGCCCCATCCTGTCATTTCGTTGCTCATACCGACGTGGTCCATCTCAACAACGACTTCCAGCGCCTCGCCGACGATAATGGCTGTCTCCTTCGCAGCTTGAGGCTTATCTGCTGATAGATCAACAGCGGCAACCACCTCATTGTTTGAAGACTCCTCAGACAGTGTCATGTTTCGAGACACCTAAATCTTCCGTGCTGGACCGGGGTCCGTTACTGTGAATCTAACTTTACTGGAACTCCATGCACGCTTCCGCCACTACATCATCATTCACATGCATTGCATTCCATTGGAGCATTCCATCGCCTTGCTCCTTGATCTCGGCAAACTCGGACCGGACTATATTTTCTACAATCTCTACTGGTTGTCAAAAGCATCATTGTGCTCAGGAGCGAGTTGTCGAACCGGGAAACCACAGCGCCGCCGTGAACTACTTTCGGCGTCGGGGCTGGACCTGCCCTTGAAGGAGCAGTGGGTGCAGTCGTTGTTGCAGCCGCACTGGTAGTGATCGGTGTCTTGGCTTTTTTACGGTGCGCGCAACAGGGGCTTTATCTTTTCGTGTATATGCCTTACGCTTCCGTGGTGGTTGTTTTGCCTTCTCGCTCGCTCCTGATGCACTTGTCGACGCTGTACACCTGGACATCGCTTCGATCAGAGCCTTTCTAGCAGCAAACTCGACGGGATCCGAGCTGGGTGCTCCGTTTTCCGTTTTGGTCTTGTTCTGGGTGCCACCGTCAGCCAAGTGCTTCACGTAGACGTTCAGAGGTCCGGAGGCCTCAGTGTACGTCAGTGGTAGCTTCGAATACTCGTTCATGAGCACCTTTAACTTGGACAACTGCTGCGCCTTGTTTGAGGTTTTCGACATGCACTTGTGAATTCGCGACACCCATGTATCCACGCGGCCGATCAAACTGCGCAGCGGTGTCAACGTTTTCTTGTCGTCCCAGAGCTCATGTCGAGTGGCATACAAAATTGCATGGCTAAGGTCAGAACGCGCTGGGCGCTCCACCAGCAATGCTACCACAACTTGGCTCCACGCTACTGCTCGCAACGTTCGAGAATACACGCGTACGCCAGGGAAAAGCTTCTCGATACTCGTGGACACTGACGCTGCTAGCGGGGTTGTGGTTGGTGTTGGAGCAGGACGAGTCAGCTCTGCTAGTGCGGCGGCGTATTCGGGCGGAAGGAACGTCGACGAGTTGAGATTGCCGCCAGACAACAACGCTGTCGTATTCAGCAGGGACACAGCTTGGCGCACCCACGCTTGTGCATACGGAAGCATACGATGTCTCGCGTGGAAGACTTCTGTGAGATCGCGCAGTGCCTGTTGAGCAATCGTCAATCGGTCACGACTAAGTCGTAGCGAGTCTTGCAACTCCTGAACCCTTCTGCTTGCCTCGATGTGCTCGCCTTTCATCTTGCTGAGCTGTTGCTCCACACCACCTGCCATCACCAACGCAGCTAGCCGTTCGGTAGGACCCATCAACGTAGCGGCCATAGGATTTAGAAGCGTCGGAACTTGTGCCCGTGCTGCAGTTGATATCGTTGCGGTGGACGATGTAGCTAGAGTGGTCGCAGCAATAGAAGAGGTTACAGAGGTTGAAGTGGTGGTTGCAATAGTTGAGACTGCTTTCTGGTTGAGAGAAGCAGAGGCAGCGGGTAAAGCTGCGGATGCTGAAATCTTGGGAGCTGTTGACGTCGTAGACGGAGCAGCAGGGGTGACAGTCTTCGAGGAACTTGTGCCCTCGCTCGCTCCACTGGCTTTGACGCTGCTTGCACTCATGACACCAGTTTTACCACCAGGTTCTGCCTTTAGTGCAGGCACAACCTCGGGAGCTTTAGCCGATACGCTCTTCTGGACATAGCTATTCAGATGTACGGACGGGATCAGGATTGTCGGGTGCTGCGGCGTTGCCTTGCTACCACCAACAAGTGCACTCGTGCTCCCGGAGGCCGAAGGTGCAGGAGTGCTACTACTCGCAGAAGTACTTGCGGTGGTAGCTGCTGTTACAGCTGCAGCAGCCAGCAGCAATGAGCTAGCTCCAACTGCAGCAGGACGTGTAGCAGCACTGACACTACTTTTAAGCGCTGCCATTCCTATTGGTGCAGAAGATGTTTTTGCTGGGGTCTGCGCAGTAGCTGGGCGTTGCAAAGTCGATACCGGTTGCTGCCCAAGCGAGCCATTTGCCGCCATGGGAGCGATATTTAGACACGCTTTAGCGCGCTCAGTTTCTTCGATGCGAGTTCGAAGCTGCTTCATCTGGTTACTGCAGCTGTACAACTGCATCTCCGTCCGTTCGATCGTCTTCTCCTCGCGCTTGATTTTGCGTAGCGCACTTGCATGCTGCTTTTCAAACGACTTTGCATACTCCTGCATATCCCACAAATTGCTCTGTTGCTCTCCTGTCTTGACTCGTTGAAGCACCGACTGCAGCTCCTGCAAAATTGTACAAGAAGGACAAGTGTAGTGCTCCACTTTTTCAGCCTTTTCCTTGGACATTCCAATGCAGCTATCATGAAACCATTCATCACAATGGTCGCAGCCGATCATCAGACCGTCAAACGGTTGCCGACAGATGCAATATCGTTCGGTAGCCGACTTTAGCACGTCTCGATGCATGTCGAGGTCGATCACTAACCGAGCGCACTCGTATTCGTTCAACAACGCGAGCAGATTGGAGACTCGAGCTTGTCCGGATTCGATACCAGATGCCAGCACGCGGTTTTCCCAATCGCTAGCAATGTCCAAATGCTCTTTTAGGAAGTCGAATACCGGGATATCGATGGCTAGATCCTCTCCTTCTTCAACCAGAGAGCGCGCAGCATTCATGCTCAGTCGTCCAACTCCCTTTGAGATCAACCCTTCAAGCGCTTCTTCAATTTGGAAAGCCATATTCTGGCTTTCTTTGCTTCATCCAAGACAATTCGAAAGGCATCCTGCTCCAACAGCAACCCGCTACCATTGTCAAGCAACGCTTGAGTTCTTCCACGCGCGCGTGCTTGTCTGCTACACATTTTCGCACACGTTCCATCCAAGCAAGCATCACTTTTTCGTGAGCTTTTAAATACGGCAAAGGCCATAGCATTTGCTCAAGAGTCTCAAAAGTGACTGGTTTAACAAAGTCAAGACTTCTCATCACCTTGAGATCGTCAGCGATGCTATTTCCTTCGCAACCAGTGCCTGCAACGGCAATATTTCGTCATAGAATATGGATCGAGAACCTTGAAGCCATCCCAACAGCGATATTACAAGACCAAGTGCCTTTTGCTCGGGAGTTGTGACGCTCAGTACATCACTTTCTTCTTGAACATGAACAAGTTGGGCCTTCCATGCCTCCAATGCACGCACACACTCCTCCGTAACGTTTTCAGCGATACCACCTTTTTCATCCGCCAACGCCAAGTCTTCAACAGTCTGTCGAGCTTCAGCCTCTTTCAACTCTAAACTATTGACTGAATCGAGACTTTGCTCTGTCATGGCTAGTACTGGTTCGAGAAGAGCACGGCCATTCTTCATCATCCAAGAGGCTTTAGGGTCTGCGTCATCCTCATCCTTGGCGCTTGCTTTCTGTGAGCAGCCACTCTCGATCCTTACGTGTGTCATTATTGAATCCACATGTATCTCTAATACTTGCGTACTGGCGACCGGAAGCCCGTTCGTGAAGATTTGTTTCGCGATTTCCGCAGTTCCGTTCTTAACGGCAACATCTTTCGAAGGAATCTCCGGCTCGGACTGCTCTGGTTTCACGTTTTCTGTAGTCTCAGTTTCTTCAGCCGGACCTTCCGCATCTACTTCCATTGGAGTGTCATTGGTTTTCAATCCATCTTGAACAACTGTCTCACTCTCGGGAAGCTCCGACGATACATCCATATTCACATCACCAGTTGAATCAGCCTCAACCACATCACCAATATGAAGCTTCTTCTTTGCCTTTTGCAATTTCCCATACACCAGCTCATCGAACGACTGAAGCCGTCTCGCCACTCCTGAGACAGCTTTAACTGGCTCATCGATAGCTTGGTGAGCTTTCGCACGCCAGGCAGTAAGGTCTTCTAGTTCTTTTGCAAGAATTCGCAGTTCTTCAGGAAATAGAAAGCGCAGTCTTCTGGACTCATTTAGTAGCTCGTGTAGCTGTTCCGTAGTAAAAGTATCATTGGCTTGGCGTTTCTTTCTGGATTGGCGTGGCGGGATACAGTCGCGAACACGCGCAGCCCAGTTCTTTTCACTTTCAACGATGTTGGCCAGATTGAGCCCTTCCTCGAAAATAAACGGAAAGGCATCGATTCGCTCAAGCACATTTGATGCCTGTGTAAGATCTCCCAGCTCTCGCTGAGATCCAATGGTAGGTTCAATTGCCGAGGTGTTTGATTGGCTTCCATCGTCGCTATCGCCCGAAGTCGAAATTCCCGATAAGCAGCCAATATTCATCAAGATAGCACTAGCTTCAGCTTGCGCTTCGACACCCTTTAATAGCAACTCGTTCAGCGGCGTTGTGTACGAGGATACATCGATTGCGAGCGCTTGTGCCTTCTCTATAAGCTTACTAATAGCATCCATCGACTTCTTCTTTGACCTATCATTCGAAGATGCTGCTTTGGATCCATGCGAAGAGGGAACATACGATGTCAATGATGAGAATAATTTGTCAAATGCTGAAACACCCAGGTGATCTCGGAGTTCGCTCATCCACTTGCGAGCCTGATCCATCGCTGCATTGATATCGCGCTCTACCTGCGGCTTCCAGCGAGACTGCTTCTTTGGATGGATATGTTCACGAATCTCCTTTGCTTGTGCAAGCAGTTCCTCCATTTCTTCGATTGATTTTCGCGAAGCTAGTTTCAAGCCTGCCGTCGTGCACCATTCCCGAGCGAAAATCTCAGCTTCCAAATACTTCTGCTCCTCCATAACCACAGGAATATCTTTTGCCTCATCCAATAGCTCCCTCAAACGCTCCATGGATACGTCTGCACCACCATCAATTGCTTCCATAACTTTAACAGACCACTCATCCGCACACTCGAGCAGGTCCTGCATTTCAAACATCTCAGTGCTGTCTTCACAGGGAGCATCGTCAACTAACGCGCGAATCGCACCCAGGTCCATCTTTTGGTATCGCCGCCACCTCCTCGTCGTGTAGCCCTCCGGTTAGGCATGCATTTGCGCGCCTTTGCTAGCCATGTCTGGGCATTCAGCATTTTCTTTTGCAGCTGATCCACCTCCGCCTCAAAGTTTATTGGCACCAGTTCAATTTTTGCCAGTACATCCCGTATCAAAGGTAAGCTCACTTTGTCTTCCACTAGCATATTTTCAATCGTGCGCTTCAGATCGTTTGCTTCCTCCAAGGTAGCACGGAAATTGACTTCTTCTGGAAAAATCAAGTTTGGAGCCATCACCTGCTCGAAAAGAGCCGCCAACTTCTCTAGACGCACCTTCTTGTTATTGCGCTTGCTGGTATGCTCCAGCGCTCGCTTTGTTTTCGTCAGTGCGCTGTCAAAAGCACGCAGCCTGTCAGCCACGCACTTCCTCTCCGGTAAATTCACCTGCAAATCCTCCGCTTCGTACAGCAGCTTCAGCAGCCTTGAACGGTCCACTTTTTCTGCTCTACCTCTCCACATTGTTCTCTCCATGTCCCCACTCGTGTAACCAGCCTCCTCAGTACTCCAGCTTCAGTCTGCGGGATTGCGTCTGCATGTTTCCGAGCCTTCTCGTTTAGCTCCTGCATCTGTTTCAGCACTTGCTCGTCAATTTCTTTTGGTCGCATGCAGCGATAGAACTGCAGCAGCCACTTCTTGGCCTCCTCTGCGGCGGTGGTTTTGCTCTGCGTCTCTCCGGTCCCCGGCAGCTCGATGGTGTGCCTCGCATACAGCGAGCAGGCCGCGTCCGTCACGTTGTACTGGAAGCGGTGCAGATGCTGCAGTGCCAGCGTCTCCACCTGCTCCTGGGAGTCAAACGTCGCGCCGTCTCTTAAAGACCGTGCCAATTTCAGGTACTTGTCCAGCTCAGGGCCCAGCGCGGCGGCGCTGTCGGGGCTGAAGCGCGGCCGCGGCTGCTGCAGCGCCTGTGTCTTGTACTGGAGCTCGGTGGTGTCTGCTGGTTGGGCCAGCATCTTGGGGATCGAGGCCTGGTAGCGCCAGCCGACGCGCGAATGCAGCGGCACGAACTGCGGGGCCGACGTGGACGGCGCCGAGCTGGTTCCGGCGCTGCTGTTGCTGTTGCTGCGCTCCCGCGCCTCGGCCTGGCTCGGGCCGGAGCTGGCGGCGACGCGGCGACTCATGGCGAGGATCTCTGGCGTGTCCTCCGCGCGGAATCGGGCAATGACCGCATTTTGAGGCGGTGTAATGGATAATTGGTCAAAATGCTTCTTTATTTTCATTGGCCAATGCGAATATATTTTTACCAATGAAAATTTTCAAGGTCCAACGCGGTCTTTTTGCAGGAATGAGGCTTCTGTTTTGAAAAACACATTAGACAATCTTTGTATACAATGCGATGACTACATTCACCGATAGTCTACGGCAGCTATGGACTCACGCGAGCGCTCGAGCGATGGGGTGAGCTTATAAGAAGAAAGCGAGGAAAGTGGCTGTCCCCGATATAAAAACTGGAGGAAGTTCATGCAGTTCGTATTCAAGAGGCGCATTGTGGAGAGCACGAAGATGCGACGGCAATAGCATGCATGACTTGTAGCAGTTCGTGGAGAAACTGTGACGCTTCTTGAGTACGATTATGATGTGAAGATCACGAAACCCCACGATTTTGACGAATTCAAGGCCGCCTGCGCAGGTTACAAGAGGGATAGGAGGCAACCGTTCACGCCGCTTGTGTCGCAACAAGAATGTGGGCGAATCATCTTACACGCAACCGTGATCGTTCGTTCAATAGTGGTAGTCAGAGTTACAGACAAGAGCGTTATCGAAGAGGCTGACCGAACCAAAATTAGCCGATCTAAAGCGTTAAACTCTGACTGCCCTCCAAGCTCTTGGAGAAGCTTGTATTCAAGAGGCGACCTTTCACAGCAAGCCACAAGACGGTATGAGAAGCTAGAAGCAAGTGTTGTTGTCTTTGCGTGACTACGGATGACAATGATTCGAGCAATGAAGACCTGAGCGACGAAGGCGATGGCACGGGGGTGGAGGCGGTTTATCTTGGCCTTTGTATACACTCCTCTTTCAGCTGCAATTCTTTCCTTTGGGGCTTATGCTTGCGCTCTTGAAAACCCATCGTACGTTCTCACTTCTCGATACTGCCGATTTTCTCACGAACTCCAGCTTGGTAGCGGTGCTTACTGCCGGTCTTGTCCACCAGCTCCCATATCTCTCCTAGCAATGCTCCTCCCGATGTTCAGATTGCGCCACACCACTTGTTGAACTTAGTCTGGTCTGTCATCCAGCCGAGGGCCACCCGCAGGGACGCCATCCCGGTAAACTCCAGTTGGGATCATATACGGTAAAGATCAGCATTTTGAACATGTGTCGTTTTGGCACGATCGGCGTTGAGATCTGAAAATGCACGGTCACCCGAAGGCCACGTAGAACCTCGCCCATAAATGCTTGCGTGAAGGAAGGCTCATTTGGTAACATGTTGGCTGGAGCTCAATCTCTCCTGGTCACTACTGGGCCTCTACACTGGCAACGTCTCATCAGGCCGTCCAAGTGGTCAAGTTCGTCAGGAAATCGGCACGTGCTACTTCGGTGGCTTTAAGTACACGCGTGCCTCGGCGACGTCGAGAAATACGTCCTACCGGTGCCGCCATTGACGTCAAGGCTGCCCCGGTACGATGCCCTTCTTTATCAGCACCACGGGCTACATAGCTGGGCTACCCCACGCCTGCCGAAATGTTAATGCTACTGGGACTAGCCTCGTGGACGTCTCTAACGTCATGAAGGGCCGAGTGGATACGCTGGCCATCGAACAAGTCGCGCTTCCTGCGGGAACATATGGAAAGGCGTGCGGGGCGAGTTTTACAGTGCTGACAATGCGAATGTCATCCATGGTCTATCGGAGCCTCAAGTTCTTCGTCGTGTCTACCAACCAAGAAACCGACACTTCAGTGGATAAGTACACGGTGCAATCAAATTTCCGCCACTGTCCACCGCACTGAATGAAGCTGTTTTTTTCCTCTTCATTTCACCACGTCACGGTGAACTCGACACTGTTGATACTTAACACTACGTCGGTGGGGTCACAATAGAGGAATGCATTAAAAAACATTGCGGAGGTTTTGACTATTAGTACTAGGTAGCATCGTTAACAATGCAATTGCTAGCACTCTAATATTAAGCCATTGCCATCTAGCGGCTGCGACCAGAAAGCAAGATCAATGTCCCTACCCTACACATACTAAATATAAATTCACGCCCACCAGACAATAGTCACGTATTGCTCAAGTCTTACTACATAACAGGTCACTCCCGCCTATATGATCGGCAACAACATTTGCGCCGTTTCTGGCGTCACCGGTGGTGTGACAACCGCAGTGCTGTGAGAGACACTCGTAGTGTGGCGTCGGTGGTGTTGACATCGGGAGTGACGGTCACATTGTAGTACCCGCACCGTTTCCAACACTCTCCTAGTCAAATGCGGGAGCGATAGGTGAAAGGTTGTGTGGAGTACTCAGTCGCATTCTAACGTAACTTCCAGCCGGAGTTATACTCCAGCGCCCCCGTAAGAGAGTCTACGGGACCAAGCAACCTTTGCCTGCTGGTGCCACGGGGTTTGAGTGTCTTAGTAGTGTTTGGATGTACTGGCGTAAGCTCGTGCCTGTTACGTCGGTGTGTATTTGCCTAGAGCGTTGACAGTGAGTGGAGGCCACACCAGCTTCGGTAGAGGCGAATCTAGTTACTTTACATTGCGCCCCAAGATTCCACTGACGTTCTGGAAGGTGTATTGACTTGTGCGGAAACTCGCTGCTGCTTTAGCGAAAGTTCAGTGGATTTATACACCACGCGCACCCAGAGACGGAGAACGTCGACGCATAACTCGCCGTTTACCTAGTCAATTTCGAAATGAATCCCAAGTCATCTACGTTTAAGACACGCGAATGTGTATCCGATCCTCTTTCCTACAGAACTAATTCTCCTTTTGGTATTCATCCCCAATGCTCAAATCCCTTCAAGTATCGTAAGAGCGTGAAGGTTTCCGCGATGAATGGCATCAAACCGCTACCCAAGGTGTGACAGAATGCATCACTACATACTAAACTCAAGTCGTGTCAGTGGCATAGTGGACAGAAGATGCGACCTGGAGAACCAGAAGCACCGAACATAGTGAATCCAAGTCAGATCCCCGGTCATAGCGGAATCACGAGAGTCAAGATAGGAAGTGTAAGCGCCCCCGGCGTCTTAACACAGGGGGAACACAGGGGGTAGCAGAATTCAGCCTCTGTTTTCCCTTCAAGAGCGCAAGTCGAACGGTACTGCAGTGTGGACCTCTGCCCCTTTGGAGATTAGGAACGCGGGATCACGCATTAGGCTGCACCGATAATATTCCAATAATATTCTGTCTATATTCCTCAGAGAATAGTCTACTTCATATTGGTTTATCCCGGGAAGGGAGACGCTTTTAGAACAATCCAGTGACGGTTCCCTCAACAATTTACCGTGTTTTGAACAGGGTACACAATATGGAGATGCTGACCCGTCCAGGGACCTTCCGTTCTCACGAGCCCGACGAACTTGTGTGGGAGGTCCCCAGGCCACGCTCCTGGGGAAATCCCTCTTCCAAGCGAAACCGTCTATCCCTTTATCTTAGTGGGAACTTCACGTGACACCAGGTTCGCAAACACGAAACATCAGGTAGATCACCAGATAACTTTTCATTTGGAATCATTCCACCTAAACCTCGCCCTGCAGCGGCATTGAGAGTGTAGATAACGTGCAGAGCAGCTTCGCCCCAAAGTGAATCAGGCAAATTAGTCATGTTCAGCAACGCTCTAACTTTGGGCAACACAACTCCATTTGCTCGTTCGACGACGCCATTCTCTTGAGGAGTATAACCATTGTCATGGTAAGCACAATACCCTCTGCGCTACAAAATTCCAGCATGTCATTGTTGTCAAACTCTTCCCCTTGGTCCGAGTGAATATCTTCAATTCGTCAATTCTGGTTGAGGTACATCACATGAAGATGATTAATGATAGAAATAATGTGCTGCTTAGCTTCATTCTTCTGTCTTAGTAGGAATAGTCACTTGTACCGGCTGAACTCATCGATAACCAGAAGAAATGAAGTGCATCCATCAATGGTGGACTCGTTAACACTGCAGACATCAACTACAAGTCGCTGAAGAGGTTTGCGTCGTGATGCCGCCTTGCTGGATAAGACATTCTCACCTTCTTGCCGTGCAAACACGGAAGGCAGACACTTCTGCTTCTCACCTCTTTGCCATCAATCTTAATGCCGCGCACAACCTTGTTCATAGTCATCTCCATGATGCTTCACTTGCATGAGAAAAACGCTTGTGACACACATTGAGATCAAGCTTCGTCTTCGACCGCACTAATGCATTGCAAACAACAGACCGATCCGACGGCTTGGCTTGCACCGATCACAGCCGATAAATCTTGTTCACCTTCAGGAATTTGATGCGAGTGCCTGTCTTGCTCAGGATGCAAACCGACTAACCACTCGACATTTTGACGAAGAAGTTCAGCTTTGCATGTATGTAGTCTTGCCAGAGCAAATCGGCCGGCGCAATTGAAACGCAGTACACGTCTGCTGTTCTAGCTGTCCGGTTGTCTCATTGACGATGTTGAGCTTTACAGATCCACTTTGATTGATGTATACTATAGTTCCATTTTCACACAGCAATATGCAAGAATGTGTGTAACCACCGTTCGAATGGTCCCCGAATCTCTTGATCTCGTTCTCTATTAAGCAGCTTGAAATGGAGGGTCCCGAGAAGAAGCGACGGGAATTTCTAATCAGTCGATGGAGTACGAAGGCCGAGATCTTTTATTCGCGTTGTCTAGCAAGACCAAACGACTGTCACTATGATCAGGCACCTCATGCCCCAAAGACGATGTAGCCGCAAGATATGCGTGATTCCCAACTTCATGGACGAATGCAATACCGTCACGGCGTGGGCCACTGTCTTCTCGCTCGCGACAGCCCGGAAATCAACCTTGGTAATAACAGCATGCAGTCGCTGAGACTCCTCCCACTCACCAGATTCGAAAGGCTGGTTATCGTGAGCAACTTGTAGCGGTTGGAGCAGCAAACTTGTTTCTTGACAGTTTCCTTTCGATGTTGCCGACGCCAGAATTCGGGTTACTTCTTCATCGCGTGTTAGTATCTCAATTATGGTTCTAGCTGACGTAATCTCGTGAACTTCTTTGAAGTCTTCCCTCTATAGAGCGCTTAAATGGTTTTAGATTCCCGGCAAACACGACAAGGATCGGCTTTCTGTGCGTCACTAAGGTCAGACGTGTAATTTTGCCTTCAAGCCATGGAATGATATGGTAAAGACCCCCCACACACACACACACGTTGCTAGGAATTCCTGTGGAAATGCGTTCGCGCGGGGAAAAACTAGACCCAAAGAAAAAATACATCGTAACCCACTTAGACATTTCTGAATGCTTTTAGAATTAGTTTATGATAAGGGTATTTATTTGCAAGCACACAATTTAATTAGAGCAGGGGATTTATTAGGCGAGTAGGTCACCAGGATGGAGGCGCACTGGGTTAAGTACAACAGCTACAAGCACAACTTCTACATTGAGTTCGCCACCAGCTGGGACAACACTCTTTCGCACCAAACCGGCAGCGATTCTGACACATCGTACGCACTTCAGTGTGAAGCAGAGCAAACGTGTCTGACAGGTTTTCAGCGCTGAAAAATGAGGTGAAAAGAGCAGTAGCACCACCCACTCAATTACCATGTCAACAAAGTTCGATAACGTCACTAACGTTCACCTTAGTTAGCTACTTAGCGCTGGATAGAGCCGACGGAGGTCCCTCCAGCTAGCTCCAATTTCTCTTTAAGTAATGAGCACGGCTGCTAAGCCCGACCGCAGCCTAACGAGCACGTACGAGGTTCCTAGCAGCCTTTTTACTGCACTTTAATTTCATGTCCAGATGGCGATGTAGATTGCCATGGCGGGCGAACGTTTTCCCACACGTGTCGCTCCTACTCTGTCAATCGACGATAAGGGCTGGTTTATGATTAATCCCTATCGACCCTCAGTTGACGAAGTTATTTAGGTAACGTACCTCGCGCAATTAACTGCAAGAAATAAGTACCGTTTGTTGCTACAGATATTTTATAATTCAATAATATCTAGCAAATTCATGTATTCTTGGTACCGTTTTGTTAACCCCGCGGCAGGTTTTGGTCGCATCAATAGGAATAGCTCTGATGGAACTCTGTTGTCAAGTAAGCAATGTGATTGTGGATAATTGGGATGATGTATGTCCAATCCTTAATAGAGATGTTGTACTCTAGTATCATGGCACAACGTGCATTTCCGTGCGCGCGCAGGGAAGGACGATGAAGGCGTTCCCGTGACCTAATTCTGGAAAGGCCCTAGAGCACGAAAAAGGTTCCCAGTCACAAGGGCAAGAGTCGCATACGGTTTAACGCCTTCATGCATGACACGTCAAAGTTGGTTATTGCCTTTAGCATCGTCGAAATAAGGTCATGAATCGCCTTGAAGTACTGAATAACCCTCTCATTGGCGTTCGTATCCGTCAGATCTACACATTGGTTGGTACTCATATTTAGTAGGCGGTATGTGGGAGTTTTTTTCACTTGCCATCATTTTCTCCATTTAGGTCAAGGTATGCTCGTCGGTGACGGCACTGATCGACATGTACCATCGAGTTCGTATGCTTCTGGAGGGACTGGGTCGCTTCGATCCTGCGTCTCAAGTGGCATTACAGGAGGAAAAGTCTTTGATCGAAAATAGTTTTCACAGGCACGTTCACGTCCTTGTCTCCATCCCTGTACCACGTACTTGATGGCCTCCTCGTAATCAGGATGGTCCTAGCTCTATAGGGTGCGACGTATTGAAGATTCTAGGTGACACGATCAGCTTGAACAGCCGCGCATGTCTTTCAACACACTTGTACTGGCACGTACTTGGGGTGCACCACTGATTGGCGGATTCGCTGGAGCGTTTTCAATGTTGCCAGTCCGCTCGGTCGATCAAAAGTCGTTTGAGCACCAAACGCAGCATGGTGTTCATCTCGATACAGCTAGCCTGGCTCACCAAATAAATGTCATCTCTCTTATCGGGAGCCTCGTCGACTTCCCAGCGTGTTTTCTCTGTAGACACTACAAAGAATTCTTTAGCAGATTTCGACAGTCAAGACACTGGCCAACATGCGTTCGAAGAACAAGAACCCAGCTCGTTATGCCCGAGACCAGCCGTTTAGTACCGCGGTCGCCAACATGGCATGGTAGAGTTGCAGCCTCTCCTCCTCTTTGCCCCATCTTTACCAACTTCAACACTTGTGCCGACCGTCGTTGATCACCACACAGATGACTTCGAGAGGCCACTTGCTGTCGTTGTCCAGATTCTCGAGAGTCGAGCCAGTCTTCTCGAATTTTGTAATCCAATGTCGAGTGGTGCATTCATCACTTCCAAAATCGTTGCAACCATAGCTGCATCCATGTCCGTAAGTTTATGTTACAGGGCACTCTTAAAAAAACATTGTGCAGGGTAAAACTCTTAGAATGGCTTGTGATTTTGACAAACCGAGAGAGGGAACTCATTCATGTTGGTCGAAGGATGATTGGTTCTAGACTGCATTAATCGGACGTACGCCTACGACATTCTGGCCTTTGCCTTCGCGTTTATCCGTGCTACAAAGCGTTCCACAGACACTTCTGGAACACCGTCTAGAACACACAATGAGCCAGCGGGTTGATGATGGGGTTTTGTTCTTGTCACAGACGACTATCACAAGGAAGGCCTGCCGCGCAACTCGCTCCTTCCTCCCCTCCAAGCCACCATGCCGCTGCACATGCCCTACCACTCCACCATGGACAAGGAAATTGTCAAGGCTGCCGGTATCCTGGACTCGTGCTTCCGCTCCACCGTGGACGCCGACTCGGCCATCCCGGCCGAGATGATTAAGAACGCCGCTGGACTGGCCTTCCTGACAGTCGTCAAGGCCGGTTTGATCTGGACCGGCAAAGTGGGCACAGGACTGGTGATCGCCCGACTCGAGGACGGCTCCTGGTCGCCCCCGTCGGGCATTGGCACGGCCGGCATGGGCTTCGGCGCCGAGATTGGCGGCGAGATCATCGACTTCCTCATCGTCTTGGGCTCCCCAGCGCCGTCAAGACCTTCAAGAAAGGTACGCAGATCTCAGTGGGCGCTGGTTTGGACCTGGCTGTCGGACCTGTTGGCCGCACGGCTGGCGCTAGCGTCAACGCTGGCGGAGGCGGCATCAGTGGCAACTACACGTACAGTCACGCCAAGGGCGCATTCGCTGGGGTGGGTCTTCACGGCTCCACGTTCCTGGTGAGAGGAGAGATGAACAGCCAGTTCTACGGACGCAAGGTGACGCCCATGGAGATCTTGAGCGGACAGGTGGACCCTCCTGCAGGCTCGTGCGACGTGCTGTTCGACGCGATCCGACGCGCCGGGGAGCAATCAGGAGTGAGCGAGCCTACTCCGTCCTACGGGTCGTATGGATCGGCACGCACCAGCACGAGCAACAGCTACGGGGACAGCTCTAGAACACCCGATGCGACGGATCATGCGGCGGCGTCTCGAGCGTCATTTGCATCGGCCCCGAGCTCATCGTTCTCGAGCCGACAACTAAGGAGCTCGTCGTCAGGAGTCACAGCGTCGACGTCGTCGTCACTGCCTGCGCCAAGCACCATGCAGCCGGACCCGAATGACCCGCGGCTGCGACGCTACAGCCAATACAAGTCAGAGAAGGAGTTGTACGCACAATTCCAGCAACGACAGAGCAGTGGAGGCATTCCGCCTGCACCGACCGAGTCCACACACTCCCACCCGACGAACCCGTCGCTCAAGTACAAGTCGTACCCGGCACCAGCGCCTAATACGGCGTACACTGCTCCACCTGAAGCGCAAGCCATGTATAATTCATTCGTGAAGCCTCAAGCCCCGAAGGCGCCGCAACAACCGGTGCCGCCGCTACCTCCTCAAGCCAAGGGTGCTGAAATGAAGGAAGTCTATTCGCAGGTTATGAACTTTGTGCAGACCAAGTGCCCGTACGCGAACTTGCAGGTGTTTAAGGACAACTGCCGCCTCTTTGGCCAGGATGCCATGTCGCTAGACGGCTTCTTTAGCTACCTGCTCTCCATCTGCTCCCACCCGCAGATGAAGGAGCTCATCCCGCAGCTAGTGCGGCTGCTCCCACACAAGAGAAGCGCGAACGCCTTTGGGTACGTCCAATATGTTGTATTTATGGGCAGCTTTAGACTGTACTGACTCATCGATGTGATTTTAAAGACATTGTACGTGCGTGAAATCCTGCTCATCAAGATTTAACGTGGCGACAACTTGGCAAGAAAATGAAGACGACAACAATTTAGCATCGACAATCCCAGACAGCGAAAGCAGAAGGAGGCGTGTTGTACTGCGTTGAGCTCGCGCTCATCTATGGTAATGAGTATCGACTCCCACCATAACTTTTTTTTTATGAATTTTGCTTTCATTTTTTGTTGTAGCGTTCACAGTCAACGCAGTGAAGCGTCGGGCTATTCTTCATCGTCGCTGTAAATGATCTTAACACAGGAGGAAATCGACGCTTGTCGCGAGTCTTTCGTGCACTTCGACAAGGATGGCAGCGGTACAATCGACAAGTACGAGCTTTCGAAAGTGCTGGAAGCGATGGGCCAAAAGCCAACGGACGAAGAGCTGTTCCAAATGATCGCCGAAGTGGATAACGACCACAGTGGCGAGATCGAGTTTGCAGAATTTCTGCAAGTGATCGAGGCCCAAAAGCTGCGTGCTGCTCAGTTCGATGATGAGTCTGACTTCATCGATGCTTTCGTGGCCTGTGGAGGCAACCCAGACAAAGTGGGCACGTCGAACGGTGCGTTCTCGTGCAGCTGATCAAGAAGGACTTCGGTCTGCCCATCGACATCGACCGAATGCTAGACGAATTGGACACGGACGGAAGCGGTGAGATCGAGTACGAAGAGTTCAAAGCTCTGCTCTCGTAAATGGGTATTCTCTCGACTTACGAAAAATAAATGCTGATTGTGCCGCTGCAACGGTGATCTCGACTCGTGCAAAATCAAACTGGGGTCTATGACAAAGATATTTTGCTTTGGAAATGCATCTTCTTGCGCAGCCTTTTCTTGGCAGACGCAGAGACCGGCTCATAGCCGCAAGCTGCACATTGCTGGCAAGACGCATCGTTGATTAAAGTACACCTTGAGCACTGCCACTCCGTCGATGTAGTCGGTTCGGCTGCCTCCGTCTCAACTGTTGCTTTTGCGTCGTCGGCGCTATTTGAGTTCACGGTCGACGCGTCTGAATCATCGTTGCTTCGGGCGTGCTTGCCCAAGCTGTTTCGCTTTCTACCGACGTTCGTCTCCTCTTCCTGTGCTTCTTCGTTGTCATTGTCGGAAATAATGATCTCTTCCGTTGCGCGTTGAAACTCTGACGTTGCGTCGGGGAAGCAAACGATGGTGCAATTGCTCGCTTGGCTTTAGCCTTCGGTTTGACCGGCGTCACTGTCTTGGGTACACCGGTTGCTGTAGCTGATTCCTTCTCAGCCACGGCTCGAGCGACGCCGCCCAGGTCGTCGTAGCGATTCGCCGGCGACTGCTCTTGGACAAGCGGCGACGGCAGCTCAACTCGGATTTCGTGTGTCACCGAGTTGACGTAGAATTCCTGTTTGATGCTCGTGTCGAGAGCAGCAAAATGTCGCCACACGCCAATAGCTGCTGCCTCTCCTTCCGCACTCTTGCCTTCCGACATTGCCGGCGTTGCTGGGCTGGGTGTAGCCGAAGGAGCCGTCTTGCCTGCCTTCCGGTCTGCAATATCTTGTCGAAGCTTTTCAAAATTGGCTCGCATCTGCACCGATACTCCTGACGCAGGTGACGACGTGCTCCCATCGTCAGCGCTGCTTGTGCGCTTGAGCGCGTCTGCCTTGGCTCTCTGCTGCAGTCTCGCGTAGTGGTTTTGGACCACTTCCTCCCTCAACTGCGCCGCACTTTTTGGGTTGACCGAGTCATCCTGCGCATTTGACAGCAGTACATACTGCGCCACCCCACGTAAAGACCTGTTAGTTTTCCTATCTACCTATTAAACAAGAAACAACATCTTATTTTCCCACCTCTTTGTGTATCTGGATGATCTCCTCTCTGTTCTTGGTGGGCACTCTGACATTGATGGCGCCCAATAATTTCCGCACTTCCTTGTCTCGCATGACGCTGTAGGACACGAGCGGCATGCGCTCTGGCTTCTCCTGCTTGGCTCTGGTCTTGGCTCTGGACTTGCCACTCTCTGTGTTGGGGGTCGATTGCGCCGACGCGGAGCGTTCTACTCCCTGCAGCCTCTGCAGCAGCTCCGGCTTGGCCTTCTCGAACAACAGCGCCACTTGCTCCAGCGCGCGGTTGGACACGAGGTCTCCAGAGTTGCAGGGCTGTTTGCACTGCGGACAGCAGCCGTGCGCGCCTTTGCTCTGCAGGAAGCGCCGCACGCAGGCCGAGCAAAACGTGTGCGAGCAGGGCAGCAGCACGGGGCCGTGGAAGAAGTCGCCGCAGATCTGGCAGCGCAGGTGGCTCTCCATCTCGCGCTGCAGCTTGAAGTCGGCGGGCCACTCCCACTCGTCCAGCAGGGCGTCGTCCGCTTCCAGGCCCATCATCTGCAGCAAGAGAGGCAGCAAGTGACTATGGGGAACTGCAGGTTTGGCGGGATGACACGCGAGCTATAATTTGGGTACAGTATACCCAAACTCTACATTTTGTCCGTGGTGGTGGTTGACGATGACGGACTTCCTGCGGGCCTTCGACGCCAAGCTGCAGACGTACCTGGCGACGCTGGACGACCTGCAGAGCAAGAACCAGAAGGAGCACGCCTTCCAGCCGACCTTCTGGATGCAGCACGCTGACTTTGACGTCGCGAGGGAGGTGTTTGAGGCGGTAAGACACGGGAATGCTGGGTCTGTACAACGTTGGTGGAGATAATTTGACCTTTATTGCTAGGCGACGGGAGCTATTGGCCACACGGTGACCAAGTTCTCTCTGGTGTACAGCAAGACGCCGTCCAAGGAGGAAGGTGCCAGTATCTGCGAGGCGCTGGACAAGCCCTGCGAGCAGCTTCTGTCGGCCACGCAGGTCGCGCTCTTCTGCGGCGCTGGGCCGTCGCTCGCTACGGAGATTATCAACGATGCAATGTACGGGAGTGACGTCGTGTGTGTAGTTTTAGTGGTGTTATGCTGACGGCTGTTGTTTGCTTGCTTGCAGCCGCTTGATCAAGAGTGTGCACAACCTGTGCAAGTGCATCACCGATGGAGACCTGGCTCACGTACCACAGCACACTGGACGCGTGTGGGAGTACTCTGCGTCGCGGGTGTCCAAGTCCAACTGCGTGGCATCCAAGCGCAGCATGCTGCAGGTTCGATTGTAGAAGACGTTGCTGAATTAATAGTTTGTCTAACGAATACGTTGTGCTGTCAGTGCATTACGATGTTGAACTCGACGGTGGAGGAGCTGAAGGAATTCCTTGCAGAGCAGAATGACGAGGGCGATCAGGCAACGCTGGACGAGGTAGAGCAGGATGACGACTTTGCGTTCGACTCGAGTCTGTCTGATGAGGAGCGCCTGCTTTTTGAGTGCGGCGTGAAGCTGCTGTCGATGTGCGCGGCCATCATGAAGCGTGGGGTGCTCACCATAAAGAAATTGACGATCACAAACGACCAGGACGCATTCCTTTCGTGGACGGCAAAGCTAGACGTAAGCTACACTGTCGCGAAGGATGCGGTGGTGGATTTTGGCGCGGCACTGTACCCTCCTGTGGGCGTTGATGAGCTGTCTGAGGCCGTAGCGGAACTGGAGAAATCGTCTTCGGCCATTTTGGCGTGCTTGAAGGAGCAGCCGGAACTGGCCACAGCTGAGGAAGGGGCTTTGCAGCAGGGCGAGGCCGCATTTGCCAAGCAACTTGCCACGGTCAAGAGTCAGATAGAAGCGTCCCAGTAACACGGTATACAATACAGCTCGTTTTGCATTGCTATCATGCATTACACTCACTTACCCCCGGAGGACGACGCCTTATGCGAGAATGCTCTGAAGATGATGCTAGTAAAAAAAGCTGGCGCGATGCCTTCAAAGCCGAGAACGACGCTGCTCTCTTAGCTAACTCTGCACTCGGTACGGAATATTGCGGTCCTCCAAGAATCGCTTGATGGAGTCCGGTAGCTCCCCTGACACCGACACGGCGTAGATACCCGGGATCAAGCGCACTACAGCCAAGCAAAGAAAAGTACATGGCATCGTCAGTTTGTATGTAGCCTCTTCCTCCCCAGTCGTCGGTTTCCCCACATACCAATGCGCTGCCACTTGGCCACCCAGCTCTCCTTGGGCTGCATCATGGCGATCATCCTGTGCAGCAGCAACAGCCACGTTAATAGCATATTGACACCGTATTATCTACTGCGACGCACCCCTCAAAGTAGGCGGAGGTGCACTCGGCCACTCGCTGGCGGTTGTCGGCCATCTGTAGGAAGGCGCAGTTCTCGCAGCCCGTGTCGTAGAACTGCGTGAAGGTCTTGATGAGCGAGCACGTCATGCAGGCGCGCAGCTCGCGGAAGGTGTTGGGGATGTCGGCGTGCTGGAACGACTCGTCCAGCTCCTCCTCGTCCTCGTCGCGCATCCGGCTCATGGTCTCTCTTGGTCCCTCACAAGCCCGAGTTTTATGTCTAAAATGTTTTTGCTCTAAATACTGTATAATAAGTTTTAGCGTGTCATCATGGCAGATCGCGCGCCGGTCGACTTGGTGTCGGGTTTCTCCGTCTGGGCCGTGCCCGATGCGGCTGCGGAGCAGGAGCTCGGTGGGATCATCCAGGAGTACGCGGCGAGGCTGCAGACGCCTGCGTTCCTGCCGCACATGACAGTGCTGTCGGGCGTCAAGGTGCGTAGAGATATACGTAGTATTTATCACGAGATTTTCTTGACCGTCTGCAAACAGGGACTGGAAGAAGCCGACGCCACGGAGAAACTCACGGAGCTGGCGGATGCACTCTCAAAGTTGGACGTTGTGGTAGATACTGTCGCGTTCAAGGTGCCGCACGTACAGAGAGGTCTCCTAGTCTAGCGACATCGTTTTGCCCACGCTTGCTGCTTCCAGGAGCTGTACTTCCAGTGCGTCTTC
The DNA here is from genome assembly GCA_011947325.1 of Phytophthora macrochlamydospora. Classification (NCBI taxonomy): domain Eukaryota; phylum Oomycota; class Peronosporomycetes; order Peronosporales; family Peronosporaceae; genus Phytophthora; species Phytophthora macrochlamydospora. Next base: position 1,609,044 of record JAAVTH010000037.1, on the reverse strand, counting down.
GGGCTGCTGACGCTCTCGAGCGAGCTCTCCCAGGCACATGGACGCGCGAAGGAGGTGCATCTCGAACGTGCCGAATAGGTTGCTTGCTGGCCTAATGCTGCTGCTGTGCTGTAGGTGTTCGCGACCGAGCGGCAGGACGAGTTCATGCCGCACATCAGGTACAGCCAGCGTCTGCATGCAGTGTACTTGAGCTAATCGAGCTTGGACCTCAACGTGAGTCAGTTGCATCTACGGCGATCTGAGACTGGAGGAGCGCTCGAGGCTGGTGGAGGAGCTGCGGCCGCGTCTGGACGGCAAGCAATTGAAGGTGCGTCGGACCAGGCCCTCCTTGCTTGGCCTGGTTGCTCCGCGCTGACGAATCGCTTTGGCGTCGTGCTCTCTCAGATGGAAAGGCTGCAGCTGTGGCGCACACTCGGGCCCGTGGAGAGCTGGCAGCTCGTGGCGGAGCGTGCGCTGCGCGACTGAGGGCAATGACGTCGATCTTGGAAATAAAATTGGCCCTTGGAATTAGCGCTAAATCTGCGCTACAGTGGGACTTCAAGCCGGCCATAGACGCGGCAAAAACGCGCTTGTCGATGGCCATCGCTACAAACGGCTTGCATACGAACGGGCCGTGTCAAATCCGACGTTCGCCATGAAACGGGGCCGGAACTGCAAGCCTGAAACGCTGTGTGTGTGTGTGTGTGTGTGTGTGTGTGTGTGTGTGTGTGTGTGTGCACTCGAGCCCTGAGTCGCCCACGCCTTGCAGAGTGACTCAAAAAGACGCAGCAAGCGCGGCGCATGCCTTTACTGGCTCGGCATGCGACGTGGACCACGCCAAGATCGGCCGCAAATCTCCGCCGCCGCCGCGATTTCGCCGCAGTGCTGGGGGTCTCTCTTCCTCAGGACCGTGGCCAGGGACCGCCATACGTTATGGCGCATAACAGCCCGACCAGGTAGACGAGAACCAAATGCGTTGCAGTCCTTGGCCAATTCGACGGCGTTAAACATACAGTCAATCCTGTCCTAATTGTTCCCTCTCATCCCTGATATCCTGGTCTATTTGATGCCAACACAATTCACCGACTCGGTTCCCTAGTCAAAGTATACAAAAAGTCGATATCACTGTCTGGTCCCAAACTTGATGCCGCTGCGGCGCAAAAGCGATAGTTTATATCGAAATTTGTATGAGGTCCTAGAGCAAAAACATGGCGGAAGTTGGGCTGGACAAAATTTGACCGCAAAACTCGCTTTCACTGCGACTACGACACTAATAAGCACCCTAATGATGAAAATGAGTCTTTTCTGGTGCTTTACTGCGATGTTGTTGCTCCAGCCGAGCAAAATTTCTGGCTTCACGCAAAAGTGCCATCCTCCTCTATTTGATATTATTGCTATACTTGATAGCAAGACGAGCAACGGCAACTATCAGTTAGGACAGGATACACTGTATTCAGACGTCGATCCATTCACTATACTATGTGTGCCACACCACAATGCTAAACCTTACCTAAAGCGCGCCATTTTACGGCTGGCGGCAGAAAGAAACGCGCGACTCGCGTTTCCTTTGCGACCACGAGTCCGGCTGGGGCCCTCCTCGCCATAGTGAGCGCCATAGCTTGCCTCGCAGAACCCCTCGCCTCGGTCGGTCGGTCGCTTTCCCGCGTTTTTCTCCGGTACGTACCTTATATTCCAAGTAGTTCCGCCGGCAGTGCCCACCTCGCGAGTCTCGAGCGGGCGCAGCGCCTCATCCGCTGCGCTTGTGTCGAGCGTGCCAGTGGCTGTCCAGCAGCATAGGGTCCAAACGGTCGCGGCAGGACGGGCCCGCCCCCGCTCGAGCATGGTCAAGTCCGATTCTCACGCGCTGTCCCCTGCCTCTGCCCGCAGCTCGTCGCCGTCCGCCGCCAGCCGCGCGGTCCACCCCGTCAGCACCAGCCCCAACACGCACCACAAGAGCGACGTCGGCAAGCTCGTCTACTGCTTTTGAGAGAGTACCCGACGCACGCGTCCGCCCCCAGAGGCTTCCCACTCGCCAGAGAGCCGCAGCCGGAGCCACCCACCGCTCCGTACGACCCGAGCCACCACTACAACGGACCCGTCCGCCACCAGCAGCAGCTGCCGCTTCGTCAGAGACCCAGGAATCGACACGTCATGCCGCGCCAAAAGGACACGAAGCGCATCGACCCCACGCGCGCCAGAGTACCCGGAGACCCGGCGCAGGACATGGAGCCCCACAATGTGTTCAAAGTGAGCGGCTCGCCCATAATCAGCCCCCGATCGATCCGTCACTGTCTGGAGGAGCCAGAGTACGGACTGGACGGGAAGCCGAGGAAGGCCTCGATTGGAGGAGTGACGCTGCCCAAGACGCCCATTTCTAGGGAGGACGCGCTTGTGGCCGCTGCCGCCGCCGCAGTACAGGCCAAGGAGGCGCAGAAGGCTCTTGAAGCAGAACAGGCCGCGAACGCGGGACTTTCAGGACTCTCGGGCGTGCAGCTGGTCGTGCATCAATTCCTGGCGACGCACGCGCACACGCTCGCGCAGCTGGGACTGGCTCGAGCCGAGTTCCCCAACTCGAGGCTGTCCCTGAAACAGGTCGAGTCGCTGCTGAGTCCCGTGGTCGCAATGTGCAATGCGCTGCGGCCCGACCATTTCGGGATTCATGTGCCCACGGCGGAGATCGCGAGCACGATGAACGACGTGCACTACTGGAAGCTCTGGGAGTCGGATACCATCGACATTGGCATCTTCTTCATGCCGCCCAACAGCACCATCCCGCTGCACAACCACCCAGGCATGAGCGTCGTCACGAGAGTGTACGTGAATTTTCGTTTCTATGCGTCTGTGGAGGGAGAGCTAATTGGGGAGAGCTAATTTTTTGTTTGTGCGTTTTTCATCTTCGATGGACAGGCTGTATGGTTCAGCGAACGTGACGTCGTACGATGTCGTCTCCGATTCGGAGGTGCTAAAGCTCGAACAAGGAAGCGAGATTGTTTACAACGACGCCACTTTCAGCGAAGAGTACGTTGTCATGAAGCACTTTTGCCTGTTCGTTCGTGAACTAATTGTCGCTTATTTGTTTATTCAGTGCTATTGACCCAGCCGGGGAAAAGTATCCTGGGCACGCGTGAGCCGTGAGGGCGTGTGTGGTCCAGAGACAACGATGTGGTTGGACCCGCGCAGATTTAACCTGCACAACATCCAAGCGAGCTCTGAAATCGGCTGCGCGATGCTTGACGTGATGGTTCCACCCTACGACAACGCCAACCGCGATTGCCATCACTTCAAGGTGTTGGAGGAGAAGATGGTGCTCAACCAGCGCATCGTCAAGATGCAGGAGTCTATCAAGCCTGACAACCACATGGAACCCCCGACATCGAACGGCACAGCGTCGTCGTCATCGTCCCCATCCCCATCCCCGTCTTCGTGAGCTCAGGGATAAATGCTCTCGGATGTGCTTTCTCAAGGAGGCTGTTTCTGAGTCCGCACCCCTTATGTCGTCGTCGCGCCGCCTGTCACGCAGCTGGACACGTTCAATTATCTGCACACGGACCGGTTGAGTGTGAGCAGAGAGGTTTGCTGTCTCTGCTGTTTGGCTGAATACGCTTTGCATGTCTGGCAAAAGTGCTGTGGAGGGGATAAGTCAATTTATATGGACGGCGCGATAGAGAAGAGCAGAAGAAAGTGAAAGTGGCGGTGTCAAACAAGCGAACGTCCAAGGCGTATGGATATTATTATTATTGGTTACGGTCAGGGTCTTCATTGGTGTTGTTTCCTTCGTGTGTAGTAGAGGTAAAGGAAAGCTCCTAGTGAAGAAACCCTGTCCGATCGATAAGAAACGTGTGAAATGCCCATCGTCGTGTTCGTTCAGTATTCGACCATCGAAATGCAGATTATCAACGGACGTGGTGCATATTATTAGTATTCAAACCGAACAATTGAGCTACCTCTTCTGGAAGCTTACTTGTACACAGGCAGCTCGCTTCAGGATACGCAAAGGGCCAAAAGGCTCTTTCTTATAGTTGAGTCGTGCCACCTCCTTCGTGAGTACTTGAAGAATCTCCACCGTTAGCTGAGTTGACGCTGTCATCGGGTGCTGAGACCCTGCAGCTTTCGTCTTCTATCAGTGTTGTCTTGGGTGTGTAGTTGAACGAACGATACTTGGCACGCAAAGGGGCTTCGTCGAGACCTAGAGCATTGATCACCTGGAGTTGCAACGTCTCGTCCATAAATCCTAGCAGTTTCCGCACGCAATTAACTGCAAACGCGTCGGGCTTTTGCTGGGTTGGTCTCCCAGTTACCGCGCTGTTGAAATCGTGGCGATACCACTCGCACACGCGCGGGAGAACAATAACGTTCGAGTCTTTTGGAACTGCAAATGTCCTTGAGCACTGCTGCATTTCAGGAACGAGCGCAGGACGGCATTCAACTGTTCATGAACGCAGTCCGGGTCATAGACAGCGATCTTCTCACTGCCGCTGTGGTTCAAAGCGAGTGCGAGACTGAGGCGGAAGTCGGGGTGCGTAATTCCAAGGTTCTGCAGTCTGCTCGATGGCTCTTCGGCTGCCGACAAGACGTTCTTTAAACTCAAATGTGGGAGCTCTGCGCGCGGCATACGAGCGCGCAAAATTACGTGCTCAATCTCAGCTAGCGATACATTCACTTGCTCACCCAAGGAGCCACGACGTAGTCCATAGGTCATTCGCGTGAGGAAGTGAGCCCACTGGCCTTTGCCTCGCGGAAACCCGTGCGCGATCATAGCGTGTGCTAGCACGGTATGGTACAGATTCAAGTAAAACGCCACCTGCTCTTCGTGCGATCCTGAATCTTGCAGAAGCTGTACATCCACACCACGAAGCGCGCTGGCATCGTCTAGGAATGCTAGCACATGGGTCACTGACAGTTCTTGTGCATGATTCAGAATGTGGAGCGCACGTTTCAACGTGCGTTTCACCAAGCTCAGCGCCAGAAACAGTGTCTGTCGAAATGGTATCCAGCTCATTGCTTGGCTGTTGCTGTCGTAGTTGTGGAAATAGTGCTCTCGAGTTGAGGTCCACACGGTTGGCAGGTCGAAGTGCTGGAGTAGCTGCGAAGCAAATGTACATTTCGCCTTGGCGCGCGCGGGCAAAGTTAGCCTCTGGGTTGCAGTACTGCAGCACGCCGCGAAGCCAGGCATCCCGGGTAGAGGCAGTCCCCACGCACAGTACGATTTCCTCAGCAAACGTACTGATTTGAAGCGCAAAGGCCCCTTGAGTGGGGCTGTGTTCGTCGAGAAAAGCTGCACCACAGGGCACATCAACGGCTCGTGCACCGATAATGTGCGAACAGGGTACTTGCTTCTCGGCGCTGGAGGCGTAAGATCGATAAAACAGTAGTGTGTCCTTAGTGAGCAACAGCACTTCTTGTCGTAGCAATTCGGCTGCGTAATAGCGATAAACGACGCCTTCGAAAACGACGCCGAGTTCTTCCCGGTCGCGGCGACTGAGATTAACTCCAATTCGAGACGGAGAGAGCGTTGAGCTTGTGGTGGATGCTTCCTGGAGCCTTTGGCGCTTCATGAGGCACTTGTAGAGAGATGCCTGGGCTGTAACGAGGCGGTCATCGTCCTGGTTTTTTCGAAGTCTCCATCACACGCTCCGTCTATCGTTTCTGTGTCGCTGGGTGAGTCGCTGGAGTAGGTTGGGAACGAACACTGTGGGAATGGCTCACCTGCCAACCTTCGAAGGTGCAATACAACTTGCTGTGCTTCGGTTAAAATCGTGCTGTAGCTGCCGATACGCGAGCGGCTGTGGAATCGGATTTTTGCTAGCTCTTCGGCGGCCTTCCCACTTTTTGCGCGTGCCGCCCTTGCAGTAGTGCGCGTAGCTCGTAGCTATTCACAATGGCGAGCCGGTATCGACTAGGACTCTTCGATAAACCATCATCCGAGTCCAATTCACCTTCCTCCAATTTGTCCTTCACAGCAAACACGTAGTGCACGCGCCGCACGTCCGAAGCCACGTCCACTTCCTCCATCAAACACAGATACGAAAACGATAACTGTCCAAGCCGTCGAGCATGCTCTCGACGTAGAAAGGTTTCATGCTCCTGCGCCCGCACCGGATCTTCATCTGTTAGTGAGCTTGCATCGCTCAGCGTCGTGCTCATTGTGCTAATCTCAGATCCGAGAAGACTTAATCCAGTAACAACTCCACCAACTACTCTCCCACTGCTTCGACTCGACGCCATTCCCATTGCTTCTTCCGTGGACAGTTCTTCGTAAACGTGGTGGTGGCGTCGTCGATGCTTGTCGTACTTCACTTCAAACGAAAATAGGTACTCTTTTTCGCTTTGTCGATGGGTATCCGAAGGCGTGACGACCCCGTCGATTCAGGACGAACCTCGTAGGCCACCAACCGTAGCGGCAACGAGTCGAAAAACTCGCGAGATCCATGGCGTTCAAACCGCCAGGTAAATTGGCTGTCTCCCACCTGGTCAAATCCACATACATCGTGTGGAAGTCGAAAGTGTACGTAGGACCGACTGCATATCGTTCCTCACCGAGCGGCGTATGCCGTCGCTTTCTGCGCTGCTCTTCGGTCTCTCCAAAGTCGCTCGTCCCCAGTACTGGTGGCATCTCTCCTTCCGGCGTCTCTACAAACTGATCCACTGATTGAAACAAGGGAAATGCGACCGCCGGTAACTCGTCGGCATTTTCGCTGTCCGCAGAGCTCCCAAAACTAAAGCTGACTCGACCGACCAATCTGCGAATCAGCCCCATGATCACCAACGCCACACTGCGCGTGAACACCCCGGAGCAATTCGTGCCGGCAGTTCTCCTCCTAAATAGACCGGGCCTCGTGGTAGCTTTTGAAACGCCCCTGCACTTGGATCCAGAACATGCGGCGCTTGCCTGCAAACAGCGCCGCGTAGCGCGGGTCCTCGGGCTGTGTGCGCACTAGGAACAGTGCGTGGCCCATGAACAGCTCTGTCTCGAAGACAATGGGAGTGCGAGAGTTCATCTCCATCTCTTCTCGCTCTGTGGCGGTGCTGCCGACGTCACTGACCACGAGCCTGGACGCTCGATGGTGAGCCACACGCTGCTGCATCTCTTCCTGCTCCCTCTGCTCCTGTTCAGCGTCCTCGCTTCGGTCTGTCGTGTCGTCTTGGACGGAGAGTTCATCGTCTCCTTCAGTGGACGCGTCATCCGCTGGTGGGGATGGCGTCCGCTCCGTCCGCTCCGTCCGCTGCCATTCGCCCGTCGGCGATTTCTTTCGCGGCTGTAGATGTTGCACCACGGAAGACCCGTGCTCCAGCAGCACGAACAGCAGCAGCGCGCCGGCCAGTCCATAGAGCCCCAGCACGTAGTGCACGGCCACGCTGAGCGTCGCCAACGCCGCCAGATCCGGCAGCCAGTCCGCCTCGTCCGCCATGCGGGGGAGAATCCAAAAGTGTTTTGCAGTTGTTCCTGGCAGGTGTTTTCGTTTCTGTGAGCTGCTGACGGTTGAGGCGTCTGGCGAAAGTCTGCGGTCGCGGTGCTAAATGCCCGGCAGAAAAATCGAAACCCCTTCACCTGATTCGAGCGCGCTGGGCTGGGCGTTGCGGCAGAGCGACGGCGTGGCAAGCAAGCGGGTCAGGCAGCGCGACGTCCCGTTGTGCTGTGGCCCATGCGGCGGAATGAGAGCTCAGTGCGTGCCGGCCGTTGAAGCAGTCGAGCAAGGAGTCGGTCGTTGCCGGTGCTCCAGCGCGGCCCTTCACTACGAAGATCGTCGTAAGCAATGATCCTGAGTTTTCCAGCATATTTTATTTTTATTGAGAGGGATGTGATTATCGCAAAACCTGCGTTGGTCAAAGATTGTTTTGCGCTGCCAGGCCTTGAGAAGCACTATCGAGCAACGGCAGAGCACCGACCTCCTCTATCCATATCTCCCTCCGCAGCGAGCGCAGCTTGTGACCGCCCCAGGGCGACTGGGACGCCGAAGACCGCTTGCTACAGCAATAGCGCTTCGCGTCCGGCGTTCGGATCGAGATCCCAACCGCACGCACGCGATGCTCGCGCTCTCACATGATACCGTACCTGTACCGGATCCGCACGCACACACCAGCTCCTGGAGCGGGGTTAGTCTGTCTCCTCCAACGCGCTTACCTTCACACGAGCCAAGAAGATATCGAACACCGCCATCCGATGGGGAAACTATATACACCACGTATACCTCGGGGAGACCACGTCACTCGGGTGTTAAATCCGCTACTGATGGCTGTCGCGCACAGGCCAAAAGAAACACGTCCGCTTGCTGCTCTGCGGGGTTGCATGCACACTGCGCGGAGCGGCTTGCCACCGATTGCTCCATGCGGCTCTGCGCCAGCAGGATCGGGCGCGTTTTACAGAGAAACGCGCCGTTTGATGCGCGAAGACTTGACTTGGTGTTTGTATGACCGCGCGGATGGGTTCGTGTCCCAACGGGTCTGTCCAGTCTGTGTTCGCCTCGACCCGACCCGTGTTAAAATGCGGCTTGATTGCTCGCCACGAGGCTAAATCGGCACCGATTGCTCGCCACGAGGCTAACATTTAGCCTTTAGAGCCTAAATCGGCAGCCAAAAACGACCCGCTCGGCCCACACAACCTGTCTATGCTCCCGCGAGCCAAAACCAAGCAGCGTTCTGCTTGGTTTGGCTCGCTCGCTCAAAGTCTCCCTTGCCCTTGACGAGACCGCAGCCCCAGCCACTTCGAATCTTGCTTCGATCCCCCAAGCAGCTCTCCCCAAGCCTTCCACCTCAAGATGGGTCTCCTCGACATCGTGCAGCCCGGCGTCCTCAACGGCGAGGACGTGGTCAAGGTCTACAAGTACGCCCAGGAGCACAACTTTGCCATCCCGGCCGTCAACGTGACGTCGTCCAGCACGGCCAACGCCGCGCTGCAGGCCGCGCGCGACATCAAGTCGCCGATCATCATCCAGACGTCGAACGGCGGCGCCGCCTTCTACGCCGGCAAGGGCATCGACAACAAGGACCAGAACGGCTCGGTGCTGGGCGCCATCGCCGCCGCGTACCACGTGCGCGCCATGGCCAAGCACTACGGCGTGCCCGTGATCCTGCACTCGGACCACTGCGCCAAGAAGCTGCTGCCGTGGTTCGACGGCATGCTGAAGGCCGACGAGGAGTACTTCAAGGAGCACGGCATCCCTCTGTGGTCGTCGCACATGCTGGACCTGTCGGAGGAGCCGATGGAGGAGAACGTAGCCATCAGCAAGAAGTACTTTGAGCGCATGGCCAAGCTGAACCTGATCCTGGAGGTGGAGCTGGGCATCACCGGCGGCGAGGAGGACGGCGTCGACAACAGCGACGTGGACAACGCCTCGCTCTACTCGCAGCCCGAGGACATCTTACTGGCCTACAACGAGCTGGGCTCGGTGTCGCCGTACTTCACGATCGCCGCTGCGTTCGGCAACGTGCACGGCGTGTACAAGCCAGGCAACGTGAAGCTCCACCCGGAGATCCTGGGTGACTTCCAGAAGCACATCGCCAAGGAGAAGGCTCTGCAGGACACGAAGCCTGTGTTCTTCGTGTTCCACGGCGGCTCTGGCTCGACCGAGCAGGAGATCCAGACGGCCGTGAGCAACGGTGTGGTCAAGATGAACATCGACACGGACACGCAGTGGGCGTACTGGGACGGCCTGCGCAAGTTTTACGAGGACAAGAAGGGCTACCTGCAGGGCCAGATCGGCAACCCGGAGGGTCCCGACGCCCCGAACAAGAAGTACTACGACCCGCGCGTGTGGGTGCGCAAGTCGGAGGAGACGATGATCGCTCGTCTGCACGAGGCGTTCCGCAACCTGAACTGCGTGAACGTGCTGTAAGCGCCTTGAAAAGGTTCTGCAGCGTTGACTGGTTTGTGGCTACCACTCGCGATGTAGCTTCCTGCCGGTGAATAGATGTAATAGCAAATATACCCCTTCTAGTGGATCAGAGCACCAAACCAATTTTGCATTTTGCAGGACAGCAGGTTCTACCTACTTCATAGTGCAGGACAGGATGTCCTGAATTTTCCAAATCGAAATCGCTCGAGCCGATGTCGGCATACAAAAGCTAGTATTATTGGTGGGCGTTACAAAAACCAAGTCTTTTGTGCTCTTGCAGGACAACTCGTCCGCGGCATAAATCGGTAAGATGGGGGAGCACACACCAAGACAGCCTGGCCGAGTTACGGCTACAGGCAGATCAGATTCGTGATGCAGGTTTCCCCGCCAGATCCTCGAAGGTGGGACCAATCAAAACAGCGAATCGACCAGATCTGACGGGTGGCCGACGAACGCAACACTGGCAAAATGTACTGATATACTGAAAATTTAATTGCACAAGAAACGGCGCATTGCCATTGCGTACGTCGGTCGTGGGATGACACCTGAATGCACCCAGCAGTTCTTAACGGTTTCCGGCGTAACTCCATCCCATGCTTTAGCTGCCCAGCCCATTGCAGTGTCGATAGCGATCTTATCTTGCGGCAGGCCTGCAATATATCTATCGATGCTCGTCTCCATCTTCATTCGGCTGATCGGCTGACACTTTCCCGCGTAGGTATCTTAACTCAGTGCGTGTTGGGTCCATGCACCGACCGATTTGCACGACAACTGACCGAGTTTACTATCTGTCGCAGGCGAGGATCTGGCGGGAAACCTGTAATACCGTTTGCCCAAGTTCTCGAGCCGCTTACGTCAATTCCTATTGTCGCTTCATCTCGTGGGTTCATCAAAACCATCGTCATTTGATACCAGACTCATTTGCAAAAGAGTGGGCAACGCGGAAGGGCTCTTGGAGAAACAGCTTCGACGTTGTGTAAAGCCACTTCTCACCAGAAACCATGACGATCCTCCGCTTGATTTCGACCATCTTGACGCAGAGGTATTTGAAACCTGGTTGCTCACCCTTCGAAAAGCTGACGGGTCAATGCTAAGCTACTCCGCTCTCAATACCCACCGTGCTGGATTTTCAACATCTATAGGGACTGCGGGCGTCAAATGAGGCCTGTCGTGGAGAAGGAATTGAAGCAATTCTTTAAGGGATTAAAGCGTCAGCTTGCTACCACCCAAGCTCGTGGCGAAGGACACATCAAAGTGGGGAAAGATCCTCTGTCGTTTGAACTCTACGAGTTCTCTCCACCCACTTGATGGCGCTACCAGGTAGTGATGCCATTTTCGCTCGGGTGTATTTGATTGTATCATGTAATCTCATGTGTCGCTCTGCAAACGCTTTTGGCATTCGCTATTCGCACACCGAATGGCGTGGTGATTCCCGAGAGTCTACTTTGCACACATGAAAAACGACCAGAGTGGAGATCGACCACGCGATCCACGTCACGTGTATGCCAACCCGCTTCAACCAGCTATTTGTCCTATATTGGCATTGGCAATTTACTGGGCAACAACTATATTTGATGAGGATAATCGCTTGTTTCCCGGATCCGTCCAGTACGATCGATTTCGAAAGAGCTTGCAACGATTATTGGTGGACGGTGAGGTATCCGCAGAGCTGAAGAGACGAGGCGTCAGCCCCAGAGATCTCGGAACGCATTCAATGCGGAAGGGTGCTGCTACATTTTGTGCTTCTGGTACTACAGCTTGTCCGTCATCTACAGCGGTGCACTTACGCGCAGGCTGGTCTCTCGGTGGTGTTCAAAACACCTGTCTCCGCTATGAGGCTGCAGGAGATATGCACGTTGGAAGAACGATTGCAGGTCTTCCATCTAGTAGTCATGAGTTTGTCGTTTTGCCGCCTCACTTTCAGCATCAAGACGAATGGGTTCATCGCGGAGTCTCTACAATATTTCAAGAGATACCAGAACACTTAGCATTCGTGGGAGAATTCTGTCTCGCATCACTGGTATACCACATACCTTTCCTTCGTACACACCTCCGGCCTCGGCATCCCATCTTCGAGACAGCTCTGTTTCAAGATGTCAACTTACTGCAAAGTTTGTTGGAGCGTGTGTGTTGCGGGTTCAGCACACCTGACTCCAAGTTGAAGGCAACAGGAGTTCCACCGCATGTATCTATCTTAAGCCAGATGAAGGAACTACAAGATAGAACACTGTCGACCATCGAAAAGATCGAAGACGCACGCCGCGATATTGTGAAGGACATCGTGCACGGGCTGGAGGATCGCGCCATTGGAGCACGTACCGTCACGTATGACAGATTACATGAAGCGCTGCACAGTTGTCTTGCTGAAGTGGGTGTTCATGACCTATTCAACCAGCACAACGTGTTAGCTCCTCCAGACGTGGGTGATCCAGCAGCTTGCGATGAACGCACAACAGTGCCTACCTTCTTCTGGGCTGGGAGATTTCGCAGAGTCCCTCCCGATTTTGTTCTCCCCGAGTGGTCAGTCGCTCACTTGTGGGTGCTGTGGAGGTGCGGAAATACCGAGAAGCAGTTGCCGCCTCTGCGCTTGATCGAAGGTGCTGACAAGCCAAACCGAAACAGTCAAAAGTGTCTTAGTGACGCTCAATATCTTATGAAGAAAATTGAGGCGTTTGCTACAGCAAGAGACTTACTGCGGCCGAGACAATCCGTAGAGGAAGCTGTGTGAGTTTACGCGGCGTGTTCACCAGCTGTTGAGGTGCCACTCCGCACCACACACGCTAGGAAGCGACGGAGAGGGTAGCTAGGCTGGGTGTCACTTGTCCGTCTGCATCGAATCACCGATAAGCTCGCGAGACAGCAAGCGTAGGTCCGTAGGTCAAATTTCGCTCTCGTTCTATTGGCTAATTTGAATGTCCTGACGAGGTCCTGAAAATTCCGTTTAAGAATCATTCTTTCTTTATGGACAACAAAGAACGTTGCTGGTACACTTTGTGACTACTTAGTGATGGTTTTGTAATACTGCAGTCCCTGGATTTCCGGCACGGTCAAACGGGTAGCATGAATGTTTGAAGCTTTGAGTGGCGATAAGAAGAATAAAACATTTTCATTTGGTTGTGAAGTTTAGACGACTGTGCCGACACACCACATGCATTGGTTTGTCTCTAAATGGTGTCTTGTGTTATCGATACAGGGAAGTTTTTGTATCGAGTCACCGAGTGGTCTCGGATCGAATCGGTCGCACACCAGGAACAGCGGTAAACTAAGCATAATCCTGCAATTTCGCCGGTGCAAGTGCTGCATGTCACGGACACAAGCCCGTGGATCGCCAAGACACAGTCGCAATTCCTGACCCAACGGCACCTCGGAGGTTTCGGGTTCCTCCTCGGCACTGAGCTGCACAATCGCAGTCCGCGTTGGTTTCACAACTTCCTACTCTTTGCTTTCAAATTTGCTGTAGCTAGAGGCTTGCAGCCACCATAACATCAATCAGTCTTCATTTTTCCGCCTTTCCAACAAGTGCAGACTTACCCACGTCAACTTCTACCAGAGCACGTGACACTGTATCAGAAGAAAAATGCGTCACGAGGCAGCGGGATGATCGCATCGGATTTAAATCCAGGGCTAGGTGATCTCCAAAAATTTACAAACAGTCATTTTGACACGTTTGAGTCTTACAGCACCACCACATTCTTCAAAGGACATTCATAGGATGCAAGATTTGCATTGAGGACGTGCTGAAAACTTGATAGCGTGACCAGATCCGAGACCAGACCCCTCAGTGATGAGGGGTGCCGAATATGGCATTGTTATGCATCCTCCACGTAGTCGACAGATAAATAATGATGCCCAACCTACAGCAACAGCGCATACACTATGGGTTAGTCATCGCAAGCACAAAAATAATTAAATATTGGACAAGTTCAGCTTGATCTATTAGCGAGTAGCGTCGTCGCCATCTTGCGCGTTCCAGTAGTTCGAGTTTTCGCGCAAGAACATAATCATCTCGAGCGTGATTGGCTGGAGACTGTGGCTCCACTGGCCAAACGCAGTGCGCGCGACGCTGAAGAAGCGCTCAGCGATGTGGGATGTGGGATGGATGCTCGACAGGAGGTCGTACTTGATCTCCTTTCGAGCAAGACGGTGTCGTTTCTGGAGTCGTTGCACGAACGATTCCTCATCATCACTGCTTACATCTTGGTCCTTGGCCCCTCTCGCCGCAGACTCAACTTCCGGGCGTCAGAAGGGCTCTAGCGCGACCCGCTCGCTTCTCTTCATACGGCTTGAGTCACCACATAGGACACGAACGCAGGCGACCTCAACGTCCGGGCTGTGGATGATGCGCCCCCGAGGTCCTGCATAGCATATAAAACAAGAGTTAGAAAATCCTCCGCAATAACTAACACAGCAAAACGAACCGATAAACCTCTCGTATTGAGGCTTGATTGTGAGCAGCCCGTCGAACCAGACTCGAGCATCCAGCAGAGTGACATCTTCAGCCTGGAGAGCTTTGGCAACCGACTCGACCTTTATAGCTCCTTCAAAAGGGCGCGTAGGCGGCGGCTGGTGGTGGGAGATATTCTACGAGCGCGTCGTCATTCATATCGAGGTGTTCCAAAAGCTCAAAATAGCACTCCACCATACCAAAGGTCGACGACCATCTAGCATCCTGGCGAATGACAGGTCGCAGAGATGTTTTTAGCCTACAAGCAAAATATAATTAGATGGAAAAAGTAAAATTAACATCACCAGTAGTTACCTTAGCTTGGCAGACTACAATAGAGTGCGTAACTTAAGCATCAAAGAGTGGACTGAGTCCAAGTCCGCCTTGAAATCGTCCATATCCGCTTGAACAGCCAAATTGAGCCTGTGACTGGCACAACCCACAAGGGGTACTCCCACTAGCGTAGCTAGTAGCCCGTTAACAGCGCAACTGTCAGCAACCAGGAATAGGCATTGCGCGAGTTGTTTGCCGTAATCTCGAGGCAGCATCATCGCCAGGAACTCCATGTGTCCTCTCGCAGAAAGATCCTCATCAAGAACATCAAGCAGAGGGGCCATGCTAAGTAGAGGCGTCTTCCTGACGACCCCAACCTCGTAGCAGGCGAACACAGCAATGAAATGCTCGGACGCATGCGTCCATCCGTCGAACAGGAAGCTCTGTGGCAATGGCGCGCTCCACAACCCTAGTGAGGTTGTCCATTGCACTGACTAGTGTCTCCACTCAAATTGGATCGAGATTTGTGTATCTGGTCCATAGCATAACAAAATTAGTAAGTAGTAAATGAAAACACCAACATTAAAAAAATTAACAAACCTCCTGGCTGCGCGGTTCTCGCAGAACGACAGCGGCAGATTGTTCTTAAGTATCCAGTCCATCCAGCCGTAGACGTTCAGAGCCGATTGGCGCACGTAGTTTAGCATAGAGCCCGTTTCAGCCGTAGATGCAGCGAGCACCACCGCCTCGTAGCCAGTATGCTCGTGCCGACGTGCTGCATCAGATTGCTGTAGCCGTTCCGGCGCGTCTGCTTCCGCACCGTGCCGCACCCTACAGCGAGAATTCTTGAGGATGACCTCGCGGCACGGGTGGAAGTAGAATCCAGAAACCTGGGCCGGAGTGAAGGCATCGTGGCGAGGGCGGGAGGCGAGGACCATGGCGGTCGGGCAGGAGGAGGAAGTGGTGGTGCTGGGGGTGCTCGAAATGAAGAGTGAGCACTCAAACACTGTGGGGAATGGCCAGTCGTGGGAATCGTTGGTTGAGAAGACTTTAGCTCTTGGTTGGATTGGGAGACAGTTACTACAGTAAAGAGGGTTTGTTATCCGTTATGAGAGATAATTGTCATAGCTAATAAATTATCAGAACTGGCCAGGAAAGTCGGAGTATTAATATT
The DNA here is from genome assembly GCA_011947325.1 of Phytophthora macrochlamydospora. Lineage (NCBI taxonomy): Eukaryota > Oomycota > Peronosporomycetes > Peronosporales > Peronosporaceae > Phytophthora > Phytophthora macrochlamydospora. Next base: position 1,593,341 of record JAAVTH010000037.1, on the reverse strand, counting down.
TTCGTCGTCTCATAAAAATTACTCAAGAGACCATAATCGGCAGGCCTGTCAGTGACCCGATAACAGTCTACCCGATGCAAACCGGTGCACTGCATTGTTAAAAACCTCATCCACCACCAGATCTGCCAATGGTGCAAGTCACATTGCTTTGCTTGCTAAAAAAACTCTTTCCCGGGAGTTGTGGTGTACTACCTGTAAGTGCATGCGCAATGCGAGCATGAAATAACACACCTTGCAGGACTAACAGCATTTTTGAGTTCCATGAAGGGCTAGCAGCTTTCTGTTTTGGCCCATGGCGCGAATGCAGAAACAATATTTAGCGAACACACAGCAATAGTGTTGTCGATAAAGAAAGAATGCAAAATTGGTTTGGTGCTCTGATCCACTAGAAGGGGTATATTTGCTATTACATCTATTCACCGGCAGGAAGCTACATCGCGAGTGGTAGCCACAAACCAGTCAACGCTGCAGAACCTTTTCAAGGCGCTTACAGCACGTTCACGCAGTTCAGGTTGCGGAACGCCTCGTGCAGACGAGCGATCATCGTCTCCTCCGACTTGCGCACCCACACGCGCGGGTCGTAGTACTTCTTGTTCGGGGCGTCGGGACCCTCCGGGTTGCCGATCTGGCCCTGCAGGTAGCCCTTCTTGTCCTCGTAAAACTTGCGCAGGCCGTCCCAGTACGCCCACTGCGTGTCCGTGTCGATGTTCATCTTGACCACACCGTTGCTCACGGCCGTCTGGATCTCCTGCTCGGTCGAGCCAGAGCCGCCGTGGAACACGAAGAACACAGGCTTCGTGTCCTGCAGAGCCTTCTCCTTGGCGATGTGCTTCTGGAAGTCACCCAGGATCTCCGGGTGGAGCTTCACGTTGCCTGGCTTGTACACGCCGTGCACGTTGCCGAACGCAGCGGCGATCGTGAAGTACGGCGACACCGAGCCCAGCTCGTTGTAGGCCAGTAAGATGTCCTCGGGCTGCGAGTAGAGCGAGGCGTTGTCCACGTCGCTGTTGTCGACGCCGTCCTCCTCGCCGCCGGTGATGCCCAGCTCCACCTCCAGGATCAGGTTCAGCTTGGCCATGCGCTCAAAGTACTTCTTGCTGATGGCTACGTTCTCCTCCATCGGCTCCTCCGACAGGTCCAGCATGTGCGACGACCACAGAGGGATGCCGTGCTCCTTGAAGTACTCCTCGTCGGCCTTCAGCATGCCGTCGAACCACGGCAGCAGCTTCTTGGCGCAGTGGTCCGAGTGCAGGATCACGGGCACGCCGTAGTGCTTGGCCATGGCGCGCACGTGGTACGCGGCGGCGATGGCGCCCAGCACCGAGCCGTTCTGGTCCTTGTTGTCGATGCCCTTGCCGGCGTAGAAGGCGGCGCCGCCGTTCGACGTCTGGATGATGATCGGCGACTTGATGTCGCGCGCGGCCTGCAGCGCGGCGTTGGCCGTGCTGGACGACGTCACGTTGACGGCCGGGATGGCAAAGTTGTGCTCCTGGGCGTACTTGTAGACCTTGACCACGTCCTCGCCGTTGAGGACGCCGGGCTGCACGATGTCGAGGAGACCCATCTTGAGGTGGAAGGCTTGGGGAGAGCTGCTTGGGGGATCGAAGCAAGATTCGAAGTGGCTGGGGGCTGCGGTCTCGTCAAGGGCAAGGGAGACTTTGAGCGAGCGAGCCAAACCAAGCAGAACGCTGCTTGGTTTTGGCTCGCGGGAGCATAGACAGGTTGTGTGGGCCGAGCGGGTCGTTTTTGGCTGCCGATTTAGGCTCTAAAGGCTAAATGTTAGCCTCGTGGCGAGCAATCGGTGCCGATTTAGCCTCGTGGCGAGCAATCAAGCCGCATTTTAACACGGGTCGGGTCGAGGCGAACACAGACTGGACAGACCCGTTGGGACACGAACCCATCCGCGCGGTCATACAAACACCAAGTCAAGTCTTCGCGCATCAAACGGCGCGTTTCTCTGTAAAACGCGCCCGATCCTGCTGGCGCAGAGCCGCATGGAGCAATCGGTGGCAAGCCGCTCCGCGCAGTGTGCATGCAACCCCGCAGAGCAGCAAGCGGACGTGTTTCTTTTGGCCTGTGCGCGACAGCCATCAGTAGCGGATTTAACACCCGAGTGACGTGGTCTCCCCGAGGTATACGTGGTGTATATAGTTTCCCCATCGGATGGCGGTGTTCGATATCTTCTTGGCTCGTGTGAAGGTAAGCGCGTTGGAGGAGACAGACTAACCCCGCTCCAGGAGCTGGTGTGTGCGTGCGGATCCGGTACAGGTACGGTATCATGTGAGAGCGCGAGCATCGCGTGCGTGCGGTTGGGATCTCGATCCGAATGCCGGACGCGAAGCGCTATTGCTGTAGCAAGCGGTCTTCGGCGTCCCAGTCGCCCTGGGGCGGTCACAAGCTGCGCTCGCTGCGGAGGGAGATATGGATAGAGGAGGTCGGTGCTCTGCCGTTGCTCGATAGTGCTTCTCAAGGCCTGGCAGCGCAAAACAATCTTTCTCCTCGTTTCACTACCGCCACCACAACGCTTTGCTTGCACCCTCACGCTGAGTTTTGCCCGATGGGCTCGTCAACGACATTGGTTTTCGTTGCTGGCAGCCTGAGCGCGGCGAAAAGCATATTGGTGCAGCTAAGCACTCTGCATCCCCATAAACTGCTCGGACGTGAAAGTTCACTGCTGCCCAGCTTCACGAAAACAGTTAGGAATCGAGACCCGCTGTCAAGTCGCATGTATTGAATACCGTGGTAGATGGCAGCTTTGTCGCAAGAACGAAAATGAGGCCCCAGCAGCTTCGTGCTCGCTACGCCATGCAGCCCGCCACCTTGCGCAGCAAGCACTGCTCAAAGCGCTCCAATTGAAGTAGCTCGAATGAGTCATGACAAGGCCTCGTCAGCCCACAGCGACGGGTTTCACCGGGTTTTAAAATTTTAGCCAGGCCCGTGCATTTGACCTCAGAATTGTATACCGATGGGCAGCCTGCGTTTTCAAAAATTGCAAAATTCCACCCACCCAAGCGATCCAAGCGGCTTTTGACGGTCTCACCTGGACGCCACTTCGAATCTTGCTTCGATCCCCCAAGCAGCTCTCCCCAAGCCTTCCACCTCAAGATGGGTCTCCTCGACATCGTGCAGCCCGGCGTCCTCAACGGCGAGGACGTGGTCAAGGTCTACAAGTACGCCCAGGAGCACAACTTTGCCATCCCGGCCGTCAACGTGACGTCGTCCAGCACGGCCAACGCCGCGCTGCAGGCCGCGCGCGACATCAAGTCGCCGATCATCATCCAGACGTCGAACGGCGGCGCCGCCTTCTACGCCGGCAAGGGCATCGACAACAAGGACCAGAACGGCTCGGTGCTGGGCGCCATCGCCGCCGCGTACCACGTGCGCGCCATGGCCAAGCACTACGGCGTGCCCGTGATCCTGCACTCGGACCACTGCGCCAAGAAGCTGCTGCCGTGGTTCGACGGCATGCTGAAGGCCGATGAGGAGTACTTCAAGGAGCACGGCATCCCTCTGTGGTCGTCGCACATGCTGGACCTGTCGGAGGAGCCGATGGAGGAGAACGTAGCCATCAGCAAGAAGTACTTTGAGCGCATGGCCAAGCTGAACCTGATCCTGGAGGTGGAGCTGGGCATCACCGGCGGCGAGGAGGACGGCGTCGACAACAGTGGCGTTGATAACTCGTCTCTCTACTCGCAGCCCGAGGACATCTTGCTGGCCTACAACGAGCTGGGCTCGGTGTCGCCGAACTTCACGATCGCCGCTGCGTTCGGCAACGTGCACGGCGTGTACAAGCCAGGCAACGTGAAGCTCCACCCGGAGATCCTGGGTGGCTTCCAGAAGCACATCGCCAAGGAGAAGGCTCTGCAGGACACGAAGCCTGTGTTCTTCGTGTTCCACGGCGGCTCTGGCTCGACCGAGCAGGAGATCCAGACGGCCGTGAGCAACGGTGTGGTCAAGATGAACATCGACACGGACACGCAGTGGGCGTACTGGGACGGCCTGCGCAAGTTTTACGAGGACAAGAAGGGCTACCTGCAGGGCCAGATCGGCAACCCGGAGGGTCCCGACGCCCCGAACAAGAAGTACTACGACCCGCGCGTGTGGGTGCGCAAGTCGGAGGAGTCGATGATCGCTCGTCTGCACGAGGCGTTCCGCAACCTGAACTGCGTGAACGTGCTGTAAGCACCTCAAACTTGGTGCCGCACCCGTGGCTTCGACTACTTCTCTCTGGATGTCGACGGTGGTCTCAGATGTACTAGCAAATATACCTCTCCAAGTGACGGAGGAACCATTTCTCCATTGCAGTGCATCGTAAACGCGTAGGCTACTGTGGTGCGCATGATGAGGTTCTTTCCATGTTGGTGAGCGGTTAGGATCTTTTAGAAGCGGCACACCACGATGAGCGTCTGTTGGCCTCGTAGCGCTGGTAGCGCTGTGATAAACGCAGGACTCCTGCGGCAGGAGGTGCTGCAGCTTGGCAAGCTGCCCAGTGTGGCGGGTCGGCGGGTTTAACACCCGCGACCCGATCTTGAAGCGACGCGATCCATTTGCACTTGGTAACCATGGTGGAGATGGAGAAGACGCTGCTCAAGAAGCTCTGCCGTGACAACGACCTGTACGTGACGCCATCCATCAACGACAAGCTGTACCTGCACTACAAGGTTAGGTCCTCCTTTTCTTCTTCATCCTCCTCTCAAACAGCTAACCTCCGTCAATTGTAGGGATTCCGCAGTATCAAGAACCTGGAAGAGTACACAGGCCTGAAGGTCTTGTGGCTTGAGGGCAACGGCCTGCCTCGTATCGAAGGGTTGGAGCACCAGACGCTGCTGCGCTCGCTGTATCTGCACGAGAACCTCATTCAGAAGATCGAGGGGCTCGAGTCTCAGCTCCTACTGGACACTCTCAACCTCTCGCAAAACCAGATCTCCTGTATCGAGAATCTCGGCCACCTCAAGCAATTGACAGTGAGCGCTACGTACCTTTAATATTGTCGACTGCGTTCTCACTGTTTTCTATGACTCCTTTAGAGCTTAGCACTAAAGTCGAACTATTTAACAAGTGCCAAGGACATTGCGCACGTTTTGGAGCTGCCGAACTTGTCGGTACTGGATATCCAGAGCAACCGCATCAACGACGTTGAGATCGTCGACATTCTGGCCCAGCTGCCCAACCTCAAAGTGCTGTATTTGCAGGGCAACGAAGTCGTTAAGCACATCAAGCAGTACCGCAAGACGTTAGTGTATCGCTGTCGTAAACTCAAGTATCTCGACGACAGACCAGTATTCGATGACGAGCGACGTCGCGTCGACGCATGGGGCAAGGCTTTGGAGACAACCAATGGCAATATGAAGGCGGCACAGGAGGCGGAGCGAGGAGAGATGGACGCGATTCGTCGCGAGAAGAAGGAACGGGACGAGAAGAACTTCCTGTACTTTGAGCAGCTGATGGCGGAAGGTCGGCGTAAAAGATGCGAGGAAGAGGAGCGTAAGCAAAAGAACGAAACCCCTGAAGGTGACGGTGACTCAAGCAAAGAGGAGATTAATCCGTTCTCTGGAGAGAAAATCGTTGCGGTTCAAGACTGCGCTTTCCTCCAGCAAGAACGCGAAAAACGGTGGGAAGCAGTAGTCAACGCTCCTGATGAACACAACTTTGGTGGTGCCCCCGCCGCGAACAACCAAGATGTGCACGTTCAAGATACGTCGAGAGATATCAACAGAGTCATTCCAGTTGACGAACGGCGTATGGAAGTTCTGCACCAGTGCGCAACCGTGGGTGGGGCCAGCGTGTCAAAAGATCCCTTTGTTAACTCCACTTTTCGAATTTCCGAAGCAGGGGATGGCGGGATTGGCGGGGTGATCTCCTCACTGGACATTCCTAAGCACGCGGTAGCGGAACGTTCAACTTCAGTTGAGAATTCGCCACACCTTCCAGCGCTATCAACAATTGATCTCCCTCCGCCACCGCCACATATTAAATCGAGCGAAGTTGCATCAACAGAACCTCAAGTAATTCGACAGCAAGCGTCGCTTTCAGCTGCACAAGCCGATAGCGTCGACTTCCTTCTCCCACCTCCCCACCTGCAGTGAAGCAGACATCGGTTGACCAAGTGGCAGAAGTCCTACCGCCCACACCGCCACCAAATCTCACCGATGTGAATGCACTGGACTGAGGACACGATTCGGCACGCCAATTGCTGATAGCAATCGCAAAGAAGAATAGTTGGTTACTTTTTAACACAAATCCATTTCATCAAGTTGCATTACGATAGCGCACAATGCTGGTGGAAGTCGAATTCATAAATCCAGCGGCGGAATATCTTCTCCAGCACCTCGAATGGACAAAGCGCTTGGCCCCTGCACTCTCGGAACTCCACCTCGCGTTCATTCAGAAGCGTCTTGACTTTGAAAACAGGATTTGGCTCTCCATCTTCCAGGCACTCGTACAACACAAAGCCAATATTCGCAGCAAACGGCGACAACGCGGAGCTCTTGAATTTTCTCTGCACCGCGAGATCCAATGGGGTGTCAGCACGAAAGTGGCCTTCAACGTCGCTAGCAAGCCGGTCAAAGTAGCTCACGTTCAGCAGCGACGCCAAGGGCAGAATCGTCTCCGCATGAGCAAAGCGAAAGTATCCTTCGACATCGCTCTTGCCATCTACACGCTGCTTCATAGTGCGGAAGATATCCTGCAGAAGCGGAGCCGCAATCTCGTAAGACAGCGCGTGGCCGTGACTTTTCCTGTAGAAATGCTTGAGATCCTGGAAGTAGTCCATGGACAGCAGCATCTCGTCGTCAAAGAGTGCGCACCACTGGTCGGAAATGCCGTATACAGCGACGTCAAAGGCGCAGCCAGTATAGGCCGCCTCCATATCCTTCTGCGTCGCACCTCGAAAACCTGACAGCTTCCGGAATGCCTTCAAGTTCTTCTTCATCTGCTTGCTATCCCGATACTTCTTGTGTTCGATCGTCGCCGTCTTGTTTTGTTCAATCTGCGCCGCAAATGCCGGGCAGTTGTCAAAGAACCGCAGCACTTGGTCGTTGCCAATGGGGTCGCTGTGGTAGAACACTGGCTGCAGTCCGTCAAAGAACCCGAAGGCGAAGGCCTCGGCGCTCTGCAGCGTGCGGAGCTTCCATGTGTGCTCAAACACAAACTTGTTGGCGTCGAAACTCACAGGAAACGGCGACAGTCGAGCGTGCAGTCTCCTGCCAATGGCTATGAGCTCCTGCACGCCAGGCCCCGCCAGCCAGGCCTCGGTCTCTGCAGAGTAAGGATTAGTCCAGTTCCTGATCCACTCTGAGGCTATCGCTGCTCTCTCTTGGACTGCCAGCAGTCTCGAGTGAGTGTCGCTAATCCGCGTAATGTGCTTCATCGTGGGGTTCCTGGTACCGTGGCGAATAGCGAAGTTGAGTTGAACCGGACGGCAATACGCTGGGATTTCTTGGCTGTCTGACTCTGGCGGAGGCTCGTACAGCGTCTTCGTGGACATGTGCTTGCGTAGCACCTCTCGGTCATCACCAACAGCGTAGACAACCGCAAACAGCGACGCTACAAGCAGCAGAAGCATCATCTTCATCGTAATGATTCAAGATCCGTTATAATGGCACTCAGATAAGTACGACAATGAAAGCGTTCAACACCTTTGCGCGTCTGCAGGAGGGAGTCTACCGCTTCTCTCGAGGCGGCAATGCGCGCAAAACCTCCGGACCGAACGTGACTATCGTGGGTGGTGTTCATGGCAACGAACGCATTGGCGTCGAGGTGCTGGACACGCTCCGTCTCGCCTTGCTGAACGCTACGCCGCTGTCCGTGGCCGACGGTCTGTTCCCATTGATCTCCAGCGGCTCCGTGACGCTCGTGTACGGCAACCCGAGAGCGCAGCGCATCGGCAAGAGAGGCAGCGAGCCCCACGCTGATCTGAACCGCTGCTTCCTCAAGACCTGCGCTCCAAAGAGCTGCCGACTGGGACGACCTATGAGCAGCAACGCGCGAAGGAGTTGGCGACGCTGTTCGCAGAGAGCGACTTGCTGCTAGACTTGCACTCGACCAACAAACCATCGCCGCCGTTTGTGAGACTGTCGGGGCACCAGACAGTGCCGACCAAGCTGTGGACTATCTCGGGTCGCCTGCCAACGAAGATGCTGCTGCTTGACCCCAAGCACCTCATCGGAGACGGAAACGTGGCGTTGACGGACGAGTTTGTCGGGGTACATGGAGGCATGGGGGTGCTATGAGAGTGGTGTGGCCAGCGATCTATCGCAGAACAAAATCGACAGCATCACGCGCAGTGTGCTGCAAATGCTGCGTGTTGACATGCAGTCGATCGAGTTCACAAACGCCTCGGGGCAGACGACTACGAGTGAAAGTGTCGAAGGTGAGGAAGCAGCGGCAGAGAATACTGCACGCGACGTGTACGAGGTCACAGAGGTGTTCAAGCTGACCAGCGACGGTTTCCGTTGGGCGGATGGAGTTGGAGAAGAGAACTTCCAGCGGATTCAAGCAGACCAACCGATTGGCTTCGTCGGCGGTAAACCGTTTAAGGTCGGCTACGACTCGCACATTGTATTTCCGAAAATCCCGTCGCTCTGGAAAGTAGATGCGTAAGTATTCCACGTGCTCGAATGCTGTAATCACTGTTAACTTAATATTTTTGTTCTTGTGTAGGCCTCTTGGGTGGCTCACGCGGCGTAAATGAGCATGAACTAGCATTAGTATGTTGAAATTTCCCCGTAAGAACGTACCAAAGGAGGCTTACCAATCAGGGGCGAGTTTGAAGAGTAAGGCAAGTGTCAGCGACGCCATGTGAATCAAATTCGTACGTTGCCCACTCATCTGTTGCGCCACTGTCGACCACTTTTCAAGCGTCGCCATCGCCTTCCCTGACGCGAGTTGCTTCCTGGCCATCTCATAGCCGCTCTTGATACTGTCCGGCAAACCGCACACGTACAAGCCAGCACCAGTATTATAAGCGATCGTAACGCCGCTAGGAGAATCATTTGCTGCACCATCGCCAAGCACCTCACGCAAAATAGCTGCAATTTCCCCAGCGGTCTCTCCCTGTAGCTCCTTGACAGGGCACTCCAATCTCTTCAGGACACAGTTCATAACGCTTAAGCACAGTCTCCTCGTCTTGGCGAATTTCAACAATTTGTGCTGGTCCCATCGAGTTCAACTCGTCTAACCCAGCATAATGTACCACCAGTCCGTGCTCCACTCCCAGCTTCAGTAAAGCTTCACCGAAAATGCCCAGCAATTCAGGTTTGTAGACACCGATAACAACGCGGTTCCAGCCCTTAGGAAGAAGCAATCGACCGACAATATTAAACACGATGCGGATACCAAGAGCCTTGCGCACAACATCCACGTGGCCCAGTATCGGATGGGAGTACGGCCCGATGATCTGTGCGTACTCAAGACAAGGCACCACCTGCTGCGGATGAAGCATGGGCACCCCCAGCTTCTATGATATGTCTACAGATCCAGACTGCTCGATATTGCCGTGTTTGGCACACCGAAGCACCGCAAGAAGCGGCAACAATTGCCGCAGCTGTCAAAATGTTCACCGTGTTCGCTACATCACCTCTAGTGCCCTCAATGTCAAAAACAGGTTGTCCAAGCTGCTCAGGATGGGACACAGCAACGGCTTATGAACAAATGTAAGAGGCAAAAGCAGCAATCTCAGTCCGTCTCGCCCTTGGCTGCAAGTAGTGCCAGCAACGCGCCCACCACTACAGGGTTCTTCGCACCTTCCGATGCAATCTATCGTATCGTGAGCATAGCTTCCGGCCCCGTTAGATCCTCGCGAGCCACTAGCTTCTTCAGTACGGCGTTAACAGGGCTGCTCATCTTTCCTAGCACTGATATCACTGATAGTTTTTGACACGTAATACGAGTTGTCATCTACTCACATTTATTTCTTGCCATTGAATGTTGCTCTCGTAGCAGTCCCACCGAGCTCCACACCAATCCCGCCGTAACAACGTACGTCGCCACACACACCAGGCAAAGGTCGTGCAACACGAACACCAGCACAAAGGCCAAGTAAACCATCACCGCCTGCACGAACCAAACATTACAACAACTATACTTCTCAATTAGGTAGAGCAGAATCCACGTACTGCAGCACAGCTAGAGATCAAGATGTACAAGTGGGTGTGGTACGGCACCACCTTCACCGCCGGATACAGAGCGAACAACGAATACGCTAAAACGCCTACAAGCCACAACATCACATTAGCACTAAGAACCATAACTGCAGCAGCAGCTACGCACCCAAGTGGGCGTTTGACAGGTCGAGTGCCTCTGGACAAGCCCCAAATACGCCAGCAGACTGCCGTACTCGCTAGTCAGCACGCCTGAGCACGAGAAGCGCTCAAAGTCGCATATAGCCTCGTATTGTTGCTCCACCGCCTTCTTCTCTTTCACGTGCACTGCGTAGAGCGACACCACCACGCCCATTACCCCCAGGGTACTCAACCTTCGTCCATGCATCTCTTCAAGACCGTAAATGTAGCCATCATGGGTACAGCGTACCACTGCTGTCGGCCAGTCATACTCCACTTTGGTATTGGAGCTGGCCATGGCGCTGCGCGAGCTGTTGCTGGCGGCGGAGCGCTCCCGCCCGCTGGATGAGGCCATCTGTAGCTTCTCTCGGACATTAGGACTGCCCCAGAACGTCGATAGAGACTTGGAGACCTCGGAAGAGGACGCAGAGGAAGCCACAGCCAAGTTCCTGGCCATCCACCCCAAAGGGGAACTGCTGCTGAGCGTCTGGCCGGAGCAGCACGGCGCTGGCAGTCGCTGGGAGAAACGAGAGAGCTTCGCCGTGTTCCTGCAGGTGGTGCAACACTTCTTGCAGGCTCAGACGCAGCGGGATGTGGCTCTAGCCGAGGAGTTTGCGTTGCGCATCATCCGGGACAAGAGTGTGCAGCTGGAGAAGCTGCTGAGCTGGAGCGACAAGCCTCTCATCGAGTTCAGGGCCCTGCAGCTGCTTGGGGCGCTAGTGCGGGTCAGTGGAGCTGCAGCTAGAGAGCTGGTGCGGCTCTTCAACTTCCAGAGCCCGGTATTTGTCAAGATGGCTACACGCAGGTGGAAGAAGGCCGAGCCAGAAGAGGACGAGCCTGCTTTCCAGCTGAGGCGAGCCTACGTGGACTTGGTGCTGGCACTGACGGCGTGTCGGGACAAAAGTGTGCACCGCTTTGCTACGAAGGAAGGTGGGCTAACGACGTCGCTGTTTAAGAGCATGGACAGCGACTCGGAGGAAATTTTGGCGGTGGTTTTTGAAAAGCTTCGGGAGCTGGTGCTGAATAACTCAGAGGTGGAGCACAAGAGCAAGCTCGTGGTGTTTAATGGCACCTGTGTGCATCAACTGTTGGCTTTACTGCAAGCAGAGGAAGATGAAGCTGTGCGGGACACTGCGTTGGGTGTACTCAATGCGATTTTCTTCGAGGAAGAGGCGCTGTATGTGGTGCCTACGAAGCAGGCGCTGCGATTGTTCCTGTCCAAATCTGTTGCCAGTGGACCACAGAATGATGAGACGGCGATCACGTCGGAACAAATGTACGCCGTCAAGGTTATCCGGAATGCTATTGTCACGATTGAGTGAACGAGCTGCTACGCAGTACGCAAGCGCAGACGTTTGTCATGACCATGCTGGCCAAATTCCCAGGATTCTTGCCGGAGTATCTTGCCGCATTGTCGGTGCAGCTTGAGCCGCAGCCGGTGTTCCGTTGGTTCTGCGTGGCCTCTCTGGTGCAAAAATTATTGTCTTGCTCATTGGACGCGGTTGCGATCGGTATGCCTGAGGCAAAGAGCGGAGAGGAACTTCCGTCGTGGTGTAGTCCGCAAAACCTGGCAGCCCGACTTATCGCGCCGGGTAGTTTTCGCAAGGAGCTTTCGCGCGGTATTCAGCATGGAAACAACCTGGTCATTTACTCGTCGTTGGGCATTATGGAGGCTATGTTGCAGCGTTATGTGTGTCTGGCGCCGTCATTCAAGCAAGCGGAAGTGGTTTCTGACGTGCAATCAGAGCTTCGCTTCTTGCTTCCTAGTCCTGAAGCACTTGTATCGCTACTGTTGAAACTCTGCGCTTCGCAGCAGCGGACGACCGCGCTTATTTACGTGCGCGCGCTCACGGTTTTCCGTCTGTACCTGGAGTGCATTCCCCAAGCGATGCGCGAGGTCAAAGTTGACTTTACCAAGACACTGGCGTGGCGTTATCTCGATGCAAAAGTTGCTGACGGTGGTGAAGAGACCATGCCAGCGCCCATGCGGAGTCTTATTGTCGCCGAGATGCTTCGCTTCCTGCTTGTCGTGGATGCTTCACGACTGCGGTTTCTGTTTGCCAACACAGGCAATTCTAGTCAGTCGAAGCTACTGCAAATGTTGGTTTTGTATGTTTCTACTCCAAGTCAAGTAGTGCAGGAGTTGACCGCGCGTGTTCTTCACCGAACACTACTCGCTTCGGATGTTTTTGGCCAGGACTCGCACGATTTCGGTCGTGCCAACGAAGAGGTTACGTTTTGGCTCGAGAGTTTGCGTGCAAGTGGCGACGTGGCCTGTGCTGGGTTCATGGAGCAACTGATGCGTCTAGTGATGGATGACCCACTCGTGTATGTTGCGATTGGGAGCCGCGTATTGACAGGAACGTTCACATCGTCGTCCTTGAGTCCAATGACGATAGCGCTTGTGGTATTCCTCAACTCTCGAGCCGCGAAAGAAGCTACGTCTTCCAGTGTGGATATGTCATTGTACCGTACCGATTCCCGCGCTGTAACGTTTGCTGTGCGTGTTCTGCTAGCTCTTTTGCCGACTAGCAAACATCCGCAGCAACTGGTCAAGCTGATTGCGGAAGATGATCTCTCGATTGACGCAACAACTGAACAAAAGCAATTGGCAAAAGATGCCAACAGTGATGGAAAGAAAAGAAAGAGAAAAGCAGATTCTGATGTATCTGGAAGTGACCCTTACTTGTGGTTGAAGACTCAATGTGAAGCAATAGCGTCAGGAAGCAGCGCATTTTACGAGCTTCTTTCACCGAAGAAAAGGCGAAAGCAACGAGCACCAAATGGCATCACTTTGGTGAACCGAGTGCCTTTACTTCTGCGCTGACTGCATTGACACCTGTTAATTTTACAGCTTCCTGGGAAGAAATTGTCGACAATTGCGCTGAAGTGGCCGAGTCGTTTGACTTGGTATTCCACTATCTGTCAGCAAGAGGCGATGTGGATATTCTTTCATTGTTGGCTACTACGGCGCAGTCGTCGACAAAGAAAAAGGCAACCAGTAAATCTCTCAAGGTGATGGAGTTCCTCAAGAAGCTCCCGACACAGTTAGTCCTCCAGCATGTTCTCTTCAGTGTTCCCAGCAAGTCTTTCGATGAACAACACTCGATGATTGCGAATCTGACCAGCGTCATCAAACGAAAAATCAGTAGCAACAACTTAGCTGCGGATGAGGCTGCCCGCATGTGCGAGCAAGTGCTCTTCTTCTTGTCGCCGAGCCAACATGGATTTTCAGACCACGGACACGAACAATTGTGCGAAGTGTTGGTATTGTTGCTGACTGTCGTCATCATCTCGATTGACCCGAGTAACACGTCGACATCAGCAGTGGTCTTGCGTATCTTTTACAAATTGCGAGCTGTTGCGACTGATACTTCAAGTGACCTGCTGCGCCAGAAACTCTTGGCTGCGGAAATCGTGGCTTTGCGATTGTACTCAGCAAAGCTGCCTGATACACCACTGAAATCGTTATGCGAATTGAGCGGCTTGTTTCAGCGTGCTGGCGTGCCAGTTATGGCTGTTTTGAGTTTGCGCACCCCAGCCAATGTATGCGTCACGGTGCTCGACAAGTTATTGCAGCAATTCAGTTCAACCTCGACCAACGCACCTCATGTGGTACTTATCCAACGCGTGCTGCTAGCCTTGGGAGAAACCAAGAAAGAATACGGCTCTTTTGCGGATTACAAGCGCTCGAAGATGTTGACCCGAAAGTTATGGCAACTTTTGACTAGCCAAAGCGATGCACGGCCGACGGCATGCTTCACGACTGGATTCACAGTTTTGGGTGAACTTGGTGGCATTGATGCAGCCACGGCAGTTGGGGCGATTGAGAGCTCGCTAGTGCCTCTGGTTGCACGAAGTGCTGAAGCCAGCGTAGATGATAATTACGCGAGCAGCTGCACGGACGTGCTCCGTGCGATTGTCACCGCAATTCAGGGCGATAATGCTGCGACGGCTTTCCCAGTTGCATTCGAGAAGCAGCTCCTTCAGCACTTGCAGCGCGAAAATGACGAGCGCATTCGATGTGCGTTAGTGGGAGCGTTGTACAACGTGTTTACACGTATTGCGAGTCCTGCGCTACGACAATTTTCAGCAGAGCTCCTTCCAGGGTGCTGTGAACGTGTATTGTTACCTTCCCCAGCTAATCGTGACGCTGAGCTCGCGCTATTGAAGCACATGGCTGTGGACGATTTTGCTGCAGTTGATGCCATCACGTTATCTGCTTCTGCCGGTGCAATCGTGAAGAAGCTTGCGAAATCTAAGCTAAATGGCGAACTGTCGACTACGCAGTTGCTTGGGCTGCTCCTGCTGTCTCGTACAGAAGCGGTTGACAGCTCGATTGGGAACTTGCTACCCGTTCTTTTACGCACAGCACTTCATGTGATGCAAAGTGGCTCTACTGATTTTTCCCGCTTCGACGCGGTCACGGTACTTGTTGCAAATGCTGCTAAACGTTTGGAGCTGCAAGATCAAGGCACCAAAAATACTATCTTGAACATTGTGTTGCCGGTATTTGCCGAGGCGCGAGAAGTGGTCGAAGGGAGCGGATCGAATGGGCCTGTGTTTGTGACGTTTGTGAGCTTGACGGCAGCGCTGTTGCGTCTTGTGGGACATGATGCCCATGAGCTGGGCTATGACTTTACTGCGCAGTTGGATGCTATCGTCAAAAGCCCGAATTTTATGGAGAACTTACAGGGCACATCAAACTCGAGTGTGAAGCTGTTGACCGTTCAGGTAATTGCGCGTCTTGCTCGCATCACTGGCAACTATACACGGGCGTTGCTACAGTTGCTGCTCAGCGCGTATTCAATGTCTCTTTCAACGTTCGATCGCAGTCTGCGCGTGCTCTTCCAAGATTTCGAGACCCACGGAGAGCTTTCACTCGCGAGCATGGGCTTTCGCTTTGGTGCGTCATCTACAGCGTTGCCAGCTAAGGACACGTCGCATAATGATCTGGTTGACGACTCGGCCTGGCTGCTTGGTGGCGGAATTGAACAAAGTCGTGTCCGAGCTACAATTGAGTACTTTCCCTTGACCGCGAAATTTCCACAGCGAGCGATGCTGCTCTGTTGGATATTGGTGGGTTGTCTGTTGATGAAAAAAGGAGGACAGCGATCAATCCGCCATGGAGATTGGTCAAGACGGGAAAGCTGAAGCGTATGACCCCGCGTTTCTGTTGCCAATGCTGTCGCACTTCATCTCTTCGTCCGACTTGCCTGATGCTGGTATTGTTCAGCAAGGTTTGTTAGGTGTAGCAATTCGTGCTACGTCGTCCAGCGCTGCAAGCATTCGCTCGTACGCTTATGGCATCCTTGCACATCTGCACGAGTCTCTGCAAGCTACTGCTGAAGCAACAAACGATTTCAAGGCCGGGCGTCAAGTGCATCTGCTGTTGGATGTTTTCCGCCGAGCTGTAGAAGAGCCTCTCGAAGAGGTGCCCTCTGTGCTGACGGTGTTTTTGAACGACGCCCTTGCCGTGCTGATGCGACCCACCCATGTGCTGTATCCGCAAGTGAACCACTTCTTGTTGGCTCGCCCTGCGATGGACCTGGGCGACGTGCCGATGTTCTATTCACTGTTTAACAGTCGAGCGCCGCTGAATTTCCGCCAAGAGCGCTCGTGGCTGCTGCATACACTGCGCCGGGGAGTTCGACGTGACGATGATGTCTCTCTGCTGATCCGCCGTCACGTGCTCCCGATGCTGCTGAGCTTTTTCACGTCTGAATTGGCTGATACACATACGCAGCCACTGATCACGAGCATCCTACTGGAGACGTTGCGGACACCTTCAGGTGGAGTTTACCTGCTGACAAAGGCAGCATTGCTGGAATGGATCGCGGCGCAGTTCGTCAAGCAAACAGTTATCGCTGGGTCGACTTCGTCGCGCAAGGAGAAGCCTTCGGTGCGCGGAGCATCGCCGACTCTGCTACTCCCACTCGTGTCGCTTTTTGAAGAGGCGCTACAGGACAATGTGTGGGGCGATCTCGATGCTACGCAGCAGCATGCGGCCGCGCTGCAGGTTTCGAATGCATTTGCAGCGCTCCATGCCGCAGCTTCGGCTCGTCGCTCAAACGCGAGCAGTGACCGTGTGATCATGGCCAAGGTTGCAGTTTTGGCGCAGCTCGTTCTACGCCGAGCAGGATTAGTTTGTTCGCTTGTCGTTCTTGAGAAGGCCTTGGAATCTGTTCAGCAGACCCATGTACCGACCACTGCAGCGTTGGAATCTGCCGAACTGGTGGCTGGAAGCCTAACAAGTTGGCTAGTGCAGCAACGTCATGCCGAGGCCCAAAAGAACCGCTTTTCGGACTGGGCGCGTGTCATCCGCCAGGCAGCTACCATTCTCGCACCGTGTATTGACACAGCTCAAGTGGCTGGGAGTATCTCGCTCGATCACCAGCAGCGTGCTAGGATTGCGTTCAACCACATGAAGGTCGTTCTGGACGAGCTACCAACTCTCAAGCAACTCGTATTGGCACCTCAGAGTGACGCCAATACCACGTACGCTCCAGCATTTCTATAGACCATGATAGACGTTAACAATGAACAGGAAAGCGCAAGCTTCGCGACTTATAAAAAAAGTAGCGGGATGCAAGTTTGGAATAAGATGATTGCGAATGCCACTTTCGACGCAAACAAACCATGGATTATGAACAATATTTGAATCCTTGATGCACTTTACTCGGCGAAAACTTGCCATCATAGAAAGAGAGAGAAAGAGAGAGAAAGAGAGCAAGAAATAGAGAAAGTTCCATCTCGACGGTTCGTGCCAAATCACCTATCTGGCACAATCGACATGCAAAGAAAACAAACTCACACTACTATACTTTAACCGATACACCAAGTACTTTCCGTACGTACAAAACAAAAAGAACACACAGCACCATACTCAATGTGCTATGCTGTTGTTGAACGTGTTTTCGGCCAGAACGTTGCAATGACAGCCGAAGATCTGCGTCCGATCATGAGATCACTGCTGTTGCCTCTCTACATACCCATGGGCCTCAGCTCAATTGTGGCAGACCAGTCACTTCATAATTTGCCCCAGACCACCCACACCAGCCTCCAAGTTCTCCCCATGCGTCTACTGTGCTACGTCTTCTTGCTGATTGCGATCATCTTTGCCACCTCCTCCACTGCGACGGCAACCAAAGACCTCGAATTGACGTTGGCAGACATCAAAATTCTGAACCGATTCGCCGTTGACATCGACAAGCGAACCCTGCGATCTACCAAGACCGATGACGAGCTGACGGCCGACGACGAGGAGCGAGCTGGTTTCAAGCTCCCATCGAGTCTCTCCAAGATGATGACTGGGGTCTCGACCGGGGCTGGTAAGCTCTCCCAGAGCACTCTGAATGGTACTTTCAGGACGCTGAACAAGTTCAAGATCAAGCCCTCAACGCTGCAGTCCAAGTTCAAAATCACAGAGAAGAGCAAGAGCTACGGTTTCTTGCTGAAGTACACCCAGTTCTGGAACAAGGCACATGGAGTTGCATAAACCTCGGGAAGGCTGTCCAACTTCGTCAAGACCAAAGTAGAAGAGTTCACTTTCGTTACATGTAAAATATATCGTTTGCAGTTCTTTCGCGACAGTTTGAAAGTTACTTCGTTGCGGAACACCCCAAAATGAAATCGACACAAGCTCCACAATTTCTTTTCGCCTTCAATTCCGCAGTCAATTTGAGCCTTTCGGGGAACTGCTGCGACTCGCTCATCAGGAAACAGATCAAACGCGCATTGCCAGGAAGTTCCAGCCGCCGTCTCAGCTTTTCAACGTAGGCATCTGTCCGGATGTGTTTCGTTCTCTGATCGAGATTGACAACGCTTTCTTCACAGTCTCCACCATTGATGACAACAAGGCCACCAGCCGTCCAGTCAAGCTTTCCTGATTCGATCGGATGTTGTGAAATCGTGTCTGCACCACTTGTTCCCGCACACTGCATCACCTTCGACGGAGCAATTTCACCAAAACATCACATGTGTTACTATTGAGCGCTGAAGAACCAGTAGCGCATTATTTCTCAGTGCATAAAAGAAATTTCGTTGGACGTAGCAACCAGTAAAGCGGTCGCTGGCAGCCAAAATTTCTTCTCCAGATCTCCCGTTTGGCGCTTTTATATTCTCTTGCTTCACACCGTCCTTGTCTCCGCTACCTTCCTCTTTGCTAAGTACAGGCGCAACTGTCTGGCGTCGCACGTGGACCAAGCGGCCTGGATCGATGACGACGGAAAAAGGTTCATCCTTATCGCCCACTCCCGCGCACATCAGCTCCATCTTTGGGAACTGGGAACTTGTCCCCGTCAAATAGAAAACGACAGCATGTGCCTCCGACGAGCTAAGCTAACCAACACCAGATCCTTTGTGACGGAGTGGCAACACAAAGTGTCTTGTTAATGCTTCATAATTTCTTAGCCTAGCAACCCTCATGAAGTGATCGATTTTACTTAAAGACAGTCGCGCATCTTCTTTGCTTTCTCCAGTTACCGCAAATGTTGCCCAACCCGGAGATTCCACATCCTCATCTAAGAATGTTGAGAGAGAATTTTGCTGCCTTGTCAACAGCACCTGACCGATCAACCAAACAGAACTGTAAACTCTCGTCTTCCGAGATACGAGGCGCGAGTTAGTGACATGTTTGTCGAGCATGTCATCTTCCAAGAACTTGAGAAGTTTATCGATCAGGTAAACATCCACTTCAGGACCTCACGGAACAGGGATCAAGGCTGAAGGAAATTCCACCAGCATGTGGATCATCCCAGTCTTCGGGGGATCGGCAAACACAGTACCAATTTCTTGTAATGAACTAAGGGCACCGGTGGCTTTTAGTTTCGTATATCCTTTGACGTAGCATTCAGAGAGGCGGTCGCTCATAGCCAAGAATCCTCTTCCAATTCACGTCCACCTCCATCTTCGGTCTAGTCAACGAGTTTCGAAGTGTGTCAATGGTCCGGGTCCATCAAATATGAAGCGTATATAACGTTTAGTCGACGTCGTGATATTCCCGAGCATGTGCGAAGCTTGGAAATGTTCGACGCCGCATTTTGTCCAGCTCCAAGCGCAAGTACTCGATCTCATCCGTTTGAGCTTTTGCCAAGTCCACGAGTTTACGTCGCACTGCGATTGCTTTCAGTCTTGCCGCATTTCCTCGGGCGCCTCCTCCTTCAGCAGATTGTTGCCGTCTGGCGGCACTAGTGCGACTCGCCAGAATGTCTTCGCGAATTTGCACCTGGGACTCGAGCTGAGCAACTTGTTGCTGGAAGCTCCGGTTTTCACGTTCACGGTCGTGTAGTTGGCGCTCCAAGTGGCTTCCTGTTTTCTCGAGCTTGAGTAAGGAGGTCTGGTGGTGTCGACTCAAGTGAGTCAGTTTGGCTTCCAGCATCGCTGCTTCTCGTTTCTGTTTGTGCGAAGTATCCCCAGTGTGGAAAAGTTCCTGCAGATCTTTAGTGACGCGAAGCAATTGGATGTCCGTGTAGCGTTCGTCCATGTCACGTGCTTGTAATTCCAATAGCGCGTGTTCCCATTCCATGACGTTGATGTTTTTACGAAAGTCTTTGATACGTCCAAGGATGCCGACCTGGTCTTTGCCGTGAAGTTGGATCACGTCGTTTAGTGCTTCGACACTAGTTCGAGCGACGAGTAAGGCGTCGTCTCCGCTGCTGCCCACGGGGTCTCGTCTTGCCCTTGTTTGATCCGCACCAACAACGGTGCGCTCTCAGATAGCGCTTTTCGATGTTGCGTCAGTAAGTGCTGCTCGCGTTGGTGGTGCGTGCGTTCTTGCTGCAATTCCGAGAGTTTAGCTCGCAGCTCATCGCTGACGGTTTTGGCAAGAGCGAGAAGTTCTGCCTTTTCACTGATAGCGTGCTCAGCCAGGATCTTCTTGGTTCGTAAAGCGTTCAACGCTCGCCACACTCGGTCCTCGATGAGCAAGCCTTCCGGTCGATCCGCCACGTAATCCAGTGGGGTTACTACGAATTTGTGGCTCCCTCCCATAAAGCTTCCTCGTTTCGACGGATCATGCGGCTGCGTGTCGAGATGCTGGAACGGGTCGAAGTTGAATTCCGACTCGTACATACTGGCTTTGCTAGGTACCTGCTTTAGGGATGGCGAGCGTGTAAGGTTGCGCGACGACCCTTCTCCAGCGCTTTCGGCAAGTAATCGTTGCTTAGCGGTCGACTTCGTGCGAGTGCTACCGGAGCCCGTTCGCTTCATGGATTCCTGTCCGCGTCCTGAAGGCCCGTCTTTGGAAAACAAAATATCATCGGGTTTACGCTTTCGATAGAGTTCCACGAGTTGCTTTACAAACTCGGGGAGTCCAATTGGCCCGTGCTAGCACTCGGTGTACCTGTAAGCCCACCAGCACTGCCACTATTTTGAACCATCTCTTCCAGCTCACGAACGAAACCTTTTTCAAGCGTCTTGTCTTCTTCGGTAGCGCGATGCCACTCCTCGCGACAAGCTTCAAGTTGCGCTGCGAAGCGGTCGCTTTCGGCTTGAGCTTGAGTCTCTGTTTCTTGTAGGGCATCAGCTTTGCTGTCAAGTTGTCGGGTTTCGAGCTCCAGTTGTTCACGGGTCATGAGTTCATCGGCTAGTCGCAATTGGTAAAGCTCCTGTGCTAACACTGTTCGCCTTGTGGCCATGTATCGATCTCGAAGTGCCCGCAACTTCTCGTCAAATGCTCGACAGAGATCTATCACTTCGCCTCGAGTCTTTCGAAGCTCCAAGTCGAGACTCTTGCGGTATTTCTCACGTTCCTCCTCAAACTTGGCCTGTGCAGCTTCAAACTGCGCCACGAGCTTCTTCTGCTCGGCTGTCATCTCATCGGGAGGTATATTCAGCATCCACGCCTCTTTCACAAGTTCTTGAGCTGCTAGCGGATCCTTTTTCACCTCGAGAGTGCCGTCCATCATGTCGATTAATGCGCGACCACCGACGTCGTCTTTCTTTCGATCTTTTTCCCGTTCTGCTGCTTCAAAAGCCTCTCGCTCACGTTGCTTGCGTCGCTCTGCAGTTTCATAGGGCTGTTGTGTCATCTCCTCTGGAGAGACTTTTAGAATCGAGTCGGCACGTTCCTCCGGCGCCCACTGCGGTCGAAACAGGTCGATCGTACTGCTAGTGTTAAGTTCCGTCGTGATCTCGAGGATGCGAGCGTTCTTGGCTTCGATCTGCTCCATTGTGTTCTCCTTCTGACGCACCAGGTCTTGGAATTCGGTGTTGAAAAGACTCTGCATAGCTCGAGCGTACGAGTCGAGCAGATGCATTTGCACCAGCGCTTGCTTGCGGGTGCATACAGCCGCAGGGTGATACATAAAGGTGAAACTTGGCTGCTTCGCGTAGTCGGAGATTTCTGGAACTGCAGCAGATTCATTCGCTTGCTGCGGATTTGGATGTAATGTGCCAGCGTTCACGACCCACTGCAGATCACTGGGTACAGCCTCTTGGAATCGTTGTCGTGCTGGTGAATTTGCTTCACGGTCTTCTTGCTGTTGATGTGAGAATTCAACGAGGCGTAGCAAAGCCACCTGCTTGGCCAGCTTGTGCTCTTGCGGAGACTGACGTCGCATAGGGAAGTTATGTACAAACAGTGATGCTTGGTGTCGTGAGGTTTGTGTTGACGGTTGTTGCTGTCCGGACAGTGGTGGCTGCTGATTTGCAGAAGTGTTTACCATTGCTGCAGCCGAAGTAGCAGGCGGAGATAACGCGGTAAGGCGAACGCCTGGCACTTCCGTCACGTCCCAAAACTCTCGCTTCATCCGCTCGCGGACGATAGCCATACGTGCCAAATCTCGAGCGATCCTTCACGCACTCGCTGTGCTCGGGTTGCATGCTGACTCAGAAGGTTGTCTCTCCAAGCAACATTCAGCACGAACTCGTCCCGAGCGAGACGTTCGTTCTCAGGAAGGAGTTCGTTTTCGGCAAGCATAATCTTGAGTCGTCCTTCTAGTTCTCGAAGTTTGGTGCGCGTGCCGTCCTTCCCACGATCGAATCGGTCACGAGCAGCAGCAGCCTCAGCACGAGTTCTAGCTTCAAGAAACGCTGTGCACTCTTGTTCTCTCTCAGGTTGAAAAACATCGTCGTATTTCGCATTGGAGACGACGTTCATGAAGAGTGGATTCATGGTTGGATCGGAGCCTTGAAAGCCACCGGAAAGAGTATCACCAAGTAGCTCTGCAGATAGTCGGATATCCATGACAAATACACAGCCGTCGGCACCAGTCGATATGAGCTGGATGTTGGCTCCGAGGTCGCTCTCGGAATTAATACCTCCTTTTGACACACAAACCTCAGCGTTGTAACAGGTCCGCCATGTGTGACTAGAGTGCGCTTTTGGTGGCCTGGATATCATCAAGGTCGTCGCTGTGAGAAGTAGATTCCTTAGCGTCGTCGTTATCTCCTGAAGGCTTGGTATACCTTCGCGAGTTCGCTATCGACAGAAGAGTAATTGTCCACAAGGTGACAGTGCCATCCATTCCACCAGTGACTAAAAGTTCGACGCCTTCCTCAAGTGCACGTGGAAACACCGCAACTGCAGAAACCCCACGAGCATGAGCGCGCTTCGTCAGCACTTTGGAAAGAATCGTAATCTCCTCAGTCGATTCTCGTAGGACGTCTCGGTATTTCAGTAACGTTAGCTCCTGACGACCTGGAGATGTTGCGATCATCATACTACTTGGAGTACTGACCAGAAAACGTAGGCGTGCACATAATGGCAGCACAGCTTCTCCAAAAGCAACCACTTTTGGGACTATCTGCAGTGCACTGCTGGGAGAACTGTCCTTACCTCCCCTGCACTCCCTAACGAATCATCCTGCGGTGGTGCTTGATATCGCGCAGAGTAAAACAATCCACGGGAAGAAAAGCACGTAAGAGTGAGCGAACTGCTGGCACTGCCACTCGAAGCATTCCACTGAATATCCACCACTCGCTCGGTCGGTTCTTGCAACGTGAAATAGGCTTGTACGGGGAATCGCTTCTCATGGTCCATGGACAGCAGCAGCACTACGTTAGTGTGCGTCGATGAGACCATGACGATTGCTTGTGTGGGGTGGATCGATACGAGGTCAACCGGTGCATCAGTCGGTAGTAATTGTGCCGAGTGTTGCGGTAAAACCTCTAGCTGGCCTCCACCACCAACCGTTTTCGCGACAACTATCACTCGTAATCTGCCAAGATGGTCGCCAGCAAAAGCAATTGGGTCTCCTGGACGAGCTGCCAATGCTGCTATGACAACTGACGGAGGTAAGGAATTAGCAGTCGGAGCAGTATCGTTCACTGTAGCACCGGCTGTCGCAGGTCGTGAATTAGGAGCCGAAGTAGCCCCCGTCATCGATGGGTCTTGGGCGAAAAGCGCCGCCACGTTGATCTCAGCAGCCAGTCGGAAGTCTCGTAGACTCCAAAATGAAAGATTTCCACTCATACCTCCAGCTGCAATCAATGCGTCGGCAGTAAATACACCGCCAAACGGAGTCAACACTGTACAGTCACAGGTAGGTCCAGTCGTAAAGCTCGCGCATGGAACGACTAATTGGTTGTCGTTGTCGTTGCCGCCTCGCTCGGACCCTCTACTCACAGCTCGAGAGTGACTACCGTCGTCGTCGTCGTTCTCGACATCATCGTCATCGTCCTGCAAGACACTCGTGCGAACCTCGAAGATTTTCCCACTGCGAGTGCCCACGTACGCCTTTGAATACGTAGGCGTTGGAGCCATGACCGTCACTGTCGTATTCGTCAAGTCACCTGGCAGAACTCCAGTGCTCAGCAGTTCCCAACTGACACTTTGAAGCCAAGCAAGAGCACCGTCAGCATAAGCAACGGCGACGATCTCCGTCGTCGCCACAATCCCCACGATCGGGCAGCGATCCGGCCGAGCCGCAGTTTTAACTTGCTGTGCAACTTGAGCTTCTGAGACGTCAACAAGCATTAAGTCTCCAGCCTGATTCGCGACAAGGAGGTGGCTTTGAGGAAGCCAGGCGTGGCAGCAAAATTGATGTCGCTTTTCTTCCCATTCGATTTGCTCCGGACTAGAGTTCTGTCCGACATGAGTGTTCATCACTGCCAGCGTCACGGACTCAGACCGAAGCAAGCTTGAAGCTGCAGACTTCCCACTGTACACTTTCAACACCTGAAGTCCGTTGTCCCCACCGACGATAAACTGATCAACATTTGTTGGATCAAATGACGCGAAGTGAGGTGAGCCACAAACACTCGACTGTTCACACCCAGGGACTGGAACTTGAGTGTCGACATCCCACACAGTTAGCAACGGAGACCGAGCTGTGTCAGACTTGGTGGTATCACTGGAGTCCTTTTCGGTGGGAGGAGCAGGGCGGATGCTCAGCAGTCGATGACCACACCGCGAAAACTTGATCAGCGAGTACTCGAAAAGTTGGCCTTGACCATTGGGCAGCTCGAGCTTCCCTTTAAGTTTCTTGTCCGGGTACGAGTACAGATCAATGGAGACTGCTGGCTCACGAGTTGCAATCGCGAATGTTGCAGACTTCCAGCTGACGTCAAACGCCACGATCTTCCGCGGCTGTGGACGGACTAGAAAATGTTGTTCACGCGTGGTGGTCGAAGTGAAGGTCAGCGTGTGGCCGCACACATACACCAACGTGTTTTCGTCAGCCAGTTGCAAAGGAGGAGAATCGCCAGCACCTCCATCATAGCCAAAGACGTGCCGAACGGTAGCGTCGACCGACATCTCCCACCCACAAGGAATGGAATCTTGCACTGATGATGAACGGTCGGGATGAACGAAACTTGTTTTTATGGATCTACTAGCTGCTCTGCGCATCAAGTTGCTGGAAATCTGCCAGTAAAATGGAGCTGTCGAGTCTTTTGGTTTCCGCTTTGGATGGTCGGAAGGGTTGGTTTCTGCTGCAATTTCAGCGGTGTCGTTCATGTCGACCATCGCATCAGCCTCCAGCATCAGGTCGCTGGAATCGATGCTGCTACCTCCGCCATCGCTATAGACATCGTTAGATAGAGATCTGTCGGAATCAGGTCGACTTGTCCGAGCAGAAGCGCGACGTTCTAGATCATTAGACCCCAACGGAGAATTTAAAGCGACCTCGTCTTGCTCAAACGGTGATTGGTCTGGTGAGATGCTTGACGCATTAATACGTCCGCTTTCAATGAAACCTTCCCCCACGCGTGTTTGATGCGATAGTCTCTTCCTCGTTAGCTTTAGCTGATACTTCTGTGTTTCCTTGTCCGTCTGCAGCAAAGTTGCTAGTCTCCTCAATACCATTTCCTGGGGTCATCGATTCTTTGGTTGAAGTCGCCGTTTCCAATTGAGCGAGTATTTCGTCGAGAGAAGAACGAACGTCATCAAACACCTCTACACTTGTTGGCGTGGGAGCAACGTCAACTCGTGCAGTAATGACATGGTTCCCAGTAGATTTCTCAACCTCGTGTCGGTGGTCATCAAGTAAAAGCGAATCACTTTCTTGCCGCAAAACCTCTCCGTTATTTGCGATAACGGATGATGTGTCCTCGTCACCGAGAGTTGATTCCTTTGTTGTAACTACCATTTCGGTAAGCGCGTTCAAAACGGTACTGACGATGGAAAAATAGGGGTCAAAAGCCGTGGACATGGACCGTAGAGGAGGCTGTGAAGTCGTCAGAAAACCATCAATTTCACCCGCTTCGGGGTGCGGCGTTTGAGATGGCTCTGTTGTCCTCGAGTCCGGTAGCGAATCCTTAGCTGAGTTCACCGCAGTAGTTCCGACGACTCTGTCGATAGCATCCGTGAGTAGGCTCAGAATTTCTGCGTCTTCATCACAAGCGATACTTGGATCGTCGTCGCCACTAATTTCATTCGATTCAACTGGAATGCTTTCATCTCCGTCAGGGATATCAGCATTAAAGAAATCGTGGACGTTGTCAATATCGACACGCGGAGACACTCTTAGCGACTGAACACTACTCAACCGGTGTTGTCTTCCCCTCCACGCAGCTTGAATGCAGATAGACGCTTCAATTTTCGCGATCAGCAGATCTTGTCGCTCTCGTTCGTTCCTGAGCCAAGTCCGAGTCTGTCTTCTCTTCCAAGCTGACTGTATGCAAAGCACAGCTTCGAGTTGCTCAATAAAAGTTGAGCGCTGCTTGCTAGCTCGTCTCCACCACCGTTGCAGCTTCAGAGACCTCTGCCTCAGTCTGTTGTAGTGCCATCGCAATGCCCACCCTAACAGAGTGCCTTTCAAAGCGGCCGTTGCATCTCGAACTTGACTGACTTGCCGAAATGCAAGTCGCTGTCGAATCCAGCACTGAAGTCTTAGAATCGCTAGCTTCTGTTGCTGCCAGGTACTCGATGCTAGCAACCGCCGTGCGTTCTTTTGGAGAATTGTTGCTGAGACGGCGCATGCTTCTTGCAGCAGTACTTGTTCCTTGCGGTGCACATGGTATCGAATGAATCTCTGGAGCGCTGAGGCCGCACGGCTCTGCTGCTTTGCTATTGCATCCAATTGTTTCAGCACTCGCAACTTCTTCATCGCTTTCAAACGCCGCACCATACACTGGATAGTGATAGCAGCATTGGCACGGTGGAGTTTGAGTCCATGGTAGCGCTTCTGCTCCAATTTGGAGCGAACAGTTGACTGTAGCACGATCGACGCGTTATTGTGCTTTAGCCGAGTGGCTTCTCTTTCTTCGAGCTGCTGCTGCTGCCTTTCAATCGTTTGTTTCATCCACTTAGCCTTGGTTTGCTCTTGGATGAGGTCATTCTGGTGCTTGAGGTGTAGTTGCTGATATGACCGCATCAAAGCTTGACGGTCGGCTGCCAATTCCGCGTAGCGTTTACGCTCGATAGAAAGTAGTGATTCCAGCGAAGCCACTTGCTGATGGAGCCGAATTTGCTCCTGGGCTGAGTGATGAAGCTTCAACAAATTTTCGTGTGGGTAAGTCAATAACTCCTGGTTCCCATAACTCTTTTGAGAGTGACTGGTGTTGCAACGGTTGGCTGATTTTGCACCTCTGTTTGGTTGGAGTCTTGCGATGTTTCTCGCCGACATGGATCCTCTCTCTGCTTCCTCCTCAACTCCTTCACTTGCTCCGGGATTTCCTCCACATGAAGTCCATTTTCCTTACTATTTGATGCAGTGACATACATTTGCTGTTGTCGCTGTTGTAGGAATCGCAGATATTCTGTCCACTCGATTTCCTTTATCAAAAACACATTAGGAAAAGGCCGTTGGTAGTGAAAGTTATCAAGCATTACGTACACCGTCGCAGTTCGTATCTATCGAAGAGAATAGGACTGAAACTTGCCCTGGCGTGGGCGTTGTTTTGGACATCTGTTCACAATTATCATTGTTCTCAGCAAAGAGCAGATGCAACAGTTTTTGTCCGTCCGAAGTTTCCGTCATCTCTGGGTAAATAAAACAACGATTAGTCCGTGTGATTAGCGAAAGAAATGCCGCCTTACCTTCCACGTGATGAAGGAACACATCCATAAATTCATTCCGGTCGATGACGCCGTTGCCGTTTTCATCCAATAAGTAAAATAACTTCTTCCAGATCGCAAACGTCTCGGCGGAAGCTACTCTGCTCGAAGTTGTCGACAGTCCAATGCTGTCCTGAATAGTGACTGGATCCTGTGCTCGGTCAAACCCAAGCTGAATACTAGTGATGCCTGCTGTCCGTGTACGATCTCTTTTGTCCATGAACTCGCACCAGGTAAACGTTTTTCGCGAACTCTCCGTGCCATTACTTGGGTGTAGAGAGCATCGTTCTGCTGCCCACAAAATGTCAAACGTGAACACACCAAAGCAAATCTCGCCCAAAGTTTTAGCCACGCCGACCCATTGAATGGAAAACTCTGGCAGTGCTGTAGCTTTTTCATCAAGTCTTGAATTAACTGGAAGTCGTAACTGTTTGCCACATTGCTGAAGATCGGAAGAACAACTCGGAGATACATTCGTGCTATAAGTCCTTCCGTTAGCGACGCATTTGAAAAAGCTTGTCTCGATGCGTAGTCTTCGCTGAGACTCGGAGAATAAGTGACTTTCTCCAAACTCCATGCAGATTGACCCGGCAAAGGTAGGCACATACGTTATCACAACATGGAGATATGCCTTCATATTCGTGTCATCATATTCCTCCTGAATTTTTAAGATAAGCCAGTGATCCAGTCGCTTAAGCGTCGCGTCCTCAGCACGAGAAAGTAGATCAAGCGTACCCACAAGCGGCAATTTAGATTGTGCCCCAATATGCAATGACACCTGTAGATTTTGCAAACTTCGGGATCCGCTCGTGTTCACAACTGGGAAAACTTCCTCTTCCCACTGCCAACGCTGGTTGTCATTGTGGTTGGTGGATTGCCTAGTACGAAACCGAAATTCATTATCCGAAGCGGTCAGTTCCACATTAGCGCCACCATATTTCCCCAGTTTCAGCATATTTGAGCTTTCGAGAGACGTCGAGTGCTCTAGGACGGCTTCGCTAATGCTGACATAAAATGTTCCTTGCACATTCATCGGTGGGACTTGATTTTGCTGCTCCTGAACCCTTAGGCTGAGCAAAAGCGCATCTTTCGTAGCCTTGACGCCATCACTCTTACTGTCAGTGCAAATGGAGTACCAGCCTTGTTTCTTCCGACGGACTAACCTTTCCATCCAACCAGATCTTAGCGGAACATGAATTCGGCCGTAATAGTTCCCGCTTAAATCACGAACTTTTCCCACTAGAACTGAATTTCGATTCTCAGACAGAATTGCTGCGACTGTGGGGTTGCTAAAATCAATAATTTCTCCAACGTCGGTTTTTCCCGAAGCTGACAGCGATATTATCCCCGTCGTGCCCACTGCCAGATTCTCCGACGTGCCACTGCGATCGGTCATGAGACTAATTTCTATGAACACGGGTTTAGCCAACCCTGACGAGCTATCCGTTTCTGGACTGGAGGATTGCAAATTCCCTCGTACTTGATGGATCACTAGTTCAAGTTGTTCATTCTGGGCGTTTGAAGTCGCGTTCGCTTGCTGGTTGGGTAGAAACTGCATCTCGAACGTAAATATCCCTCTCTTGTAGTAGTACGGCTCTTTTCTCTTTTTGCCCATGACAATGTCTATGAGTCCACACATATTTCCAAACGGAAGCTCCAGCTGCAGTAGATGACTGTCGTTCAGAACTGAGGGGAACATTGGAACAGTCAAATATCCCACGACTTGGTCTTCGCTGGTCTGCTGGGGTGGAGAATCGTTTTCTTCTTTGATCGTCGAGCTGGGTTTGATAGCTTTCTGAAATATCGTGATATAGATGATAGGTGCAGTCACACACTCAACAGGAAGCGTGAGATGCTCGTTCCAAGTCACTGTTTGCCCTTCGCCTATCTCGCGATGCCTGTCGGCATAAGTGATTAGTTGTCATCTACAAGTTATGATAAATGTGACGCACCGGCTAGTCGCGGTCTCTTGTCCAAGAGACAACGACACATAATACGCAGTGAGGCAGTCAGACTTTCTAAAAGCGTTGCCGCTCACCTGCAGCAGATGAAGGCATATATCTCCCTTGACTGGTTGCAGTGGAGGCCTCAAATCGACCACTGGGGTTGATGGCGAATCCACGTTAGCCGAAGCGCGTAAATTCAATTGAACTCGACTGTCTGCGAAAGTATCTTCTGGCTGTCCAGAACTCGGATTAAATGCTAACTGCATGTCAACCGAAACCCATGTTTCGAGCTGTAAAAAGAACGAGCTCAAGTGTAAACAGCCAGTTGCAAACAATGTCGGTGTTGCCGTTCCATTGGTCTGTTGGTTTGTCCTGGATATCAGACGCCGAGCGGTATTCTTCCCAGACAATAGAGATACTTTTGATGCAGCATTCGCCCGCTTCATTTGCTTTTGCGGTTGTGTGTACAACGCAATCTCTAAAGTAGGGAAAGACCGATCTTTCAAGCACCAGCGAATGACAGCGCGTGTTTTGTCGCCAACTTCTGCAATAGTGCCACCAACACCGTCACCAACAGCTTTTGCTGTCAGTTCCGCTTTCCAATTACTCTGTGGGACCATTAAATGCATCATTATCGTATCGCCTTCAGATATATTCGACGGTAAATATCGAGCTTTCAGAATGTCAATGTCAAATCGACACCGCATCTCACCTCTTTGGGAAGGATATGCGATTCCACCCAAGGTAGTCGCAGCAAGAGAAGGATTTTCTTCCGCTTTAAGCTCTTCATCGCAAGGCACTGCACGTAGTGCGAGTACCATCGATCCGCACTTCACATCTTGACGCAGACGTTGTGGGAATAGAGATATATGCTGTTCAAGTGAAGAAAATTGTGCGTTGTCGTGTCCTGCTGTCAGCAATGCCTCTGGTATCCGGAAACTCCCAATTCCAAGTAATTCGTTTCTTTCATGAGCACTAAATCGATAGATCCCCACGAACAGAATCTCCGTAGCCGTATCCATCACTTTAAAAGACACGGTAGGAGCTTCATCAAGTTTTAACGTGGAGCTCCATACGAGTGGCGATATCGTTTGCGCTGGGCTCTTTCCGGCCACACTTGACCAAACTTTCGCTACGCATGCAATATCGTTGCCTTTCCAACCTTCAGCAATGAGATTGATCACTGTCAACGTAAGAACACAGCCTTCAGGCTCGTGCATAACAGTACCCCAACAGTTATTCTCCATCACTAAATCGGACTGCAAGCCGCATCGAAAGTTGGCTATTATTTGGCCGCAAAGGCATTCGTCATCATCCAGAAGTCGGCAGCTGTGTTGAAGATCGACGCCAACGCCAAGCCTCTTCAGCAAGTGAGGCAATGCTAGCCAGAGGGATCCTCGCCATTTCTGTGACCCCTTCGAGCGAATTTCAATGGAAAGCTGAGGGTTCTCGTTCACCAACACGTCGGGAGTCAGTTCAAACAGCATAACAATGGGTCCGCCCTCTCCATCATGTAGCAGCACGCAGGTTTGATCTTTACAGTGCGTCGTCGGCTTTACGAAAGCGTTCGCTACAGCACGTTGAGAATCGCCGCCAGTCAGAATCAGACGACCTCGAGCATTCATTTGCAGTCCTACATTACTGCCAGCAGTTAGGAACTTTGTTCCCGACGTCGAGCAAATCACACTGAGCTTAATCTCCAACAGACTTCCCAGAGAAAAAGATGCAGTTGGCTTCAACTCGGTTCCATGGTTTCTGTCTGAATGAGCTTGCGCGTCTTCTGGTGTATCATCGTCATTTTCTTCTCCTTGGTCGTGAGGTTCATCTGGTGTGTCATCATTGTTTAGTTGTTCTTGCTCTTCAGCAGGATCAAGCGATGGTGGCTCAGTGCCATCATCTGGTGGAGATACGACCGAAGTCATTCATACGTCTCTTCGCGACCGAATAAATGCAGACGGTTTGTTATCGACTATATAAGCAGCACCGATACAACTACAGATATTCCAGGTCTTACTTGCAACTCTCGTGAAAGTCGTATGTCTTCAGGTAGTACTGCCATTGCTGTTCAAGCTCCGTCAACTTGCAAAAGGTGCGTCCACAGCCTGGAATGATCCCTTTCTTCTCGTTCACCAGAATCTGCACGTAGTACTCGCCGTATCTAGCCTTCCGCTCAAACAAGCGGAACTCGACGTTCGCAGCAAATGGAGCCAAAGTCGACGAATGGAATCCGCGAGAAGCAATTTCTTCCTTCGTCGCATTAGCCAGTAGAAGAGATCGGTCGCCGTAGCCTAGCAGCGTCATCAACGGCAGAGTGGTCTCGGCATGCGCCAGGAAAAAGTTCCCAACAAGAGTATTGCTTCCGTTGGCTCTTGCTCGCATAGTGTCGAAGACCTCGCGCAGCAGGAGAGCTGATATCTCGTAGTTGATTCTGTATCCACCGCCGATCCAGTAGAACTGTTCGAGGTCGTCCAGATATTCCAGCGTCCGAATAAAACCTCCTGACATCAGAGAGCACCAGTCGTGCTTCCGGTGATAAAGAGCAATGTCGAAGCTGAACAATAACCGACCGTTAGAAATTAAAAAAGAAGTTAATGGAAAATTACTGTAAACGTACGCGCATGCGGACTGCACAGTCATGAGGTCCTTGGCTGAGAACTCAATCGACTCCGTCTCAAGCCCCAGCGATATCTTCAATTTCTGAGCAATCTTGGACATCATACTCGATTGCTGGAAGTCATACATTTGTTCCTGAGCAGTCTTGTTGTGCTTCACTTCTCGTTGGTATCGCGCACACAGATCGAAGAACCGAAGAAAGAAATCCTATGGCATTGTGGTAGATCAATACTGGGTAGCAAAATCGCCGCAAAAAAATAATGAAAACCGACCTTTTCCTCTGGATACTCAATGTACTCCACCTCATCAGCGTTTTCAAAGAACGCTTTAGAGAATCTACACCGGGAATACAGATTAGTTAATGCAGCAACATTCCCCAAAATGTAATCAAGTCTTGTCAGCTGTACGCGATAGCAGAATCTCTCGTCCTTGCCACATGCGTGTGAGCGACGCGATACTTCTCCTTCGAGTACGTCACTGGCGCAGTGTTCCCACTTTGTTTCAGACTGCGCTTTCCAAGGTGATTCAGTTCGTGCTTCCCCGCTTTCGCTAGATCTCCCTGTACACTCAAATTGTACGGGAGCGAGTAGTTCCTCATCCACGTCGGCAGTTTGTCTTCAAACTGCTGGATCCGTTCCAACAGAGCTTCAATCCCTCGAATGTTCCCACCTGTAGGGTACCTAAAGCAACCATAAACTCGACTAGAACTCCTCTTTATCCTACTGCAAATTGTTCCTACCGGATGCCATGTCGAGCCACAATCTGCGTCTGGATCAGCTCGAGTTCTTGTGGAAACGGCTCTCTATCCACCGAAGCCAGCGCAGGCAGCGCCATCATGGCCCTCATCACTGCAACGTCACTGCCACTGAAGCCTCCGTCACGTTGGTCCCAGTACTTGGTCTTGGTAGCGAACATATGCTCGAAGTTGGGCTGGTCCTCGTCGTAGGCCTCCAAGCCGGAGATGGTCGACACTTCGACCGAGTAGAAGCTCTGCAGCTGCAGCAGCACTGTGATGATCAGCAGCGCAGCGGCGAGCGCGCGCAGCAGCGTGTTGGACACGGGGCGGTCGAGCAGAGACGTCCTGCACGCATCTTTAGCGGTCGTCATGTCTTCTTCTTCAAAAAAAAAAAAAAAAGGGTATCGACTGAGGATTGGGCGAAAACGACATGGGGCAGTTGACGAACGTACTGGTGTGGCAAGTAAGCGGTTCATGCTCGATTTACTACACGAGGGTGTTGAATTTACTCAAACGTGCATCTGCGGTTGAACAATCTGGACGATTTGGTATCGGGTACTTGTAGCTTGTCCGCGCGGTCTTGGTATCGTGACTTAGTTGACACCTTCGTTGCGTGCTCCATTAGTCATCGTCATCGTACTGGAGGGTGAATTCAGGCTCGACCGTGTCGGCGTCGTCGTCGTCCGGTAGGGTCTTGGAACTCGTCGCAGGAGCAGCAGCACCTCCAAACGGCGGTGGCACATTGACACTGCCGACCAAAGTGGGTCCTCGGTTGGCTCCGTACGGAGACGTGGACGACGGGTACACCCCGGGTAGCCTTGCGGCGGTGCCATTAACGCAGGCTGCTGCTGGTCGGTCGGCAGCCGTCGCCCTCCCGGCGACGGTGCAGCGCCGTTAGCATAAGATACGGAAGAATCACCTCCTCTAGTGCCGCGATCACCGAGTGCTTCATTATATACAGCTTGCGGGGCTCCATAAGACCTAGCTTGGTTGGACTGTGTAGTCACCGATGACGCACTGGGAGACAGCTGCCAGCGTCCGCCACCAGACTCATCGTAGCCATCACTCGCGGGGCCTCGTCGCGCAGTCTTGTCGAGTTCCTCTTCACCGTGCGCAAAGCTATAAGAGAGGTCACGAATACAGCAGAGTTGTCGGACCCACAAGGGAAATCCATCATCAGAAAGCCGTCCATTTTGAAAAATGCAAAAGTTAAAGGACGCCGCGCAAGCAAAACACGCAGTGGCGCTAAGGATGGCATAGTACCTGCAGTTATTTCCAAAGCGACATTTCCCCAGCGGGAAGTTGTTACACAGCACAGTTTTGCGCTTAGCTTCCGTGGCCTCGGGGCGAGGTCGGTCAGATTGCTGGCCTTGCGAGTCATGGATGTGCCTGGAAGTAAAGAAGTACAGCAAAAGTTAGTGCATCTCCAAGTGACCAGCGACGACCCATTCAACGTCTCTCAAAACAAAACAAAAAATCGACAAGCAAAAGCCGTACCAGCACTGGTCGCCATAAGTGCATCTGCCCGCGAGGAAATTGCGGCAAATTTCGCCAGAGGTTCCAGGAATTCGGTTGCTACGAGGGTGTGCATTTGCGGGCTTCGATGGTCGTCAGACCTTGTGTATGGAGATCGCTGGGTCACTATGGGCGGTGGTCTTTCGTTTGGTTCTGGTCGGGGGTCCCCACCGGGATCCACGCGCTTTCTTCGCGTCACGGTCATCATCTCTGTCATCAGGGGCTCTACGAACACGACTACTGCCCACCGGCACACCAGGAGCATCGCCCATGATGCCACCGACATCTCTTCGGTCGTACTGCTGCTCATCTCGTCGTCTGTCATCGTATTCTCTGCGTCCGTAATCTCTTTCGGCGTCGTCTGGCTGACGTCGGTCTCTGTCATCACGTGAACGTTCTTCAGGGTAGTCGTGCTCTTCCTTCTTCTGCTTGAGAATGGAGAGCAGCGACGCGATCTTTCCTGGCGAAGTGCGTGGCGTTACATTTCCAGATCGCTCCTCCTAACCAGTAAAAAGAATAGCATAAATAAACCCACGATCATCAGTCCCAATCCACAATAAAGTATACACAATAGTAAATTCTTTACCTGGTCTCCGTGGTAAATGAATTCCTGTCCACCAGCTTCCTCGATCTGCGTTGACGTGTAAATGCCGCGCTTCTGCCACTCCTCGATCACGTGACGGACTTTAGGTTGAAACTGCTCCGGCACTTTCTTGACGGCAGCGATTGTGTCCGCTAGGCGGATGAGGAACCGCCGCACGTAGGCGTCCTTGGGGTCGTTCTTGGCATGGGCCTGTATCAAGCACATGGAACGTTAATCTACCATTAAAAAATAATATTTTATCTAGACAACATACCTGTCTAATGATGGCATCGATGGCATACAGTCCTGTAAGAAAATAATTTAAATAACGTCAATACAGTGCAACCTCAACATCCTCTGGTTTAAACGTTTCCTCACCAGCCAGTCGATGCTCCACCTCCGCCTTCCACAGAAACACCTCAATGTCGTGCACGACGTGTTTATAAAACTGTAGCAACGTGGTAGGATATGTGTTAAAACGTCGCATGAGTCCATATTCACGGATTGAAAACGAACCTTGGCGTAGTGCGCCGCCAGCTTGGCCACGGCGCCGATGCGGCTCTGCGACACGCCCTTGGCGGACGCGAGTCCGTCCAGCGCCTTGTGCAGCGACTCATAGCCCTCCCAGGCGCCCGAGCGCGAGCGGCTCTGGCCCTCGCGGTGCTCGTGGTGGCCCCCATTTAGCACGGATTCTTGACTGGCCAAGCCAGATCTTGCACGGACAATACAAAAACAAGTCATCAATAGAAAAAGACAGATAAAAATGTCGAGAGTGGATTTTCTAGGCAAAAAGCGTTCATTTTTAGACAAAAAACGCTTTATATAATTTATTCATTATTATTATAGGGCAACAAAAAGACTACACTAGTGTATCTTGTCATAACTGATAGTTGCCGTTGCTCGCCTTACTCCCCGGAAAGTGCGTTCATGACGCCTATGTCTTTCGTTATTCAGCTTGGCGAGCACGACGCCGTGTATTTTAAAGTTAATTCAGCCGTCTCTATGATCCTGTGACAATTTTGCCCTTCAAGCCGCTAACTGAGATGGAGTCGCTCAAGCGGGGATTGGTGACACCGTTTTCTTCGACTACGTTCGGCGAACGACCCCCGCCTCAAGCGCTTCGTTAAAGCTAATGCTGAGTTAAACTTGATACGAGGTAAGTGACTTGAATGCGACGATACTGTGACGGCGAAGATGTATCTAACCTACTATCAAGTGGTGAACGATCGTAGCTTCCAACTACAGCTTGGTTTCTGACGGATTACTACGTCATGGTACAGAGCGTGGCTAAACTTTCCTAAACTGGGCTACAAAATGTAGATGTGCGACAAGGTGATGATATTTATCATCTCCAAATCTCAGAAGGTTTTCTTGGCGACCGGGAATACAAATCTGGTCGTGGCGTACATCGTAGAAATCAGGTCTTTGCGGGGCATGGGCAAGACAAGAATCGACGAACCATAGACCAATCCGACCGGACCAAGCACTTTCTCAAGTTTGGCGCTCCGTCACGTCGGGCTGTATTGTAGCCGCAACTGACTGCGGCTTCTACTTGTAACCCCCTCGTTATTAAGATCTCTTGGGCGAGATGAGGTAATCAATTGTGGATAATATCTATTAGAGCCACGTGTTTGGCTCGATACTTGGCACTCCTACCCTAGAGGCTCGCCATGTCTTGCGTATTCTTTCGCAAGTGTTATTATTCGAAGTGAGGAAAATGCCCTTGAGTTGACAGTTCCATTTCAGGGAACCTGGAAATTGTAATACGAATACTTATTATCCCTTACTGAAGTAAGGTGCTACCGAAAATTGGTATGCTGTTGATGACTACATGCCGAAGTATATTCTGTCTCAACTAGCAAAATAAATAATGCTGGACGACACCTTTTGGAGTGTCTGCGATCGGTTGGTTCGAAGTACCAGTGAACATATTTCCCGTGTTGCAATGCTTTTTTAAGGCAGGCGCCAAAGAGCGAGAAAAGATTAAACAAGCTGTCACTTGATAAACATATTGTGGCAACTAGCTGAGTTGATGGATCAATAGTCAATATGATTCCAAAAGCCAATAATGCAGGCACATCAAAGTTATATCGGCGTATCAAGCAATGCCAACAATGGAAATGGTTTCTGTCCCGACGTGTATTACTGAGTACAATGCTGCTATGCATGGTGAGTGATCGCTACGATCAGCTTCATAGTCAGTTCTCCTTCCTATTACATTATTATACAAGACATAAGCGATGGTGCTGATATATATATATATATATCGCTCGATCTTTGTTGTACCATGGATACCCCGTGGGACGTAGAGGAGCTGCTTTGACAAGCAGCAATGGAAGGCTTGTAGTCATGACCCTGTGATAACCACGCTACTGTGAGAAGGGTTTGACGGAACCAAATAACTGTGACAAAATTACACAGAGGTGGTGTTATATGGTAGAAGCAGCGCAAACGTTAGAGATAATACTCTTGATGGCAACGATGACGATGTCCGTGCACACCTCGTTGGTAATATTGAAGGGAAGTAGGTGCACGATTTGCGAGTGCGTCGTTTTATCGATTTGAATGCCGTAATGTGACACAAAAAAGCTTCTATAGATTGCTTTGTGTAAAAGAACATTTCCTATTCATATGTCTAAACCACTCTTTTCAACAATCGAAAGTGGAAACAAGCTCAGTCGCGCAATACATAGCTGATACTAATGTCAATACATGTTACCATAGTTTGCGGAGGTTAAAAATCCTGCAATTGCTCACTCTTGTAACGGTTCCTAGATATCTAGTCAGCCTTCATGTCAGCTGAATATCATATGTGTTCTTGGCGCGACATATGAGTCATTAGTAGCTATTGAGTTTGCATCAGGGCCAAGAAGGTCTCATTAGCTGTTTCTGAGTATCGCGCGTTTGGGCAGTGGTGTGGGCTTGAGGTTGCACATCTACGTACTCAACGGTGCAGAGGTTTTTCAAGATAGAAAACTCGCTTCGGGTGGTTGATGCCTTGCAGATGCCGAGGAAAGCTGACTAACAAAGC
Organism: Phytophthora macrochlamydospora; assembly: GCA_011947325.1. Taxonomy (NCBI): domain Eukaryota; phylum Oomycota; class Peronosporomycetes; order Peronosporales; family Peronosporaceae; genus Phytophthora; species Phytophthora macrochlamydospora. The sequence continues at coordinate 1,555,197 of JAAVTH010000037.1, read as the reverse complement.
CTAAGAGATTTCCTTCCAACGCTCGAGAGGTTCGACTCCGTCATGATAGGCCTGCAGAAGGCTGGAACTACTCTTGCGCTGGCTCGTTGTGTATTCGATATGCTACTTGAGGACTTCCCCGAAATGAGCCACCATCTTGCACAAGACGTGAGCATTGTGCATAACGCTCTCTTTGGGTCGGCTGTGGTAAAGATCCAGAACCAAAAGGCGCTCGAGCTTTCGGTACGGGAGCAAATTGTTGCCCGTCCTTTTGAACTGATCACCCGCTCGGAGGACAGAGTGATCTTATGGGGAGAGTCTCGTGGTTATTTTGACCAGCTTGTCGAGCGCAAAAGGCAGAAGCTTTCGCATGTCACTGAATACCGGGACCTAGGCTTCTTGTTGGGTACATCAACTTCAGTGGAGAGGCTTTTCAGTATGGCCAAGACGGTCATGACAGAGCGCAGGCACAGCATGTCTCCAGCGTTGTTTGAAGCGATAATGTTCCTGAAAACAAATCGCTCATTTTGGACGTCGAAAACAGTAGCAGAAGCGATGGAGTCCGTGCGATCAGATGACGAGTAGACGGCTGCAGTTGGGTTTGCAGTATTGTGCCGCAATTAGCCATTGCAGTTTCTGTGGTGTTGCAAAATGTTGTATTCCCATTTCGAGTTCTTGATGCATTCGACCACTGCAGTGAAAGTTTTTACACGGCGTGTAAACCAATACATTTATTCAAAGCACTGGTGTAGATATAGTATCCAGTATTTGCAACAACAACAAAAGGTACAATGCTACAGGGAGAACAAATGTCAGAAACTCGCCACATATTTGCATCGACCTCAATTTGAGTTCGTAGAGGAAATCGATATCCAGCAATTCTTGACGGTCAGAGTAGGCGAAAACTTGGATTTATTGCGATGATAACAGTTTCTTAACTAAACCGCCTCAAACACCAAGCTGCTGCTGAACCCCAGGCAATGGTCTCGGTAGTGACGACAATGCGCACACGTATACCGAGATCGGAAATTTGCGCGTCCAAATGATCATATTAGAGCAAGTAAACCACGCCCTCCATATCCTGGTCGAGGTCCAGTTTTGTCCGCACTATATTCTAATAAAAAAATAAAAAACAAAGAGAAGAAAGCAGCTCCGCTCGGTCGACGTCAACCTTGCCGAGTCGACACCCGTGAAATCCGGCGAGCTTGCAGGTGCAGCTTCAGGTGGCGAGCTTCAACGTTGCTATCTGCTGCTGCAGACGCCAGCTGACGTTAACATCTAGAGTGTTGATTCCTAGTGTCGACCTGGGGATCACAAAGTGTAGGTGGGTAGACTTTCTAACCTCATGGCATTGAAGTCACCGCTGCAGCGGATGGAATACAACCACGATGATATTCAGGCCGGGGAGTAAGAACAATATAAAACCCCCAGTCGCATGGACTAAATCTTGGTGCATATGAATTGTGCCTTTGTCTAGCATGACAATTGAGGGTGGCACTGATCATGGATTGAAAAGCGGGTTGAACAAGTCGTGAAGATATCTGCAACCTTAGCCCGCCCAAAACAATGGTAATATTCATAGTTCATAGCTGACAAAATCGAGGCGAGACTTCCTCTGGAAAATGAAACGCTCACATCAACCAGATGTTGTGGGCAGACCACTATCGACGATGTAGGACAGATATATACAAGTGCGCGATCAAACAATACGTCAAATGAAATTGCGAAAAGCACATATGCCGTATCTTCCGTTCGCGAAGGCTTCATCGACGAACGCAAGTTGGCCCAGCCCATCGTAAAATGTACTGAGGCAATATATAACATCTTGACTCTCACGAGGAAGGCGCTGGCGTTCTTCAGGACTTCGCGGGTTAATCACAGGTGAAAATGTAACGCACGACAAATTGCCCGATAAGCGGATACCGTTAGGAAAGCTAGCTATAATAGCCTTATCAAACACTTCAAAATAGAAGCATGGATGGCTCTTTGGATATTCGGTTACAAACGTACACACAACTTCTGGCCATAGATTCGTCAGACTTCGCTCAGAAAGTTTTAGCAGCGTAGCTACCATACTGAGCTCCGCCTCATAAGAGTACCTCAGGCCAAACGAATTTGGACATCGAGTCTGGAATTCAGAATAGCCGCCAGAGGTGGTGTTATATGAGTTTCGTGAAATCGGACATTGGGGTACAAGCCTTTGTGGTTGCCTTTTTTCGGGTCTTATTTGGATCAGGTCTCGGACTTGATCAGACATGCTTTATGACCAAATCGCAAGACCTGATCGAAACTGGGAGATAAGAGGTCATGACATGACTTGGCACATTTCCTGGACATGTTCAGCTTGATACTTGTAGTTGCACACTTGGCTGTCTTGTGAACGTTACAGTTGACATGCTTGTGGTGGAAAGTGAAGCTGTTTTTGCTCATCTTAGCTACACCTTATAACTACGACTCGCTGTCTGCTTGTCAGGAAGCATCACCTTCTTGGGCAGTGTGTACTTCTCACGACGCCGAGGTGACTTCGCTCGGTTGGCTGGAATGTCGTGAAGTACTTGGATGTGACGACGTGCGAGAGCTTCGACACCAGCCACGAACACAGGAAGGCTAGGGTGTGGCCCGAACGCCCCGTTGAGCTCACGGTTAAAGCGCTCGAGGGATTGTTCGTTCGAGCAACGACTTGCTTTTGCATGCCGTCCACATTCCATAGCTCAGGTCCGTATCGACACACCCACTGCTTGTCGAAGTAACTCCAAAATGTTTCCCATTTGTGGTGAGAGTACGTCAGTCCTTGCGCAACGCACTTCTCTCGGATGAGTTTTCGGACGTAACAAGTTCCCTCAATAGCTACCTTCTCCCTGTCAACCACCGCTAGAATGTCCACACCGCCTGGAGCCATAGCAAGCTTCACTTCAGGCTCAGGAATGCGAAGCCTCTTCATTCGTCTTCCTAACGCTTGCTTGAAGTGGAAAAAGCATCCAGAAACCTTAGCTTTAGGAAACTGTGTCAATACAGCCTTGATCAATCCCGCTTCAAAGTCACAGATCGCCTTAGAGGGTTCAAGCTTCTGATCAGTGGCTTGAATAACGTGGTCAATCACATTCCAATACATGTCCTATTCTTTTGAGCTACAGAGCACGTAAAATGCAGGTAGAAAGCAGTCCGAGGCTTGGTCGCGCACCATAATCACGACGCATTGGTAGAACGGTCGTGGTACGCACCTAAAGGTGCCGTCCACAAACAGAGTAACTCCCTTGTACTTGAGCTGGTCAATGATTTCTGGATGTCCCCACCCAATGAGACGCTCGACCTTCGTTCCTTGGTGAGCGTACATACGATGGAATTGAAAGAAATTCATGGTCGAGCCTTGAACTAGCGACAAAGGCGGGACTTCAACTAGCCCATGCATTGATCCACTAAAATAATCGCGGCGAGTTTTGTACACACGCCGGTGGACCTGCTCTCGAGTCAGCCCTTGCACAGCATCGCCATCCGAAGCGTAAAATTCATCACGGACACGATCCCATACCCGCTCGGCAGATATGGAAAGGTTTTGAAGGACTAAATCGTCTACCGCATCTTTCATTTCGCGCTCAATATTGCGCACGTTTGCCACCACAGGACCTATTTGACAAACGTGTGGGCGGAAATTCGTAAATGCCATGTCCTTCGCCGTAAACTCCACTCGACCTTTGCATTTTCCCTGCGCCGGTAAAAGCTGCAGCGGTATGTGACCTTCTTTGAAGTCGTTCCTGCCTTCGTGTATTGAAATCCGTTCAACCGAATGACTGACTTGAACTCTGTCCTCTCCGGTTCACCATAAATCAATTCATTGAGCGTTGTAGTCGTGGTGTCCGAAACAAACGAGCTTTCAGGGACCAGATGGTCGTTGTCGGCTGCATTGGGCGCCAAGACAGGTGACGGCAGCAGCAGGATCGACAGAGACGAAGTTGGCGATGGTGGAGTCGAGAGAACAGCATGGAGGATCGATGAGGATCCCGACATACTTGCCTGGTGCTCCAGCAGAGATGGTTCATTCGGCGGCGGTTGCAACATCAACATCGGCGATGTTGGCGGAGACGGTGTGGGCGCGCACGTGAACGATGCAGGCATCGTCGACGCCACTGGACGAGATGCCGGACTTGATAGTGGGGATGACGCGGGGCTTGGTGATGGTGACGAAACAGGGCTGGTTGGTGGAGAGGAAGCGGAGCTTGAGGTCGAGGAAGAGTGAGGGCTTGTTAACGGCATCGTCAGCTGACGATTGCGGGGTCGAACTGGTACAGTCGGGTGTGGCAGCTGAGCTGCCTTGCGCTGAGGCCGCATGGGCTTGTTCGACTTGTTCGAGGCAGTGCGCTTAGCCTTGCTCATGGTGAGTTGGATGTTCGTAGCTTCAAGTAGTAAAGTGAAGCAGAAGGACTTGTTCAGCGTGGACGAACAGCAAATGTGATCCAGTCATTAGATCATACAGAAAGTACAGTCTGATCAATTCATAGACCTGACCGAAATAAGACCCGAAAAAATCTTCCGCCTTTGTAATAAGCATACTTTTCTCGCTCAGATATTGGGACGTCATAAGAAACGGGGTAGATTCCAAAAAAGTTAGACGAGTGAAACCACTGATAAGGGTGCAAGGTGGACTAGCACGTCCGTCACTGGTTTACCAAAGAGCTCGATTTACCGCGAAGGCAACATGATGCGCGAATCTTCGTTCGACCAGGAAGACCCGCGTTTTCCTTCATCACCCCAAGCTTCGACTGGCGCGATGGTCGGCAGGTTTCTCGGTGCAACTTCCGCTTTGGCCGCCTTCTTGCTTGTGGTGACAAGCGGATTCGACAACAAGAGTGTTGCAGTTGGGGTCGACACTGTGGCGGCTGCAGTTGTCGATGTCATCAGCCCGCTCTGTTTCGGCACTATGACAATGTACTGGGACCAGCGCAATACATCTCTGGACCTTGCAGCAATGAACACGAGCGCTGATGACGTTCAAGCTTCGGATCTCGAGCTGCTGCAGCTTCAGCAAGTGAGTCGCCACGGAAGCAGGTAATGACAAAACATGTTTGTTGGCGGAGACATTTTGCCACATTTGACCTACTTGATGCTGCAGATTTCCTACCGATAACACGATGGAAGAGATCGCGGATTTACTTCAGCGACTGCAGACCGAATACCAGAATGTCCTCCCACTGTGGCTTCAGGAGTATTCGCTGCCTTACAACTTGTCAGTAGCTGGCGCCTTGTCGGCGACAGGATTCAACGAGCTTGCTGCGTATGGCAAACGCACTCGAGAATCGGTGGGCTCGGCTTTTCCGAAGACGTACAACGCGAGTCTGTTTAAACTTGCGCACACATTCAAGACGCGTACTGGGGACAGCGCCACAGCGTAAGTTTCGTTGAAAACAATGGATACGGATCGTATTCTGACGAAGTTTTCGCTTGCTTTTGACAGCTTCGCCAGCACATTCTTCGACAATCCTACGGACGTCCAGTACATCGAATACGCGAAGGGAAAGGTACGCATTCAAGACTCTGCAACAGAGGCAGCTCTGTACTGCAGCTGACTGAGGTTTCCTTCTGGCTTTCAGGATCGTTTCCTCCGCTTTTACGACGTTTGTGATCGCTACCAATTCGAGGTCAAGCGCAACCCAAGCGCATCCGCTGAGCTCAAGGCGTACGGAAATTCTTCGCAGATGAATGAAAGCACCACGTACCTCAAGACGCGACTGAACCTGCCAACTAACGCTTCTCTTAGTGTCACGGACGTCCGTGCGGCCTTCGCAGCTTGCGCGTAAGTTGCATCACGTAACGTGATGGTCACGTTTGTTTCGACTCGATGGCTTGGAGAGATACTGACTACACGTTCCTATCTTTTAGTTTCGACGTCATGGTCTATGGTGTTACCAACCAGTGGTGCTCGCTCATGGACCAAACGTTTCTCGACCGTCTCGACTACGCAGAAGACCTCGAATCCTTTTACGAACAAGGACCAGGCTTCCAGATCAACTACGAAATGGCTGCGGTCTTGCTGCAAGACGTTTACGCCTACATGAAGAACTTCACTACTGGCGACACGAATATTGTCGGCAATCTACGCTTCGGCCACGCCGAGACGACGATTCCTCTGATGATTCTTCTCGGCTACGGGGATCGCACCAAACTGTTGGCCTCGTGGAGTGACGAGCAGATCGAGTCGCGTGGCTTCCGCACTTCGATTCTCTCACCCACAGCCTCCAACATTGATTTCCGACTGCACAAAAGCAAGAAGGACGGCAAATTCTACGTGTCGGTGTGGATCCAAGAGGTCGTGGCTCCGCTGCCAGGGTGTGACGCAGTGTACTGCGAACTGTCCAAGGTGGAGCAGCTCTGGAGCTACTACCTCAACGAGTACAACTTCAAACGTGACTGCAAGAAGAAGAAGTGACCCAAGCAAGCTCTTGACATGACGCCATCTTAATCAAATAGAACTTCTACTTTTCCTCGACACGCTACCGTGTTGAATCTCCTGCAGAAAAGTGTATCCATCTCCATCTTGAACAGCTCTTTCATCTTATTGGCCGGAGCCACGCATTTAGTCAGTAACTTCAGGAGCTCGTGCCTCGGACGCATCCGGCAGCGAGTTGAGTTGAGTTCATCAAGCCATCCGATGGACTTCGTGTTTGGCGTCAAAGCGGTTCGGTGGTGGTCATCGAACAGATACTCATGCGGCACTTTGCGTTTTGCAAGATATCACGAAGGCAATGCCACCGACGGAGCAGCAGCAGTCCGACTTGGAGCGTGAAGAAGACGACGACCAAATGCTTCAGCCTCTGCAAAATGTCGCTTCATCCGACTGCAAAGACCCGCTACTGCAAACCTCAAGAGCTGACCCCAAGACGCGTTCGACTGTGCTCGACAATGTGGCCCATGTCCTGTTCGTCGTGTCCATCGCCATCTATGTGTGGGGCCAGACCATGTACTTGTCGCCGACCATCCAGATCCACTTCACCAGCTACATCAGTCCCTTCTGGGGGTGCCGTTGACGCCTCCGCCGGCGGGGTCCCCCATCTCAGCGTGGGGCCACTACGAGATGCTCGCGCCGACGATCTTCGTGCTGTTCACGGTGCTGCCTCTACTGGCCAGTCTGCTCTTCTTCGAGTTTGTTCGGGACTACAATGTGCACCGCCACACGGCTCACCGAGTGCTGGCAGTGTCGACTTTGCTGCGTCGTCGACCTCCTCGGTTCACACTCCCTGGATTTGGATGGATGTCGGACTTTTGCTACGGCGAACTGCTGTTCGTGGCCTTCTTGGTGGTCGGCAACGTGGTTTTGTTCGTCGACGGCTGGATCAACCAACGTCGCGTGCTGCCTCTTCCGGGTCAAGAGTACACTTTCAACACGGTGCTGGAGCTCAGCGGCGTCGTTTTCGGCTATAGCTCCGTGTTCAACATGGCGTTCCTCTTCCTACCGTGCACTCGCCACTGCGCCTGGATGGAGTTTTTCAACATTTCGTACGCGAACGGCGTCAAGTATCACCGCTGGCTGGGGATGCTGGCCATCTATGGGGCGATACTTCATGCAATTCCGTTCTACTGGCTGTGGGCTCGACAAGGAGTGCTGGCAGAGAAGGCGCTGCCCTGCTTTGACTGTCAGTTCGACTACTGGCACATTGGCTACCCCAAATGGTTCAACGTGTTCGGTGAGATCTCGCTCTTCTTCATGCTCTTGATCCTCTTCACGTCCCATCCATGGGTGCGTCGCCATCTCTTCGAAACCTTCTACTACGTGCATCATTTGTACATTCCAGCCGTGGTGTTCGCCGTGCTGCATTTCAACGTGATTGTGTGGTGGCTACTCCCGACGTTCGTGCTGTACCTGTCGAGTCGAGCGATCTCGCGGTGGAACTCGATCTTCTCCGTGCAAGTGGAGGAATTTACTCGCCTCCCGGAGGGGCTGGTCAAAATCGTGTTGGCTCGATCGAATACTCGCGAAGGAGGCTTCGACATTGGTCAGTTTATCTACCTCAACGTGCCTGCCATTTCCAAGCTGCAGTGGCATGCTTTCACGATCAGCTCGTCACCTCTCGCTAGTCCAAACACGCTAACCGTTCTTGCGAAATCTCTTGGCGACTGGAGTGAAGACCTCGTGGAGCACGCTCAAGACTGTCGTGATAAAGGAAAGCTACCAGTGATGTACATGGATGGCTACTATGGCTCCTCACTGGCAGGGTATGCGGAATACCCAACGGTGTGTCTAATCGGAGGCGGCATCGGAGCCACGCCGTTGTTTGCCATCCTCGAGGATATGGTGGCTAGATTGAAGCAGCTAGGCCCGCCACTGCCAAACCAGCGAGTCTTCTTCGTCCTGGCAGTTCGCGAGCTTGCGTTATTGGAAGAGATATCCCTCGTATTGGCGAAGATCCGGCATTTCGATCCACACGGTGAGCGCTTCGTCTTTAAGTTTTTCGTGACACGAAAGCCCAACAAGCAGCTACTTGAGACACCGATCGACTACGATCGACTGCGTGGAAACACAAGGATCCACTCCAGAGGAGGTCGCGCGGAATTTGGTTTCTTCGCTCGACTACGCAGTCCACCGGCTCCGTTTGTCGAGCCACTACGTTCCAGAGGTGCCAAAGCGATCCTGTATACTACGATGTTCTTGCCAGCTTCGATATTGGTGATCTGGCTCGAGTTTGGCGGCGGTGTGATGATGGCCCACGGGAAAGAGACGCAGTACTGGCCGTTGCAGAATTTCGTGGAGATCGGAGTGCTTTTACTGTTTCCTGCTGTCACGTATTCGATGTTGCTATTGGAACGGTGGCGCCGATCTCAGCAAAGCAACAGCAAATGTCCAGCGTTTGGCAAGGAGGTAGCAAAGGCCAATTACTCGAGTATTCGACCCACATCTCCATCGGTGTTTAGACACGAGGATTTCAATGCAAAGGACACGACACTCCAAACACTTGGCGGCTTGGTGGAGGAGTACAATGTTGCCTGCGGGCTGCGTCCGAACATGGCCGAGATCATGCAAGAAGTCCATCGAGCGAATGCGATGAACTCGTCGCAACACATTGGAGTGTTCATGTCAGGACCCGAAGCGTTGAAAGCTGCTACGTATGATGCAGTGGATACCTTGGGGTCTCGTGGCTTTGACGTACATGAAGAGGAGTTTGAGCTATAGATGTCGAGTGATAAAAGCAAAGAATGCAGCGTGTTTACTTGTTGCTGTGTCAGATCAACTTGCTATCGTTTTCTTGTCATTGTCTCGCAGCACCAGCGTCGAGTAGGGAACGGCTCCGTCCAATGCACAGCACCAGAACTCCGCCGCAGTCAGTAAAAGAGACGAAGTTGAACACTCAGTGCTGATCCTGGAGGGATGATCTTCCTTGGAATGGCTTGTAGTCTTGGTACTCGTGAATTGTAGCGACTTGATCTTCATCTCGAACTTCTTGTTTGGCCTTTCACGACGCAGCATCTTGAACAATTGGGAAGGTGGCTGACACTCGCAGGTGAAAACTACAAATGCAATGACATGCAGCTAGAGCTCGGAGGGCTCGAACGCTCAGTTGGGGATGTAATCGTCCGTAATAGCGCGTCAACATCTCCATCATTGGCCGACGCCACGCGAGTTCCGCGTCGGCTCGCTATGGCGCAGGTCCAGTTCCTGGGTTAACCCCACGAGCTCCTTGGAGAATCTGTCGTAGCTGTCGATAGCTCTCCACTTCGCTGTCATACAGCATGGGCTCCTCCTTGTGCGGATAGTAGGGGTCTTGTTCTTGGCAGTCCGTGCAAACGGCGGTGCCTTCGTAGATACGCAGGAAGATCATTTTGCCGTGTTGTAGGACGTCGTCCATGGATAAAAGTCGTCCGCAGTAGTTGCACTCGGAGCCGGGAGAAGTCACCTCCCTCACCGACCGCTCGAGGCTCTGGAGCTTCATGAAGTCGCAGGTGTCGTAGTGGTTCTTCCGCCCACCTTTGGTAGGGAACTCGGCCCCACACTTGCAGGAGAAGCGCTTGGCTTTCCTGGTCTGGTTCGACCCTTGCTGGTCGTCGTGGGGTGGCGCTTTATTCATCTTACGCGGCAGCAAGAACGTTGGGGTATGTGAAGAGCCCACAACAGCCACTACATGAACCTCTATTTAGTATTAGTTCAATTCGTGTATTTCTCCAGGTCTCGACCGCTTTCTATCCATCTCTGCACTCGGTTAGGGTGGAACAAGAACTCCTGGAGTTCTCGGGAGATATTGTCTCGACGGGTTTGAAGCTGCAACGGAGACACCTTGGAACGTCGAAGGTGCAAGTACTCCCGTACTTCGTTGCTAGTCATGAGTATTTCGTCGTGAGCGTTTGCTTCACGGCAGATTGAGCAGCTGATTGTGCCGTCGTAAGGACAGAAGAGAAGAAATCGGCCTCGATACAGAATGTCGTCGCGCGAAAGCAGTCGGTCGCAGATGTAACACTCGCGTCCGTTCGAAGTCATGAACTGCACGGTATGTTCCCAATTGGAGACTTTGGCGTGGTCACAATTGCTTTCGTGAAGCTTGAACTGCTCTCGAGTCGAGAAGGAAGAGCTGCAGGCACAGGTGTGCGCTCGAGTCGCCATTGCTGTTGCCGCAGCCAATGGAGGAATAAGCAATGCGAGAGTGGGGTCATCGCAGATGACAAGCACAATCACTGTCCGCCTGCTGCTTAAAGTGGTTGGAACGACCAGTTGGCAAGCATTAGGACCATCATCAACACCAACCGGCACCAAGAGCAACACATCTCGTTGACGATCAACCTGCGCACGAAACGAGTGATCGGCGATCGTGTTCATGGATGGCGCTCCATCTGAAGCGAAACGATGAGTTGACATTCCTTCATTGCAAATACATCTCGAGCTCTCGCCCGCTTTCCAGCCACTTCTGCACTCTGTCGGGGTGAAGTAGATACTCCTGCAGCTCCTTGAACAAACCCCCTCGATACTGCTCAAGCCACGGGTACGGGATGCTGGTGCGTCGTAGGAGCAAATACCTCTGCACTTCGTCTGCCTGCATCTGCGGCTCTCCTTCGTACGGACAAAAGGTCTCCCGGCACTTGGAGCAGATGAAGGAGTCGTAGTACGGTCGGAAAATGAGCATCTGGCCTCCAAACAGCACGTCGTCCAGCGAGAGCAGCCGACCGCATGGAAAACACTCTGCTCCAGGCGACGTCATGGTCTTCAACGTCTTCTCCCAATGGTCGATCTTCATGTAGTCGCACTTGGCAGCATGGTCGTCAAACGAGTCCAGCGTAGCGTACGAAGCTCCACACACACAAGAAAGCCCTTGGTCAGTCGCTGCCATCGTAAAAGCTGGAGTGATGGGGGCACTCGAAATCCTGATTGGCCAGACCGCTTTAACGGATTCGTGCCTCGGACGCTTCCTGGCGCTTCATCCGTTCTGTTATCGGAATCACTTCCAGCTGAATTGCATCGGATTTCAACCTTCATACCTAACTATCTCTATCGAAAACTTCTTGCTGATGGAATGGGGCCGGTGCTTCTTGCTCGTCGTATTGCTGGCAGCACCACAGCGTATCCTGCCAACATCGCTAAGATGGCTGCCGCGCCAAACCCGACAATATCTTGTGTCGGGATATATCCAGGTGGATAGCGCTCACGGTCGCTGGGCCAGTTGTGCGCCGACACAATCCACGTCTCGTCCTTGACTCGACGCTCGACATCAGACACGAACTCGAAGTGCAGGTGGGTCGAGTTGTAGATGTGCACACGACCGTAGCCGTGCTCCAGGAAGCCCTGCTCTCGCCAACGTGATCGATAGAAGCCGGCAGTGTCCACAGTGTAGCCTCCCGACCCAACCATGAGATGCACAGGCGCCATGGCCTTCCCACTTGGAGACTCAATGCATCGATCACCAAATACCGGGCACGTGCGCTCGTACGAGTGGTAATGGCCAGCGAACACAATGTCCACGTGGTAATCGGCCAGCTCCTGCTCCAACTCATCGCGAAGAATGAGCGACCGGTAGTAGTCGCCAGAGTACGCGACCGAGCAATACAAGGGGCGGTGGATGTACACAAAGACCCACGGGGTCTTGGATCGGTCGACGTTCTTGAGGTCGCCTACTAGCCACTCGTGCATCGGCGAACCTCGCGCAAACTCGTGCTCGCTGCTCAGTACGGTGTGATGCACAAGCCCCGTGTCGAAGCTGTACCAATAGATGCCGTTGCCATTGCCTGGCATGTGGAAACGCTTCTCTGAAGGCACGCCACACTCGCCGAAGGAGTCGTGGCCGTGAGTACCGTCCTTCTCGAACGTGGGGAAGGCCGGATACTTGACGTGGTCCTTCTTCACTCCTTCCAAGTACCCGTAGTCTATGGATGTACAATAGCATTACGATGAGCTACATGAAAGCGGGTGGTCAACCAGTAGAACGTACCGTGGTTCCCCATGCTGATCATGTACGGGAGTCGCGAAGCCGCATACTCGATGAGGTGGCCGAACTGGTCCCAAATGAACGTAGCTCCTCTTGCATACGAGAGGTCTCCGACGTGCATTACTCCTACGTACCGGTGCTTGGTCGGGTCTTCCGCCGCTCGTTCCATGTCCTCACGAATCAGCTGCATGGTGGTGCCGCAGTTGCCGTCATCCTCTGCAAAATTCTGCGTCGCTCCTGTAGGAGTATTCAGGTCTCCGTAGACGAAAAAGCTCATACTGGATCCTTCTGCATCGCTCGAGACGCTGTTACTCCCCACGGGAGGCGGCATCCGGAACTCAAACGTGTCGCTCAGTCCCCCTTCTCGTCTCCGACTCGGTAAAAGTATTTCTTCCCCGCATCCAGTTTCGTCATGACGGCATTAAAAATCTGTCCAGGGTCTCTGTAGTTCCTGGGGAACACGTTGGTCGCTGGTCCGTTGCACATCTCCGAGGCCTTATAGCTGCTAGACGAGGCCTTTTCCACCCTCGTCAGCTTGTCCTTTTGCTCTCCGAACAGCACCACCGGACGCGTCACATTGTCACTTACCCATTTGACCCTCATCTCGTCGGGTCTCTCCGTCAGTGCCAAATGCACTTGCAACGGCTGTGTCGGTCCCTGTTTAAACCGCAGCAGTTCACTCTCCGCCAGCACAACGTCGTCTCCAGTCACAAACTTCAGCTGCCATGAGCAGCGCATGTTGACTAACGGTCCAATACGGACCACGCCTGAACTTTTTCCATTTGTGGGGTCGTGTCCATAAACTCCTGTACACTTGGGAAGTGCTTGCTCTCTTCATCTGCAGCGCTCACACAGTACGCAGCGACTCGGTCTCGACCGAAGAATTTTGGCTGAGGAGCGTCGTATTCAAACTTGACGTCCACAGTGTCCAGATTGTCCAAGGTGGCTTTAGAGACGCTAAACGTCTTCAGTCTGCGCGGAGTCTTGGCGTCTGCTTGTTCCAAGGCCTTCTGGTCTTCTTTTAGGGACGGGTTTCCCCAGCTGCCAGTGTCCAAGAGCACTGCAATGACGAATAGCACGCCTGATAAGGCGAGGAACCCTGCGAAACGATGTAATCGGGCGTTTGTGGGGAGACGGGGGCCTTGCGAGGACGGCTCGGAATGTCGGAGGAAGCAGGAGCCTCTTGGGAGTCTGGAGATGCCGGGAGAGGAACGCGCGACGCTCCAGCGACGCGTCCGTGCCGCGAGAGACCATGATCACCCCGCGCGTGATTCGAGACTGATACGACAGTTAACCAGCAAAGAATGTTATTATGCTCTAAAACATGAACATGACGGGTGAAGAGCAGGATTAGACTGAGGACGATGGAGGACGCTTGAGAGGACATGGGAAGCAAAAATCTATTGCGATTATATATAACGATCCTCGTGGATCTACAGCTCGCAAGGGGCTCCAGTTTACACCAGGCCGAGGTAGCTGAAGAGCATGAGCGCTATCCATAGATAGCTGAAGGGCACGCCCATGATCCACAGCGCGAAGAAGATCAGCAGCAAGTTGCCGCCGCCGATCCGATAGTTCGACAGTCGCTCGTTCGCTTGCGGTCGGTTGTCACCAGCGTTCTGGCCAGGCACACTAAAAGTAAGCACCAAAAACAACGTCAGCAACCCGTAACAGTTTAACAGTCAAGTTTTCACGCCACGCACCGCTGCCGTTGGTTCACTCGATGCATCCGCATGCCAGGCATCCCCATACCGGGAGCTCCTCCGAACGACGTGAAGGTGAAGCCTGGTCCAAACTGCGACACGTGCACTCGACCGCCGCCAAAGTTGTGCATGCCGCCGCCCCGCATGCCGTCCTGGAAGAACATACTGAAAGGGTCCTGGCCGCCGAAGAAGGTGCGGAAGATCTCCTCTGCGTCCTGGCCCTGGAAGTTCATGCCTGGGCCTCCTGGTCCTGCAGAGGCAGTGCCGCCCACTGCCGCCTTGCCGAAGCGGTCGTACTGACGTCGCTTGTCTTCATCCGACAGCACCGAGTAGGCCTGCAAATGTAGTAGATTAGTTTAATCATTATTATATTCCTTGTTGCTATTGTAAAATGATATGCACCTCTCCAATCTCTTTGAACTTTGTCTCGGCTTCTTCCTTGTTGTCCAGGTTCTTGTCTGTTAAATAAAATTATAGGTAGAGTAGGTTAGTTTTATTAGCATATAACTTAGCAGGAGGGGAACTGGACATGCCTGGGTGGTAGCGGATGGCCAACTTGCGGTAGGCGCGCTTGATCTCGTCCACCGAGGCCGACTTCTCGATGCCCAGCGTCTCGTAGTAGCTCTTGTCGCCCATGCTCGGCCTCTGGAGATAACCGACGTCAGCTTTCTGCTGGACTGTGAATCCACGTGGTAAAAACAAAATTTAGTCAACCACACCAATGTATCCATGTGTGAAAAGTATCCATAACGGACAAGTGCAACTACAAGTTGCCTTTTGCGTTGCGAGCAGTTTCCTTTGACTGTATTAATAGGGCGGTGGACCAAAGCTGCAACGTGCTAACGTGCTGGGTACTATTCCTCAGCAGTGTTTCGACCTGGACTCCTGCCAGCGATGACCGTCGTGACGCCGCTGACGCCGTTGGTGCCGCTGGCGCCAGGTGCTCTGGACCAGGACAGTCCGGCGTTCACCAAGCGTAATATGCACGCAGCTCCGCGACGGTCGGTGCCCAGAGCGGTTGTACTGGTGCAGCAGCCCACACACCCGCTGCTGTGCCACTTTGAAGACCGCGACGTGGAGCAGAAATTCCAGACCTACTTCCGCAAGGAGTGGCAGGCCAGTCTCGTGACGAGCATGGCGGTCGTGCTGGTCGCTCTGGCAGCGGGATGCTACCTCATCACCAACACCAAGACACTCACCATTACAAGGGAGTACGAGCACTCGGTTCTTGTGGAATTTGGAGAGAAATTCTCTACCAACCAGCAAAAGTTGACGAGTATGAAGTTCCCACAAGCTTTGTGGCTGAAGGACGGAGCCTACGCTGGAGTCACGGTAGCACTTTACCTACTGGCAGCGTGTTGTGTGCTGTACATTTGGCGACGGACAGGAGAGTTCCGATTTCAAACGGCTCGGTCGGATCCGGTGCAGCTCGTGCTGCTCTTCTTCTACCACTGCGTGATGCCTCCTCTGCTGCTGGTTGTGCTTGCTGGAGTGGAGAAGCAAAATCGAATTGTGCAACAACTCAGTGGGGTGGGCTCTGAAGAGATCAAGCTGACGGCTGTGCTGCTTGGAGAGAGCTTTCTGGACAGTCTGCTGTTTGTCGAGCTCGTGGGGGCAGCAGCGTGTGCTTTTCTGCTGCGTCTGCAGTTCGCTTATTTCTCGATTGTCGTCGCTGAGCTTTCGCTGTTGGCGAGTGTGGCCATTGGAATTCACAGCTCGACACGAGTGGTGGCTTCGAGACGACTCTCTCATCTGGTTGCGTTCTTTCTGCTGCTGCTGTTTGCCCTGCGTGCTGTTCGAGAACACGAGCGCAGTACTCGACGAGAATTCCTCACGTCGTTTCACCTGGTCACTGAGGCTCGACGACTGAGCAGCGCCAACCTCGAGATCAAGGAAGAGCTGTCGGGTAAACTCAACTACCAGCTGCACTACGAAATGGGCGACATTCTCCGCATCTTGTGCCAGATTAAAGTGAAAATGGGGCACAGCGAGAAGCGAGACATCGACAAGATCATCACGGCGCTGGTCAAGAACCAAGATCTGTTCGAGGTCACACTCAGCTCAACGATGCCTGAGTACGAAGAGGAAGTCCAGGGATGGCTGCACATGATGGATTTCAAGGACCACCCACCGGCGCACCCTGCCGACCAGCCCAGAACTCCTGCCGGTAGCGACGGTCGTCATTCGAGGCATTATTCAACGTCTACAGAAATTCTCCGCGCAGCGACTTCGCGTCGATTAAGCGCCAATACTTCGATCCTTGAAAAACGTGACTCTAGCGACGGTCTTCGTCGCTTCTTCGACAGCAACCGTACATTGAAAAACGCTGTGGAAACTTTCGTTCAGCCACTCGAAACTGAAGGCATCTCGCACTGGCTCATGGATCGGATCCAGAACCACTTTTTCGTTGACATTTTCTATCTGTCACAGTACACACCGTCGCCACTGCAGGCCGTTCTCATGGCCTGCGTCAAAGTCAATGGGTTTATCGAAAGACTTGGACTGGATGAACGAAAACTTTCAAGCTTTGCTGCAGCGGTGGAAGACCGCTACCTCAACCGGAATCCGTATCACAACCACCTGTACGTCTCGAAGACCCGGATGTTTATCCCATTACTCGGCATGCTAGCGAGATATTGATTTCTTCTTGTTATTGTAGGCATGCTGCTGCGGTCATAGCTGACATCAATTTCTACCTCAGACGTGTCCGCTTAAACTTCGACGACGGCGCTTTGTTTGTTGGGCTCATTGCTGCCGCAGCGCATGACATTTCGCACCCGGGCGTTTCCAATGGCTTCCTCATCGCCACCAAGTCCAATCTCGCCATCACCTACAGCGACGACAGCGTACTGGAACGCATGCACATCGCCGAGTTGTACCGCATCCTATCTCACGACGCATACGACGTCTTTGATCACATGCCTACGCCCCAGAGAATCGAGTCGCGCAAGATCATAATCGGCATGATTCTCGCCACGGATCTGGCGCGGCACTTCCAGCGGATTTCCGTGCTCAAGACGAAAAAGTTTGCTATCTCGGAGGAAGCGCAGGGTCTCGAGTTGTCGCTACTGCTGGAGACGATGCTCATGCTGGCAGACCTCGGACACACTGCCAAGCCATTCGACTACCACCAGACGTGGGCCGAGCGGATTTCCGAGGAGTTCTTTCGACAGGGAGAAACGGAGGAACACAACAACTTGCCGATCTCTCCCTATGCGATCGAAAACAGGCCAATTTACCGCGAAGTCAAGCCACTTTCCTCACTCTCGTGGCCACGCCGCTCTTTGAAACAGCGGGCCAGGTTTTCTCGATCGACGACTACGACGCCGTCATTTCCGAGCTGCGCAACAATATCGCCACGTGGAAAGACCGGATCGAGCACGTCGAAGGAGCGACGCTAGAGACTGTGTCCTCCACACATAACAACGTCCAGCGGTATGACGGCTAGGTATTCGTGTACCATTAAAAAGCACCTCATTAGTTTTGATATCGTGATATCCAAAGACCACCGCTGGTCTAGGAATACTCGACCTTTTCGCCGTACTCGGTGTAGTAGTTGGCCACTGACACGGACGATTTGGTGGCGTCGTTGGCGTCCAACCAGACGTGGCATTTCTCGTACGGAGGCGAGTACAAATGCATCGAGATGGCATCCACCGTCAAATCTGGATTCCCCACCTTGTGCAGCCCCAGCGAGTCGTCCATGTAGGTGACTCCGTTCGTGAGCACCACATTGGATGTCTCCACCAGTTTGCCGTCCTGAGCTTTGTAGCGCACTTCGTTGACGAACCCTTGGACGACTTTGACCCAGCACCCGTCGCTTGGGTGGTCATGGATCGGACTGTACTTGCCTCGGTTCCAGCACAGCAGCATGAGTGCGTACGTCTCGTTGTCTGTCGAGATGAGGTTGCGCGTGTAGTTCCTGGACGGGTCGAAGTGAGCGAACCGCTTCAGTTCCTCCATGTCGACAGGGAAGTCCCTACCAAGATATGGCATCGCATTAGCCACAATGAAACCATCTCATTATCTAGGCTGCCATTACTCGAGCAGCTTCTTGAGCTTGGGTTTGTCCTTGATGGCGACCTGCGGGTTGCTCTCCAGTTCCCGTTCGAGCGTCTCCACCAGCTGCGCTAGGTCCATGGGAGGCGAGTCGCTCTCATTTGCCGTCTCCTTCGAGTCGGTCTCTTCAGGAAACGCAGTGGAAATCGCCACAATCATGACGACTTCTTCGGCACAGCGCAAGATGCTATCTGTCGACGAACGGCTCTTCAACGATAAGTACGAGCAGCCATCTCGGATAAATTCAACGTGAAAGGGATCAAGTTGCTTTCCCTTCATTGTCCAGGTGGGTTTGTTTAGAGTCTGGATGCAGCCAGTTGCTGTATGGCACGGCGGTGGGCCCTAGAAGCCGCTCGAGTTGCCGGTCTAAGCACTTTTCGATGGTGCAGAGATGTCGGATGTAGGCCAGCTTGGGCCACGCAGTCCGTTGGCCGCCTTCGATGTAGTTGTGCATGTCCTGCTTGGTCGGGTTCTGGATCGCCTTGATGCCGACCGCTTCCTGGAAGGAAAACTCGGGAACGAGCGTCACATTACCCGAGAAGTTTTGTCGGAAGTAAGCGCTGAATTGGTGGCCGTAGATCTTGGGGAAGAGCCCCAGGAAAGCGAGCATCTTGAGTCGGTGCCGAATGTCGGCAGCGATCACGCTCTCTAACGTGTGGAAGATGCTTTTGCGGAAGCCTGGCTGGTTGATCTCGTCGCCCACGAACGGCACAACGTGCGGGTTCACTTGAGACACAATGAAATTGGTCACGTTGAAACAGCTCGCCATGGTTTCCATGGGGAGGTCGTGCTGAATGCTGCCGTCGCACCACTCCTTGCCCAGCGAATTGTAGGGCACGACGTTGCCGTCAAAATCGCGTGCCATGAGCTGTTTGCTCTTCATGATACCGGGCAATGAACAGGAGCACGCCACGGCACTCCAAAGCAGCACGTGGGGCGAGTTGACGTGGTCCAACAGCAGCTTCTTGGGGCCTTTGTGCGCACTGTTGACGTCTGAAGCTGAGACCGTGATGCACACGTGGCGGCCCGTTTTCAGATACGCGTCTTGGAAGGTGTAGTACATGGTCTTCTTGAGCGAGTTCAATGGTTCGCCGTAATAATGCTGTGTCGTGCGCTCGAAAGTCGAGCACTCCACTAGGAAACCAGTCTTGACGCAGTGAGCCAACTGCTTCACCAGAGGAGGGAACCACCGAATGCCAAAAGGGATAAACCGCGTGGAGACATCGTCCTGGATAATGTCGTTCAGCAGTTCCTCGTTCGTCTTGCAAGCGATCATCGCAGCTGTGATAGCACCGCCAGAAGACCCGGAGACGATATTCGGCATGAGATCCGCCTCCATCAGCGACTTGATAATGCCCTTGTGGTACATGGCGATCGATCCACCGCCGCTCAAGCACAACGCCGTCGCGCCGAACGATTGCTTCATGTGCTTGAAGAACTCGATCTTCTCTGCGGTCGGGAATTCTTCTTCACTCGCGTCACCGAGCATCTCGAGCGCATGTACCACGGCAGCATTGTACTCGGTGATGATAGTTTTGGTGCCGGACATACATTCGAGGTGCAGACCGGGCGAGTCCACGCCGAGTTCGTTGCGCATCACACAAGCCGCCATCATATAGCGGAGTTCTCGAAGGTTGGGCTTCTCTTCCTCCATGGCTCGCTGCAACGCCTTGAGATTCATCCGCAGCTGGACAAAGTCGCACACTTCCAGGTCGTCCTCCGAGATGGTCGTCTTCCAATGGTCTCTGCCTTCCAGAGTGTCCAGGTACTCTGCCATCTCCGTCCACACGGCGTGAGTTGGTGCTGTCTTCATCAGCATCCGCAGCGCTACCGCTTGTCTGTTGCGGACGCCAAACACACAAGAATACCCTCGTCGAAGCAGCACCAGTGTGATCTTCAGGAACTTGACGGTGACGTAGCACGTCATGGAGAAGGCGATGCGAGCGAGTTGGTAGAGCGCAATGACCCACTGCAACGTCACCCCAGCTTGCAGGTACAGGAACCAGCCGATCGCCTTGTACTTGCGCAGCAGCACCAAGCAGACCACAGTGAGCGTGAGCGCCGCTGTGACCTGTGGAGACTTGTACATGCCCTGCAGAATGGACACGACGGAGCTGGAAGGTCTGGCCTCGAGCTGCTGCAGTGCGTTCCAGCCGTCCACCAGCACGACGGACGCGTTGCCAGCGGTCCAAGCTGCACGGTCTTGCATGTGTGCTATGACGAGAGGGGTCTGAGCTATTGCCAGTGCAGCCAAAGGCACTAGGTAGTAGCTGGCGACGGACACGAGCAGCACGGCGCTCGTGACGTTGGCGACGAATTGAGCCACGCGCTCCGAGTCCTTCCAGGCGGCTTTGGGCTGAATTGTGGGCATGGCTCGCTCGCTGGAAGTCCTCAGCAGCTCCAACTTGAGCGACGCGGGGAGAGGCACGGCGGGCTGCATCGTCTTTGGGTCGGAAGCGGCGTGAGACGGAGCAACTGCGCGATCCTCCGCCTCCCTTCAGGACGCGAATGCAATGGCAACAGCCCCAAGAGAATCGCGGGACTCGCAGCAGCTTGAGCAATGAGAAAACTCGCCAGCCGAGTGTACGTGTGCTCCAGAGGGACTGACTGAAGCGATCCTCCGCCTCCCTTCAGGACGCGAATGCAATGGCAACAGCCCCAAGAGAATCGCGGGACTCGCAGCAGCTTGTCGGCTTGAGCAATGAGAAAGCTCGCCAGCCGAGTGTCGTGTGCTCCAGCAATGAGAAAACTCGCCAGCCGAGTGTACGTGTGCTCCAGCAATGAGAAAACTCGCCAGCCGAGTGTACGTGTGCTCCAGAGCACCGAGCACCGCAGATTACTGAATTACTGAAATAATGCCGCTCCTAGTACTTTCCTTTGCTGTTCTGGTGGAGTTGCCGGACCGGCGGCCAGCAATGCCTGCAGACGACGCTGCGAGACGACCTGCTTCCTTGAGGTTACCACCCGATGGATGGCCTGGCTGGATAAAATGGATCGGGGATCACTGGTGCGTCTGGCGTGGCTGGCGTCGTAGTCTTTCAGGCCGTGTCGGGTCACCTCGTAGCTGCCGCATGATGATGCTGAGAATGTTTTTGGACGCATTCACGTCCCGGTCGACGGTCAAGCCGCAGCCTCCATTCTTCGTCAAGCAGTGCAGCACCTTGTGCACCTTCACGACTTTTTCTTGTTCATTGCGGAAGACGCGCTTGGTGGTCTGGTTGGTCATCTTCGCAGCGCATGCACAGTCAAAGTGCATGCAGCTGGTTCTGAATTCATCCACTACGACGACTTCACATCGAGCTGCGAGACGGCGGGCTAGCATTTTGACGGGGCCGGCCGGACAGTTCTTGATGTGGGAGTTGCAAGCAGCACCGCTATCACCGAAGCCAATGATCGTCTTTTTGTTGTTTGGCGCCATCTCGTTGATCGCACGGTCGATCTGGCGGGTCTTCTGCGTGTATCGGCGAAACTTTAGCTTTCTGAAAATCGGCCTGTAAAAAGGTTAGTAGCTTGCGCCCATGCTCAAAGAAAAGTTGATGTGCTCCATGAAGACGGATAGGCTCGCCGTTTTCTTGGTCGGTGTGGCTCGCAGGAGGTCACGCACTTCGGCATCTTTGGCAATCTTGTTCCTGGAGCGTCGGTTCGACCGCATGAACCCGCTGGCACTACGGTATGCAGTCGTGCGAAAGCGCACAGTCTTGCCCGCGTTGTTCGTTGCCGTGATGAAGTCTATTCGGCCCGGATCAATCCCCACACAACGTCGTAGTCGGTGATCTTGCCCTTCGGTGTCTTGGAGAGCCTGGGTCCCAGGACGGTCGACGTAGTGGCGTCGGATGCCACGTCGCCGCTCGATCGCCGTTTCTTGGCTCGTTTCCTCTTTCCTCTGGTAGGGCGGCTCATGTGGATGGAGACGCCGTATCCGTCCGTGGAGATCTCCCTCGCGAATGCCCTCTTCTCCTCCTTCTCAACTGCGTCGACACGGAAGAAACGACGCCACCACAAGTCGCTCAGCTCTTTCCACCGAGACTCATTCTTCCAGTGCAAGCTCTCCCCAGTGTCCATGTCTCGTTGCCGAGCTCTACCGTCATGGTCAAGTCGACGTGGGGGCTCCGTTTCAGAAGCCCCGGAAAGCACTCGAGTCCATGGTGAAGTACGAAGCCTCAAAGCCCTTTTTGGTCGGCAGCAACCCGTAGACACGAAGCTCATCAACTTCGTCGTTGTCTTTTCTCGCTCATTGGCATCCTCGATGTCCTTCAGGAATCCATGCATCACTGGCACCAAGTCGTGCGGTTTCCAACTTATTTTGCCGCTAGGAGCCCGTGGAGTCTTAGCACGCAGACTCTGGACTACGGGGTCGTTCCCAGTGTAGTCAGCTGCAAACACCGCATCGACCAAGGCGTTGGCCTCCTCCTTCTCGAGCCCCAAAGTTTCCAGAGCATGCCGTCGCAGCCGCTTGGCGAAGTTCGCAACGACGCTGTTCTGTGTGTTGGTCGCCATCGCTGTGGCTGCTGTCAGCCACCCAGTATTGAGATGGGTTGCGTCAATTGGAGCCGTGGCGCCACGCAGCTGCATGAAGTCAAACCCAGCGAGCTCCAGTTCTGCGTTGAACTTGTTTGGTGGCTGTCCATAGAAAGTTTTGGTCGAAAGCCAGGCCTGAAAGGCCGCCTCTGTGAAGCGAGGAGACCGTCGGGTGCCAGCACGGGCTTGCTCCAGCTGGAATCTCTGCTGCAGGGACAACTTGGTTCTGGCGCGGTTGGTGACCAAGCTGAGGCACGTCTGGAAGAATTCCTTCCCTATCGCGCCAAGCACCTTCCCGCTCTCCAATTGCCGCAAAACGTAAAAACTTGCAAGCAGGTAGGCTTCAGCGACTGCCTGATTAATGTCGAGGAGAACTTCATCCCATGCCAGCACTCGAGCTTCTTTCCGGCAGAACTGGTGCATGGTCTTCTTGATGACAAAGAAGTCGAGGCTTTTGTTGCGCTGCAGCCGCTCAGCGACGTCCGGGCGAGAATGGCCAGCGGATGCTCGATCGACGTCTTGCTCCATTCTTTCGCCTTGCTTGCTGGTGCGACGGCGAATCCAGAAGTGAAGAGGGATTGGCAACTTCACCCTCGTTCGAACTCCAGTGAATTTGTTAACTTCAACACATGGTCGAGTATTGTAGTTCCCGTCAGGTAACCACGCTCAGATTGCAGCCCGCAGACCTCGAAGTCTCGAGCCGAATATCGGGCCAACATGCCACACCGAACTCGCAGTTATACTGCGGCTAGCACGGAGATCGGGCGGTAGAAGCCCCCTCAATAAATCTGCGCTCCATGTCAGAGGCACTCGGTCAAATCCAAGCGGAGGGGCCGGCGGCAGTCGTGCGAGGCAGGCCCTATAGACGAGAGTTCCAGTGTCTTGCGTCCCACAGCGAGAGCGGCAGGCAAACTCGACCGGAATGGATCTTGAAGCGTTCTTGGCCAAATACGATTTTCGCCAGCAAACGCACCAACCGCCTATCCACAAGAAGAAGCCGCAGCA
The DNA here is from genome assembly GCA_011947325.1 of Phytophthora macrochlamydospora. Taxonomy (NCBI): domain Eukaryota; phylum Oomycota; class Peronosporomycetes; order Peronosporales; family Peronosporaceae; genus Phytophthora; species Phytophthora macrochlamydospora. The sequence continues at coordinate 1,531,538 of JAAVTH010000037.1, read as the reverse complement.
AGGCGTCTCGGTGGAGTGGACTGGCTCGACACTTTTGAGGTCTGCAGCCACGCTTGCTGCTTGGCAACTTGACTTTGGGAGAAAACCAGTCGAACACAACGCCACCCTGCGCGGTGATGCAAAGCAAGCTCCTTGTCATCGTGGTCGAGGAGGACCCAGGGCAAGTAAGCTTCCCTTTAGGAAGGCAATTCCGGTGGAGAACGTTTGTGCTGGTCTCAAGATGTGACGTCGTGATTGGCGCGTCTATTGTGTGACGAGGTTTTGGGGGCATAGCAAGACTGGACGGCTGGCGCTCGGAATGCGCGCACAGCTCCTGCGAGCGCAGTTGGGAGACCTTCGACATCTGAGCCAATAGCGCGACGCACCCGCATGGCGCATGCAGAGGAATCCGACGGCAATTCCTCTGTCATGGAGTCAACACCCAAGCTCAAGCCTAGGGGCGCGCTGCTGGGCATCTGCGGCGGCGTGGGGCCTGCCGCGGGGCTGCTGCTGCACCAGCTGATCCTCGAGAACACTGACAGCGCCGGACAGGACCAAGGCCACCTCAACGTCGCGCACTTCTCGCGCTCCGAGGACATGACCGACCGCAGCGAGTTCTTGCGCTACAACGCGGCCAGTTTGAGCGCCGACGCGACCGACTCCGACTCGGACAACAGTGAAGGGCCCTGTGGGGGCAGTAGCAGCTCCACAATAATGCTTAAGCCAGTGGAGAACCCGGCGTGCGGCATGGCCCGCACGTTTGCAATGATGCACGCAGCAGCTACAGCAGGCGACGCTCGCCTAGTTGTGGGGGTGCCCTGCAACACTTTCCACGCTCGGCCGATTTGGAGCGAGTTCATTCGACGCACAGGACACAGTAGCGACGTGATTCATGTGCACATGCTAGAGGAGACGGCAGCGATGATTCAGAAGAAGCTACCAAGGTGTTCCCGAATTGGGTTGATGTCTACTACAGGCACACGCAATTCGCGAGTGTATCATGATTTATTGGAGCCGCGAGGCTTCTCCATTGTGGAGGTGAGAGCTGCCATGCAGGAGGAACTGCATGCGTCGATTTACAATCATGCGTGGGGAGTTAAGAGCACAGCGCCGGCCGTGTCGGCGCAATGCGAGAGCAACTTCCACCGGTATGCAGAGAACCTGGTGCAGCAGGGAGCCGAGATCATTATTCTGGGCTGCACCGAGATCCCGTTTGTCTTCGCTGGGAAGACGCACTTTGCTGGTGTTCTTCTGATCGACCCGATGGTGGCGTTGGCTCGGGCCATGATCCGTGAAGCAGACCCGACACGACTCAAGCGAGCCAAGGACAGCAATTCGCCCAGGAGGGTGGCTAGTATGTGGCCGGTGGTGCCGCTGCGAGTACCGATAACATGTCAACCTCCACTGCAGTCGTTTGCCGATGACTCGGTAGCATTGCTGCCGCCACCGCCAAAGCGCTCGTAACTATTTTGCATGTATATAGACTATTGGACCCACCAGTGTGACCTGTTCAATGCATCTACATCAGCGTCGAGAGCTGGTTCAAAAAGTCCGTCGCCTTCTCGGACGCAGCCGAGTCATTCTCTGCCCATTTCGGAGTAGCATGCTCCTCCGCTGCAGCAGCTTGCTCCCGTTGTTTGCGAAGACGCTCCAAGCGCAACTGCTTCCTCGTCTTCCTGTCCATCGACGCTGATCCACCAGAGTGCGCCAACGACTGCGCCAACGTCGCTCGCTCGTGGACTTCCTTCAGATGGTTCTTCTCCTCGCTCTTCAGTCGCTTCTCCCATTGCGAGACCACGAAACTTCCCTCGCCACTTGTGTCTTCCTCTCTACTCTCATCGACCTGTTTCCCCAGCTTTTGAAAGCGTGTTTCTCTTGACTGAGTCTTTAAGAACTCTGCATACTCCTCACTGTCTGTCGCCACCTTCCTCGAGCGCCCAAACTCATCCGTGATGTCCACCATCGGCCTCTCTCCACCCATAGTTACAACAACAGTGCCCTGCTTAGCCTCAAAGTCGACGAGACACCCCCTTTCAGCTCCCCGCCCCCTCCATTGGCCATCTCCTCGTACAGTTTGGCCTTCTTCTTCAGCATCTCGGCCGACCGCTTGCTCCAGGCGGCGTTGTCGTCTTCGTCCGGACGCTCCTGCTGAGCTTCTTCATCTCTGCGATTGCGCTCGTCCACTCCTTTATTGTGGCGTCTCTTTTGCCCCCTCTCGGCCTTCTGGCGGCTCTTGACACGCAGATGCGCGTACTTGCCCAGGCGCAGAGCTCCACTGCCGCTTGGCTCGTCGTTCTCGGCCGTCAAAGCCTCGCGCAGACGGCGCTGCCGCTCCTGATCCTTCTGGAAGACGACGGCCTTGAGGTCCACCAGCGACTTGGCGTCGACCTTGATCTCCTTGGCCTTGGACGGCACAAGCGCCGACTCGGTCAGGAAACCGAGCGACATATTGCTTCTACTGGTAATGTGATATTTTGACGATTGAAATATAACGATAAGGACCACTTCAACTTGGGTGGTTTCAAAAGGCAACTTACTTGCTGACGGGATCTATTAGCGTCAAGGAATGTGCCAGTTGGGCTTGGCGTCATGTTCCGACGCAAACTGGCCAACACCCACGCGGTGGCGGTGAGTGAACACGACGCAGATCCGACGACAACGCCAGCGCCAAGTCCCGGCAAGATGGAGGAAGGCGTCGTGCCCAAACCAGAGCAGTCGACCAAAGTGCCGCCCAGCCCAACTGGACGGACGTTTGCTTCTAGAGTGAATCGAGCCGGCAGCAGCAAAGCGTCGGCAACTGAACCTCCGTCTCCGCTGCTGCGAACCTTCACGTGGACGAGATCCACCGGCAGTATACTGAGGCTCGCGACCGAAGGCTCGACCATCAATGTGCTGCGGATGTCCCTGTTTGAGATGCACGATCGAATGCGGTATCGCTGGGTGCTGCATCCGCAGTCTCCGCTCAAGACGCTCTGGGACCTCATCAGTGCGCTTGCAGTGGTGTACTACTCGTGGATCATCCCCTTCATGTTGTGTTTCGACTGGTACGAGCCATCTGCCCGAACCAAAGTTTTTATGAAGGTGTTGGACGCGTGGGGAGCTCTAGACATTCTGCTGCGCTTTCGTACGGGAATTATCGAGTGCGGCGCGGTGGTGATGAATCCCACAGTGATCCGCAACACCTACGTGCGCTCCATTTGGTTCCCGATCGATATCGCGTCCACGTTTCCGTTCGAGTATTTTATTAAAGACGACGCGACCAGCATCTCCACAAGGAAAACCATCAAGATGATCAAGTACATTAAGTTACCGCGACTGCTACGTCTTGGTCGGTTCTTCAAGTACCTCAAGCGCTACAAACGCTACTCGGGTCTCACGATCGTGTTGAATATTGTCGTGTTCACCGCTCACGTCGCTGGGTGTATCTGGATAGCCATTTTGAGGCCGTGTGCCAACCCAGTTGAAGCTGCCCACCAGCACTGCGTGAGTGGCAGCGAACTTACCATCTACTGGGTCGCTTTCCACCACGGCATGGTGTCTTTGCTGGGCGTGTCCGCTACGCACGTGGAAAATAGCGAACGATTTCTCAGCGGTGGCTTCGGATACTCGCCCAGCGATGATTTAAACAGCATGGTCTTCATCTGGTCCAGCACAGTCTCCGTTATTGGCAACATCATCCAGGCAGTGCTCTTCGGGACGATCATCAACCTCGTGCAAAGGTATTTGCTTCATTCCATTTCTGGGTAGAAAGGTTTTGCTCTAATCTCAATTGTTTCATGCAGTTGGAACAGGGCTGAAAACGCTTTCCGCAAGAAGATGGACCACGTCACGCACGAAATGGAAGCTTTGAGCTTGCCCAAGTCGCTCCGAGTGAGTTGATATTGTTCACATTGTTAGTCTTGTACTGACTGTTGTTGGACAACCAGGCTCGTGTGACTGCATACTACGACTACCTCTGGCTCAATGTCCGTGATTTTTACTTTGTTCTTGCAACCTTTGCTGGGGAAACTAAATTCCTGAATCGTTTGATTGTTCAATGTAGAATCGCGCGCTGTCGGAGCAGCTAAACCTGCTGCACGATCCTGGTATGTCGATGGCTTTGCGGCGACAGATCGCGATCTATTTGTTCAAAGACAACTTGCAGAAGATCCCGTTCTTCCAGTTGGCCACCGACGCCGTGTTGGGTATGATCTGTATGCAGCTGCACCAGGTCATCTACATGCCGGACGACTTCATCATCAACGAGGGCGAAATCGGCAAGGAGCTCTTCATGATCGTCAAGGGGATCGTGCGCGTGTTGCCACCGAAAAATGCAAGAAGCCCGAGTCCGAGACGATTATCCTGCTAGGTGAGGGCGACTTCTTTGGTGAGATTGGAGTGGTCATGGAAGTGGAGCGTACGAGAAGTGTCAAGGCCGAGTGCATGGCAGAGCTGTGTGTTCTGGCTCGAGAAGGTTTCGACAAGATCCTCGTGGAGTTTCCCGAGTTCGCGACGGCCATGAAGAAGCTCATCATCAAGCGTGTCGGCGAGATGTGGAAGGACGACGGTCCCGAGCGTATGGAAAGGATGACGGCGATCGCCGATGCCAAAATGAAGCGGTCCATACAGGCGTACAAGAATCTGGAGAGACTGCGCAATAAGACTCGAGCGCTGACGCAGTTCCGTCCGCGGCTGTCAAGCCTGCTGACCCCTCCTCCACCAGGAGGAATTGAATCACCTGGTGACCCACAGTGGGAGGTAACATCCCCGGCACTGCCTAAAGCCACCAACCTGGCGGACGTTGCAGCAGCGGCTGCCATTGTCCCCGATCACAACATTGCAGCTCCGTCGACCATAGTAGACTCAAAATCCTCGCTTGTCTCTATTACGGAGGACGGTGGAGATGACTACAAGAACGGTGAGTTTGATCCGATTCCGAAAGGAACGCGAAGTGCGCTGGATTTGGAATCGTTCAGCTTCGCGGATAGTGATGGCACTCCAGGGCAGGAAGCCAAGGGCCCACCACTGCGTCGGCAACTTCCCATAATGATTCCTATGGATTCAAGCTCGCCAATGCAACTGAAGCACCTTGAAGAGCAGTTGCGGCTAGTGGAGCACAAACTGGAGGCGAGGATGACCCACCTGGATCAGAAGCTAGAGCAGATACTGAGCCACTTGAATCCTGTCAAGTCCAGCCGATTGTCGTAAAATATGTACTTCTTTTGAAATGGCTACATATTGCGCCCAAAAGTGAAATATAAAGTATCACGGTTTTATGACTTTGGGCAATTACTCAAAATAGATATAACTGTAATGTTTTCAACCACAATGACTACCTGACATCGCGAAACGTACAGCGAGGTCGTTCGTGCATATAAGCGCATGAAGAACTCCTACGACAATGTCATCGATGTCATGACGCAAATTCACGAGGAAATCTCGGCAATGGACCGCGACAGCGAAGGCCGCCATCTGCCCTTGCATTGACTTGTGCATCAAATTGCTGCTCCCGGAGGAAATGCGTGATTAAGGCCTACCTTTGGTGGAAATATCTGGTGGTGACATTTCAATGGACGATGACCAAGAAAACAGCTAGAGTGGTAACGATTTGACCGACGGCATTACATCGTAGTTAGGCTGAAACAACGTACAGTGACTTCAGTCGATGTGTGTAGCAATAGCGGTTCTCACACAATGCCACAGTAAAGAAGAAATTGTCGAAAGTAGATCGCCTTTGACGGACTAGGCAGAAAGCTCAATGAGCATTTGCGAGAGCTCTTCACATGACCGTGACACCAACTGCGATGAGCACAAGCCCCTACAACGCATGAAAACAGGAAAAACAAACTGTCACACAACGAACAACTCGTAAAGAAACGATGCCATTGAGCTAAGTGTTCCGAAAGCAAGAGCACAAGAAAAGGTCAAATCTATTTAAACATGTCCTATTTTAAACTGTCCTACAATTGGGTTTAATTTTTATACTAAAACAGCTGCATCTGGATCAAAGTGTCCACAACAAACAAAAATGGCATAACTCCGCCTCGTTTGGGACAGCGTCCGTTACGCCACCCTTAGCTACTTCTCGTGGACCTGGGACGTATAGGTACGCCTGCGGGATCCTACACCGTGCCGCTCCATGTGCTTCCGAATAAGAAGTTGTCGCAACTCCATACCAAGGCCGATTGAGAGAGGCTGTAAATGTTGGCAACCGGCCATTAAGATTTTGTGTGTACCACATCAAGTAACTCAAACATAGCTTATATTACTTACAATAGGTTACCCTGTAGCCATCCCTTATTGAGTGGCTGCCTGTAGCACCAGGGCTGACACCTTAAGAACTCAAACACAATTCTTTTTCTTCCTTCACGCTCAAGCTCTTCTACAAATTCACAAAAACCTTCACACGGTGCCTTATAGTCCGAAAATGCCTTCAATGTGTGGTATAGTGTGTTCAAATCATTGTCGCATTGTTGTTTGTATTTTAGTATTATATGTTACTAACTTTTTGTTATGTTATTGTGTAGATGCCTACGTTGCGCCGCTCGGTTGTCTGCCAGAACCAAGAGGCAATGCCAGACCGAGCCTCATTTCGTGGGCTCTTCAGTGTGAATAACGCTTTGCAGTGACGCGATTTCCCGACCCAGACAGCAATGAGACCCATTCTCGAACAACTTCGGGCTAACGACCCAAGGAGGACCACGGCAGCGATCGCGACGGTGGGTACACGACCCACGCGATGCACCGGGCGCTTCAGAAGAAGGGAAAACAGTTGATCTTTCTTAACAAGCATTTTAAGCGCTGGTCCGAGAAGTGTCTGTTTAATTATGGCTTGCAATGATTCTGAGCATATTTGTTACGTTTTTCAGGTTTTAAACCTTTCGTGCAAAGTGCATTGCGTAAGTGCAGGGGATTGGGCTTTGTGAGTGATATCGTGAAAATGTCTGCTATCATTTCTTTTGTATTGCAGTATTGAATTTCAAATTCTTCTCTGTCCGCTTTTTCTTGTACAAAATGGTACCGGATATCAATGTGTTTGCTTATACCATGTAGTTCGGGATTGTAGGACAGTTTGATAACAACTTTTGTTGTCTTCGGGGATTTTAATTGCATATGGGCTTTCATGTTTAAGTACTACTAGAAGTAGTGTAAAGAAAATAACTTCTTGCATGCAGTGGCATAGAGCAATGTATTCTGTTTCTGTTGTGGATAAAAAACGGTGTGATGTTTCCGTGATTGTCATGAAATGGGACTACCACACATATATGTGATAAATCCTCCAACTGATCGTCTAGTATCAGCGCAGTTCGTATCGACCGCGCCTGAGTACGCAATGAGGTATTGTTTTGACTGGTATGGTCAGCAAGTGCAATGCCTAGTTCCGAGCGCCGTTTAAATACTTAAGGCCTCTCTTGACCGCATTCCAGTGAGCTTTTCTTGGGTTTACAAGGAATTGGCTTACTTCTCTCAGGAAGTAGATCAGACCAGATCTTGTTCTTATCATCAAGTTCATGAAGCTACCGACTGCCTCTCTGTACGGGATCGCTTTCATCTCATCAATGCTGTCTTGAGATATAGATAAACATATACCTTGATTAATCGTCAATAAAGGTAAGAAATATTGACGCCCAGCTAGTGTTGGTGTTGGTGGGGGACCTGTCATATCGGTGTGAACCTTTTCGAGTGGGAATTTTGCCCCTTTCAACGGTACGTTTATTGAACGGGTTGCGGTGAGCTTTAGCGTAAACGCATGAAGAGCAGAAGTAGTCCTTGCTGGTGTCAAATTTTGACAAGCTCATGTCCGTGACAGTGTTGGCTCTAGCCAGAACCTGTATAATGGGAAAGGTAGGATGAGCCATTCGTTTATGCCAAAGTACGATGTTGTCATGCGTACCTGAGGTGGCCACATGGGCTTCTTGGGTGGAGGCTTCCGGGTTGAATGATGCCATACTCACGGTCATTGGTTTCGTTGTTGTTGTTTCGACGTCCATGAAATCCGTTGCGGCCTTGGAGTCTCTCGGAATTGTTATTCCGGTTACCATTGCGGTTACCTCTGAAGTTGTTCCGAGGTTGATAGTGGGGCTTGCCATTGAATTTCCCTAGTAAGGGTGTTGGCGTTGTTGTTGAGGCGACTTCAGCCTGAAATTCGCTGGAAGGACGGTGCCCGCCTTGACTTGGCCACTGTGTAGGTGACGCTGGAAAGTGTACAGCGACGGACAGAAAGCAACTGCCAGGAAAACAAACGTAAAAGGGTGCATGTGATATAGAATAGCGCGCACACATCGCTATCAACCAATAAAATCGCTCGTCGCAGCGTTTAATCGCTAAAATAAGTCTCCACCAGCCACTCGATAAAATGGAGGCAGCCGCCGAGGACTCCCAGGAGCCCCCACCGCCCGCTACAGCATTGGAGGAGGCAGAGGAGATCGCCATCGCAGGCCTCCTTGACGAGGTGTTCGCGCAACCCCAAAAATGCCGCATGCACTACACAATGAAGGAAAAACGGCGTGTCCTCTTAGCGACCGAGAGGCTCAGCCAACGCGAAGCTTCAAAATCGCAACAGATTCCGCGGTGGGCGATAAATTCGTGGCGGAAGGGAAGGATAATATCTTTTCGTTTAGAGGCAGCGAGAAGACGCTGTCACAAGCGCTAGGGCGCCCCGAAAGTATCCTATTTCGGGTGGAACTCATCGCCTTTATGAAAGATGCACGCCGTGGGTCTCGGCCGCTGACAGCCTCGTTAATGGCTGGCTGCATTCGCGAGGAGCACCCAGGATGGTTGAACAGCTACGCAGAAGGAAAGAAGGATCGGTTCACTGAGTACCAGTCTCTCCTGAGGTTGCTACAACGTTTTGCGTACCGGCACGGCTTCGTGCAGGGCGCTCCGCACGGTTTGAAGGTATAATATGCTGGAATTTGTATGCTACTGCAAGCTAACAGAGAAATTTTCGTTTTACGTTTATGCAGGAAAAACTAGAGGACTTGGTAGAGGTTCAAGACAAGTTTGCTAAGTTCTCCAGGCTAACTACAGCAGCTATGTCACTAGCCAGGTTTTTAACTGTAATGAAACCAGATAAGCAACGCCGATCCATGCAAGAAGAAGTGTCTCGAAAGAAAAACAGAAGCACTTGAAAAGTTTCCAGCAAGAGCAGCTTGTGTGGACTGATCACCCGCACCAGCTACGCTTGTGGGGAGGTGTTAGTGCTGATGGTACAGCTCAGTAGATCGCTGCAGATTGCGTCCCCAAAACTCCCGAGGTTTAACTTGCTTACGTCAACCAAAAGCCGTCAGAGAAACAACCAAAATGATAATTAAATTCCCTTCTTGCCGTCAACTCCTCATCATATCTACAGGTTTTTCTGCTGTCTGTGGATCACATGGAGAAGGGGAGGTGAAATCAGGTATTCTGGCAGCTCTGGTAGTACTGATGAAAGGAGGGAGTCCTGAAAGACGTCAGGGAACTGGCGTACGAGAGCGATTTGTTTATTTTCTACCGGTGGTGTGGGCGAGTTTGACGGGAGTCGTTTTGCGCACTTTATGCAGTATCGGCAACTACTTTATCTCGCTACAATCTCCAGATTGACGAAGGCGTCGTTTGCGTCAAACCCCACGGCGGCACATTAATCTAAAGGCTGCTGTCCTGGATCTAGCTTGGATTGTGGATTGGATTAAAGACGTTGCTATTGAAATTGGTGAAGTGGTTCCGGTTCGGATTCATCGATAGAAGGTCAAAGACGGTGTTGCTGGTGAAGACTGTGACCTCGGAGAATTACGCCATGCTTCCGGCTAATTTGACTTGGGAAACGGTTAAAGCTTGCGGTGCTAGTGTTGGGTATTGATCAATGGCCACCGTCGCTCTCTAACTTTTGCTACATAGTTACAAAACCTTCGGTTGCAACCGCGCCGTCGGACTGGCACTTCATGTCACTTGTTTGGGTGCACGTGTTTGGCGTTCATGTTGCCAACACGATCGAGCAGTACAATTTTATGCGCAATGAACGTCAAGATGAAAAAGGAACGAATGAAGTTAACTCCATGCTGAATTACATTGTGAAAACGGTATTGCGGTCTTTGAAGGCGACCAAGCTGACCGAGTATGCGGATAACTACGTACTGGGGCTGCTACTTCTCGTAGCACAGGTGGGCTGGTGCGAAGAAGTTCACTACAAATTCTTTGTAAAAGGACACACGAGGAATGCGTGTGACCGGCGGTTCGGGCAGTTGAAGAGGCACGTGCAGCGTCAAGATTGCTGGACGGTGGACCAAATGACGGCTGTTGTAGCACAGTCTTTCAAGACGAACCACTGCATTTGCTTGTCAGATGATAATACTGGCTTCAAGTACTTGTATACGACGTGTACAAAGCGTTAAGTCTATCCAGAAGTATCAGATGTTCAAGATGCACCACAACGCACCTGGTGTTGTGGAGTGCCGGAGTGACAAGCCAGTGGCCCACGACCTTCGTTGAGTTTACAACTTAATTCCAGCATCAATTCCGAATGTGTTCCGCGCACGATTGGACAGCGGTGATGCCATTTATGAACCCGATCCGAAATTTTACATCAGGAGAGCCAATAAAATAAACGAACTTACGAATGTCGTTGAAGTTGACACCTTTGACCAAGTCTATCTAGCAGACAAGCATTACATGATTCGAAAGAGCTCATTCCGAGCTTCCGAAGGAGGTAGCAACTTCGAAGTATCCTTAGACCGAGACAATATAATAATTAGCGGGGCCTTGGTCGAACAGCAAGACAACAGCTCTCGCTCAGTTTGAAGTGTTGTTGAGTCAGAGCCCCACCTCTTCCTGGCGAGCTTTGCAATGGGCTAATCGCACCGTTTACACCAGCGCGAGGCTGACTGGGGGTGCATAATGACGACGAGGGCCGCCGTCTCAAATCGGCAGGGGCAGCTTGTCCCGCCGGGCAGGACGACGAGAGATCCTGCAAGGTCGTTGCGGGCAAGGATTCCCTGCGCCGATCCATCCATCAAACGCGACCGCGGTCGTCAGCAGTCGAGTCTCGCTCTGTGGCCAGCGTAGCGTCTGGATGTCCAAGGCCACCGCGGACTTGCTGATGTAGCAACAGCTACAGCTAGCGCAAAGGTCAAGAGGCTTGCAACCTCCGTTCGCCATTAGCAGCTCCGTGCGTCAAGCGCATCTGATCCCGCCAGCGCTTCAAACGGCCTGTTGTTGACTGGAGGCAACGGTCTCCAGCAGCCACGCACGGCAAGTGAGACTTGAGTTCCTTTGAGCTCGTGCTGCCCCGCCAGACCGCGCGTGATATCCATGCGGGCCGATAAGTTTCCAGCGGCGTCCAGCTGGAACCGCCACGACGGCAGCAGATGTCGACCGCAGCTTTGTGGTGGCGGGGTGATCCGGTCGCGTCGCGTGTCCGTTGTGGTTGCCCGATCGCGGTGATCGCTCCTGTCGCAGTGGATCGACTACGGACAGAGGGCAGCAAAGCCCACATAGAGAAACGCTGGCCCCGCAACTGCATTGAGACGTCATCGTCGCCGCCGCCAAGTTGACCAGCCTTGCAAGGCGCTGCAATAACTGCTGAAAGAAACCCCATGGGGTTTCCGTTTCGCTGCTGCTATTTTTAGCCGTCTCTGCGGCGAACCCGTGGTCAAATTGTGTAGGGGTAGGGGTGCGGTCGCATACAAAAGCGCAAGACAAGCTGCCGAAAAATTCCTGCGCCCTCATTCTGCGAAGCTCCATACGACGGCGCCAGTTGTTTGTCGCTCTGATCCAGCTCCTCCCCTGCCTCCGCCCGCGAGAACATTTGTCGTTGCGGGGACCTTCCTCTATGCAGCAGCCTCGCCAGCGCATCACGCTCTTCTCGGCCGAGGACGCAGAGGCCATGACACTCCGCGAGCGCTCCAGTCTGATGCTGGGCTCCAGCCGCAGCGCGCGGCTCGACAAACGCGCGCTCAGCTACAGCATGCGCCCCAGCCAGACCGTGTACGGCCACGAGGGCGAGGACTTCTTCGACGGCTCGGCCAGCTACTCGTCAGTCACGGAGCGCAGCGGCACGGGCAGCGTCGCGCCCAACCGCACGCGCCTGAGCGTGTCGCCGGACCTGAGCGGCGCCTTCGAGGACATCTTCGAGACGGACTGGGAGGGCTACATCTGGAAGCAGGGCCACGTCGTGCGCTCCTGGCGCTATCGCTACGCCGTGCTGTCGGGCGTGACCTTCTCGTACTATGTGTCCAAGGACGTGGCCAAGATGGACACGGAGAAGTTCCGCGGCCGCGTGACCGTCACGGGCGCCTCCATCGACCCCAACCGCTCCAACGGGGTGCTCATCACCACCACCATTAACAAGGTCTTCGCCATGTACACGCGCTCCAGCATCGAGTGCGAGATCTGGGTCAAGATGATCCAGCAGGCGGTGCAGAACACCAACAGCCAGAAGCCAGGACAGAGTTTTAGCGGCGCCTCCGGACGGGAGTCGGACCTGCAGAGCGGAAGAGCGAGTCAATGGAACCCGTCGGCCAGCGGCACGCTGCCCTTCTCGGCGGGGAGTCTGCTGGCGCAGACGGTGCGGTCCTCGGGGACTGGAAGGCGCGCAATTTGGCGACGGTCAAACAGTTCTACTCCATGTGGACGACCCAGTTCCTGGAGCAGACGGGAGTGGACGACTCGGCCGCGAACCTCATCTCGCTGTTTCCGATCTGCTCCCCAGAAATGATCGTGTCGGTCAGTTATCCGTGCGAGTTTCTGCCCTCGACCAAGTTTTACGGACGCGAGGGGCTGGTGGACGTGGTGCTGGGCTTCTCGAGGTTTGTGCTGTTCAAGAGATTCGCCGTGTCGCGGTACATGACTACCAAGCAGCCCAATGTGCTGCAAGTGCTGGCTGCGGGCACGATCTGGAACAAGTCGCTTCAGCGCGAATTTACCTTTACGACACGCGATGAGATCTACCTCAGTCCTGGTGGCCGCGTGCTCAGCTTACAGATGCAGATCGAGGTCGATTTGGCTGCATTCCAAATGTCGGACGCAGAGAGGAAACTCGCTAAGGCAGAGCGCGCGTTCCAAGCCTCGACGTCGAAGCGCGTGCTGTCCTTGTCGATCCAGCACTTCCACGTGAACCGTGTGCTAGGCAAGGGAACATTCGGCACGGTGGTGCTGGCTGAGCGCAAGAACACTGGCGAGATCTTTGCCGTGAAGATCCTGGAAAAGAGCTCCATGTCCAACTACGATAAGCTCCGCACCAAGACCGAAATGCGCATCCTGCGCGACGTGCATCACCCGTTCATCGCCCCTCTGCGCTTCTCTTTCCAAAGCCAATCTCGTGTGTTCTTGGGCATGGAGTACTACTCCGGTGGCAGCCTGTACACGCACATGAACCGCTTCTCGAACAACAAGGAGCACCGCGTGAAAATCCCGCTGGACATGGCGCGCGTAAAGTTTTACGCTGCGCAGATTGTCCTTGCAATCTCACACCTTCACGCGTGCGACATTGTGTACCGCGACCTCAAACCCGACAACATTATGATCGATGTGGACGGAAACGTCGCGCTGGTGGATTTCGGTCTGTCGAAGACAAACGTGAACCAAATGTCGGGCGCTCGCACCATGGCCGGATCTCCGGCGTACACCGCGCCGGAGTTGCTGAAGCCGAAGCGCTCGCGTGACTACGGCAAGGCGGTCGACTGGTGGTGCCTGGGCATCTTGCTGTACGAGATGTTGCTGGCAAAGCGTCCTTTCCACCACTTGAACGTGTCCGTGCTGTACAAGCTGATCGAGAAGGAGCCTGTCAAGTTCCCTTCCAAGTGCGGCATCCACCCGGATGCTCGCAGTCTGATCTTGGGCCTCTTGGAGAAGGATCCCAACAAGCGTCTCGGTGCTCGCCAGACGAGTGACATTTTGACGCACCCGTTCTTCAAGGATGTTCGATGGAACATGGTCCTGCGCAAGAAGATCACGCCGCCGTGGGTCCCGGCGCCAATGTCGATGGAGGAGGAGCGGATGAAGAGCCCCGACATCAACTTTGACAAGTTTCTGGCCTCGAAGACGGCGTCGACGGGTAATATCTTCAACATCATCTTCCCGTGGAAGACCCCGCGTTCACGTCACCGCAGGGCAAGATCGGAGATGGACTACGACTCGTTTGGCAAGTTTAGCTACGTGAGCGACACGACGAACTCGTTCCTTGTGGACGAAGACGAGATGCTTGATGCCGCATTTACGGGAAGACGCAGCATCCAGCTGCACACGTTGGCAGGCGAGGCCTGAACCAACAAACCACTGAACAAAAGACTCTGCGCTTAGTTGTACCAGCAGATGCACGTAGACGAAAACAGAACAAGTAAATTATTGTTAACTGCACTGCCTATTCAGTCTTCACTGGCGAGAAAGATCTTTCAAGCATGTCATCGCCGCATTCCGTCCGCAAGCCCCCATGACACCGCCACCAGGGTGCGTTCCTGCCGAGCAAAAGTACAGGCCGTCGATGAACGATCGGTAACTTGAATAGCCCGCCATTGGTCTCATCCAGAAAAGCTGTTGACAAACATATCCGTTGGTGCGAATAGTAACATGTCAGAATGTTCACGCAAGCTCACCTGATCGAAGCCCATAGCACCATGAAAATATTTCCTCTCGGCAGCGAGAAAATCTCTTCCAGATCCGGCGGCTGCAAGAGGAAAAGTGTTGTCAGTGAGTTCTTGAGTGTTATTTTATCCGCAAACTTTAACACACCGTAAGGATTTCGTAGTTCAGAATGGACTTGGTGAAGCCGGGAGCGTATTGCTCAATAACTGAAAAACTTGATTCGCAAAATGCTCCTTCCGTCCAGGTTCGCTCCATTTTCCATCCTAAGCAGCCAAGGAAGAGTTAATACCTTCAAGTGCGCTAAGCTAAGCGATCGACATTTTACCTTTGGCTCGTAAGGCGTGTACTGCACAAAGAGTAAAGCAATATGCTTTCCTGAAAGGCAATAAGACAGTAAATGTTTCAGTCACCTAATAACAGCTTCGACTAGTTGAGCTCTGTACCAGGAGGTGCGATTGTTGGGTCCAATGACGTTGGGATATTCATCTCAACGATCGGCCTACTTGAGCAAAATCCACGCTGGGAGTCCAGGTAAGCCTCCTCGATCTGCTCAACAGCAATACTGTTAGAGATGTTAACCCTCGCAAACGTGTCCAACTTTGTTACTGTCGGTCGGACCTGCTCCAGTGAGTCTTCGAAATGGATGGTGCCGTAGTGATTCGGCATTGGTGTGTTGCCGTCCCCAGAGTTGGGGAAGCATGTAAAGTTTGGAAGCCGGTCGAGAGCCACATTAATCTACAATGAAATACTCAGCGACGTAACATCAAATGCGAAGATAAGTAGAGAGCTGCTACCTTTGTCGAAGCGGACTCGCAATTCCAGTTGCGTTTGAAATGCGTGGCAATTTCTTCGGAGAGTTCTGCCTTGTCAATCAACTCAAGCACCGTGGTCATCGGGCTCGCATTCGACATGACACAACTTGCTTCAATAACGTCGCCACTCTCCAGACGCACTCCGTGCACTTTACCACCGTTCACACTGATCGATTTGACGGGAGCATTGACGTGCGTTTCTGCCCCAGCTTCCTCGGCTGCACTAGCGATAGCTTGAGAAACCCCACCCATACCGCCCTTCACGTGCCCCCAAGCGCCTTTGATGCCGTTCACTTCCCCATGACATGATGGAACAATATGTAAGCAGACCCAGGGGTCGAAGGAGAAACCTTCATACCACGAACGCCAGTTAGAATTGAGTAACCAAGCGATTGCCGAGATACCGCCCACCTTAGCACCAATAATGGCGTCCGTAGCCAACGTTGCTTTCAAAACATCCGACTCAAACCATTTGTCAAGGATTTTGGTCGCTGGCGCTGTCATGAACTCTGCGAAGGTCGTCAAGTCTTTTCCCAGCTTACCGCATCGGTATCCCAAGCGAGCCATAGCCTTCACTGCATCCACTCGTTGGCTAGCAAGGCAAGATAGCATCGTGATTATCATCCACAGCAACAACAACAACAAAAATACCTTAATGAAGTGGCCGGGCCAAAAGCAGCATGCAGGTCAGGAGGAGCCTACATACATCGCAGCGTCCAAATTGAAGGGCCCTTCCCTACAGCTGCAACAAAACTACCTACCTCATCGAGCATCGGCAAGAAGAAATCCACCATTCTCTACAAACCCGACGAATAAGCACTACATGTAGCACAATAACAGCCCCTGCCGTAGCAATACCTCGAGCATTTTGCTGTATTCTGGATACGCCTTCGCATCCTTCGTCGAAAACTGAGCTGCATATCCCATAGCATCACCAGCTTCAGGGTTTACTCACAGGACAATACTAAAGAAACCTTTGCTCACCGATGCTCGCTTGAGTCTGCTGCATGTTACTCCCGAAGATTAAGCTGCGACCATCTCGTGTTGGCGTGAAGGAGCATGGATCCCTCACAAACACTACACACCCAAAAGTGAGCACCCTTTCATAATTCCTTCACCAATCTCCCCTCTACCTTCCAGTCCGTGTCTGTGCAGCTCCAGGTCCTTGATAATCTGCGGTCGGAAGAGCGAGAACACGTAGGACGCCCGCGAGAACTTGAACCCTGGGAAGATCTCCTCCGTCACCGCCGCGCCGCCAAGCACGTGGCGCTTCTCCAGCACGCACACACTCTTTCCGGCCTAGACAACGCCTATGTCAGCATTGTAATTACGATATTTGTGGATTGACGCACTTTTGCCAGGTACGCGGCGGCTACGAGGCCGTTGTGACCCCCACCGACGACCACCACGTCCCTACAGCATGGAGAAGACTGTAAAGCATTTACGGGTAGCGTAAATCGTGGAGAGACCCGACCATTTCTTCCGCAGCAAGGACGTCGGAACCTTCATCCCTTCTCTCCGATGCTGCAAATCGTGGACTGGAAGCTTCAAGGTTGTCAAAAAGGGGGATGGGCAGAACCTGGTCAAACTCGTTTTGGGTAAAGTTGAAGGTGGAGGTCAACCACCGGCATGTTCCGCGTGCAGGTCGTCCAGCGCGGACCACGAGGGCTCCAGGCGCTGCGTCGATGCATGGAGCTGCGAGTGGACGAGCGCGGGTTGAAGGTGTTTGCTGCGTCGACGGCTGTGTTGAGCATCGCTAGAGGACGCGTCAACAGCGTGCGAGTCCGACGCCGACTGATAAAAGTCAATGAGGACAATGGGAGAGCACTGACGTGAGGTTTCGGTTGATATTTTACCTTTCTTTCATGTTGTAAAGTTATGTTGGAGCTGTAGAGTGCGCTTGAGGGACGAGGAGGAAGCGCTTCAGGCTGCACAGTCCATGATGGAGACGTGGGGTGAGTGTAGCAACAGAAAGCTGTGATCAGCATGGATTGAAGAGATATGTTGTCTTTTGTGGCTATAGATATTGATCCTCTAGTGGAAGGACCGGAAGTGATGCAGAACATAGAAGAAGAAACAAGTGCCATGACTCAACTCGCGGAGCTGTACTTGAGCTGCCTCAGTTTTCGCCAACAAATTCACGAGATCCACGACCATATTGACAGCATCCTGGGGGACTGCTACGGAGCGCAAGTGTGAGGTGTGTACTTTGATACATTTTTACGTTCTGTGTGTCATGATGGTACAATGCAACTGCTATACAGACGAGCACGTCAACACTGCTTCCACGAGCTACGAGTTATTTTCCTTGGAACAGTGTTCTATGAGGCGAGACTTGACTGTATTCAGAATCGAGACCATCGTGCTTATTTCCTCCAGATCTTGACGCACCACTGCGACTTGCAGCATCACAGGAAGATGCATGATGGCATCTTCTTCCTCTGCTGCAGCGGTATCGCCGTAGTTCATCTTGTGGTAATTTAGTGCGGCATCGCGATATTTCTCGTAGAGCTCGATGCTCTCAGGGTCTTCGAAGCCATAAGAAGAAACATTCCGCTGCTGCTCACCGCTGCCTCCGCCAACCCCAGCATCGACAGCACAATTTTCAAGACACATCCTCTCATGTGCTTCCCGAATGTCGCCCTCCTCCACCCCATACGCGAGAGCTAGCATTAAGAAGACGGAATATTTCCTCTTGAGATGGTCCGCGAAAAAGTTGAGAATTTCGGTCGACATGGGGTCTTCCCTGCTGTCGAGCTTCTCGATCTCTCGTCTGCTGTTGGCCGAAAACAATTCGTGGACTCGGCTCACCTTCTCGTAGACCAGCAGCGCCATTTGCGGGTGCGTGACCTGCGCTACCAGTTTTTCCATGGCAACGATTCGCCGCACTTCAGACTCAGCTTTTTCTTTTTCTCCAGACATAACTCGATGGCACCAAAGTTCGCTTTGGAGCACTGTCACTTTGGAATCCTGGCCCGGGGAAACCCACGACCGGTTTGAAGAGGGCGCGCTTTCATTGTCCGGCACGTCTTCTCTCGCTTGATTATCCCGCGAGCCATGGGCGTGAACTTCGCGCTTGGTCGACAAAATGTGCCGAATCGCCTTGGTCCATAGCTCGAAGGTGTTTTGGCTGTACGATCCAAACTCTAACACGCTGTGCGCGCTCGCGTTCGGATTGTTTACCCCGATACTGTCAACTTGGCTTCCTGTAGTGACCACCAAACTCTGTTGGAGTTCTTCATTCAACCACTACAGCCACGGTTGTTAGGTATTGATTGCCCTGTCATAGTACGGCGGCAACACATTAACTCACCTCATCCAGCTCATCTGGCTCAAGCAATTTCCGCCGGAACAATCTCGTGCTGCTGTCAGGATTTTGCTGCGACTTTTGACCGTCAACCTCATCCACCTTCATGTCCCCAAGCAGCATCATGTGGTGCAGCCCGATTATCTACAGAGTTGCAATATACCAGCATGAGCCAGTACACTAACGTACTAGCACATCACACTACGGACCCTGTCTGGCTTGAGGCCTTGCTCCCACCGTTCCCGACTCGTGAACATGAGGATGTGGTCCTCCTGCAGCGACACAAAGTACGGCACCCATCCCGAGAAGAAGAAGATGTTGCGTTCCAGCACCAGCAGCGTGTCGTTCAGAGTTTGCTAATGCACGGCGCCACATGTCGCGGTCAGTCCCCAGTCCTTCGCAGCAACCTGTAACCCCTCTCCAACCTTGTAGACGATGGCCGTTTTGGCGCGGCCCAAGCTCTTGGGTGTCCACGGGGTGTCCCTCGCGCCCAGGTCGTCCATAATGATGGACGCGTTATTGCCATCGTGGGTCAGCGCCTCCTTGTCCTGCGCTTTCGTCAGCAGCGCCTTCAGCAGCGTCGGCGGCCTCCGCTTCTCCTGGTTGTCGTCCGCAACGCGCTCCGCCATCGCCGCCAGCCTCTTGGTGATCCCAATATTGGCGACCTCTTCCACGGTATCCTGTCAAACTTAATGGACATACCCATATCAATTCTCAAAAACGGTACCGATATCGGAAATGCAAGCACACTTTCGAATTTGCCAACGAGCTCCGATAACCTGCTGGCGCTATTGACATGCGTCGAGCAGCCAGCGTCAATGACCGACGAGGCATGCGACCCACTTACACCGGGCCGAAGTGGCCTGGCGCCCTGCAGCGACGGCGCTCCGAGATGATCCGCACGCCCGCCGCCGCCTACGAGCGCATGCACGTGAGCGCCTTCCCGCCTGTGCCGCTGGGCACCTGGCACCGCTCGCCGCCGCCGTCGCAGGAGCGCGAGATGGTGGTCAAGATGGACAAGGCATCCATTGCAAGAGAGCCAGGCGTGCGTATATCGAGTGAAGAGGTTGGGTACAGGCTTACTAACAGGTTATTGCGCAGAACTTCCATGTTGGCATCGAGCTCAAGCAGATTCTGACGCCGACCAGCACGCTCGGACGCAGGACCAAGATCATTTGTGCCATCGGACCGGCGTCCTGGTCGGTGGAAATGCTGGGTTGGTGGTGATGACGTTTTATTCTCTTTGCGCGAATGAATAGTTCTGATGGAAACAATGGTTGATGCAGGCGAACTGCTGGATGCGGGGATGAACGTTGCCAGACTCAACTTTTCCCACGGAGACCACGCACTGCACAAGAGAAGTCTGGACAATCTGAGAGAAGCGATGGCAGCACGGCCAGGATGCCATTGTGCAGTACTGCTGGACACTAAAGGGCCCGAGATACGCAGCGGGTTCTTGAAGAAGCACAAGCCGGTGCAGCTAAAGGTGTGGATGGAACCTGTTAGAGGTTGCTGTCATTATGGCTGACAGGGATACTTTGTAGGCCGGACAAACACTGGAGATCACGACAGACTACGGTATTTTAGGCGACAGCTCTCGCATTGCGTGCACGTACGAGCAGTTGCCCACATCAGTATCGGTGGGCTCCAAGATTTTGTGCGACGATGGGAGCTTAGTGATGACTGTGCTTGAGTGCCAGGCCGAGTCCATCATTGTGCGGGTGCACAACGACCATCTCCTGGAGGAGAAGAAGAACATGAACCTGCCAGGTTCGTATAGTACTTGCGGTGCCGCATGCGGTGGTGCTTGGCGGTCAACGCGACTAAGATATCTATCCGTGTCTATGTGCAGGGGCGGCTATTCAGATACCTGGCATCACGGAGAAGGATGAGGACGATCTGCAAAACTTTGCGATTCCTCAGGGCGTGGACATTGTGTCGGGCTCCTTTGTGCGATCCGCTGACAACGTACGCGCAATTCGCGAGTGTCTGGGAGAGGCTGGCAAACACATTCGCGTGCACGCTAAAATCGAGAGCTTTGAGGCGCTGATGAATATTGACGAAATCGTCGAAGAGGCCGATGGTATCCATGTGAGCCGGGGTGATCTAGGCATGGAGTTGTCGCCGGAACGAGTCTTTTAGCACAAAAGATGATTATTGGGAAAGCCAACCGCGCCGGCAAACCTGTGGTGACGTCGACGCAGATGCTGCAGTCAATGACGAAGAAGCCGTTGCCGTCCAACGCCGAGTGCACTGACGTGGCAAATGCAGTGCTGGATGGCACAGATGCAATGATGCTTTCAGCAGAAACGGCCAAGGGCATGTATCCGAGAAGGGCCGTTCAAACGATGGCAAAGATCTGTGTCGAAGCAGAGGAAGCGCTCGACTACGCCGAGATGTACAAGACCATCCGGTCTGCCAACACAAAAACTGTTTGCATGACTGAGTCGGTCGCCAGCTCGGCCGTCGAGATCTCTATTGATATGGGCGCAAAGCTCATTATTTCATTCACCGAGACAGGGGCTTGCACCAAACTGCTCGCAAAGTATCGCCCGAAATGCACCATCCTAGCTCTCACTACAAATTTGTCCACAGCGCATCAACTCACTGGCGTCTCCAGGTGCGAGCTTCCTCACATGTTATTCAAAGTGCTTGTTCTAACAGACTTGCTGTCCATTTCAACAGAGGGGTAGCAGCGTTACTGGTGGAGTCAATGATACAGGTAGAGAATCTAACGCTGCAGGCTATCACACACGGCAAAGAAAAGGGCTGGATCAAAAGCGGCGATATGGTCATTTTAGTTCATGGACTGGATGGTGCCGTGTCCGAGTCTGCCAACATGGTGCAAGTGATCGAAGTAAAAGACGAGGGCTACTCGAGTCCTCCCAAATTCCGCTTCAAAAGCTTCACTTACCCTTCTGTTAAGCTTAACCAACAAATGTACCAAGTAGTTCGACGAAGATTCACATGAATGATCTTGTGGCTCTATTGTCTAAATAGTCTCTATTCGTGAGGTGGTCTCGGCACTGGAATGCGCAGGAAGTCTGATGCAGGAATCACAGCTCGTTTTCCAAACGATTCCTGGGCCTCCAGAGCGAGATGGAGCGTTGTTCGGCAATCGCCCGAGTCGACTGACCAATGCCGGAAGCGGTGGCTGAAGTGTGTCAGTGCCAGTAGCTTTGCATTCATCTTCTTCGCAGCGTATCCTGCCATGCGTGCTGTCGAATGCCCACGATGAATCGCCTAGAGAAAGAAAAAATGGTGTGAAATGTAAGTCATCATCATGAGAGGTGGACAACACTCGTACTTGTTTAACCATCGCGTGGCTCAGCGTTGCCTCATGAACTAAGATCTGGAATATTAACAACAGTCGTTCTCCTTTAGCGAAACTCCTCCACAAGACACAATGGAGAGCAATCTTACATCGCAGTTCTTCGCGATGTCAAACATTCGGGAGGAATCCGCAGAGTCTCCGAGGATGGCAACTTTACGCCCAGCAGCTTCCGGCCCAGTGACCTGCAGCAGAATCAATTTAGCAACAGTTATCGAGCACACTTAAACCGCATCCCGGCGTACCTCTGACGCATGAATCATGTCTCCGTTTGGCAGCTCGACACTTCCACCAAGTTTGAGCGTGCGGTATTTAGGTCCAGGAGCAAGTCCACGTTCGCGCAGTGCCTCAATGTCCAGTTTGCCAGGGATAGGATACTCTTCAACGACGTATCTGACAGGAACAACCAGCAAACCAAACTGTTTGTCAACAATAGACAATTCAGAACCCCAATAAATCCCAGCACTACCCACCCAAAGCTCGTAATCGTGTGCTTGAGCGATGCAGCACGCACGGTGTATTTCCCGTCGTCCAGCACATTCCACACGTCTCCATTCCCATCCGATTCAGCATAAATCCACTCTTTCGTCAAACTCTGCAACAGCAACAACATCGATAAGCACTCTCTAAGCTCTCATTCGCCTTCTCCACTTCCTCACCGGATGCTTGGGCGCCTTTCTCATAAACTGTTCATGTTGCGTTGTCTGTTCCAATATTTTGCCATTCACCAACTCGTGCACCGTCACCTTCAAATTGGTTAGCCTGGTCGTGCTCGTCGACAGCGCCGCATTCAGGTACGCGAAGAGTCCCAACGGTCCATACACCGCAATCGGTCTCGGGGCCTTCTCCTTGGTAATTGGATCCTTGTACTCCGCGTAGTGGTTGTCCAACGTGCACAGGATGCCCGGCAGTCCGTAGAGATGGTCGCCGTGCAAGTGCGTCACGAAGAACGTCGTCGTCAGCGGCACTCTGACGGTGCTCTTGATCAGCTGCCTGAGGCTTCCTTCCGCGCAGTCGAACATCCAGTTGGAGCGCGCCAGACGCAGACACACGCCCGTGGGGTTGCGTCGCACGGACGGCGAGCCGGCGCTGGTGCCCAGGAACAGCAGCTCGAAGCCCGAGAAGGCCTTGGGCTGCGACTTGACGAACAGCGTGTTACAGCTTCGATGCGGCACGGCCCCCAGCAGCGCCTGCCGCTCCGAGATCGGCGCTAGCGCGGTCGACCGCCACGCCGCCCGAGCCACGAGCTTGCTCGTCATGCGAAATGGGAAAATGGGCAACTGCAATAAAATTGGGTAATTACAGTGTTTTCCCGCCACTACTGGAAAAGCCATGGAGGACGTCGATGTCGCTGGGGACACCTCCTCGGAGGAGTTCGTGGACGGCTCTATCTTCCGCGTCAAACTGCACAACTTCCTGACGTACAACGACGCCGAGTTCTACCCTGGTCCGCGACTGAACCTGGTGCTGGGGCCCAATGGAACAGGCAAGAGCTCCATCGTCTGCGCTCTGTGTGTGGGGCTGGCTGGCAGCACCAAGGTAAAAGAAATAAAGCAGGATAAAAGACGTAATACATCCTAACGGAATACAATGTTTTAGCTGCTGGGACGAGCGGACAAGGTGGGCCAGTTCGTCCGCCACGAGAAGGAGTCGGGCTTCACTGAGATTGAGCTGTTCTTCAAGCGGGGCAACAAGGTCATCCGCCGCAACATCTTCCGAGACAACAAAAGCACGTGGATGGTCAACGGCCGCGATTCGACGCTGAAGAACGTGGCGGCCATCATGCGCGACGCCAAGATCCAGATCGACAATCTGTGCCAGTTCCTGCCCCAAGACAAGGTGGGCGAGTTCTCTCGCATGAACGCCGTGGGGCTGCTCGAGGCTACGCAGGAGGCCATTATGGACGGCAGTCTGCTGGCACAGCACAAGGAGATCATTGAGCTGCAGAACAGCATGGCGACCAAGGGCCGGGTACGAGGCGCTGTTGGTGCTGCAATGAGTTTTAATAGAAGATTACTGATATCTTGTATTGATATAGGAATTGGAGCACGCACGCTCGTCCTTGGAGTTGAAGAAGAGCGAGAATGCCCAGCGACAGAAAGAGGTGGAGCGTATTGAAGACTACGAGACGCGGATTGAAGAGGTGTGTGCAAAGATTGGAAGTCTCGAAGTTTGCGGTGTTTCAATGTTCGTGGTTGTTGCTTGCCAATACAGACCGAACTCATGGAGAAAAAGTGCATGTGGCTCGAGTTCGAGGACGCGAAACGTGATGTTGACGAGCTGAAGCAAGAGAAGAAACGCTGCAAGGAGGCGATTGCGGTAAGTTTCCACGGTAGAGTTCTGTTGGGGTTGTGTCGGACAAAGAGGGTGTTGATTTTTGAACGGAACGTGATAGGTTGCGCGCCAAGAAAAAATTGCGCCCCTTGAAGAACTCCTGCAGAAAGAGCGTATTAAACTCGACGACGTGAAAACTGAGTACGAAGTTGAGTCGGTATTGATAGGGTGTTTCAGCAAAACTGATACTTTTACTCTTTGAATATTACCAGGAAAGCTGAAGTAGACAGCGAGAAGAGACAATTGGTTGATAAGATCAAGCAGGAGAAACATCGGGTTAGTAGTACGACCTCCGACGTGAGTTGAGTTTGTGAAATTTCTGATTGTGGATTTTTAATTATGCAGGTTGAAAATATGGAAAATGCCCAAAGCCAAACGTTGTCGGATATTAAGGAACTGCGAAACCAACACGAGCACACCCGCCGAAAACTGGAGCGGTTGGAACGTGATGTCGCAGAGGTTTGTCCACACGGGAGGGGGTCACATTAAATGAGCGTTTTCTGATTGTCAGTGTCTGCGTCTCCTATTGTGCAGTGGCGAAAAGAACGAGATGAAATGCCAAACGATGATGACCTGAAGGGGCAGAAGGAGAATCTGGAAAAACAGCAGCGAGCGAAGGACTTGGAGGTGAAATCAACAACTTTTCGTGCTTGTATTTTACCTGTCTAACGGGGCTGGCATTTATAGGAAACTGAGGTCCGGAGTAAAAGGGAGGCCCTTGCCCGAGAACTATCGTATTTGGACCAAGAACAGAGGAAAGTGACCAACAAGCTGGAGAAACTCGACAATGAGACTGTTCAACGAAGGCTTGCACTTGAAAGAGTCGACCCTGACTGTATCCGCGCTGCAGAGTGGGTCAGAAACAACCAACATCGTCTCAAGCGCAAAGTGTGGGGGCCCATTGCTCTTGAGGTTAGTACAATTTACCCTTAGTTGGCTTCGTAAAATATCGCACTAACACTTGATTATGAACAGATGAAACTTGACGAACCGATTCACGCGAAATACGTCGAAGACACGCTTCCCAAATGGCTACTAGGCGCGCTGGTTGTCGAGTGCTACGATGACTACAATACGATTCTCCAAGGAGTGAACAACGGAAACTCTGACCGCCGTATTAAGGTTTCGATCGTAACCGTTGAAGATGGCAGATGTCGGCCTATTCATCGCCCTTACACGTCGGAGCAGATCGCAGACTACCGCGAACGATATGGCATACTGGGCTTTCTCGACGAGGTACGGTCCTTTTACCTGCAACTTATGGCGACTTGCTAATCTGATACCGGTATGCATTTCGTGTAAAGCTGGTGACGGCACCTGATGTTGTGCACGAAGCTCTACGGGCAAATGGAGGTCTCCACACTGTGATGGTTGGCTCACAACAAACGGAAAATATTGTTAACCAAGGTGGAGGGATCTTTGACGAGCTTGCATCATCGGAACGGAAGGCAGCATTCGTGACTCCATACAAGAAATATGTCACCTCAGGTTTGTAGTTTATAAAGTGACATAATGGGCTGGAGCTAACTATTCATTATTCGCGCACAGTTTCCAAATACGGCAACCGAAATGTTACAACACGTACAAATGACCTCGTGAACCCTCGATTGCTGGCGGCTTCGTCATCTAACGAGGACGAGAAGGCTGAAATGAAAAAGCGCTTGAATGACTTTGAATCCAGGGTTTCTGGCATTCAAGAGGAGGTGCGTTTTAGCTTCTAATGGGTTCGTACTGCGTCCAACTAATGCTTTTACTGTGTGTGGGTTTGACGCGACTAGATCAGTGCTCTTAAAGGACAAGAACGAACGTACGCAGAGGAGAAAAGGAACGTCCAACACCGTATCACAGAGATCCGCTCCCAGCGGAAGGCTATTATTCGAATGGATGAAAAACTTGCAGAGGGCGACAACAAGATTTACAGCCTGAAGAGTGAATTAGCACAGGTACGTCAGCGTTACTTGAACCTGTATGCACGGACATTTTGCTAATTCGTGGTATTTCTTTAGGATGTGTCGAAGAAGGAGGAGGCCATGACCCGAAAGCTGAAAAACCAAGCTGCTAAGTATGCTGCGTATTGTTTGAGAAGCAATTTACAGTGCATGGGCTGACCATATTATGAACAACACACTTTGTAGGCAAGCACAGCAGCTTAAGCAATGCTTGCAGTTTTCGAAAGATCTGTTCACGGCGAGTGCCCGTGAAACAGCCTTGTCGCTGCAGCTTGGGACGCAGCAGGTTCGCGTCGAGTTCACCGAGAAGTACCTGAAGCAAACGAAAACAATCCTCACAGATCTCCAGGATGCCTACAAGCTCGCGAAGGAAAATCTTTTGAACATGGCCAAGAAGGCTATGAAGCTCAAGCGCCGAGCAGAACAAGAAGCGCCTTGGGAAGAGTACGAAGAACGATTGAATCAACTTCCTGATGACTTGGATGACCTCCAGGGAAAAATTGAGAACAACAAAGCAGCTCTTGAGTGCTTCCGAGGTGACAGAAGCGTCCGCGAGCTTTATGAGCGCGTATGCGCTGAAATCCAGGACGAGGGAGCCCAGCTGGCTGACTTGGAAAACTTTGTCACAAACGGGGAAAACGAGATCACTGGAATCAAGGTATTTTTTGTAGCGAAATCTCTAATCGATCTAGTGACTGACATATCATGCTTTGAATTGTTTGCTCAGGGCGCTTGGCATGCAAAACTTAAGGAAGTGGTTCAAGAGATTGATGCTTCCTTCAAAAGTTTTTCATGGACATTGGCTGTGTTGGTGAGATTGTGCTGGACGACGAAGACCCGGTAAGTTCGGTCATTGAGTATGATTTAACTGTGCCATCTATCTCACACTGCACATCATTTCGTTTGTAGGATGTGTCAAAATGGGGCATTCAGCGACGTGCTCAGTTCCGCAAGAATACGAAGTTGTCAACAATGACCGCCGAAGAGCAGTCAGGAGGAGTACGTTGTTGTTGTTGATATATTCATTGTGAAGTTTAGTATTTATATTGTAATCTGTTTTAGGAAAAATCTGTCGGCACAATTATGTACTTGATGGCTCTCCAGAGCCTCACCAAGTGCCCGTTCCGTGTGGTTGACGAGATCAACCAGGGTATGGATGTGTATAACGAGCGCAAAGTGTTCCACCGGATTACCAAGTCATCCTGTGGAGACAAGTTGCCCCAGTACTTCCTCATCACGCCCAAACTCATTACCGGCCTCAAGTATCACCGCGACACAAAGGTTATGGTTATCCTCAATGGTCCGTGGAACAAAGTTCAGCAGGAGATGTGGGATTTCGATCGTTTTATCGAGTTTGGGAAGCGCAAGCACGGCGGCATGTCGAACGGCCATAGCGTGTCTAGAAAGCGGATTCGGGCATGAGGCTAAACAATATGTCGAGGACGGTTTCCAGTGAGCTGTTGCATGTGGAGTAGGAAGCTTAATAGTATTTCATCGAGTTGTAGGCGCCTTCATTTCATCGTTTAAGTATGAACAGTGTTCTACATGTAGCGAAGCACATGATACTCTACATGAAGTTAAATGCCGATTGCCCTCCACTGTTGCGGATATCATCAGGGGATCCGGGCTGCGACGTTCCTAGCGCTGCCCCCGCACTTCGTGGTGAATTTGCAATCGCGAATAAATCCTTTCCGAAGTTGCCCAGTGCCTTCGTATGCTCGTCCTGCGGCGGCTGTTGCTGGTAATACTGCTGTTGAGACGGCATTTGCTGCTGCTGGGGATAGGATGGGTTGGACGAAGAGCTCCCCATCGGATCAAAGCCGTCTAGAAGCTACAATAAATAATCCCATAACATGGCCGTCAGGTAAGTTTCAACAACTAAACAGTAATCAGGACGCTAAATATACCGAGATTTCTTGGGGTGGTGCCGGCGCTGATGCTTGCGGAGCCGGTGCGCGCACTGGTGAACCAAGCAGGTCGGTATTGATTAACGAAGGCTCCGTAGCTGGTCCGGAAGATGAATCGAGACTGAGCGAGCCGAACCCAAGCAAATCCACTTCCTGCTGTTGTCCACGAGGAGGCGCAGTCTTCCTTGGGCTACCGTGCTCCGAACGCTTATTGGTTCGCCGGGGCGATGGCTGCTCCGCGTCATTTTCATAGCCCAATGCACGTAAAACTTGACGAGCTTTCGAAACCACACTAGGCTTGCCATCTTTTCGCAACTGTGCATGATAAAGGTTAGCTATCAATAAGAGAAAACAAAAAAACACTTGATTCGCACCTCCTGAACGACTTCTACGTTCTCCTCGAAGTAGTCTTGGTATGCATCAGCTCCTGGCGAGTCCAGCAGCGCCAATACCACGTGCAAACCCTTCAGGCGCGTTTGCCACGTGTCATCTTCCAACTTATCCAGCAAAATATCTCCAATCGTTTGCGAGTCAAGCGTTTGGGCAAGATCAACAAACCTTTTCAGCCCGTCGGCTGGCGGCGCACGAGAGAGCCCCGCAGGAGCACACAAATTATCAATCATCGTGCGCTCATAATCCCTACAATGCATTAGCCAGAGTTGTGAGTAGAACGTCGATGCAGAGAAATCCGGCAAGAACAACTCTCGCATGAGTTAATTCGTACCTGCTAGTATCACCTCCTCCAGCACCCTGCATGTTCGGTTGGTAAGAGCCGTGGTCAATTACTTGGGGGCCAGCACGTAACTCGTCATGGTCAGCCAGCGAAGAAGCCATCGACTTGTCCATATTGCGACGGTCCCATTTCTCAAGCGCGGCAGTTCCCATCTTTTTCAGAACTTCGGCGTGCTTACCGAGTTTTGACGATGGAGCCTCATTGAGAGGCTGGCCGTTTACAGGGAGACCCATGCTGCCGATGCGATGGCTGCTACCGCTGAGCATACGGTTCGTATTATCGACGTATGACGGACCACCCCCAGAGCTATGGCTACCAAAGCCGCCTCGCCCACTTGCTCCCATGGGATTAGGACCATAAGAATTTCCGCCGCTTGCACTACTAGCACCTCGAACGATATTTGGGTTGTAAGTGCCGCTGTCAAATCCACCAAGCCCTGACGATGACGGACCAGTATTGCTGCTGCCAAAACCACCAACCGGCTTGGGGAAGTTGAGAGAATGCCCCACCAAAACGGTCGGGCGGTTGTCACGCCTTGTGGCCGGGTTGAAACGCGGTTCATTGCTCGATGCAGGATCCTTCTTCTGGTATCCGGAGCTACTCCAAACACCAGAACCGGAACTCTTGGTGGAAGAACCACCAAGACCAGGCGCAGATGATGACGCCCACGAGTTGAAGCCACCAGCCTGCTGCTGCGGAGCGGGAGGCGGCCCATTCTGCGCATATCCGCCCTGCCCACCGTTCGGGTTGTAGCCGTACCCTCCCGAGTTGCCGCTATTCTGTCCATAGCTGTTATTACCATAGCCGCCACTAGGTCCACCGTAGCCACCACTGGGTCCTCCATATCCACCACCATTGGGTCCTCCATATCCACCGCCACTTTGTCCACCATAACCTCCGCTAGGGCCCCGTAGCCTCCTCCTGACGGGTTGTCCTGATACGTTGGAGGACGGTCTATAGCGGCTAATGGTGCTCCCCACGATCCACCTACATTCGAATGCTGTCGACCGTGCTGTCCCCCTGACCATCGTTTCCATAAGATGGCGGCGCATTATTCTCCTGCGGTGCCTGCCACGCATTTCCACTCGGTGCAGGTTGCTGCTGCTGCTGAGGTGGTTCCTCGTTCCGACGGTTCAAGAAGCCGTCATTCAGACACACCAGTGCCTCCTGTAAAACCGCCACGTATTCACCCCCTGTCAGCCTCCACATCCTCCACATCCCAAAATCTACAGCCGCACCTGGGACGCCACGCGAATCCGACGGTACTTTTCGTCTCCATACACCGGATCCGGCGGTCCGGAAAACTCTACGACAGCGCGACAATATTACTACTCCCAGACAGCAAAAATAAATAACACGCTGCCCTCACACGTACGCAGGTAGGCCGACAGCTCTTGCTCCTCCTCTCTTATGGCCTCCGTGAATGCTGGACCGCCTTCTCGGATGCAGAACTGCAGCAATGCCACGAAAAAGTCAGTGGAACATGTTTCTTTTATAAAATAGGGAGTATATAGCCACCGAAATGATCTGCAGCGCCTTGAGTTTGACCGTGAGATTACTCTTGTTAAGTCTCCCCAGCATGTAGTCGGCGATCTTCTCGGCGTCGCGCGCACTGGCCTTGGTCGAGTCTAGTTCCAAGAGATGAGTGAGCGTTAAGAGAGAGCGCATGGTTTTAAGAGGGCTCGTAGTACGCACTGGCGATCTCCTCCATGAGGTAGACGGGCACGGGGCCGTCGTGCAGACTCGTGGCCTCTGCCAGTGAGTGCCGGTTCATGTCTGCTGCGGGCTGTCGGGCGGTGGGCGTGCTCTTGAGTCTGACTGTACCGCCCCCTTGTGGTACGGCCGCTTCTTGCACAAGATGGGAAAATAAAATTATTCAAAAATGAGAAAATTAAGAAAATGATCATCCAAAAGAATAATATTAAGCTACCCAAACTAACGGTAATTAGTGAAAACCCAACATAGACATAGTCGAGCACCACTTGCATACAAATGTGAGCTCATAGGTGGGTTTCCAGGCTCTAAAACGGCCTGTGAGCAGAGATAGCGGCAAAAAAAAGAAGAAAAATGGTATATAGCGCTGCAGACCCATGTGCTCTGCCGCTGGCAAATTGACAAAATGATGCCAGAACAAGATCGGGGGTCGCAAAGAGTGACTATATACGAACCGTTTTACGGAGCATCGTGGTACGTTAGCTTGGTGGTCGGGGGCCATTAAAGAGTGGGTAGCCAAAAGCTTGCTCTTACGGGCAGCGTAAATAAGCTGGCTTAGTGGCCACGTGGCCGCACAAACTGTGTGGTTGGCATCCACTGCCGAGCTGTCATTCGGGATTTGTCGCTCTCGGGCTCAAGTCCCGACCTCTCATGATGCCCAGTGGATGGGCCCGAGCTTAAAACACTCGGTGGCGCTGGCTCGATTCCAGCCATGGCTTACAGTGCGTGCGTGTGTGCGTTGAGGTTAATGTTGCTGTTCCATTCGGAAGTTAAGCTCTGTGTTCGATGCCGCATACAAATTCATGTTGTGTGTACTCTGTGACGAGGTTAACTTTGCTGTTCCATGTGGAGGTCAAGCTCAGTGTTCAACGCAGTGTAGTGTGGTGTATCTAGTGTTGTGAAGCATGTAATACACCCTGTATTAGCTCTTATAATTTACTCATCCTATGCTTCCGTGACGTTGAGCGAGTTGTCTTCTACAGCTTCGTCGTCGATGAACGCTTTGCGGACAAGCAGGCGACGCTCCTTCTCGAAGGCTGCGACGACGGTGGGATTCACGTGGCATCGAGGCTCCCAAGTCGGCCCCCAGTCCACAAGGTAGCATATGGTACGGTTCTCACGCTTCTAGTTGACGGGCTTGTGCACGTATTGCTGGGGCTCATCTTCTGGAGCGTCGACTGCGCGTCGTCGTCGTCCGCAGCCTCCGCGTCAACGCCAGCGTCTTCGGGAGGGACAAGCCACTCGTGCACGTCGTTCAGCGTGGGACGGCGCTTCTTCCGATCGGCAAGAGCAGCGAAGATCACCTCTAGAGGTTCGGGAGGGAGACTTGCAGAGGCGACAGTTGTATTCAAGGTAAGTCGAAGGTGGCGAATAACTTCATCCCTGACACGTCTCTTGAACGTCTTTCCAACAGCGATACAGAGACCCTTGAATTCCTGCCTCGAGCCGATCGCAATTTTTTAGGCTCGCACGAAGCATGGTGGCGAGCTTGCTTGTTTCGGGTGTAAGGTAGGTTTCTATTTCGGAGAGACAAACGGCTGCAAAATTAATTGGTCGCGAAGGTGAGTTAATGAAACTAAACGGCAATCACAAACTTGATGATGTTCTGTGTGAGCACTGGCGAAGGATCCGTGATATACCTTCCTAGTTGAAGCTGATCGAAGCGGGCGATGTCTTCATTGAGCGAACCAAGTAACGCCGTCGGTCGAGCTCCACATCTGCGCCTCCTTGCGTGCCACGCGAACCAGGTATCTTTGACACTCAAAGCTGGAGAGGTATATCGTCACTTGGATGGCTCTTTGTCGCAGTTTGCGCCCTCACCTGCTTCCTGCAATGTCGATACCCGCGCGTGTTAGTTGTAGAGTTTAGTCTCCTTTACAGTTAAGCGAGCGTTGAGTGTTTTGTTCACTTGGATTAACTATTCAATCAAGGCAGTTTGATTGAGAAAAACGGGGTTCTTGGCAACATCGGTTGCGGCCTCTGTGGGTTGATGCATCTTCTTTATTGGCGGTATTTGTGTCACAGGTCAGGTGAGAAGACCAACCCAGCAAGTCATTAACGAAGAAGTCTTTTTTTTTGACAGCACAAGTTCAATCGCGGGTCGAAGGACCATGAGCCGAAAGATCCTTCAACGCTGGGTAGTGGGGAGAAGGTACACCATTAGAGTCTCGAGAACTCGTGTGTTGACATTGCACTGTGCCTCTCAAGGCCAAACGCAACGACGACTAGTGCAGATGCAACGAAGAGAATTTTCTGGTGCGTGTCCGAGTTGAAGGCATCAAGTGACAACAGCGAGATTTTTGCGCCGGGCGAGTGGTTGCTCAAGACACGAGGAATCTTGTAGTCTTCAGCTGGGGTGTTGAAGACGTATGCGAAGGACTTGATTGACGCCGTCGTGTTCTAGGTGCCTCGGTCAAAGATCCACGCAATCGTATCACGGCTCCATTGGTGTATTGAGCTCTTCCGCGACGAAATAAGAACGACGTCAGGCGTTCCATGACACCTTCCTTTTCTACGACTTTGCCCAAGACTCAATTGACGTAGCTGTGAAATCTGGGGCTTCGTCGACAAGCTTCCCTATTTGTAGTGTCTTTGGAAGCCACACCTTCGACAATAATGCGTTGAACATTGAGCTTGACCTCCAAATGGAACAACAATGTTAACCTTAATGCAAGATAGAACGTCAAACACAACGACAATTGATGTCATTTGCATACACACACCACTCCTCCATGTGGTGTAGCAAATCCTCCGTTCTGGCATATGCCGTGGCTCAGGCTGTCAGCTTTTAAGTCAGCGAACTGTGTATGGCACACAGTTGGCGAATGAGACTTAAGAAGACCCAGCGAGTCGGTCTTATCCGACTCAGCGAAGTCCAGTCGAGTCTGGCCAGACTTGGCGAAGGGCTAACCTCAACTTGGCGAGAGCAAGATCTTTGGCCACGAAGGGTCGCAGGGTGTGAAGAGCCGTTGTAGCAGAGGTCGCCACGTGCGAGGTAGGAGTAGTAACGGACCATTTTCAATGCATATTTGTATAGAAAGGATAGGAAACGGAAACCCCTTAGAGTTTCCACAGAAGACTACGATATAACTAACAGAGCAGAATTTTCCAAGTCTTAGACAAGTGCCACTCTTCCGGTAAGTCCTTGCACGGGCTGGATGTCTGTTGTCGTTCCCCGAGAGGCATAGCTTGTAGGGAAAGCGACTGGTAGCGCCAGGAGTTAAGGTCGGCCCGGGGAAGGGCATTTCTCGCTACCAGCGAAGACAAATCTCGCCAAATTGGCGAGTCGACGGGTCTCTAACCCAGGACGTCGCTAATCTTCTAGTCAGGCGTACGCTGCGCTAGGTGACCTGTAAAAGTGCTCGCGCGCTGACGTCCATCCTTTGGTGTGAGGTCACAGGGTTGAGGAACGGAGGCTGCCAAGCTCAGGCAGGCCTCAGGAGAGATTGGTAGCTGGCGATTGCGGAGCAATTCCACCGCTGTCCCGAAAGGGCCGAATCGTGAAGGGACAACCCTAGCGCAGGCCACACAGAGTCGCCGACCTTAGACTCGGTGAATTTGTTGTGTGTATTGCGAAGAAGCCAAACTTGACGATTTTGTGTGTTCTCCAACACCACATACACGTAGTTGCTCGTGGCTGAAATCAAACCAGCGCCACCGAGTGTTTTAAGTTCGGACCCACCCGCTGTGTATGTGTCATGAGCACCGGGACTTGCGCCTGAGAGTAGCTAAAATTCCGAATGACAACAAGGCAGTGGATGCCAGCCACGCAGTTTGTGTGGCCACGTGGCCACTACGCCAGCGTATTTACACTGCTCGAAAAAGACTGGCATTTTGCGGAGCCGCTCTTCTAGCGGTCCTCTGCTCTGCTTCTCAACTTGTCGCACACCTAACCTGCTGCGTAAGCGCTTTTGAACGGCAAAGGACTTGCTGAGATGAGGTTCTCAACGTCTTTTGTTTTAATTGACACTATACCGGAGCTGACGAATAATGTCACGAGCCTATTTTGTATCGTATGCTGTCAGGTCGAACTATGTAGCAACGCACTGGTATTCACTGACGTCATAACAACAATCCTAACCACAATTTGTAAGTAACTGCTAACTACCCGTTGCACCCACCCACCCCGCAAGAGCTGTCCGAATGTAGTCTGTCGTCCTCACCAGTCATTTGAGAATTTGCTCGGTGTCGCGGCAGCTAGTTGGGATTGGCCCCACAGTGCTGTTTAGTTTCTCGTGATGCCGAGCAAACGGTACCTCACAGAGGTTACCACCGGTGGCTGCGATGATTGAGCGCACTTCCGTGCTAGGGGCGCACGTACCCTCGCTCGAAGGAAGAGCGGCGGCTGATCCAGACTTCGGCCTCGTACCCGATGCTTGCTGGGTTCTCCACCAGCGACACTTACGCTCACGCTGCCGCTAGCCGACGACGACATCCTCGGCGGACTCACGCTCGAGGAGCTCGAGAAAATTCTACCCCAGCAGTTGCAAGTTTCGACCAGCTTCGACACTCCGAGAGGCTACTCTTGCCTCCACATGACGCTGTATTGGCGCCTGTAATCCCCCTTGTTTCACCACTTCTCTCGCCTCCGCCTCCGTCATATTCCGACGGCCCAGTACCGATGGTCACTGACCAGGCTTCAGCTGACGCGTTTTACACGGTTGAGATTTCCTAGGCCCCTTCACTAGTTCCGAAACTGTAATGAAATATCTTGTGTACTAATCTCATGTATCATGAACTCACTTGATATTCTAGGCCGTTGTCATTTCCTCACACATATTTGTATACTTTCCCAACGACAGGAGCTGCGGAATCTTGTTCATTTTGTGGCCAACTTTGCGGCTGGAGTGGCACGACACTGGTTTTCCCCAGACGTCTAGCATCCTAACCTTCCCACTGCATGCAAACATTTAATCGAGTAGGACAGAGCCAAAATGTTCTGAAAGTCTTAAATATAGTCTCATACGCAGTTCATTTGGATGATGTGATATTTAATGGTAGGATCTAAAAACCGCGATTATGAAATTGAGGTACACCATGTGGGCATTGGTGTCCACGAAGAATGGTCGACATCAGCTCGTATGCGTGGTTACGTTTCTTGTAATTCAATAGATTTTGGCAGCATGACCTAAAGCGTAACACGACCGGACAACAACCAAAATCTATACCCCGTAACCGCGCGTTTGCGGATATTCGAAAGCGTCTTGTAGTTGCGCTTCCTCTGCTATAATGAACATGAATCCATTTCGTTCTCACTCTAAGTATTTTTACCCCAACCCTATTGATCGGCCTGCTGGGGTTCGTTCAATAGTGCCTTGAAGTTGCTTCTGACAGCAGCACTTTTGTATGAAGTTTCCCTGGAAGCCACTTCCAAAATCTTTCTGTTACACTCAATAACATATTTTAACAAATTTGACACGACTTTTCTGTACTATGACATGATAAATCAACACTAAGGAAACGAGAATAGATTTGGCATTTTTAAGTTGGCACGGCCAATGCGTACAGACACGACGTTTTGTGCGAGGACTTGGCGTTTGACTGCTCTAACACGATAAATCTGTACTAAGATTACAGAGTGTTGTTTAAATATTATCCACTCTCGAACAGCCGCACTCTCTCTCTTTTGCTCTCCGTTGGCCAGTAGTCCTCATGTTCAGAACACAATTCTTCGAAGAGCTCGTCCAGAGCGGAGCTAAGACGACTTCGCATGTGAGGAAGCCAGGGATTGACAAGGCTGACGAGTCTCCCTTTCGTTTTGTCTTCGTCTTGTTTAGTCATGCTATAGTTCCATTTTAGTCGTATCGAGTTGAAATGTTATTATGTAGTGGAGCTAGACAATACACACTCCTCTTCTTCATGACCCGTCTCCTGATCTCTCAGCGCACAGTCACATAGCCTCTTTGCACGAGATGCCCATGTATGACTACAATAAACCATGGGGAATACTCTATAACTGCTCGACAGACCTTCTTCGTTGGGCATGCCGCTAGTTGGCTGTGCCAGCAATTGGCTGAACCTAGCGGTCCAAGGGCTGTTTTACGATTACAAGGACAACCTAGATCAAGTATAAAAGCTGACGACCAAACTCAAGGGTCTCAACCAGCCCACAAAACTGAATACACCTTATTATTTTGTGTACCTTAACCAAATATTGTAGTATTACGTTTTGCTAATTGAAAACACCAAGGCATCCTGTTCTCAGCCAAGCGACACGCTGGATCTCTACACGCACCATTGTCTGCCCTACGTTTTGATGCTTAAGCAACGAGCTGTAAGATGAAAATGTCGAACTGAAAATAATTAAAAGACTTCTCTTACTTGTCCTAGTCTGTGTTGAAGGTGCAGTTGGTTGGGACCCTTCGGCTCCTGATAGTCAAGAGTGCGCTGCACATAAATCTCGAATCCTTGCAGTGGTTCAGGACTGATTGCAGCCAAGACATTTGCTTACAGTGTTCCCTTGCTTAGCCTTGATTGGGACGCCGCGTGTGGACGTGAAAGGTCTCGATGTGGCGTCGTTTGTCGAGGACGAGCGTTCCATTCTCACACACCACAATACCTTTTAGATATGTCAGATTTCCATACCCCATATGACTATGCGACAAAACCTAGTTCTTACGAGATCCGTAAGGTTGTCTCCACCGCGTCCTCTGCATACCAAATCTGACTTCAATTTCAAAACACGAAATCGTTTCTGTAGAGCATCGAATGTCCGTTCAACGTCTTTCCGTGCCCCCTCTTGCTGCTTCGCAAAATACTTCTTCTTCGGCGAAGCTGGCTCTGAAATGGTTGGCACACAGCACGCATAATTCGGATATATCCGATCGACGAGATAACCAAGCTACAACCTGCCTGTTCACCGATGCTTCGGACATGGCTGGCGCTGATTATCACGCAAGGTAAAGATTTCGACTCGAAGAAACCTGCAACTGACCAACAACACCGCCTACTTCACTGCATGAGCGAGAATTTTACGGGCAGTCAACTCAACTGTCCTTTATCTGGTCAAAAGCCTGGGGTTCATGGTCTACCACTACTCGTTTTGCGCTCACTACCCAGCCACCTACCGGGTTTCCGTCTCCAGCTTGCGCGCAACAACCTCGAACGTTCAGCTATGGCACGGTACTCGAGCTCATACGAAAACCCGTCATATACATCACTTTGAATAGCATAGCGATTGATTAATCGGGAAGAATCAACGATGTTAACATTTGCAAACAAAACGATTAGCATGTTTCCTCTGATGTATTCGTGTTGGTCGTTTGCTTACCATTATTTGAGCCCGCCGAGCCGAAGTAAAAATGCCAAATCCACAATCGATATTCAGCCACAACCTCGAGCACTATAGAAGGCTTGCCATCCTTTCCAGAGAACTGTCCTTTAAGAGCATAAGGGCACATCTACCACATCCAGTGCGTACAATCTAAAGAACCGATGCAGCCTGGAAATCCTCTTTCAGCAGAAAGATTAAGCTGTCGCACAATATCGGGCCGAGTGAGTTCGCGCAAATACTGTTCCTCAAACTCTGTAATCACTGCCCGGCAAAACTTCTTTGTATAGAGTAAAAAGGTGCCCTCGCCCATATTCAGGTTGTCATCCAACGAATCTGCACAGCAACCATATCCCAGCATCTGCATCGCCGCACAGCAAATTTATAGAGGAGAAATGCACTTCATACCCAATGCGTCGAATCACTGCTGAAAATCAGAGCCCCTCTCCACCACTGCATTCATGATCCGTTTGAAAAGTGCAATCCGCATGCGATAGCGGCGACGAAAATATTTTTCAGGAAGTAGTGGTCTATCCGCGTAGTAGTTTTTCCACAGTCGATCATGTGCATCCTCAAAATCCCTCTGTATGTTAGCAGTTTTTCCCGGGCGGAATCCCCCTCTTGCGCTTCACTGGTGTCTTCCATGCTGCTAGAAGTAGGAGAAAGAAGATCTGTCGTGCAGTATTAAACACCGTGAGGAAAAGCACATGTCAGCCCTTCCAGTATCCTAAACTCGTACCTCATCGTTGTCGCTAAGTGTCGCTGGTGGACGCAACCAGCAGACCCGTGATCGCAACAACTGCAGCAGCCTTTACAGACCCATTAATGCGAATGTAATGTAAAGCTTCACCCGATCAAAATGCGAACAACCCAAAGTGAATTATTGTACTCGCATTTCATCCCATAAAACCAATAACTCACAAACCACCCGACAATTACTCAGGAAAACCCAGCAGCCGTGTACTTTGACGGGCTTCTGGAGCTGCATCCGTCGTTCTCCTCGACTTACTATCGCAGTCCAACTCACCATCCACATGGATATCCGATTTGTTTTCGTCGTGAAAGATGACGGCAGACCACTTTGCGGCCAAAGCTTCTATGAACAATCAAAAGTAGCACTGTCAGTGTGATGAAGAATGCGTCCTTGCCTGTCACATATGGCTTATGATCACACCCCTGTGTTCAAGTAATCACTACAGCAGATTCGACGATGCCCAAAGAGCATCGAGCTCAGACGCAGAAAAATTCGTCATGCCCTTGAGTGTTTCGTCGCCACCAGATGATGTGTACTCGGCAAGGATAGGCGATGCGGAATCGGAGGCTTCTACCTCCACGTGGCTGGACACAAGGTTAGCGGTCTCATCCTCCCATTGGAGGTCGACGACTTGAGCAACGGAGCTTGGCATCTTGTTGTCTCGAAGGTTGAAAATTGAGATTCATTCTGAAGTTTGGCCCCTCAGATCTCAGCCGAAAGCTACTGGCTGACATTTTGCGATAAGTTTATATTTAGTAGATACGAAAGTCTCGCAGTAGCTTCAGATACATATTATTCAAGATAACTGGATCTCGTAACACTTTTCTGGATTTTATCCGTGCATGTCAGTCACATACAATTTGACTGAATTGAACCTAAATAAACCGCAGCTTATAAAAAATATGGTAGATTGCTCAATTGTTTGTACTATTGCATGGCTACTCTACTTTGGTGTCTGTCAGCTCGATCAAAGGATGAAGTCTCACTGGCTTGTCAAGGATTATTCGAGCTGTGGCGCTCGACGCAGGTACCAGAAGAATATTATGATGTCCATCGAAGTTTGATAAAAAAATGCTCTTAAAACGATATAACAGCGTTAATAACACTTGCTCTTAAAACGAAAATTCGCACACGTCGCATGATGGTCACAGTGAAAAAGACGACGCAGTGCGCATGGGCCGCCAAGGACGCGGACGCCGCCTCACTGACCGCGAGCGTCTGGAGATCATCGAGTATGCGCAGCAGCACCCGCAAGTGAAGCACGTGGAGCTGGCGGCCAAGTACCACGTGAACGAGTCGACGATCCGTAAATGGCGCCGCGAGCCCAACGCCTGCAAGGTGCAAGCTCGCTGCCAGTCCAGTGGCTTGCACGACCGCCGGCGCGGCCAGGCAGCGAGGGCGCAGCAGTTCGACTCGCAGCTCTACAGCTGGATCTGCTCGGCTAAGGACCGCGGCGAGAAGCTACGGCCCGCTACGATCCGAGCCAAGGCGAAGACATTAGCGGCGACGTACGAGCAGATGGCGAGCTTCAAGGCCTCGTCCGGATGGTACTACCGGTACTGTCGGCGATTCGGCCTCACGCTTGACGACAGTCGCGGTGGAGTGCAGACTACAGGAGACAACACAGAGGAGAAGGTTAGAGATGCTGAGACGGGCTCAAACAAGGTGGCGTTGAGCATTGAGAGCGACGAACACAGTACCAGTGAGGAGCTCGTTGATGCTGAAGACCTTTTAATGGGGATACCGACGCGGACACCTCCAGAGCAGCAGCCGGAGGAGAACGCGGGGGTTGCCAGAGCGCCATTGCGCACTTCTTACATCACCATGCAGCACTTCTGGGACGAACTTGTCGCTCGCGGTTTATTCAGCACCTCGCCGATATACCCGAGGCACTCAAAGCCTTCGCGCACATGAACGACAATGATCGCGTGCAGTACGCCAAGAACTTTGCAGAGACGACGTCGCGAGACAGCAAGCAGCACTCTTCAACGTATCATCTAGGGTTTGCTCTAAAAGCGCTGTAAAGGTTCCTGCCCTCTTGTCAAAATCCACAACTCTTTCACAGGCGACAGCAGGACGGCAATTATTCTGCCAAAGACGACGATGTGCGTAGCAAGTGGCGGAGGCCGAGGCCGCCCAGGATCCCGTGTACGTGCTGGCGTAGACCCATCCGTGGTCGTCGCCCTTCTTCGTAGAGTAGGCCCATCCGGCACCTTCCAGTCCGCCCGGCACCTCGGGCGCCACGTTGGTCAAAGTTGTCGGACGAGACCTGCAGGTCGAAGGTGGACCAGTGGCGACGCTCGTGGCTGTGCGAGGGTGCCCACTTGCCGTCGACGTAGTCCTCGTTCTCCCAGACGCAGAGCGTCTTCTGTCCGTCCGTCTCCACCGCGTAGCAAATGTCCAATTGCAGAGTGGACTTTTGCTGCGGGTGCTTGGCTGCAGGTCTTGGGGGACCGTCTTGGAAGTGCACCCCTTTGGTCGCCGGTACTGTACCGGTATATCGGTACCATACCGGCAGCCACGGAGAGCTTCTATTCAGCGTGAAGGGATCCAAATAGAAGCTCTACACAAAACACCCCGCGGGGTGCAATCATTGAAGCACGATCAAATTAATGACATGGGCGTCCGAATAGAAGGGGCCTTTTTAGTCGCTAAATGGCGTGCCAGGATGAAGCCGAGGAAGACCTGCGTGTTGAAGTGGTGGTTGTGGACCACTACATGAGCTCGCCACTGCCTGCTGATGCTTTAGAGAAACTTCCCGAGTCTCCGTGCTATCTGCGCGCAAGAGAGGTGCCCGTCGTGCGGATCTTCGGTGCCACACCCGCCGGCCAGAAAGCTGTTGTGCACGTCCATGGAGTAGGTCACATCGCTCTTAAAATTACCGGAGATCTGAGTTAACGTGTTATGTGGTAGATTTTCCCCTACTTCTACTTCAGAGCTGAAAATGACGAAGACTTTGAAGACCCAGAACGTTTAAGAGAACTACTCCCTCGATTGGCCAAAGGCATTGAAGCCGCAAATGCTGCCAAGCAACAGAACCGACGAAACGCTGGGAAATCAGTATTTAGAGGCAAGTCCAGTAAAATTATTGCCAAGGTTGGTGTGGCAAAGGAAATGTGCGATGATATGGTTTAAGAGCGTACCATTTTCTTCTGTTGTAGATGCTGATTGTGCAAGGAACGCCGTTCTACGGATACCACCCGCAGCCGAAGCTGTTTGTGCAGATTTTCCTGTACAATCCTCGGGTGGTGACGTCGGTGGTGCAGCTGCTAGAAAGCGGGTGCATTGCAGAGAGGAAGTTTCAGCCATACGAAGCCCACGTACCTTTCCTGCTGCAGGTGACGACGGGAGTTTTGTGAATTCGAGTCTTCTGCTGTGTGCCTGACAAATTGAAGTGGTGCAGGTGTTTGCAGACTACAATATCGAAGGGATGAATAGCGTCGTTCTCAGCAATGCTAAGGTTGGAGCTGTTGTGAATTTCTAGAGCCCACCGAAGCAGAACTAACATTACCCACATGTATAGTTTCGATTCCCACTTCCAGTTTCACAAGACCATCTTCAGCAGAATCAAGACGCGGGTGAGTTTAAGCACATTCTTCTTTCCACAGTGCCCAGCGCTTGCGTCAACGGGCAGACCGAAGACACATCCCCAATCACTGGGCGATTCTCTCCAGTCCCACAAGTCCAAGACGCGTGGTTCAGTAGACAGTCAAGCTGCGCTCTTGAAGTGGATGTTGCGGCCGCGAGCATTCTCAACCCTCGACGGTTTACTGCTCAGCAACAGGCAGCACAAGCCACAGGCGAGATGCGGAACGTTCCGTCACTGGCAGCCATTTGGGAGGTACGCCTGAAGTTTGAGTGGTCGTCTTGTGTGGGCTCAATTCTATGGTCTTACGGTGTGCTAGTGGACTGATTCACTATGCAAGCGATAGGAGGAAAAACAACGCCGCATCCAAAACGGAGAGAGGGGAACCCCAACATTTTCACTGAGTCTCGAGCGCAAAGCAAATACTCCTGGCAATATAACTGCCAGTGCGTCTCCGGCACAATCGGCGTCGTCACTATTGTCGCAGTCATTTTTCAAACAGAAGATGCAAGATTCAGTGGACACTATCTTGGAGGAGCTACAGAAGAAAGTGGATCTGCACTCCACCCCTACGGATTCCCCGGTGTTGGTGGTTCTCTTTCAGTGAGCGCTGTAATTTCGTGCGGCAACTCAATTTCCACACAAAGCGCGTTTTCTTACAGCCAAGCTGAGTTTGAGGCGGACAGCAACGGCGACTCAAACAAGGTGGGTTTTGGTGTTAACACCATCGATTTATATTGCTTAGCTTCCTTTTATTTTCAGAACTCAGCGGAGGAGGACGAAGCTATCGTCAATATTTTGCTCGCAATGCAACAAAAGAGTGACCAGCGAGAAAATAGCTGGTGGAATATTACTGAGCGTGAGTCACATCCAGCTGCAAGTCCGCTTAGCGAACTCGGTAGCCCGCGAGTAATTATTAGTACCCCGCTGAAGCGACAGCGACAGGTTTGAAAGCTATGCATTCCCTTTCTGAGTGTCCGTTTCCTCGCTAACTACTAGAACTGATGTGAAGTCTACATCTACTTCCAGAAAAATCGACTTTGGCACCAGTCCAGAAGATTTGCCTTTGGTTGCGGATATTGAAGACCTATTGCCACCGCGACCGCGGGATCCAACGCCGTTAACTCCAGAGGAAGAATCGGTGGCAGTTAATATTCCGTTATCATTAACGCCACATCCCCAGCCACGCGGGAGCAGTCCAAAAGTTCCTATTCCTGCGTCTGGTAAGAATCGGTTATGGATATTTCAACCGGATCCGCCGACCTTGGATGATATGCAATCTTCGTCCAGCATCGTAGGGGTTAATCCAGTGCAGGTAATGCTGGTTGTATCCCGAAATGCGCCATTGCCTAATTATTTTGTTATGAATACGCTGTTACAGTACCAACCAGCATACTACAGCAACCCAGTCGATATCCCCGACAAAACCATGGTTTTTGGCGG
The DNA here is from genome assembly GCA_011947325.1 of Phytophthora macrochlamydospora. NCBI lineage: Eukaryota > Oomycota > Peronosporomycetes > Peronosporales > Peronosporaceae > Phytophthora > Phytophthora macrochlamydospora. Next base: position 1,487,885 of record JAAVTH010000037.1, on the reverse strand, counting down.
AAAGGAATTTGCTTTCGCGCCCCAGGGTACGGATCACCTCCCACAGTTTGATACCAGCGACGTGCGGCAACTTTTGGATCCCAGCGGCAGTAACACATCTTGGTGTAAATTGTCGGATCTGACGAAAGCTGCCCCTCATATCAGGTGTGAGCAAGTACGTATCAAATATCTTGACTCCAAGTCATCGCACAAATTACACTCTTTTTGGTGCTTAAACAGGTTCGTCGTTTACGGATGCCAGCACGATTACCACCGGAAGTTTCGGTTGTGGAATCTTGGATCGCTAATCAGTCGGCAAAAGCCACCCCAAACAAGGTTTTTAGCTTGTTAGCAGCACTATGCACGGACATTGTCTTACTGAATAATGTTTTTCTAAAACAGACACGTCGGAAGCGAGGTCGACCATCACTTACGCCCACACCATCGCTTTCTAGCAAATTGAGGTCTTCCTCTATTTTGTCAAACGTGACGATTCTCTCTGTCGAGATTTTTGCAGCATCACAAGGACATATACTGCCGAATCCTCTTCACGACCCGGTAAACGTGATCGGTTTTTCGGTGGAGGCACAAGAAGGACCGGCAGAAGCGAAGGCGAAGGAGCGAGGCTTTATCTTGTGGATGCCAGGTGACTCGAAGCCAGCACCAGAAAATGTGGGTTTATTCGTAGACAGCAGCGACATATCTGTGCGGATTGCCACAGATGAGCGTGATCTCCTGCATTCTTTCGAGGATGTGGTTAAGCGATGGGACCCAGACTTTTTGACAGGTTTCGAGGTGCAAAAGCATCGGTGGGCTATCTTATCGATCGAGCATCTCAACTGGATGTACGTACTATGCTTTCTGCATGCATATTCCGCGATCTCACTTTCATGCGTTGCTTAGATTAATCTGATCCAGTCCCTATCACGTCTTCCGTCGGCGCCAATAGATCCACGAAATATAGCAGCCCATCAAGACCAAGATGAAGGAGATAGCGAGAACCCGCAAGCATCCATCGGAACCACATGGGGTGTGAACAAGGCTTCCGGGCTGTGGATCCACGGTCGATATATTTTGAACCTGTGGCGCATGGCACGATCAGAGGTTCGGGGTGTGCAACTTGTTGCCCAAGAAGTTTCTTTGTATATTACCCGCTTATAACGTTATGCGTTTATATTGCATAATAGCTCAAGCTGTCGCGGTATGCACTTGAAGACGTCGTTTGGGCTGTCCTTAAACGAACACATCCGGTGTATTCAGACGAGCAGTTGTCCACGTGGTTTTGCGAGGGCGGCCAATTGCGCTGGAACGTAATTCGGTACTGTTTGGAACAAGCGACTCTCAACCTCCAACTTATCTCCAAAATGCAATTAATTACAAGGACGAGGTAAGTTGCGAACTGCTATTATCCTTTCTTTTCGACATTAGTGCATCACCTGTGTAAGCACTTACGTTCATGCTGTTAGCGAGATGGCACGCCTTTTTGGAATTGATTTTTATTCGGTTCTCTCCCGTGGTTCACAATACCGAGTCGAAGCTGTCATGTTGCGAGTGACGAAGCGAAAGAACTTCTTGTTAGTATCACCCAGCAGGACTCAAGTGGCGAGACAAGCACCGATGGAGTGCATCCCTTTGGTGATGGAGCCGCATTCGAGTTTCTATTCGGATCCTGTTGTGGTGCTCGATTTTCAGGTAAGACAGCTTTTGCCAGTTTGTGCTTCATGTCACCGACTAATTAATGGCATGCAGTCGTTGTATCCGTCGCTTATCATAGGATACAACTTATGCTATTCAAGTTTGATGGGCCGACTGAAAGATGGTTTAAATCCTGAGTTGGAATCAGCACTTGGAGTGGTGGACTTCATGCCAAACGCGCCCGGGCTCCTCCAGTGCAAAGGCAATCTGATCATTGCTCCAAATGGCACACTATTCTGTCCAAAGAGCTATCGGCATGGCGTCCTCCCACTTATCCTGGATGAAATTTTGTCCACACGAATTATGGTCAAGAAATCGATGAAGTCTGCGAAGGAGTCTAATCAAGAGCGCTTGGAAAAAGTTCTTCATGCTCGGCAGTTGGCGTTAAAGATGCTTTCGAACGTGACGTACGGGTATACGGCTGCAGGTTTTTCGGGTCGGATGCCTTGCGCACAATTGGCCGATGCAATTGTTCAGGTAGGCACCTCGCCGTGCACCTTGCGGATACTGTAATACTAACACATTTCTATTGTCATGAAGACCGGGCGATGCACGCTGGAGGCCGCTGTCCGACTGATCGAAGAGCGATCAAATTGGAATGCCAAGGTTGTATACGGTGACACGGATAGCGTCTTCGTGATGCTCAAAGGACGGTCGAAGGAAGACGCTTTTCGAGTCGGCCAGGAAATCGCCGATGCTGTCACCGCTTCAAACCCAAAGTAAGCGTTTTCTGTCTGCAGCTTGCCTACGTGTACTTACATTTTACTTTATGATGGCGTGGTCAGACCAGTAACTCTGAAGCTGGAGAAGGTGTACATGGGTTGCGTCCTTGTGTCTAAGAAGCGCTATGTGGGCTACAAGTACGAGTCTCCTACGCAAGAAGTCGGTGTCATCGAATCGAAGGGCCTCGAAACCGTTCGTCGCGATTCCTGCGGTGTGGTTCAAAATGCGATGCAGTCGTCTTTACAAGTTCTCTTCACGACGTCGGATTTATCGGAGGTGAAGGCTGGGTTGGAAAAATATTGGTTGCAAATAATGGAGAATCGTGTACAGTTGAAGGAATTTGTATTTGCGAAGGAGGTTCGTTTGGGAACATACAGCAACGGGAGGTAAGAATTGGATACGTCTGTTGCACTGTTTGGGAAGCTAACGTATTTTCTAGTGCTCCTCCTGCTGCACTCGTGAGCATGAAGGCAATGAAAAAGATCCGCGGGCAGAGCCGCGATACGCCGAACGCGTGCCTTATGTTGTTGTCAATGGGCCTCCTGGTGTGCGTTTGATGGACTTAGTCATATCGCCGGACGAGTTTTTCGATCAGCGAATGCACTATAGCATCAACTACCATTACTACATCGACAAGCAGGTGCGATCTGTTTGGGATTTTGTTTTGGTATGCAGTTAATCACTCCACTTGTGTAGATTATCCCGAGCCTGGAGCGTGTTTTCCTGCTAGCGGGAGCTAATATCCGATCCTGGTACGCGAACCTACCTCGGTCGTCGGTGAAAGCTCGCAACCATGTTGTCGACACGCCATCGAAGAAACGACTATTTGATCGCAATGCTCGATCCATCGACTCGTTCTACAAGAGCAAGCACTGCCGGTTGTGCGGGTCGATCGGAAACAAAACTCTTTGCGAGAACTGCAGCGCAAACCCGCAGCAGAGTCTTTTGGCGATCCATGCAGCAGCTTCGCGTCATGAACAGGCGATGGCGACTCTCAAACTTGCGTGTATAACGTGTGGAGGACGAGAATCGTTTGCGAGCTGCTGCAACTTTTCCTGTCGAGTGTGGAACCACAAGAAGCTGATCGAAGCGGATAAAGCGACACTGATGTTTTCTGATAGACAAGATGAATGAACGTGGAGTGGATTTCAAATGCTATCTATTACTCCTTCCAGCGAAGGACAAAAAGGAAATGAACAAGTACTGCCACCAATGGCCAGCGACTTCTGTCTAATTCTTCTGGGGGCGACTGGGTTTCTTACCTTTGCCGCCGCGCTTCTTGCCCTTCTTCGATTTAGGCTCCTGTTTCTGCTTCTTTGCCGGCCGCTTGGTCTCCTCTTCTTCCTCCTCCTCGGCATCGCTTTGGTCTTCCTGCGTCACCTCGGCCTGCACGTCCTCAGCAGCTTGCTTGCGTTCCTTTTTCGCCTTGACACGAGCCTTCTTGGTCATGTTGGCCTCTTCGGCTTCCTCCTCCAGCTCGTCTGCGGTCTTCTTGGCATCCTTCTCCTCTGACGGCATCGTGTTAGCGTACTTCTTAAACTTGGCCACGTAGAAGCCATCCATGTTGTGTACGTGCGGGTAGAATCGGCGGGTGAGCTGCACGGACGGGTGGAAGCGCTGCTGCTGGTAGCGTGTGAAGCCAGGCTTGCCGTGGTCCAGGCCCGTTTCCACGAGCTTTACGCAGCGCTTGCGCAGCGCATAGTCGACAACCGACTCGTTCTCATCCACCATGACGGAACACGTCGAGTACAGAATGTATCCGCCAGTCTTGGATTTGGCATCCACGGCATCGATAGCGGCGAGCAGCAGCTCCTTCTGCAAGTGGGCAAGACGCTGCACGTCCTTCTCTCCCTTCTGCGTCTTAATGGACGGGTCGCGCGCAATCACACCCATACCCGTGCACGGAGCGTCCAGGAGCACGCGGTCGAAACCCTTGAAAAGCGTCGGCACCTTGCGGCCATCGTAGCACGACACCGACGTATTCTTCACGCCCAGACGGTGCAAGTTAGCCACCGTAGCCTTCAGACGCTGCTTCTTGAGGTCGTTGGCAATGATCGAGCCCGTGTTCTTCATCAGCTGCGCAATGTACGTCGTCTTGCCGCCAGGAGCGCACGCCATGTCGAGCACGCGCTCGTTGAGTTGCGGAGCGAGAGCCATCACGGCACAGATGGATGATGCCGACTGCAGCATGTAGTGTCCCGCAAGATACTCGGGCGTAGCACCAATGGGCACTGGCGAGTCGTAAATCTTGAGCCCCACCTTGGACCACTTGGCCAGAGGATCAAGGTTCACACCGCGCTGGATCAGGGCCTGGGCCAGATCGCGACGACGCGTCTTGAGCGTATTGGTGCGGATGACCAGCGGCCGCGGCTGCTCGTTGGCCTCCACGAACTCGACGCACTCGGCGGGCGAGAACATTTTGAGGAACATGTCGATGAGCTCGCGGTTGTAGCCAAAGTAACCGGACAAGTCCTTCGCCAGAGACTCCATGTAGTCCACGCGGGAGCGGCCAGGCTCGCGACGAGCGCTGAATTGGGACAACACCTCCACCACGTCCTTGATACGCTGGTAGACTTCGGCCGGGTCCGTCATGTCCTCGTCGGCCTCTGCCTCCTCTGCCAGCTCCTTCTCGGTAGGAAGATGGTACTTGTCGTTGCTGGCGATGTTGAGACGCATCTCCTCTTCGGCCTCTTCAGCCTGACGAGCCTCTTCCTCGTCCAAGAGACGAGCTTTGCGCTCAATGTCGAGCTCCTCTTCATCTTCATCGTCTTCGTCTTCTTCTTCGTTCTCTCCGTCCTTGTTCTTGAGCTTCAACCAGCTCTTGTTGGCATCCGAGAAACCCTCGTCGGCCTCGGGCCCCTCCTCGTCGCTGCTCTCGTCTGCCTGCTCCTCTGCGTCCTCCTCGTCCGAGTCGAAGAGCTGCGCCTTCTTGCTGGCGGCGCGCTGCTCCTGCTTGGCCGCCTCCTTCGCGTACTTGGACGGCTTGGCGGTGGGCTTGGCCGCTGCGGGCGAGCTGAGCTTGCGTTTGTTGGGGCGGGCCATGGCGACGATGCGGAGGCTTGACGTATGTCGCTTCAAGAGCTGCTCGTCGCTTTTGACTGGTGCAGCCGGCATTGGCGTCTGTATACCAGATAGTCATTTATGTGACAACAAATATGTTCCCGGTAGTCAAAAGGAGCACCCTCGAAACGACGTTGACGTTGAAGCGGTCGTCAAGATGGAGGCGGCACCTGTGGCTCCCGTGGACGCTGGCAATGGCGGAACCAGGTACGACGCACTGCTGAAGCAGATCGTGCAGCTTAACACGGACCTGCAGAAGACCGCAGCGCTCAGCCAGACACTGCAGCGCGAGCGAGACGACGCCCACCAGCAGAACGTTAAGGTAAATAGTTCCCTATTGTATTTAACTACAGTGTGAAAATGCTGATACAGGAGTTGCTACACAGTTGAAGAGCGAGGTGAAGCGGCTGAGCGAGCGCTGCGAGAAGCTTCAGCTGGTGCTGATGCAGGAGACAGAGCAGAAGATCGAATCAGACCGCAAGCACGAGGAGCTCATCGCCAAGTGGAAGAAGCAGTTGGAGCTCAAGGCGCGCGCCTTCGAGTCGCTGCAGAAGAAGTTCGCACCGCCTAGAGATCTTGACCAGCTGAGGATGAAGATCCAGGAGGAGCTGGAGGGGCCCTACCTGCAGCGCATCGAGGCCCTGCAGAACGAAGTGGAGACCCACCGACAGATGAGCTTCGAGATCCGACGAGAGTTTGAAGCGCTCAAGACAGAGTACGAACAGTTCTCTGTGGACCAGGTGGGGTTAAGTATGCATGGATAATTGGTGAAGGGAACGGGAGGTAATGATATCGTCTTGCCGATTGCAGGGCAACGAGATGGACTGTATCCACGAGACGTACGAGGTGACTCTTGGTGATTTGAGGAAGAGACTGCAGCTTGCAGAGGAGAAGGCGGCGAATTCCCAGTGTGCCGAGGAAATCCGCCGGCTGGAGCAACAGCGAGATGCTGCGCAAATCGAGATCAAATCGCTCACAGAGGAAGTTCGAGTGAGCTGGGAAAATGTTCTACTCGATAGTTACTGCAAGTTCCTGACTATCCATTAATGGTTCATTTAGGACATTCGGGAGGAACTGATGCGTGTATCCGAGCAATGGGAAAACGACAAGAGTGCGCACGAGCTCCGGTTAGCTGACGAGGCGACGCGAAATGCAACGCTAGAGCTAGACCTGAAGGCGAGCGGTCGGCAATTGACTCGAGCTAAAGACGAATGCGAAAGCATTCGCTCGAAGTGGGATCACGCACAGAATAAACTTCTTGAGCTAGCCTCCGACAGTGAAAGCTTGCGTGACCAGCTCAAACAGAAGGAAACGCTTATCTTTAGCAGCCACAGCACTCTCACAACAAAGTACGTATGCATGATCGTTTTGAGAAAAGAAAGTGACATGTTGACACGTTTGTGTAGACTTCGAGATGAACGGGCAATTTGGGAACGCGAGCAAGCCAATCTAAAGGTTCTTGCATGCATAGTGACCACGTAATGCTATCAATTCCGCTGATGATCTTTTACGATCATGTTTATAGGAGCGCATTAACGAGTTAATGCTAAAGCTTCAAGCTGCAGAGGCTGCAGCACAGAAAAACTTAAGTGCTACAGCCCACTTGAGAGATAATGACGGTAGCAGCGCTGAACATGCCCGTATTATCAAAGCACGAGAAGAAGATGCCGAAAAATATCGTGGTCTCCTTGCAGAAGCGGAGAGAAAGGTATTACAACCGACCGAATCAGAGTACTTTGGAAGCTAACTACACCAATGCTGCGGTGTATTCAGGTTGCTGCTAAAGAAGAAGCTCTCCGTCAATATCAGAACGAGACAGAAGAGTCCATACACAAGCTTCAATTAGAGAAGGAGAGTGCTCAAAAATGATCCACGCTCTTGAGGCAGAAAAAGAAGTCATCATGGGGAAGCAGACGGCTTCGAATGAACTGGTGCGGAACTGATTGGTTGTGCGCAAGAATTATGTGGCTTCTTTTCACGCAAGCTATTGTACTTGCTGTTCCCATCTAGGTAACCCGGATAAAGTCTGAGTGCGTGACATTGCGAACCAAGCTAAAGGAAATTGAGAGCGACTATCGGACGCTCCAAGTTAAACATCGGTTCGATGCTAGTAGTCGCATAATGGTTTTTGAACACCGTGCATTAAATATTTTCTGTGACGATTGCCAGGGAAGTTGTCCAGTATCAGGAAGACGTGCAGCTAGAGCGTGAAGAGATTCAAGGAAAGGTATTGTAATACTCATCATACCAGGTATTGTTGCTGTTTGAGAGAAGACCGACAAACTCTACTGGCTTGCAGCTCAAGTATATGGAGCAAGACTATGCTGTTCTGACAGAAAAGCTCGAAAAAGAGAAAGAGGGCCACGCAACCACGACACGAGACTTGCACGTATGATATTTTCTTCTTCTTCTTCTTACTCATTCTGCTAACTGTGTTTTTGTTGTACAGAGGAAATGCTCGAAACTCGAAAGTGATTTCCAGAGCCAGCGAGCAACATTGCAGCACGAAACTCGAGCAGCTTTGTCAAAAGCACTGCGTGAATTGGGAAAAACTCAAAAGGTATGAATGCACTGGAGTTACTGAACGGTTTGTGATCTGATTCACTTTATCTCTACTTTCAGAAACGTGATGCGTACAAGCGTAAATGCTTGGAGATTCACGAAAACTACAAGCAATTGGTGAGCGAGGCAAATCGACGAGAAGCCAAATTGTTGCAGAGCAAACAAGAACACGCAGCAGAACTGCAGCAGCTTCTTGCCCAACTCTCAGAAGCAGAAAGTGACAAGACTGAACTCATGCAGCGCCAGATTGAGCTTGGGTTTCCGCCATCAGGTATCGGCACGAAGAAGGTACGAAGCTTTGCGACTGGAGAAACTAGTGCTCTCCACTTGCACCCTGACTCATTCGATGGCTTTGCCACAGTCTGCTGACCTACGACCAGCATCAGAGGACAACAACTAGCTAGGCAAAGGTATGGAAATCGCGGAATTTGCATTAAATATTTTAACACATACATCGGATGCAGAAAAATAAAGGCGCGTGCAAAGTCTGCGCTGCGCGTACCGGTAAACACTCATGAGACTGCTTGTCTAAATCTTGCTTGAAGGCGTGGCAGGTGGCTGCCAGGGCTTCTGTGCACGACGCTGGTTCCAGTTCAGGTTGGTGATCATGGACTCGAACCAGTCCTGGTTTTCATTCACCCGGCAGATTGAAGGTAGCGGGTAGGACGAGACGCGAACAATGATACAATCGCCACGCTCCATGCTCACGCGGTTCTTTCCGTCGAAGGACACGTAGCAGGACGACGCGCGGCTGGTGGTGGGGAACTCAATCTTGAGGGTAGCGCTGTCGTGGAAGACCAGCGGCCGGAAGCTCAGCGTGTGAGGGCAGATTGGCGTGAACAGCATCGCAGGCACCGACGGGTGAGCCATCGACCCGCCCGCAGACAGCGAGTAGGCCGTGGATCCCGTGGGCGTGGCAATGATGATCCCATCCGCAGCGATCTTGGTTATCTCGAGTCCGTCGCAGTAGCAGTTCAGTTCCACGAGCGACGCCGACGGACCACGGTCGATAACGATCTCGTTCAGAGCGTGCAGATTGCCACTAACCTCGCGTTCCTTGCCGCCGCGATAGAAGGTGGCCACCAGCCTCGAGCGCAGTGACATGTAGAAGCCCCGTTGATGGCGCTCGAGAGGTGCTCAATAGCGTTTTCCGCGTCGAACGGGGTGAGGAAGCCCAGCGACCCCATGGCGAACGAGAGAACAGGTGGCACGCTCTTCTTGAACAACGACGAGATCCAGAGCACCGTGCCGTCGCCCCCAACGAGATCACAAAGTCAATGCCCCTCTGGATCTCTTCCCAGTCGTCAGATTTGGTCCACGTCCGAGTGTTCTGCAGCTCCAGCTCTTCATGCACAGTAGGCTCCAAGATGACATCGATGTGCTTCTCCTTGTGCAGCCACGGGGCCAGACGCTTCATCATGTCCGTTGTGTCCGGTTCGTTGGGCTTCTTGACGATCAAGACGGTCTTGGGCGGCTCGTCCCACATGAGTTGCACGTTGTTGCGCGAGCGGTGCTGCGTGCGGATGCTGCGGTTCATGGGGTGAAGACCTCGCATTGCTCGTCCGAGCACTGCAGCAGGCGGAAGCAGGCGCGGGGAGCGCCTCCGTCGCCGTCCACCAGCTCGGCCTCGCTGTAGGTCGAGGACGAGTCGCTGTCGGCGACGCTGGTCGAGTCCTCGCTGTAAATGCCGTCGCGCCCTGGCTGCGCCCACGTGTTGGCGATCAAAATGAGCTCCGAGTTGGTACGTTTGCGCGGGTGCTTCTTGACGCACTGCAGGTCCACCTTGGCGACCTCGGCGGCCGGCGGCTGGTGGCCCGTCAGGTCCTTGCAGCGCTTCATCCAGTAGTTCTTCTCGGCGATAGCCTGGCGCAGCTGCTCCTGCAGGTCGTTGATCTTGGCCTGCAGGCGCATGGGGTTCTCGCGCTGGGTCTCGCAGAAGGCCAGCACGCGGCGCATCTGGTCCCCCATGGCGCGCAGCTCGTCCTCGATGGCGTAGCCGTCCGTGGACGATGCGTAGGACGGCAGGCGCGACCGGCCTGCTTGTTGTTGCTGCTGCTGCTGCTCGTCGGCCACGTCCACAAACGCGATGGCGCCGCTGGCCACCGCCGCGTCGTACTGTGCGTCCGTGAATCCCATCGTGTCCAGGTCCTCGTGGCTTGTGTCGCGCAGATCCACAATGTGCCTCGACGGCGCCGTCTCGAGCTCGACCTCGGGCACAGGCGGCAGACTCGGGAATGGCCGCCCAGCGGCGACGGCTTCCGCGTCACGCAGGGGCTGGGGGAGCGGCCATCTTGGGGAGAATCGCTCATTGCTGATGGGGCAGCGCGGGCGTGACGTCGAGCGACAGAGACGGGGGCGGCAACCACAGGCGCTGGCTCCACGCTGCACTGCAACAGGAGAGAGCGAGGCGAGAGAGCTGCAGGCGAAGGCGAAGGCGAAGGACGTGTGCCGTCGTCAGATGCGGGTAAAGTAATCGCCTCAATTCCGCTTTGGAGAAAATGAAAGGGCTCAGGATGCAAACGGCATCTCGATTACGAGGGAAGAGCGGTTGACGCGCGACATGTCAAAACAGGGTGAATTTGCACACGTCAACAAGGTGATGATGGAAAAGTTGATGCACCCCCTTTTGGCAGAGCTTGGCCAGGCGCGTTGAATTTCGGTCCTGTTGTTGCCGTTCCCCGCGCGAGATTCGAGGCAGTGCTGGTGGGGTGAGTGCAGGGTGCGCATTCAGCTCGGCACTGCCGCCGAGGAAGCTTTGTTTGCTGCTGGAGACAAAGCACCAGCCTCTGAAGACAGTCTGCCGCATTCTGTGACGTGGCTATTTTGGTGGGGCCTTTCTTGCACTTCTCGGACTGTGCAAGTTGCTCGCTTCAAGCTTTGCTGTCTCACGAGCGCGAGCCGGGCTCCGATGCAATTGCTGCTGCCGATCGCTTGAAGCTCGACCTCCGCGCTGCGTCGAGCGCCGCACGCTGTCGACGGATGAGCGCGCCAGTAGAGGAGGCCCCGCCAACAGCAACAAACGGGAAGCAGCGAGCGTGTAGACGACTACCCACTCTGGGACTTGCTACGGGTAACGTCACGCGCTGGACTCGATCAGATGCGTAAGCGCCGGTGATCCGACCTTGGGCCCGTTTGCATTGACGGTGTTGCTTGATCTTCTTGGCTGGCCAGGCTGGCAATCAGCGCCGACGCCATCGTCGCTGGCCGCGTACGTCTCACCAAGATGACGAGCAGCAACTAAAGCTGCTTTAACAGCTGCATATTTTTGCAGTCCGTTTTCGACCGCAAAAACACCGGAAGTTTGTTTGCCCTCTTCTCCTCTACTCGAGGCACAGCCACCGCACTGCGGTCCGCAGCGCTTGCAGCTGGTTGCGTTTCGTGGAGAGCAGCTGGGTCGACACGGGTGCGAGACAGCCTCCATGCCGTTCAGACAAGCGTGGCGCCGGGATTCAACGCGGCCAAAGCTGGTCCGCTCGCTCAAACTTGCCTTTCTTCAGTGGACGACGAGTCGACAGACGAAATAGAAATAGGATATGTATTTAAGAAATATTAGATTTAAAATTAGCTTTAGCTAGAACAAAAACATTTTTCTGAGGAATCACATTTTTCGGCGCCAAATAAAACGTTGCCCCCGTGACTATACAGATATGGATGATTCTCCTGAATTAGCTGGACAGAAGATGGATTGTTGTTGGACACGCGATCCAACTATTTCGAAAATCGCGCGAGTACAATACGAGCCATCGCCGATATGAAAAGCCAATTGATCCGAAAAACTTGGACCGCGTACACAATAATGTGTGGTGGCGTACTGTAGCTGAATGGCACAAACAAAAAGTCAGAGAGCAAGTAAGACGGTGCGACGCCTTGGCGCGGTGCAGCAGCGCATTGGTGCGCACAACGCCCGAGGACGGCCGAGGTCCGATACTGTCGGTATGGCGCGTGTAGTGTGTCAAGCTCGGGTGCGTAAAGTGAGGTGGAGGCTTCGTATCTAGTTGCTAATCGTAATTCTGGCGGCGCAGGGTGTCGTGAGCGTGACTTCAATAGAATGACGGTCTCCTGTGCTTGTGTTGTAGCAATGCAGCCAATTCAATGCTGTATCGTCGTGCTCGGCTGCTAATGTTTGGTAAAAAGATTGACGAAAAGAAACACAAAAGCTTACATTAAATTAACTCGCTGTGCTCTTCGCTGGCGGCGTAGCAAATTTACGACGGTAGACCACTGCAGTTGGTCTTTCCGGCAGGCGTGTTGACGGCTGTTAGGTCTCCTATTGGCAGTAAATCTATTGCAGTTCTCAGCATTTGCCTCGCCTCGTCTAGAAAGAAACATCACCACCATGGGGTCCACCCGTAGCTCTGGAAAGCGGAAGCGCCGATGAACTGGATCCAGTGAGAGTGACGACGAAAGCAATTGTGGTATTGGTAGTGATGGTGACACCGTTGTGAAGTTGACGTTTTGCCTGTGGAGAATGATGTTGCAGTACCTGAAGGAGAAGAATAAGATCTCTGTTTCGTGAAGAATCACGACGCGACGCTGGATAGTGTACTCAATTCTGAGAGCGATGACGGTTCTAGTGAGTACACGGAGTCGGGGAATACAGACGATTCGGTGCTCATCTGTCCGTCAGAAGAAAGGAGACGCGGCAGAGGAGTTACCGTCCAGCAAATTTCTCCATACTGCAAGCAACAAGAAAGCGATGACGGAAATGCGGCATTCGGGCTGGGAGTATGATGAGACCATCCAGAGCAACGATGTTTTCTTGTGCTAACGTTGGTTTTGTTGATGCTATGTTGAATAGACCCAACCAAATTCGGACCAGATCCTACTTATACCGGGCTTTATGCTGGACCGTTCGGCCCAAGTGCAAGTGTTCCTCACGTTGTAGAAGACCCGCTCGCCTTGTTCTTCGACTCTCTGCCTGCACAACTGTGGCGAAAGATAGAAAAAGAGACAAACATCTATCGCATGCAGATTATCGACTAGCGAGCGTGCGAAATCCAGCGGAAGCAACGCCCCACGAATCGAGAAGATGTGAGCCACTGAAGAAAATTCAAAAGCGCCTACGTGCTATTCCCGCAGTCGAATCGTGGGAACTGCTTCGAGTGATCGGCTTGCTGCTTGCTAGGACGCTGGCACCACAACGGCGTGGCCTTCCAGCGCACTGGTCACGCTCTCAACGAGGCGCCGTTCCACAAGGCACCTTTGGACCGCGGTTGCCTCACCACCGCTTCGACCATGCCGTAAAAATCTCCATTTCACCGATAACAGGTCTCCAAGAGCCCAAATCGACCAGGGGTGGAAGGTCCGAAGCGTCGTAACAGCGTTGCAGAAGACCTTTGCACGTGGATACACTGCCGGTCCGGTCATTACATTTGACGAAGCCATAGTTTCTACTCGCGCACGAAGCAACCCCACGCGGCAGTATCTACCGAAGAAGCCCCACAAATGGGGGACCAAGTTTTCTCTGCCTGTTACGGTGATACAGCCTACTGCATGAGGTGCGTTGGGTCCAGCGAGCAGAGGCTCGCTGGTCATTTGTTTTTGGCAGAGTTGCTTATGTTGGATCGTAACTGAATTTCCAACATATTTTCCAACATATTTACCAACTAGGATCGAAATGTACGTGGGGGCCAAGACCAATATGTCCACTCCAGTTCCAGCTGATAATTCTACTGGCGCTGCTGCGGTCATGCGCAGTATGAACTTGCTTTTGCCGCCGTCTCCACCAGCCCCTTACCGTATTGTCGTCGCAGATCGGTTCTACACCTCGGTCGTGCTGGCGCTGAAGCTCTTACACCGTCGACTTTGTGGGGACTATCGTGACATTTAGATCTGGCTACGCTGATACTGTTGTCACAGCGAAGGAGTTTCGCAGGAACAAGCCGCCCGAGCCGCCACGAGGCACCGTGAAGATCGCTGGAAATAAGAAGTCCCCTCAAATGACAGCGGTGATGTGGATGGATAATAACCCGGTGCACATGTTGGCAACGGGAGGCAGTCGCTTGCTTGGGCCAGTGTGCAAGTGAACTATGCTGGCTTTTATGTTGGTTTTGCTATGAACTAACCAAAATATGTTGGATGCTATTGCAGTGCGCAGGGTCGGCCGCAATAAAGAAAACTTTCCTGCGCCGGGGCTGGTCAGGGGACTACCACCGCTGGATGGGAGGCGTGGACGTTCACGACCAGCTCCGGGTGCTGAGATATAGTGTTCAACTGGCCTACAAACCGCGGAAGTACTACCGGTCACTGTTTCTGGGGCTTGTCGACAAGGCGTTAGTCAACGCATTCATTGTGCACCGCTATCACATGAAGGAAACCAGTCAAAAAGCGCCCGAGCACTACAAATTCCTAAAAAAACAAAAACACTGCACGAACAGCTCCTGGCGATAGATCGGGAAAAGTTCCATGAGATAGAGGCAGCAACACGAGCGGAGGATCGAACCACTGCGTTTCCGCAAACACAGGATGGCCGAGAAAACACAAGAGGGGAGATCATTATCTGGAGGAATGCCCTGATAAAGCTGACACCAAAAACCCAATCAGAACTGGTGAGAAAGGAAGAAAACGAAGGACACGTACCTGCAAAGTCTTGCGCTGTCTTTCGTATCAAGCCACGAAAGTACTCCAAATGGTTCTGTCCAGGCTGCTCGAATGGCGAACTGAGGTAAGTTTTGTGGGAGTTTCGGATTGTGCTTGCGGCTGACGTCGCGTTTGCCTTCGCAGGAAACACTTGTGTCCTGTGGTGAGGGATGGCCACTCGAAGACGTGTTTCCAAATATGGCACGACGACAGGAGGAATGGAGCGGCCATCCCACCACGCCTTCGCGAGCAACATCGCATCCAGGATCGTCGACCCGGCCCACAGCGTAAGCGCCGCCGCCGTCGAGTAGACATGGAAGATGGAGAGGCTTCTGTGCAGCGTGATAGCCACGAGAGCGTCGATGCTGGCGCCAACAGCGAGGTCGGGGAATGTGAAAGTGTCATCGGCGAAGGGCCCAACGTGGGGGGACGCCAGCAGCGGCAGCGACAGAGAGTCAGCGGAATAGGCAGCCAGAACAGTGTCTGTGCTAGCAATAGCGTGAAATGAAAAGGCTTTCTGGATCCGTGTGTCTTGGACTGCAGGAAGATGTTACACTAACCACAATATCTAGTAAATTACCAAAGGGTTCATAAGTCAAGTACACCGTTATTATGTGTTGTACATCTGATGCGGCTGCAGTTGCCTCGTCGTAATACTATCAATTACTACATTACACCTCAACATTTCTACAGGCCGTAATGATTATTTCTATTGCTAAGGGTGAACTGTTGTTAGATCAACTACCACGCACAAATGGATTTTGTTTGTTTCATGTTACACACAGGGTAATGTAATGGTCGTTGATACGTGGAGCACGGGAACGATACACGTGGTATTTTGTTACGCTATACGTGTTTGTAAGTGTATACGAAGCTGTTTGTACAGTAGTGTATGGATAGCTATCGCTCCTTAATCCAATTAACGCGGAATCCTGTTTTCGACAGATGAAGTAATATCGCAGGTGTAAATGTTCCGGAAGCTTACACGCAGGGAGATTGACGAAAATTCCCCGCATGTGCAATTTTGTATGGGTGGGGGTGGGGTTTTATCATTGAGGATCAGTGCTGGTGAGATAGACGGGTATTTTAGGCAGCCGTAGGAAATACAGTATAAGCGGTGAAGAGGTTTGAAAATACGGTTGCGAACTATTTTCTCCCCTCTCCCATCCCCCAAGTATCACTCATTTTCAAAACGATGGACGCGCTGGACTACGTGGCCGCGAGGGAGTTCAAGAAGCCGTGGAGTCGCCTGATGAAGGATGGTTGGAAGGCAAGACAACCTATAGGGCTGAACGTCGGCCACACGTATGTGAAGCTTGGCGTGAAGGGCAAGCTTCGCAAGGTTCGCGTCAATGTGGACTACTTTGTCGGTACGGTGATTGGCATGCACATAAAGCAATTTTTGTACTAATGTGCGCTACTTCTAGGAGCGAAAAGCTTATGGCAGTACGCCAGTCGTTTGGGTTTAGTAGCACCAACCTTCTCCGAGCCACCGTTACCTGTTGGGCGGCCACCAATGGAAAAACAAGCGGCGTACGCGGCGGCGCAAGCCTCAAATACCAGCTCCCCAAAACGAAGATGACGCAAGTACGTATGAAGGCGGTGGCTCTGGGAGCGGTGATCGGGTGGACACAGAACAGGTTGACCATGACATTGCTTCGGTTGATGATTCCGTGAGTGACGCCAGCGAGGAGGCTAAGACGGATGGAGAACCAGACGATTTGGTTGCGTTTTGACCGTGACAGCTTCATGGATGCAATGCGTGCTAAGAACTTGTTTCCTCCCCTTGTGCCGGATGATGTCAACGTTGAGAGTGAATCCTTCTCAGTAAGGACTCGAGTGAAAAATCTATGATCAAGACCATTGCGGTAAGTCCGTCTTCTACAAAATACGTTTAGTCGTGCACTAACCTATTCGAAATTGCCATGAATGTAGCTGATTTAATGTTGGACAAAGCGACTTTGTACGGCGGAAGGTATGGACCCACAAAATCTGCAGCTGGTTTTGCAGATTCACCGATTGGGATGTTTCTCTATTTCTTGCCCAAGAAGTTGTGGACAAAAATTGCTGAGGAGAGTAAAATCCTACCGACAAAAGTGCATCCCGGAAGTTGCGCAGAAAACCATAGAACGGCAGCTTTCTGCCCCGGCTAAAGACCCCAAAACGCGGGTTGAAGACCTGAGGGCATTATCGACAGGCTGGAGAGGCAGAAACCGATCAAGGAGTACGAGATTCTGCACGTCATCGGTCTGCTAGTGGCCCGCACGCTGTGTGGTCACAAGGATGGTCTGGGAAAGCATTGGGCGGTTGGTGAAGATGGAGCTGTGCCGCGGGGCACGTTTGGAAAGAACATGCCACGCGACCGATTCAGGATGATCACAAGATTCCTTCACTTTACCAGCAACGAGGGTCAGACGACCGACAAGGCAACCAAAATTCGTCCTGTCTTGCAAGTGATAGAGAAGACCTTCCGTCGGGGGTATCGTCTTGGTAGCGTGGTTAGCTTTGACGAAGGTACTATCCCGAATCAAAGTCAGTACAACCCGATCCGTGTGTACAACAAGGATAAACCCCAAACGTATGGGACCAAGTGCTACATGACGTGCTGCGCTAAAACGGGGTGTTGTGCTAGGTGAACTGGCAATCCTGCGTTCGACAGAATAACGAGTGTTGCGGTCTATCTAGTTCTGTACGACTGCGGCCTCTAGATACTAACTAAACCTGTTTTGATATTCTGTACAATACAGATTCGAAGTTTATCTTGGAGCTGAACCAGACAAGAAGAAGAAGCAAGGCTCATCACAGAGGGCCGTCACCCGCAACATCTCAAAAACGTTTGATTGTCAAGCGAGGCAGAGATTGATTGTGGCGGACAAATTCTACAGCTCTCCTGCTTTGGTACTTGCCCTGCTGCCCCTGGATTTCTACTATGTCGGTACTCAACACTCTGATCGACTCGGGTGGCCATCGGATATCGTGTCCCCGCAGAAGAAAAGGCCGCAGTATACGCCAAGGGAAATTATAGTATCGCTCAATGCAAACAGTATCCAGCACTTGTTGCCACCGCCTGGATGGACTCAAGTCCCGTGCATCTGATAGCGACAGGGTGCTCCACAGCACAGACTTCCGTGACGAGGAGTGACAAAAGACGGGAGCTCTCACACAGGTTCCGTGCCCGCGACTGATCGCAGACTGCCATTCTGGCATGGGTGGCGTGGGCACCCACGACCAAATCCGCCTTCAGCAATATTCTATCCAGCGTTGCGACGCATTCAAGAAATACAACCTACAGCTATTCCTCGCATTCGTAGATATGGCACTTGTCAATGGCTTCATCCTTCACAAGATGATAATGAAGCGGAAAGATAAGCGTGTTTACACGCACGCGGAGTACATGCGGCAGCTTCACGTGGAGTTGCTAGCAGTTACAGCTATAAGCTTCCGTACAAACCGCCACGCAGAAGAGAAATCCAATCGTGTTAGGAAGGATATCAAACCAAAAGTTTCGCCCATCATACCATATGATAATCTGCCCAATTGCGATCGTCAGATTTTTCATGTGGTGGATACATTGTCGCTGCCGTGTTCACACGCGCAGCGTTTTTGCGTCAGCTCGCAGCGTCTAACACGGGAAGGGCTTGTAACAGATAAATTGTTGGAATCGTCCAACTATAGTTTAACCCTTAGTCTGTATAATACACAATAATTTCCCGCGTTAATTGGGTTAAGCTTCCTCGCTATAGAAACGCTATGCACATTTTGTCTATTTTCGCTACAATTATTGTATGCGAAAATTGTAACATTCAATAGGGTGATTCTATCAAACTCATTGTGCCACTAACAACTCGAGGCTCTAATTGAGGCTATCACAAAGCTCAATCTGAGGATTTGGACTCGGACTCGGATTAAGCATGACTGTAATAAGAGCTTTCCGTTGTTAACTATCAATATACTGGCTAAACAACTGGTGTCACTAAGCAGTACGAAATATTACAATCAACCAGGCACCGTGATAAACAGTTCAACTGTGAACAAACATTTTATCGTACTTAGGAAAATACTTATTTGGACATTATTTTCAAGATCGTGGAAGTAGTGCTATACTAAGGATATATTTTGTATAGATCCCCAAAACTACCTCGCGACACTTTGTGACATTCTTAACCAACGTCATAAGTTACGACTTTGAGGAGGGCGAAAGCCGCAACTTACGACTTCTCTGGATGCTTATGACTTCTCTAGATGCTTCAAATCGAAAATGGCTAGGAAAAGGTTCCAATACTTTATTCAGGTCAAATTCTTAAGGGAAAGTATAAGGCGGCAGAGGTCAAATCGGGAAGATGAAAAGGTACAGGGTTGGGGTATTTCAGGAAAATATAAGATGATGAGTGAGAAAAATTGACTCGGAGGCAAGAGTTAACACCAGAATTTGCTGAAATTTGCGCGATGAAACATGTGCTGATAATGGTATAACATGAAGCACGACCACAAATCGTAAGACATACGACGTAACTATTTTAGCATGGAGGAAATATACAATCAGCAAGATATTTATGAAGGCGTAAGTTACTACATAAAATACGTGGTTCCCGCACAGACTTTCGGGTAATGGAGGGGTCAAGTAATAAGATAATTCGCGGTATCTTATAAAAAGACCGCATATTTTTTGTTAACAATCCGAAATTAAATTAACATTGTATCTGGTATTGAGCTACTTTTACGAAATAACGTTACCGGAAATGTCGTAATGATAGGGCACCCGCGCATTTTGCAATAGAAAATTGGCGCCCTATCATTACGACAACAGGTATTTTTTCATTGGCGCGACGAATTTCACATAACACGGTAGACAGTATTTGACGAACTCAAAAACAGGAATATAATTGAGTGGTCGACGATCGCTCGTCATTTCCAGAATCCCCCTCACTACTACCAAGACCACTAGCGTCACTAGCATGCCTCGCGAACGAATTCCGACTCACTATACTCTCCGGTTCAAACTCCAAGCTGTCTTGGACTTTGAGGCATTGCGCGCCGCTGGTGTGACCCGTAAGGCATTCTGTGAGGAGCGCGGTATTCCACGCTCGACGCAACTAAACTGGGGGCGTAACATCGACAAGCTTCGTCTGCAATCAACTCGACAGCCTCACACTGATCCCTGTGTTCTCCCTACGCCATCTCGTGGGTAGAAACTCGTCTTGAGGGGCAGCGGCCGCATCTCTCCGACAGCACCCATTGAGGACGATCTGCTGATGTTCATCAAAGACGAGCGAAGGTTAGTGCACTCTGTAACCATGGACACAATTATTGCTGCAGCTAACGAACGAATGCCGGACGTGATGACTCCAAAGACCAAGGATGCTAAGATATCGTGATGCCAACGCTACATGAAACGGAATGGTTTGACAATCAGACGTATTTGCCACTCAAGTCGGCAAACCCTCAACGATCTGGAGGAGCTGATGCTTCCATTTGTTAAAGAAGTAGTCGAACTAGTAGCGTCGCATTGTCTTTTTGATCCCCGTGCAAGTCTGACGGTTTCACGGGCCTTGTTTAATATGGACCAGACGTCCGTTTACTGTGGCATGGGTAAACGGACGACTGTGGAGTTTGTGGGGGCGCCAACGGCTCGTTCGTCAACGAATGGGGGTGAAAGCTATCATTGCACTATGGCGCTTACTGTTACTGCCGACGGGAGAGTTACCCTCATCATTTTGTCTACAATGGAGTGCCTGGTGGAGATGTCGAGCGCGAGGCAATTTCTACTGCATGGGGAGTGGCTACATTCTCCGTGCAAAAGAATGCCTGGCTTGACGATTGCGTTATGCTAGAGTGGATCGACAAGTGCTGGAACCATGTTGAGGTGGAGCCCTGCGTGCTGATACTGGACAGTCTTGCGGTTCACAAGAAGACCACAATTGCGGATGCGTTAGCAGACACCGGCACAGCTGTCGTGTACGTTCCAGGAAAATGTACGGGGTTGCGCAACCCCTTGACGTAGGAGTCATGTTACCAGTAAAGCACCATATCCGCCGTCTACACACTAATCTGTCAGCGGGCTGTCCAAAGTCTATGATAGCCGTTATGCGTCGACGCGAAATTTTTGATCGTGCGATGGAAGCACTCGCATGGATTACCCCGGAGACTGTTGAGAACGCTTTTCACAAGGCTGGACCATTTCTTCCGTGCGGCCCGCGCAATAACGGCGAAGGTGGTGATAAACGTACCGGGGGCAGTAACTGTGAGGTGACAGTGTAATACAACCTACCGTCTTTTGATAAATCCTTTCTCCCGCCTTCTGTCAGTTTTGATAGTCGAAATGAGCTTTGAAATGGGATGCTATGATTGGCTAGCCTAAGCACAGAGCAAATGTCGGGTGTCCTATCATTACGACATTTCCGGTACTAGCCCCGCAAGTTTAACTTTCAAATTTCCTCTCCGTAACTGATGAGCTTACTCATGGTTGTGGCCACGAAACTATACGCCCAGGGTTCATATTTACTTTCACGTGGTAGATGTTGGCATCTCTGGTTCATCACGCAGAAGTTTTGGTGAACGTGTTCCCAAGGAAAATAGGTGCATTTTGACCCTGCAGGTGTTTGTGCTGGTTCTGTCGCTTTGCAGCGATGAGGCCCAACGTCTTCTATCTGTGATTTTGATTTCCGATCGCTGAAGCTCTCGTGCAATATTACCGGCCGCAACACCTTTTTACTCGAGCACATTTTCCATACGTTTCTCCGGCATCGGGAGGACGCTAATCGACTGATGCTGTTTGTCAAGCTTCTTGTACATCTCAATATGCGGTATTTTGGATGGCTTCACGACGGCTCACTAACCTCCAGCTTTGATCGTAGGTCATGAAGAACGGCAGGATTAGTATATATTAACGTTGAGAAAGAAGTGTGGATCGTGGGCAAGTGGTAAACTTCACAGACTTCCACAAGACTTCGAGTTTCCCAGCATTGATCCACTCATTGATCCACTCGGTACTTGAGGGTTGTGTTTTTGGCGACGCAAGACGAGATTATCATCCCTTGAGAGTAATTTTATCGTGTGATCGTGAAACATCGAAGAAAAAGCTTCAATGTCAGAATGGCTTATCGTGATGAGGCACACTATCAACGCCATCGAAATAGAAAACAAATGAATGAAACGTTACCAGAAATTCGAGGTGATGTCCATTCCATCTAGCGGTTCAACATTGGCTACAAAGCACGGAACTTAAAACCTAGCAAATGCAAATGCTGAACCTTTCAGATAAAACTTACCACAGCACCGAAGACAGAGGCACCCATTCTTTTCCTTTCAAACTCCGCAAGTGACAAGCATTTGTATAAAATCACACCAGTCCACGGCACGAATCGCGCGGTTACGACACTCAATTGTGCAGCTGACGATTGAACCACCATTGCACCCAAATACACTCCTTCCTCTTCTCTTGAACTCCCTTTGTGCCCCCTAACTTCAGTTCCCGCTCAATGCAGCACATCAACATCATCATTGCCACTAACATTAGTCGCACTAATGTTAGTGGTATCAACTGGACAGGTCTGACGAGAGCTCCCACAGCATTCCAATAAATAGTAATATAGCGCTGCACGGACAGTTAACTTAAACATCCAATCAGAAGACCTATCTCGTGTAGCACTTCCTTGAATTCCCATCTTTCTTGATATGAAGCGCCCGTGAAGTGTGAGAGCTCTTTTCAGTGTCTGCGGCGCTTCTCGAACTGAAATAATGATGCCCAACAGGTCAATTTTAGCCAATGGGAGATAGTATCAGTCGTCGGCGCTTAGGATACGTTTTCTCTCATTCTGAGGTATTCCCAGTATAACACACTTCGACATGCGCTAGAGCCTGCTCTAGTAAAACCAAACAAAAAAATACGAAAGTAAATTTGGAATTTGAACATTGAACAACGGGTTCGCGAGTCAAGTAGAGATTTTTGCCCTGAATTGGCAGACTAAAAACAAACCGCTAAAAAATTTAAGCACATGATAATAGGCACGTATTAGTGTTATGGTAACAGAGCAACACTCACGTTGCCCGTGCATCGTTTCGACCTGATCTCGTGCCGCTATGACAAGAAACTCAATTTCACGCCTTCCGATTGGCTGATTCGATAGTATTTTATTTAAATATGGCGTGATTTTAATGCATCGTTGCACTTCACATTTCTATGGACTAATAATTAGTAGAATTTTGATCATGCATTATTTTATGCTAAATAATTATTAGCTAAAACTTTGTAAAACAGCAGATTTGTCCGTCTTCTTGGCTGATTTTCTCGTGAACGGTGGAGCCTGTGCAGCTGAGGAAGATCGTTATGTTGGTTTCAGACTCGACTAAATAAGATACAGACAGCCGCAAATTCATTCAGCTTTTAGCGGAGTTTTTGATTTTCGTTGTTTGGGGCAAAGCCCCCTATAATCTTACGTTCTCTTATTTACCACTCAATTACCCTTTTACAGGACTCAAAGGACGGATATAGGAAGCGGGTTAGGGAGACAATTTATCATTTCACGTCTAGGAACCACTTTTTCGAAAATTTCCCTCTGTATAAAGACATCGGGCTCGAATCGATGTGAATCTTATAATGGTGAAAAATAGTGTCACCTGGTTCGAGAGAGTTAACAGTCACTAAAAGAGGGTCCAGTTTTATGTCGAGGTTGAAGGGTCGGTTTGGGTCAGGCACCGTGGGATTACGTGATTTCGGGTCGTTTTAGGTAGCTTTTATGGGCGGTACTTTAGCGCCGCCAGTCCGCACTCCGCGGCCGTGTACCCACTTTAACCCTGATGGCTGCTCTGATTTGCGCCAAATCAGGGTGAAATGGGTGCGCTCAGGCCCGTAAGAAGTGCGTAAAAACTCATGGCTACACCTCGTAGAGCGGCGCCAGCTGTACTGATTTGAGCACCTGATTTTGGGTAATGGCGGGTGTGAAGCCATCGCAGTGCGCTGGCTACCGACGTTGTGAGCGACGCATAAAGCAGTACGGTACCCAGCGGCGCTTCCGAGACTGGCGCACGCAACGGCGAGCTACAGCTGGAGCTGTACGACTCGGCGAAGGATCGCTGCGGCTAGCGCTGCGCCACGAGCAGCTACGACGTCGTCGCTGGCTTCGCGAGCGCGGCATCAGAAGCACCGAGACGTGGAGCTGGACACCCTCGCGGCGTGGCAAGCTACTGGTGAAGCCATACGGCACGAAGTGGGGTTGCTGCGGCTTACACCGCACCAAGAGCAGCTACGGAGGCGTCAGGAACACCAAGACGTGGAGCGGGATCAGCACGCGGCTCGACGAGATATAGCTCGAGCTGTACAGGTGATCGGGTACGTTATTTATCGAGTCCATCTCTTTGGATTGAGGGCGTCATTCTATCTTTTGCCAAACAGGCCACACTGCCGTCACTCCTACAACACCGAGGTTTTCATCGGATGGACGTCCTGACAGCCATTCGGAACGTCGTGCTGAAGCAGCTTGAGGAAGAGGCTCGCAACTTCTTTTCGCGGGTATCGGACTTTCGAAGCTTCATTTTGGATACTAGCCCCGCTCCAGATGTTGTCGTGACGCTAAAGCTGCGTTGCCTATCTGCAAAGCGGCTCAAAGGTGGCCATGGAACAAGCTTCATTGGGGTTGACTCCATTCAGCTGCAGTCATGCTACCGCGCTGAAATGCAAGCCGACATGTACGTGCAGGTTATTGTGTGGGATTGCAAGACCATGGCGGTTGGCGAGGATAACATTGAGTTTGAGTCTGGTGCTGTCTACACGTTCCGTCAGGTCGAATATGCCGGGATCTACGATAATGTTGCAAGAGGCTGTGTTGCTTACGATCGTACTCGCGATTCGCAAATTGAACTCGTTTCGCTTCCGCTGAGAAGACTCGATTTTCGCGAGAGCGATGACGGGCCTCAGTGACTGCGCAAACCACAGGCTAAGGAAGTCATCGACGACGGTGCTGTGGGAATGGAAGTCAAGCACATGCGTGCACCATGCATGTCATCCAGGCCTTACCCGACAGCGTGCAAGTACACTTTCCGCTCGACATAACCATTCCCAAGAACATGAAGCTTATGGCGAAATATTGTGGGTTATTTATTCCCGCCGCCGTTGTTGTTGATTCACGTTGTGTTTGATGGTGACTGCATGAAGATAGGATGTACCAGCGTCTGTGGGATGCTGTAGGTTGTTGTTCCGAGCGACAAAGTAGATGGGCGGTGGCGACAGGTGACTTCGTTAAAATTCGTCGAGGCGTGTTGCGTGTTCTCTTATGAATGCAAGGACTGACCGGTGGCTCACACAGCAACAGAGCAGAGCTTCAACCTGTCCAAAGTTTCACGGCAGCGGGTCTGCGTCACAGTCGCCGACTTCAACGCGCAGCCAAGGCCAGAAGTAAGGCGACGGGTGACGACGTGGAGCATGGTGGTAGGGAGTAATGTGAGAGTTGCAGTGGTTAAGCCTCAACGAATGTTATTATGCATCCTTGGTTTGTTGATCATCGTCGGAATACGTTTTCGTATTCGTTGAGACTCAACGTTTGAAGAAGATACGTTGAAGTTGGCGGCGCTGGTGTGAGTGCGTTTGTCGTCCTAAGCAAACGTCGGCGCCTCTCCCACGTCCCCACCGTTTGTTTGGCTGTCTGTTAACTGGTACAGCTAAGTATTTAGCTGACTTACTCTGCTTCACACTAACATCCTGAGCGGTTGTGCAGTTGGTAGAGGCATGGACGAGTTGTTTGGTGAATGCATGAATTGATGAGAAAAAATCGTCGAAGGAACTGCGGCAAAGATTCCCTTCGTAGCCCAGTTTGTCAGGGTCGCATTGGCACGACACAGTGGTGGTATGTGTATCACAAGGATGCTTCTGTCATGATTCGAATGCATACCAAAGCTACAGCAGATTCTTGAAAACTGTGAAAACTGGGGAGCCCATAACGTTGCATGCTTTACAAGCAGAATCCAGAATTTGGGCCTCAATGCAAAGTGTAAATGCTTTGTAGATATCCTGCAATGCCGCAGTAGCAGGTTTGACTTGCTTTTCAGGAAATGTTGCTTTAATTTTCTTTATTAGTGAAAAAGGAGACCCCCACGGGCACCTTAGCGTCGCACCGAATAGCTACAAGGGACGGCTTCGATCGGATTGCTCTCACTTCTGCATTTGCAGCATCTTGATCACTTCCTCCAACACTCCGTGGCGGCGACATCTGCGCGATGGATCTCCTCAACACCATTCAAAGCGAGGTGATGAAGCAGAAAGAAGAAGAGGCCCAGAACGACTTCGAGCGGGTGGCCGATTTCCGCGAGTTCATCTCTGAGACGCAACCCGATCCCGATGTCAACGTCACGCTCAAGTTGTGCTGCATCTCGGCTGAGCGTGTAAATGGGGGTCGTGGCACTCGCTTCACTGGTATTGACGCGAGTCAGCGAACTGAGTTCGAGGCGACGTCTAACGCGCTGAACGATCTCACGCCACTGAAGAGGAAGCCCTATATTGCGCAAGTGACTGTGTGGGATGGCAAGGCGATTAAAGGTTCGTATGCCAAGGCGAACGTCGACTTTCACCCCGGTGCCGTGTATGTGTTCCGCAAGGTCGACGGTGTGGGGTTTTACGCTGACATTGCGAAGGGCAACGTGCAGTACGAACGTGGGGGTAGCAGCAAAGTCTTCGAGGCGGAGGCTCCGGTGAAGAAGCGCAAACTGGACGACGCACCGAAGAAATTGGGCAAGGGCAAGGCTCCCGTGACGCCATCCTGCAAGCGCGCCATTTTTCCAGTGGTGTCCAGCGAGGACGTCGACATGGCGATGGAGGAGAAGACTGGGGAGGTGCGTGATGCGATGTCGACGCGCAGTAAGCGTGCCGATACCCGCGCTTGAAGAGTGACGACAAGTGGTGAGAGCACAATAGCCGTCCCAGCTGCCTAGCTCGCGAAGAACCACCTTCGAAAACACAGTGTTGTGCATGTAATAGCTAGCTACTAAGTAGTGCAGATGATGTAGGTGGCTCAAATATTTTTCCCTTGAAAACTTCTTCGCGATATATAGCGCAGGTACTTTGTTTTCAAGCTCTCTAGGAAAACTCAAGAGTTTGCGGGTTCTGAATGCAGTCGCTACGCAATACCGTCTGACAGAGGCGAAGTGACAGTCGTAAAGTCTGTGCTCTACCGAAAAGGGCAGTGCAGTTTGTGGCTGATACTGTTTGACTCTCGACGCGGCAGACAGAGTACGTAGAATATTGTTGTAAAAGCAAACTAACAAGTATCCTTGCTTGCTATATTACACAGCAGAACAAATGTCGTCGGCGTATTCGTAAAACAGTGTTGTTTTACGAATGTACACACCAGCATTCCTGGGTATCACCATGTCGTGACGGTCTCCGGGTTACATGAACCCCTTGCAGTTTGGGGTTCCGCACATACATGGTTTTGGATCCTGCAATCACAGCATTTGATAAACTAGAAAGTTGATTTGTCACCATGGCGTGCGAACCTACGTCGGAGGGCACGAATGAGTCTCCGTAGCTGAACGTGATCTCTTCTCCTTGTGGAATGTTTGTGCTGGCAACCAGTCCACAGCATGTTTCCCTCCAACCTCCCACTTCTCGACGATGCAGTTTGGACTGCAACTGTGGTTGGCGAAGCGCGCAAGTCCACCGACATGGCGGGCGTCGATTACCTCTTCGGTGGTGACAGCCATTCCGTAGGTGTGCTGCGCGTAGCGTTGAGTCTGGTCAACAACAATGCATCCGATTAGCCTTGACTGGGAATTCATGTCAGTGCACGCTTACCTCCAGCTCGCGTTCCAGATAATCGAACCGACTTAGCACTTCGCCGACGTACTGAGCTACAAGCTTGCCTGTTGTAATAGGTGCGGCCGCTACTAGTGCGATCCCCTTTCCAGGGACCAATCTGAGAGCTAAATCACTGTGATCGCCACGCTGGAAGCGCTGATTTCCGCAATTCACTCCTGACGCACAATACCCTTGCATGCACTCGGTTTGGGTCTAACATTTCAGCTTCAGTTTCCATGTTGCGATCAAGGAATTCATCAAATCAAGACACGTACCGCTCGGTTAATGCACCCCGTTCCACAAGTCAGGCTCTGATCTGCGCGTGGTTTGCATTCACAAAACGGGACGTCGTCCTATACGAACAGATCATCAAGGGCAGTTCTAGTTATCACGTAATGACATTCATAGATCGCACAGCAGCATTACCAAGGGGTCCTTCCGCGCTCTTGACACATACACGTTTTGCGATGCGTCTTCGTACTCAGCAAAGGCCTGTAGAACTGACCGCTCCGTGCTCACCTGCCAGTGGTTTGTGTAAGAATACACGACGAAGCTTGAGAGAGCGGGCTGCCACGCACTATAGCGAGCTGATTATCGCCTGGACCGCGATCCAAAAATGCGTCTAATGTCAACTGGCGCATTGCGTTGGTTGCGTTGGAGCAAGAGCAGGAGTGGTGGAAGTCTGTTGCTGCTGCTGCACGGTGCTCGTTTTGTTTGCTGAATGCGTGGGCAGATGATGCAGGTCGAGCATTCATGATCCTTCGTTGACCACCTTCATGTACACATCCGCATCGTGTCCTACTGCTCAGGTGTACTACTTCGTAGAATCTCGTTTCCGTGCTGTACGTGCCGAATTTTAAGGGGTCTGCAGAAAATTCCTCGATAGACCGACGACTGGGTTGCATGTATCACAACGGTATTCGCTCGCGATGGCGAAGAGGAAGAAAGTGTCTCGCTCTGCTAGAGCATCCAAGGCAGTAAAGGCTTCTAGAGCGGCGAAGCGGGTGTTAAAACGAGTAGAGAAGCACTCTTTGAATCCGGTGAGGCCATCGACAGGCACCACGCTGGACGACGTAGAAGCTGATCGCACCAAAGCAAGACTGGCACGATTCGAGGAGACCAAGAAGCGAAACACGGGATCGCAAGGCCAGCCGCGGAGCAAGCGGCAAAAGAAGCGCAACAGTGCTGTGGATTCCGACGCCAATATTAATCTTCATGCTGATCAGAAAGGTAATCAGCTGTTTGTTGATTGCGAGGTGCTATGGATTCTCATAGGCGCCGTTTAAACGAAGATTTTTACGAGGCCATTGACAGACCGCTCCTTCGGGTGTGCGGAAGCTGTGGGGAGCTAGCCAATTCGTTCAATGCTATCCGAAAATTATACGATCCGACATCCAATTTCTTTACTCCTCTTCGGAATCACTTTGATGTGGTCGATGTCATTCCTGAGGGCCTCTTCGAGGATACTGATGGCGGTGTGACGTCAATTTGGCTGTGTGATAGATGTAATAGAGCGCTGTTGGCAAAATCGACGCCAAAATTTTCCCGAGCTAGCGGGTTTCGGATAGCCTCAGTGCCGAATGAACTTGCCGTTTTGAACCGAATGGAGACCCGCTTAATTGGTTTAGGCATATCTTTCACTACATGCGTGAATTTGTACAAGGACGGGCAGGAGTTCACGAGAGGAAACGCTATTAACTATTGGAATGACCCCGCTGAAACAGTCCGTGAGCTCCCACGCCCGCTGCGCGAGTGCGGTGTTGTGCTACTTGCTTCAACTGCTGACAGCACGACGAACCACTTTAAAGTACGTCCGGACTTGATTAGACGAGCATTAGTCTGGTTAATATCAAACAATCCCTTGTATGAGGGGATTAGGATTTCTGAAAACAATCTCAATGCGTTAGAAGATCTAGACATTCGCCATGAAATACCGACAATAAATGTGACTGACGAGGAGGTTAAAGAACTGCGTGGTCACCCTCGACAGGTCAATCT
Source organism: Phytophthora macrochlamydospora (assembly GCA_011947325.1). NCBI lineage: Eukaryota > Oomycota > Peronosporomycetes > Peronosporales > Peronosporaceae > Phytophthora > Phytophthora macrochlamydospora. The sequence continues at coordinate 1,458,505 of JAAVTH010000037.1, read as the reverse complement.
TGAGTGTGAGCCTTCAGTTTCTACAATGCAACAAGACGTGACGTCGAGCCTTGGATGCAACGCTTCGTTTTCACCTATCGAATACAGTCAAGCTTCCACGAGTGGCGCAGGCGATGACAGCACTTGTACAACATGTGAGTCTGGCATGCGTAGCATTCGAGAATCCCCAACGGGTACTACAGTAACGTTTTCGCTCGAGGAGGAAACGCCTGAAGACATACTTGAAAACCTCACAGAGTCCTTCGAATTAGAAGGCAACAACAACGGAAAAGTGAGCGAGCTGGAGCGTATTATGAATGTTGTAGGTGTTGATAACACAGATTCAGATATACCAACCGGAGAGTTGCGTTGTTGCGAAGATCCAATAAACGAATACACCACGAAGCAACTGATGCAGTGTTGTTTTCCCACTCTGTTCCCAGACGGATGTGGTGGGTATCAAGCAATTGACGGCCATGAAAATAGGCTCCATGACTACACTTTGTCCGAGTTCTGTGCCCACCTAATGAAATGGCACGACAGGCGCTACATTATTCATGGAAACTTTAAGTTTTTTGCATGAATTTAATCCAGAGGAGACAAATTGATGGATTAGTTCGGCGAGTTGCGGTGACTGAGACTCGATCTGCAGCCATAGACGCCGTCGGATCCGAACGGCTCGACCGCAACGATACAACAAGTCAGGCACAATCTCAAAGTGAAAAGGAAGAGCTACGCGCTGCTATGCAAGTGTTAGATTCACTTAAACCGTTTTTTCGTGTTGTGCGTGGAAGTGGACTCTATTGGTCTAACGCGCGAGACGATCTGATGGCTATGATAGGAAATCGGGTATTGCCAACGAGATGGCCTACGTTTTCTTAACGTTAAGTGCTGCTGACACGATTTGGCCAGATTTCGCGCGAGCATGCGATCCTTCTCTAACTCTAGACCAATGCAGGCGTCTGTCTTTTGTGAAAGACGGAAGTACCTAAATGAAAATCCGGATATAAGTGCTAGACATTTTAACAGGAGGTTTCAGGCATTTTTTGACACGGTTCTCTGTGGAAGAGCTAAACCGTTAGGTGAAATCATTGATTTTTTTGGCGGGTCGAATTTCAACAGCGTGGCTCCCCACATTCATTGCTTACTCTGGATTAAAGATGCCCCGGACGTTCTGGAACTATCAAAGACTAGCGAAGGTCGTGCACGACTGGCAGAGTTTGTAGATCGCCATATCTCAGTTCTGTCAAAGACTTTAAAAGAGCTAGACACGTGCACCTGCTCTTCGTGTGTTGCGTATCGGTCAGGTGATGCTGACGTGCTTGCCTTACGCCCTCCTGTAACGGGAACGGAAGCATGGAAGTATGACTTGTCGAGGCTGGTCCGACGCGTTCAGCAGCATGAATGCTATCCCAATTCGTCTTGCCGAAAGAAAGCCAATGAGTGTCGTTTTGGATTTCCTAAAAGCCTACAGAAAAACACTGAAATTGAAAGTAGTGTCGCTTTCGATGGAACACCATCCTTAAAAGTACATTTGAAACGCGAAGTTTCCACGATTAACAACTACTCACCCCACTTGCTTTCCAGCTGGAGGGCTAACATGGACTTGCAGCTCATAGGCAATTCTTACGGTGCTGCTGAATACGCTGGTGCATACATCAGTAAGGCGGAACCCGACACTCTTCGGTTCCGACGCGTTATTGCAAGGGCCATTCAACGAAGCGACCCCAATCTCTCCTATCATTCTACTTTAAAGCGTGTAGCTAATGCAACGTTATCTGTTCGAGAGGTAGGGGCACCCGAGGCGGTCTACATACTGCTACGAAATCTACCGATGCACCGGAAATCTCGGTCTATCGTTAAGCTCAAAGCTCTTCGTCACGATCGTCGAGTGTACCGTGTGGCGCCGCGTGGTGTTGAGGGACTGGCTGCTCTAGTAGATGATTCGAACACGAACAATATTCGTATTGAGCTTGTTGAGCGAGCATACATGAATCGCCCGATCGAACCACTATTTGAGAACATGTCATTAGCGACTTTTGTGGAGGAGTACGAATTGCTTGATTCCTTGAGTGCCAACAAGGTTGAGGCTGATGTTTGGAAACGCATTGACGAGGAAGGCTGGATAAAGCGGCGCCAAAAGGCAGTGGTAGTGCAAAAGTCCCCTTGGATGCGGCCAGATAGCAGTAATCCGTGTTTCTGCTTCTCTGAAGTGTTTCTATACGTTCCCTGGCGGCGCATACGTGACTTGCCGAGCTCTGATGAAGAGTGTATAGCACGGTTTTATGACGCGCAGCAATTGCAGGGCAGTGACGAATTGCAACAAGAGGCAAATGCTAAACTAGCTCGCCAGCACCAGCTAGATCTGCTGAAATCTTCGCATACAGCATGCAGTGTGTCATCATTCCCGCCATCAGAGTATGTTTTCATTGATAATAATGGCAGTAACGGTAGTGATGGAACTGATGAAACCCGTGCGCTTCTACTGAATGCGGACAACTCAAGTGCAGCCTCTCCTACAAACGACGTCGAGTGGAAATGTTGGCATGACTATTCCGTAGATACTGTTGCTAAAGCTCGCGATTTTGTTAAGGTGTGTCTGAAGCCGTGGCTGAGGGATCAAAAGGAGGCACGCACGGCAGGAAAGGCATTCCGGAAAGGAGATGACAATCAGTCACACTATAAGTACCCAATTGCAGATGACAGCGGGTCGACACAGGAAATTATGGCGGATTCGCAGTGGATTCCGTTTGCGCTTGGAATGCAGCAATCCAGAAATCGGTTTCGAGCATCCCTAGACAAGTCAAAGTGTGAGCCTCTGCGCATGAGAATTAATGGTGAAGGCGGATCTGGGAAAAGCTGGCTGATTCGACATTTAGTGAAAGATGTACATAATGTCTTCGGAGAGCACCGCGCGACTCGATGTTCATCAAAACGAGTGCTACTCCTGGCGCACCAAGGCACCGCTGCGTTTAATATAAAAGGTCAAACGATATGTTCTGCTTTAGGGTTTTCGTCTTTTTCCAAGTCTGCATTTTCGGTTCCCTACAAATCGATCCTCGACTCAAAATCGGGGCATACCAAGCTGAAAAGCATGCAGCAGCAATTCGAAGACGTTCACTTAGTCGTCATAGACGAATTTAGCATGATTTCATGCGGCATGTTGTATTGGATAGACAGGAGGATGCGTGAAATTTGGCCTGACCACTCAGACGAGCTTTTGGTGGAAGAGATGTCTACTTTGTTGGCGACGCTGCTCAGTTGGATCCGGTAGTACCCAGTGCGCTGTCAACTCCTATAGCAAAAATATCAAACGATGTTCAAAGACGCGGACGAGAAATTTGGACGAGTATCGAGAGTGTGGTCACGCTAACGAGTCAGAACAGGGAGAAACAGGATCCTGCATGGTTTAATGCGCTACGGCGATTGCGTGAAAGGGAGCCCACTCAGGCAGACGTTGATTTGTTTAACTCGCGCTGCCAGAAAACGATCGGGAAACCTGAATGGTCAAGTAGAGCGAAGCATATCGCATACCGAAACGTAGATGTAGCGTCTGCCAACGAAAACCTAATTTCTCAAGCTGCACAGCCCATAATTACAACTACCTCACAGCATTTCGTTCAACAGAAGCGGCTGTCAACGAAGCGTGACATTCCGTCCGGGACCGTGAGCGCCCTTGTAGATGACGCGAAGCAGCCTAATGCTGACCATGACAGAGTTGTAGCTAACAGGCTTAAATTGTGCATTGGTGCCCCCGTTACTCTCACCTTTAACATGGCTCAAGGTGCTGGATTATGCAATGGCACTAACGCCGTAGTATATGACTTCATGTTTGTTTCTGGCAGCGAACTACCTATTGTGCTTGTCCAAATAACTGATACATACCTCGGACCATCTCTTCTAGATAACGTACCTAACATTGTCCCCATAGTGCCAAAGGATATTTCATGGGGAAAACGGACAAGCGATCTCCGTGTAGTGAGAAGAGGAATCCCACTTCGCTTGGCGTACGCAATGACAGTTCATAAGGTACAAGGACTTACGTGCGCATATGTAGTTTTCCACTCCAACCCAATTCCTAGCATTGCATTTACGTACGTAGCACTTTCGCGAATTACGCACCGCGCCTCGATTGTTCTAACGGAGCCTTTAAGAATTGACAAGTTGACAGCCAGTCCTGAAAAGCTAGCCGCTTTCAGGGACGAAGAAGCTCGCGTTTCCTGTGCTGTCCAACGAACTATTGATGCCGCCACATCGGTGGTCGACCGCATGAAAGAGGTTGCGCTAGCACACAACAACGCAATACTCCCCAGACTTTAACGCAGCCACGGCACCGCTTGCGGCACTCCGAAGATGATCCGATCGACGCCAAACAGACCGCATGGACAGCAAGCAGCAGCAGGCCGTCTATTCGGGCACACGAAGGAGGTTTACCGTCTGTGCTGGGACTCACAACCTGATCTCTGGCTCGGACGATGCAATCATCAGCGAGTGCCGACGTCGGCATGTCCGTCCAACCCCTGCACAGGCACAGCGGGTGAACGTCTAGCGCCGCGCCGCAGCAAATCAGCCATGGCCCACGCTCGGGACCCCGCAGGCGACGCCGGCCAAGACCCAGACGCTGTACGACTACCAGGTCATCGTGCTGTGCTTAGCTGTGGCTGGAAACAACCAGCTCTCGGTCTTCTGCACGTACTACGAAAAGTCCGGCGACGTCAGCAGCAACGGCCTCACCACGACGGTCTACGTCACGTGGCCGACGTGGACCAAGTTCCGGAACTGCTGTTCGTCCACGAAGGAGACACATCCAGTATCTTAGACTTCTCGTGGAACCAGGACGTGGCAAGGGACAACGTGCTGTAGATCTAGTTGATGAGTCGACAGCATCTAAACGAAAAGGCTGGGAGAAATATATATATGCTCGGCAACCTCCGTTTATGCTGTACAAATATCAGCGTTTCGTCGTCGCCGTAGACACGACTTCATTGTCTTTGTCACGGTGCTCGCGCTCATCCGTACAGCAGAAAAAACTCGTACCCGCTGAGGTGGAAGCTAAACGACAATTGCAGCTATCGCAGGGTAAATTTAACTACATTAAACAGATTGGTTCATACCTCAGCGACTTTCAAAACACACGCAATGCTCAAACCTGGCACGTCTTACACTGTACTTATTAGAAATTGTTTGCCGGGATGTTGAGCACGTCTCCTCTTCAACCGCGCCCGGACGAGGTCTGGCCATCCTGAGTTGCTGTAGCGGGCCCCGTAACATTCACATCTTGTACTTGAAAACTTGATTGACTTGGGATCGAGTGGCGAACCGCTGGAGCACCGGATGGAATGAAGCCAACGCAGGGTTGGACAGATGGGAACTGTAACTGCGGGAACACAATTTGCAGAGCTTGCGGTGCCGCCGCAAGAACACCCTCCGGAGGTACAACGACTGACGGCTGTTGTTGGACCATACTCGTCTGCGAGGACGCCCCCAATGCTAGTGGCATTGCCTGCACCACAAAGTATATCGCTTGGGGCACCTGTGGCGTTAACGAAGGGTGGGCCGCGCAAGGCAATGATCCGGGCAGCATTGCAGGGACGGCTTCTCTTTCAGCAGGGCGCTCAGTTCCACGTGTTGTGCCATCAGCTGGAGCACTCCGCACCTCGCTCTCCACAGTAGCTGCAACTCGAACGTTGTTTGACGTTGCCGAGCCCACTTCTGGTGCTGGGGAGTCGTCTCCACTGCTACTGCTGCTAGCTGTCGTCGCCCGAAAAACATGGGGAGAGCCATTCTTGTGCTTGGTCTTCTTCTTTTCGCGACCTGCTTCTCCGTGTTCTTCCGTTCCGTCGATTTCTCCTGAGTCTTCGTCGCCTTCGCCGTCACCTTCTTCGACTTGGACATGGCACGGCGGTACCGGTGACGCTGCATCAGGTTCTGGTGGTCTCGATGCTCGGCACACAGCCAGTGGAGCTCACCATTCTTCTTCAATGTTCGCTCGCGAGTGCAGCCGCCTCCAGGATACTGGCACTGCAGCGGGTCAAAGTGCGTGGCGGCTCGCTTAGTGGACTTCGAAGGCATCGCCTGGCGATTAGCACACCCATAACACAACAGCGCATCGATAACAGCACGTTAGGCAGGCCAACACCTCCGCAGGACTCGCTCATACAGATACGCACCCTCTTCAGCAACGGCGCGATGATGAGTGAGCTCGTTGAACTACTAGCCTACCTTGTGTCATATGATGTTTGGGGGCGTCGCACCGCAAAATTTGTGTACGCCACATATGTTGATGTGTTTTGCCCCCGAGCAACCGTGGCGATGAGCAATCGCCGTGAGGATGCTGGCAGCTGTGCTGCCATACTAGTAATACTAATTTTTGACACGCATGCAATAGCTCCCAGTGGGAGCGTTCAGTAGGAGCCTCCCACTGAACGAGAACCATGGGCGGTTCTGCAATAGAGAGCAGTGCGAATGCAAGCCGGGTGACTGGTAAGCTCAAGTACGAGTTGGTGGAGGGCCGCACAACGGCGACGCACGTGAACGCGACGTACCCACTCAAGTTCCTCCACCCGCGTCGAACGATCCACCAGGGCTTTGACACGTACATCACGGTGGGCTGAACCAAGTTCTATCAAAGTGCTGCAAATTCTAATGTTGATAACTGTTGCGCTCGCTTTTTATTATTATTATTTCCAGTACATCCTTGGTTATGGAGGTGGCCTCGTTGGCGGAGACTCCGTTGTGGTGGAGTGCCAATTGGGACCTGATACTTCAGGTACGGCTATAATATCAGCCGGTGGAGACGATAGAGATAGAAGCTGTCACGTTTTGCTGTACGTGTGCTTGACTGCAGTGGTGCTGGGGACGCAAGCGACTACCAAGGTGTTCAAGGCGGAGGATGAGGGCCAGCATGTATTGCAAACTTTCTCCCTGTCCGTTGGGAACAATGCGACGTTGGCGTTCCTACCTGACCCGGTGACTTGCTTCGAGCGAGCCAGATACCGACAGTCGCAAGTGTTCCACCTCGAAGCCGACGCCAATCTGGTGTTTGTGGACTGGCTGACGAGCGGCCGCAAGCGGAACTACCTGGCCACGGGCTCAATCCGCGACAACCGCACCGAGACGCTGGAGCACTGGGATTTTAGCGAGTACGACACGACGTCCGAGGTGTATATTGGCAGCGAACGTCTTGTCACGGACCGCGTCCGACTCGCAGGTACGACTACAAACTCGCTCTACCTCATTGGTATCATCTGCTGACGTTTGTTGCTGCAGACGAAGAAGACGTCGCGCTGCGCCAGCGCATGCACGGCTTCCACGTGCTTGGATTGATGGTCGTGGTTGGCGCCAAGATGCAAATCATCATCGACCAATTGCTGGAGCTGAGTACGCGCAAGAAGCTGCACAACGCGCGCGACATCACGCCGCAGGGCCGTCTCGCCGCTGCCAACACTTTTCCTGGCGTGATCGCGTCGGCCAGCTCGCTCAATGCCAACGCCGTCATCGTGCGCTTCTGCGGCCAAGACGCCGAGTCGGCCATGACCTACGTCAAGGCCATGTTGGCTCCGCTGAAAGACACGATCGGGTTCACGCCCTACCAGGAGAACCGGTGAAAGTGTAGCAGTGAAGTTGAACTGGGTCGTTTCCCCATACAAAATGCTACGTCCGACAAGCTGACTTGAATACACTTGGGTTTTGTATGAACTCGAACATACTTGGATTTTGTATGTGCGGCGAATCGCCCCCAAAACCGAACCGAGAGAACGCCGGTGGACGAGGGAGCTCTTGGACGACGGACCATGTCGGACTACGAGGAGGAGGACGAGAAGTGGGTGCAGTGGTTCTGCAGCCTCTCGGGCAACGAGCCCTTCTGCGAGGTGGCGCAGAGTTACATCGAAGACTCGTTCAACCTCTACGGCCTGCGCGCCATGGTGCCCAACTACCAGGACGCGCTCAACATCATCCTCGACATGACCGGTATGTGGGCGACGGTTTATCAAGATACCGATATGCACCGATGGACTAACACGGGTGACAATTCAGATATCCCTTACGATGACGACGTGCCGGCGTATGCGGCCGAGCTCTACGGACTGATCCACGCCAGATACATCATCACGGCCCACGGCCTGGACGCCATGGTAACTAAGACAGCGCACTGCGGACTGGCTAAAACGACTAATTTTTTGTTACGTGTTGTGTTATTGCAGATGAAGAAATACCGGGAGGGAGACTTTGGGTTATGCCCCGAGCACTGTGCGACAACCAGCCGGTTGTACCGGTAAGCTGCCATTGAGATTACAGTAATAGTTTAAATATTTATTAATGATATGATGATGTTGCTGATGCAGGCTGGACTGCACGACGAATGGAAAAAGTCAGAGATGAAGGTCTACTGCCCCAAGTGCCGAGACCTGTACACACCTGCTAGTGAATACCAGACACCAGCAAGTAAGGGATCCATTTTTGTAGAAACCTTGTCAATTACTAACGTGTTTGTCTTTGTTTGTGCAGTCGACGGTGCTTACTTCGGCACGACATTCCCGCACCTGTTTTTCCTGACCTACAAAGAGCTGGAGCCGGCTCCATCCACGCTGCTGTACGTGCCGCGGGTGTTTGGCTACAAGATCCACAACAAATCCGAGAACCGCCGACGCCTCGCGATCCTGGCAAAAGAGGACGAAGACGAGGAGAAGACTCAACAGCAGGTGAGCATCGAATGAGAATGAAAATTTTTACCTTGGGCGTGGTGTGCCTGGGAAAACGAAAGCCGTCACCTCTCCTGTGCCAAGCTGGCTTGATAGCGATGAAGGCGGCCGCCGCGCCTTCTCCGCTAGGGCTGTGCAGTGCTCATGGCGAGATGAAGGGCGCGAAGCCGCTGGAGTTTTGGATGAGGGGTTGTTGTGCTTTGTTTTCCTTGTGTATCTTCATAGGCGTGCCCGTTGGATGAGGTGGTCGACTTATGTGTCTATCTATCTCTTGTTCTGTTTTAATAACAGAAGCTGTAATTATGTGTGTTGCCTGCGGTAGCGACGGACTCTGACAGGATCCCGACGGAAAGGAGAAGGCGAGCCGAGTGCCGGTTCGGCGTCATCGCTGACGCGAGTGAAGAAGCGGACGAAGCAAGACGTCTGATGGAAGCTCGCGACAACGTGGTGGCAGCTGGAAGCGGCGGTTTGGCGCGACGGACACTGGAGGATCTAGACGGTGGGTCGTTTGGGGTCATCGATGAGGGTGGGAGGAAGCTGCAGCTCATTGGAAATCGAGTGAAGACGGAACGAACGAGAGAGACGGAAGAAGAAAATGAGGGGGTGCACCCAAGACAGACAAGAGAGTGCACAGCTAGCAGTTCTAGCTGCGCTTTCGGGAAGCTTGAGGGCTATTAAATAATAGGTTCGTAGAGTATTCGGTGGATAGTAGCAAAGTGGGCATTCTCTTCATCGACGTCAATCGCTGCTGCTCCGTATGAACATCTTCATGAACATATCAAGAGCCTATTTTAGTAAAATACCAAAATGTGGACCTCGCGAAAAAGTACGCATACAAGCTTGGACACAGGAGCGAGGGCGATCTGTGCGACGCACACGAGCCTCATGAGGTACAACGCCAGCTACTGACAAGTGTAGGGCCACCCGCGGCATCAATAGACCCTAACGTATCGTATTTTACGTGCCGCTTCTTTCAGTGAAGGGGAGGAGCTCCACGAGACGATGGAGACGAAACTCTCGATACAGGGCTCGCCGTTCCAGACCGAGTGGCGAGATGTGACTGAGGTGCGTCGCCTCGACTCGACCATTAGTGTGGCTGACACTAATCGCAATGCGTAGTTGATGGCAGCAGCAGCAAAGGAGCTCAAGGTGGGGCAACTGGTGCACGAAGAAGACTTTAAGCTGTTCGACTCTATGTCGGCGCTGGAGCTGATGGACCCCAAGATGGACTCGGGGATGCTGGTGAACGGTGTCCCTCCGCTGACGATCTCGGCGAGAATGGAAGCTGGCCAAGTGCCGTTGGAATTCTCATCGGCCAGAGATGTACTCGCTACGCTGGACGAGCTCTTCCGTTTCGAGGCAGGGTGGCTCAATGGGTTACCACTGGCGCAGTCGCTGCTTACGAGCGTCTACATGCACAGAGATCCACTGAATGCTCTGGCGGCTCAACTTGTCACTCCGTTGGAGGCTCTGGTCGACCAACAGGCAGACGTGCATGCGGTGCTGGCCGAGAATGTGGGCAAGTCGATGAAAGACACCCTGCGACTTGTCACATGTGCAATGTTTCTGTCTACAGTCAAAACTGCGGGTGTTGTACGGGATGCTATACTTCGTGCCGATATCTACGAGGAAGAGGATTTCTCGCCGGGCAATGGCTTTGATCTTGGCATTTTAGACCCACTCTCCCTCGATGCTGTGGATGTAATGCTTCAGGTGGCTCAGGAGCGACTGGAGGTGATCAAGACAGTGGCGTCTTCCAAGAAGTTGTCGAAGAAGAAGGGAAAGAAACCTGCAAATACTGGCGACAGTGAAAACTCGACTACGGCTCCATACGAGCCTATTTACGCGAACGCCAAGGTCGGCGGAATGCTGTGCGAAGCGTTTATCCGTCGGATTGAGCTGCGGAGAGAGCTACTTTCAACGTATGCCGGTCTAGGCTTGGCAGACGGAGAGTTGGATTTGCCACAGGCGAGAGAGGGTTTCCAGCGTGCTCTGAAGCTTGTTCAAGCGCTTTCTACTGAACGTCTGGAACTGGATCCTGAGTGTTTCACCGGGAAGTCGTTTGGCTTTGATCCGAGCATCAGCCGCCTGCTTCTTTCCGGATCACCACCACGAGACGTCAAGGTGCCCACGATGGATGAGGCGCTATTGCAGATGAAAAATGTGTTGGAAGAGCAGGTCGTTGCATGCTCACCTGCCGAGTGGACATGCATGGAAGACTTGCGCACCTTCTTAATTGAGTTTTCAAGGCAACAACCTGCGATTGTCGCGCGCTCTTATGTATTGGTAAGATGCTTGGCTACCCGCAGTACATGACGTTTTATCGTACTAACTTACGTAAATGTTTTAGCTTTTCCTGTACGCTGACAAGAAAATCTACGCCAAATATAACTTTATGGACTGGCTGTCGGCCTCAATGGTGATGAATGGCGTGCCCTCGGTACTGCTGTCCACGCAAGAGGGCGTGCTCTACTCGTCCAGGTCCATTGAAACGGTGTACGAGTCACTCAAGGTGTATCTGCACAATCGCTCCCGCCAGCGCGCACGGATCGAATATTTATTGGACGAATGGACCATCCTTCAGGTGGATGCCATGACTGTGGACGAGAAGTTTACTACTGAGATGAATATCCCGGTGCGTCTCCTTTGCTAGAGTTTGGCGGCAGTGTGATATCAAACGCTAACGATTTCATTCACTACAGAAAGCTGCATATCCTCGATACTTCACGGCTTGGTCGCTAGAGGAATCTGTTCAACTGATGATCCAATACGTTGTGCTTGGGCTTGAGATGGATCTGTATTCGACGTCGGAATTTGGAACGATTTACTGGTAGGCGGCGTTGTGCAAGATAAGTCTGATCTTGCAGTATCGATCTAACTCTGTGCTTGATTCAGGTATTTGGATTACTTGCAAGGTTCTCGTCTCCAAAACCTCAACGTCACGTGGACCTTTGTGGAGAAGATGCAGCAAATTATGCCTGGTGCGCACCGCCACGAAGCAGAAGAATCCAAGGACGAGAGTGCTGACCCAGCAGATGCATCGTCATCCAAGACGTCAAAGAAATCCAAGGCCAAGCACAAGAAACAAAGCAATGGGGTTGTTGCAAACACTGACACAACCGAGCCGCAAGAGCCCGTCGACCCCACCAAAGCTCGCTTCCTTCGGGAGATCCAGTACACGGAGATGCTGCGCAGCCTGATGCGCGCCTACTTTCAGTTGTCCAGTGCGTTAGAGCGCGAGGGTCTTATGCAAGTCAAGCCGCCAACGTACAGCTCGTTCACGATTCGCTTCCAGCACCGGTTCGCTCCGTTCCAGAAGCTCCACTACCCAGCTGCACTCACCTACGAGGACTTTACGCAGAACAGCGACTTCTCTCCGTACGAGTTGGAGCTCATCTACAAGTCTGCAGAGGAGTGTTTCAAGGTGGCTCGATCGCACGCTGAGGCGTTGTTGACCGACGAAGACGGCATCAACAGCATCATAGCGTGCGACGGCGCCAGTGCTCGTATCCGCGGCGGCGAGATCGCGTCGCTGCTCAAGGTGGCAATCTCCAATTGCGTTCGTCTGGCACAGCGCAGTCAAAACCCAAGCAACAAGACCAAGAAGTCAACGGTGACAAACGACGTCAAGACGAAGGCGGACTTTGACTTTTCCATCCACCCGCACTTCCCCGTAGTGGTCTTCCCGCCCCCGTAGAGCAACGACCCGAAGAGCAGTAGAAACCAATTGGACTCTGAACATAGACCTCAGCACTTGCTTTGCTTTTAACCATTTTTCACTGCTGCTTCTTGGCTTCCTCCTCCCTCTTCTGCTTGTCGATCTGATCCAGCAGCACTTTGGTTGCGATCAATGCCATGGCCGCCAGCACCACAAACACAGCAGCCGCCACCGTCCCGTAGAAAAGAGGGTCCTTGATCACCGCCACCATGACCACGTCCACCCAGTCCTTGGGGGCTGCGCCATCCGCTCCTGCAGCTTGGCCATCGCCTCGCTCTTGCTCGTCATCTCGAATACGGTATTCCCGTGAATAGTATTGGGGGACCGATGATTGTATCATTCTCGAAGTTCCCTTGGACCAGCAAAAATGTTCGCTCGCCGCTGTCTGACTGTCGCCACCCGCGCTCGCTTCGCCTCGAACGCTCGTGTGCTCCACGTGGAGGCCAACAAGACGTCGATCACTGCTGCGATTGAGCAGCAGAAGGTGCTGGTGTTCTCCAAGACGACGTGTCGCTATTGCGCCCGTGTCAAGGGCACGCTGGACGTGTTGGAGGCGCCCTACGAGGTCGTGGAGCTCAACACCAGAGGTCAGTAACTGCAGCTGCAGAAGACGGGGGTATTCATGCATGTGTCTGATGGTCTATATTACACTTTGACAGAGGATGGCCCCGAGATCCAGAGCTTGCTGCTGGAGATGACGGGCCAGCGCACGGTGCCTAACGTCTTCATCAACGGCAAACACATTGGCGGCTGCGACGCGGTAATGGATCTGCATGCCAAGAGCAAGCTGGTGCCAATGCTCGAGAACTAAGCAGGATGCTTCAAGGTGGTGCTGGTATAAAGAGCAATTTGACAATGGTACCGTCGATAGTAAACATGCATTTGCCACAACTTTCTCTTACGGCACTAGGATGTCAAACTTTCTCGGCTATCTGTCTGTAGTTGCTCTTCTCTGTTGCCTGTGCAGTTAAGTTAGACCGAGGTCGTGGGTGGGCAGTCGTCAAAGTCGCCGATGATCATCTCATCCAACGAGCGGCCGGCGCCGACCATCGGGTAGCAGTGCTCGTTCTTCTCGACCATGAACTCTCCCAATATGGGACCCTCAGCGGCGAGGAACCTTGCCATGTCTTCCTCGAGCGTGTCCTCCTTTTCGCACCGGAAGGCCTCGCAGTTCATCGACTCGGCAAACTTGACAAAGTCCGGGTTGGTCATTTTGGTGCCCGAGTACCGCTCCTCGTAGAACAGGTCCTGCCACTGCTTGACCATGCCCTGGAAGTTGTTGTTCAGCAGGAGCACCTTGACGCCGATGTTGAACTCGGCGGCGGTGGCCATCTCGGCCAGCGTCATCGAGAAACTGGCGTCGCCATCAATGTCGACGACGATCGAGTTTGGCTTGGCCACCTTGGCACCGATAGCCGACGGCAGACCGAAGCCCATCGTGCCCAGGCCGCCAGAAGTGATGAGCGAGTGCGGACGAGACCACCGGTAGAATTGAGCGGCCCACATCTGGTGCTGACCAACACCGGTCGTGATAATCACATCATCGCGGCCCTTGGTCTGCTTGTACAGCTCTTCAATCACACGCTGCGCCTTGATCGGCGCGTCGGGGGCGGCAGGGCGGTAGCGGAACGGATACCGTGCCTTCCACCCCTGCAGCTTCTTGTGCCACTCCGTTCGGGGCTTGCTCTCCACCTTCGGCAGGATCTGCTGGATGTTGTACTTGGTGTCGCCGACCACGGCCACGTCGGCGGGGACGATCTTGCCGATCTGCTTGCCAGTGATCTCGAAGTGGATGATGCCACCACGGCCTTCAGCGGAAGCGCGGCGTGCCTCGCGAGCGAAGTCCGGCACGCGGCCAGTCACACGGTCGTCGAAGCGAGCGCCAAGCGTGATGATACAGTCGGCCTCCTGCATGGCCTTGTTGGCGTACACGGAGCCGTGCATGCCCAGCATGTGCAGAGAGAGTGGGTCGCGCTCGTCAAAGGCTCCCATGCCCTGCAGCGACGTGGTGACGGGGATGTTGGCCTGGCGTGCGAGAGCACGGAGCTCCTCGCTAGCGTGCAAGGCACCGGCGCCGGCGAAGATCAGAGGCTTCTTGGCCTTGTTGATGAGTTTGATGGCGGCAGCGAGGTTGGCATCCTGGTTGACACGGTTGCCCTCCGTCTTGTGCTCTCCGTAGTAGCCCAGCAGCTGGGGCTCGGTTACGACGGGGCTCTTGCACAGTCCGGCGGTGATGTCCTTGGGCAGATCCACGAGCACAGGGCCGGGGCGTCCGGTCGTAGCGATGTGGAACGCTTCACGGATATTCCGTGCCAGGTCCCGAACATCGCGCACCTGCACGTTCCACTTGGTGCACGGGCGAGTGATACCGAGCACATCGGCTTCCTGGAAGGCGTCGCTGCCCAGCACTTGGGTAGCCACCTGTCCGCTGAAGACGACAATGGGGGTGCCGTCCATCAAAGCGTCCTGCAGCGGCGTCACCGTGTTGGTAGCGCCAGGACCGGAAGTCACCAGCACCACACCGGGCTTGCCCGTAGCGCGGGCATAACCCTGTGCCATGTGGCCAGCGCCCTGCTCGTGTCGAGTCAGGATGAAGTCGAAGTGCTCGCTCTCGTGGATGGCATCGAACACCGGCAGGATGGCGCCACCGGGGTAGCCGAAGACGCAGTCCACGTCCATCTCGGCCAGTGTCTCGTGGAAGATCTCAGCGCCGGTCTTGCCCACGAACTTGTCGGTGGTCTTGGGGGCGAGCGCTTGCGCTGCTCCTGCACCTTGGCAGTAGACAGCTCGCGGGCATTGTCCAGCGTTGAAGTAACGGGGTTCTGCAGGCCGCGGGCAGCGGTGGACAGCACGCGGCGGTGCTGCTGCTGCTTGGAGACGGCGCGCAGAGCGCGGGAGAGCTGGCGAGCACGCAGCATGGGTGGCGAGGACAGCGCGAGTCGGGATGTGAGCTGCTGCTACGTGCAAGGAGCCGCTGGTGACCCCGACCAGCGGGTCGGGCTCTCCGAAAATACTAGTGGCGAATGCGCAAACGCCTTGGGGGAATCCCCGATCCGAAAACTACCATCCTTTCTATCCAGAATTTCTAACCAGAGGTGAATTTCTAACGAGTTCTATGTCGTTAATAATTTCTATATGTTGGCTAAATATTTCTATGTACTATCAAAAACTCGGTTGTCGAACAAGGGGAAGAATGTGCGACGAGACGAAGCTTACCGCGGGACAAGGCGTAGTGGAGGCACTCGACCCACCCCTACCCTTTTCACTCAGTGGATAGGGATTGGGACGAGGCGTGTGGAGGCGACCTGGTTAACCAAGGGGAGCTCCGCCGGGTCGAAGGCGCGTTCTCTGGTAATGAATGCGTTTTCGTGCACGGATACTGTTGGGTGATGGTCTCGGTGATCGTCACTATGTACAAAGACTCGTTGAAACATGGGGAGAGAAAGGGGTGGGAATTCCGGCTGTTGTCAAGCAGTTCTTCGGGGGCGAATACATGCAGAGGGCGTCGGGCAGTTGGCGGGTCCGCAAGGGCTCCTCCCTGGTGGTGGTCGGGTATACGTGCGCCTCGCGCGAGCGCTGCAGGGCGACGGCGCGCTGCATCGACTGCTGGATCGCCGTCTTGCGAGGACTGCTCCACATGCGGAGCAGTACACGCATGACGCCTCCCTAAAATATGGGAGCCCAGGCAGGTCCGCCGGGCATAAGAAACTATTTGGGGTTTACTTTTTGACTGGTCCTAAACTAAGTGCTTTTACGAGAGAAGCAGGGGATTTTTGGTGTGCAAGGTCGGCGCGAGCTTCAGCGACATCGGTACGAGGGTGACGAAGTCGCCTGGGGCCGTCAAGAGGTACGGCGATTTCAATTGTGAGTGGTTCCTGCCGATGCGGACTGCAGATGACGCTGCTAGCGCCGAGGGTGAGCTCCTGGTGATGATGTCCAGGCTCGCCCTCGCGTTTCCTTTTCGAGAGAGTCGCAGCACCTCGCTAAGCCAAGAGTTGGTTTGTATTCGGCCAGTGCACATAAGATTGGTCCATTCTCTATTTATTCAGCTAGCCGAGCGTTACACTCAGCCCAAGGACGAGGATGAAACGACCGAGGTTGACCGGTCTCCTCCTTCAGAGATAGTTTGTGAAGTTTCTGCGGCGAATTCCCGACCAAAGAGCGCAGTATCAAGTCAGCCAGCTTTCCCAGAACCTCCAGTCGAGTTGCGTTTGCTTCCTGGCTTACCTTTTATCGGTCTCCGCCGATGTCGTGGATGCCTCGACAGGAACGAGAGGAAGCGGCAATTCTCTATGACGAGCGTGGAGATCAGGGGTCACAGGAGAGTTCTCCACCCAGAAGTCCTTCGACGAAGAGATCGCGCCGATCTGAGACGACACTCCTCGACGTGTAGCCCGTGAGCGACTGCGCCTATGATCGATACCAACAGCGGTGCTGCTGCCGACGAATGGACGCCAGGGTCGACGAGATCATGGCCAACTTCGCCAACGTCGACCTCGTGGGTCAGATGTTTGAGATCGTGGCGTGCGGCCTGCTCAACTCGGCGTACCAGGTCGACGAGGACACTGTGCGCAACTTCACCAAGTACCACGTGGGCTCCTACCTGAGCCCTCCCGTGTCCGCACTCGGCGGAATCGACGGCAAGTTGAGCTGGACCACCGCCGAGATGCGTGCATTTGTGCAGCGCATTCAGGAGATCGCCATGGAGGAGAATGGCGGACACCCAGTGATCTACGGCACGGACTCAGCTCACGGCTGGGCGATGGTCATGGACACCGTCGACTTTGGCCAGCAGATCAACGCCGCCGCCACTTTCAACCCCGACCTGGTCTACGAACAGGGCCGTATTACCGCTCGTGATACGCTCGCTTCGGGTATCCCATGGATCTTCGACCCGGTGCTTGACATCATGCACAATCCGCTGTGGCCGCGTGTGTACGAGACGTTCGGCAAGGACCCGCACCTGATCTCCGTCATGGGTGCTGCCATCACCCGCGGCATCCAGAGCTACAAACAGTCGGCTGCCTGCATGAAGCACTGGATCGGCTACGCCTGGAACCCGACCGGCCACGACAAGGACGGTGTCGAGATCTCCGACTACGACTTGATGAACTCGTACTTCCCGCCGTACAAGGCCGCTGTGGATGCCGGTCTGCTTACGGGTATGGAGAACTACATCTCCGTCAATGGTGTTCCGGTTGTCGAGAACACCAAGCTGCTCAAGACACTGCTGCGCGACGACTTGGGCTTCGACGGTCTCATGGTGACCGACTACGGCGAGATCAACCACCTGACCGAGTTCCACCGCACGGCGCGGTCGGAGAACGAAGCCACGCAGTTCTCCCTAGAGCACACCTCCATCGATATGAGCATGGTCGGGGAGACTTGTCGTTCACCAATGCTACGTACAAGCTGATCGAGGAGAAGCCGGAAATCGTCGACCGCCTGAAAGAATCGGTGCGTCGCATCATCAAGACCAAGCTGAAACTCGGTCTGTACGAGAACCCCATGCCTGGTGCCGAGTACGTCGACGTGGTCGGCAACGACGACGACGTCGCCACTGCTCTGGATCTGGCTCGTGAGTCGACAGTGCTGCTGCAGAACAACGACAGCACGTTGCCGCTTGCCAAGGATGCTTCGGTGTTCCTGACGGGCCCTATCTCGAACAACATCGGACGTCAATGCGGCGGCTGGACCGTTCAGGCCCAGGGTGTGTCTGGCAACGACATGTTCTCGCACGGTATCTCGGTCAAGCAGGGCTTCGAGTCGATCGCCGGCAGCGATGCTTTCACGTACTTCAACGGTTTGAACATCACCGGCAACTACACCGACGCTGACCTGGCCACTGCTAAGGAATACGCCAGCAAGGCCGAGTACACGGTCGCTGTGATCGGCGAGGAGGTGTACGAGGAGAAGACCGGTGACATCGACGACCTAACGCTGCCTGCTGGTCAGATCGAGTACGTGAATGCGCTCGCCTCCACGGGCACCAAGGTGATTCTAGTGCTGTTCGAGGGCCGTCCGCGTCTGCTCAGCAACCTTCCGGAGAACGTGTACGCTGTGATCAACGCCATGCTGTCGTGCGAACAGGGTGGCAAGGCTGTTGCTGAAATCATCTACGGCGACGTGAACCCCAGCGGCCGTATGTCGATCACGCACCAGAAGGACATTGTCAACGTCTTGGTCTCGTACTGCCACCGCGTGAGCACTCAGTATTATCAGGCCCAACCGCTTCAAGATGGAGGTGCTGGACGTGCTGCGCTGCCTCTAGACGGAGGTAAGCTCCTGCTTGTACAACGTCAGTGTATTGGGACTAGAATTCGATACATTTCCCGTCAAACATACACAAAAGGAGCGAGCCCAGACTCTTTACAAGCTGTACATCTTGATCTTGAGGAAGATGGCCGAGATGAAGAAGGCGATGGTGGTCATCAAGCCGCCCAGGAAGACCGGCAGCTTGTAACCGAGCGACGTGTTGACGATGGCCGTGCCGATGGCAAAGTTGACGAGCTGCCCCAGGCAGTTGGCCGAGTTCAGGGCCCCCACGTACATACCGATCTCGACGTCGTCGCCCATGACGTGAATGATGACCGGCACCATGCACGAGAACCAGACGGACGAGGTCATGCCGGTGATGGCGACGACAAACACGTCAAAGGACTTGCTGCTGACCCAGGCCATGACCAGCAGCAGCATTTGCGGCACCGTCGACAGCGTCAGCACCCACTTGAGCCCGAACTTGCTCACGAGGAATGGCAACGTCCACGAGTACACGTACCCGACGATATTGTAGAGCAGGTCAGCAGTGCCGCCCGCGAGACTCACGCCGTCGTTGTAGGCGGTCTGCTCGTCGCTGCACGGGTCGCAGTTGTCGGCGTTTGTTGAGGTTCCTCCATAGACCTCGAGTCCGAAGAACTGCCCCTTGTTGCCGTTGTACGCCGTGTAGCCGTACTGGACGAAGAAGAAGGCCACCGCGTAGATCGTCAGCACCTTGGGCAGCGTCTTGACGCCCACCCAGATCCCGGCGAAGGCGTTCATCGTCTGCTTAAACGCAGACATTTTTTCGACCTTGCTGGGGTCCAGCGGGGTCTCCTTGGCGAACACGCAGGCCACTGTGATGCACACGATCATGACGACCGACAGCGTGCCCATGAACCAATGCATGGTCCGGTACGCAGCGCCAAAAGCATCAATGTACACGGCGACGACAATCGAGCCTAGTGTCGACCAGGCCTGACCAAGCGCCGCTCCAGTAGTCTGTCGATCGCCAGCAAAGTCGGCGATGAGCAGCATGGCCGGTGTCTGCACAGCGCCGACGGTGATATCCATCCAAGCGTAGAAAATGATGGTGAACACCGTCGTCCAGGTGCGGTTGGCGCTAACGCCCTCGCCCGTGTCACCAAGAGCTTCGCCGATGTCGCCGGTATAGCCCATTGCAATCCAACAAACGACGCAGAGGATGCCAGCAGTGATGAGGAAGGGACGACGACGACCAAAGCGAGCGGTGCTGCGATCGCTGAAGACCCCAACGGTGGGGTTCACAATGATGCCGACGATCGGTCCGATGAACTGTGTCGCTTGGACAGCGGAATTCGAAAGCAGCGTGGAGAGGTACGGGCCAAGTGCAGCCCACTGAGCCGACCAAGCCATGTTGATGGCCATTCGTGGCATGGAGACAGCCAGCAACAGCCAAATGGACGGATGCGCCACTGGTTCTTCATTTACGGCGGAGCCGGGCTTCGGTGAGGTGTGAATCTCATAGCCTGGAGTGCCAGCCTCGATGTCCTTCATGGTTCGGAAGTGCCGTCAGCTGGAGAGATCGGAACGAGGTTCGGTAACCCCGTGCGCTGTTGGCAGCAAATTTGAGAATGGACAATTGCTGCAGACTGCCATGACTGGAAGAGACCGATATTACGAGACAGCGACGATATTGTAAGCAGCGTAACCTGTAAGTGCGTGGAGAGATTTTTTCCTGTCTGCGGGCGACAGTGTTGGTTGTGTATTGAAGGTTGGATCAGCTGTCGAGTCGACGAAGTCGGAGGATGTTGGATTTGAAACGCGTTGTGGCTCTGGAAAAACTGTAATCTGTGTGAGCGCGAAATATCGACACCCACTTTGTCAGAGCTGCTGAGCCGCTGTTTCGATGGTTGTACACACAAAAACTGTCCAACGAATTGGTGTTTCTGAGTTGCCGTCCACAGCCTTTGGGCTGATCATCCGAGGCATCTTTTATTCTCCAGACAATCATATTTGAGTGGAAGCCCTTCGCGCTTCAAGGTTGAACTTTTATTCAATTTTCGGTAGCAGTTCCTAGAGGAAAGTACATGTATGTGCAGTACAAGTATTAATAAGCTATCCTCGAATTCTCCGCTACATTACTGCTTTTGAGTGCTAGATGAAGTTTGCTATTCAGATATTGTTTTCACCGCCGCCGTTTTCGAGATCGGTTGAGGCGACTACATTAGCGAAAAGCCAATTTGCTCAGGTCACGGTGAGTGAGTGAATACTGTACCCGAAGCGTGCAAATCTTACCTGCCTCGTAATCACTGCAGAGTTCATAAACCATTTTAAACTTCAATTTCAAAAGCGAGCGCGGTGCGCACTAGAGTTTTTCGTCAAAATGGAAGGTACCGGGAAACCTGAAGTGAAAACAATTCGTGATTAACACGTTTGAGGTGAAACTGCAAGCCAAGCAGCAACAGCAAGCATTGATTTGTGGCGGTGCACCTTTTTCTGGAGTGATTATGCGTTCTGCAGTAGAATAATCTGCGCCAAAACTTGCACAGTGCAACTTCAACGCAACGTGCAAGGCCATGCTAAGCACGGAGAAAGTATTTATGGTTAGAATGTTTTCATAGCTTCGATTTCAAGACTTATTTCTCTGTCAGTGGTGAGCTAACTTAATGGAAGTTTCAGCACGTGAACCCGAGGGGGAACGTCAGTATTGTAAGTGCTATCCGAATGTGGTCGACTTCTCCAGTTTCCAGTCGAGGGGAGGATATTGGCGCGTTTGCTTCTCCGTTGCCGCAACTGCCTAAAAAATCTGCTATAGAGTCAAAATTGCCATTCCATAGCGTGCTTGCAAATGAAAAAGCAGAGGGAGGCGAGTGCGTTCATGAATTTCCTTAAATTTGATTGAATTGAAGACTGGTAATGCTAATGAAAAACGTGCTGGCAAAACTACAGGATTGGGCTGGTAGCACTACTGTTGGGCATTTCTCGCGGCTGCGCAGCAGCCGCAGAATCTGCCCAACTTGGTGTGCCTCCAGGCGACTCCATGTGTAGTTCTAGCAGTCTACCTCGTCTCCTTCATATCGGTCATGGAGCAGCATCGTTGCTGCATCCAACAACCTCAACGCATTTCGTACCCACGCATGCGCTCCTATTAATACAAAGCGTGAATTGTCGGCTCGTTGTGCAGCATTCACGCACTGCAACAGCTGCAGCTCCACCGTCGACAGCAAAACTTCGCGGATTATCGACCATGCCCAGCGGTCCGTACACTGCTGTCGTCTACCAGTATTTGCCAGCTCTGGAAAGAATCATTACCGGCTACTTTCGACACAGGCGTGCATTTCGTCTTGGATGTTCGTTGTGTTGGTGTCAACATCCATCTGCTCAGCCGAAAAATGCTTTAGTCGATACAAATCTCAAATGTAAATAAATTCAGCTTTTAGCGCCTTATATTTTGAATGACCTGAAATTAAACAATAAACCTGTTGAAAGCATGCAAAACAGCGGATTTATTAACACTGACCACTTGAAATTTGTATTGGCTCGGTACCTCCTTTTGGTGTGCGCCACATACTGCTGAATTAATCCCTATAGGGCTGCCGTACAACGTAGCCGTTGCACTACCAGGATAACCGACATGTATAGATAGATGGAATTCGTCGTGCATTTTGAACGACACGATTTTATTGGTCGAAATAGCTACGTGTTCTTAAAAGGTCACTTTATTCTGATGGAGAAATACTACGGCGGAGAAGACCAAGTACATTTATCTGCGAGCATCGTCTTGCTTTGCGGAGAGGCTGTACATTAACACGGGTATAAATCCATGTTTGCGGGCGAATTTTGTGAGCTTGAAGTCATAAATGATAACACAATCACACTACGGTTTTCTACAGCTCCATTACGAAGCCCGTTAACTTTGGATATTTTGACAACGCAAGATTGCATGAGATATTTAATTTTTATGGAGCAACGTGGGATGACTGGTAAATCCACGTTCGAGAATGTGCGCTCAGCAATTGTGTACTTTTACACCGCGACAGAAACTTCCCAACCCCACGCCTTGCATTCGCAAATGCAGTGCTTCTTTAAGGGCCTCCACCATACTGTGGTCAGAGGCGCACAAAACAACAACGACAGCCTTTAGGAGGGGATGAAGCCTTTTAGCTTTTCGATGTACAGAGCAATGGCAAAAGCAATGTTGTAGTCAGACAGGAACTGCCCCCCGGGATCCCAGGCATTTGTATGCGAACCCAACCCAATTATGCCAGCAGTATGCCCAGTGCTTGGTTTTGCGATTAATTAAATTTGTACTGGTGTTTTCACACACGATAAAGTCTTCCCTGGAGGAAACCAGTACAACCTCCGTGCGGAAAACAGCGCGGGTTTTCCGTATCGGTTGCATCCGCTTACAATATACCTTCCCAAAAAA
Organism: Phytophthora macrochlamydospora; assembly: GCA_011947325.1. Taxonomy (NCBI): domain Eukaryota; phylum Oomycota; class Peronosporomycetes; order Peronosporales; family Peronosporaceae; genus Phytophthora; species Phytophthora macrochlamydospora. The sequence goes on along the minus strand of JAAVTH010000037.1, from coordinate 1,435,440 downwards.
ATACCCACATCGAGTTTGATGTTGTGCAAACACAATTTTTCCCGCCCATTTTGAACTTGCGGTCAGATATCTACACTGGTTTGGCGCAAGTGTCAACTCGACTATGGAGCAGGCTACAAATAATGAGCGGCAGTAGATCTGGGAGACTCTTCTCCTCAACAGTGATAAGGGGGCGCCTGGCGCCTGGTGAGACCAGCAGCATCGCAGAGGCTACCGGCTTCAGCTCTGATGTGGTCTCGCGCATTTGGAAGCGGGGAATGCACTCAAGGGGGGAACAGGTTGCAGCGGAAGTGGTGTCCAGGGCGACGGCCCGAGGGAGAAAGAAGGTCGATCGTACGCTGCTGTGCGAGCGTGTCAGGAAGTTGCCTGGTACTGAGCGTCGAAGTCAACGAAACAATCCAAGCTGCGAGTAACACAAGCTCGTATCTCGTGCAGCAACTGATCAAGGAGGGGTACCTACGCAGAACGTTGGTGCAGACGCGGCCGCTACTCTCATCACTCCATAAAGCCAAAAGGCTGAGGTGGTGCGTGGACCATGTCGTTCCAACCCTGGACGGAGCTTTACTATTCGACCCCATGTACAACACCGTACATCTTGATGAAAAAGGTTTTACATTAAAAAAGTGGGGCGATGGTTTACGCGCTGACAGATGAGGAAGTGCCGATCGAACACGTCCTAAGAGCAACACTGACAGGAGACCGGCGGGCATTGTCGAGCAACGTCCTATCTGCGTCACTCGTGCTGTGTCGCGTGAGATGCTCGTCAAAAGGTCAAACCAACTATCAAGGCAAAGGACCTCGTGACCAGCAGCACATGCCCATTCATTTGCAGCAGGATAACGCTTCTCCCCATGCTCTACCTGGAGATCCAGAAGTGTTAGCGGCGGAATGCAGCAACGGATGACTATTCTCTTGAAGCAGCAGCCATCGCAGAGCCTGGATTTGAACGTTCTCGACCTCGGCGTATTCATCAGCATTCAATCCCTGCAGTCACAGACACAGCCCAAGTCAACCGAACAGCTCAATAGGGAAGTAGAGCTTGCTTTCCAAGAGATGTCAGCAGCGGCATTGAACAAGACTTTCCTGACACTGCAAATGACGACGACGAGAATCATGGAGCACGGCGGAAATAACGATTTCTGCCTGGACCATCTCCGAAAAGACAAACTGCTGCGCGCGAGCAGTCTTCTTGTTACACTCCCGTGCACAAACAACTTTGCCGCGGACACACTTGCTATTTGCTACTCCACTTTTCAATAGTATAAATGATGCGCAATTTGAGTGGTAACACCGTTATATCGACTGTCGAAACGTCAAAGCGAACGACTACATTACCCCTACTGGCATTCCTCCACACGTTGGTTTGATGGTCGAATTATCTGGTTACAAGGCTGAAATCACGATAATAAGAGAGAAACTTGCTGCATCCTTTGAGAAATCGCTCAAACGTCACATTTTCCAATCCGTCATGACGATGGAAGCACTGGAGACTGCATTTGCGTCAGGCTTGGCATGTTCTAGTTTGCTACATCAAGAGCAGCGAACACCAGATCCAGCGAGCGAACTTCCTGTACTACCAGTGAATACTACATATGGAAACCTTTGCACGCGGAACGGCAGCTTTCATCGGGCCCCTAAAGAGTTTTTGCTGCCTTCAGGAACGCTTAGAGCTGTTTGGCAACTTTGATGTGGTGGGGAGCGCCACTGAAACTGTTGTTAAAGCAAGACTTGTCCTCCAGGCTGAAAAAGGTTCGGCTTGCAGAACTACGACGTGTGATACTGTAGATTGAGGGGCTACTAACGCACGATGAAATTCGCCGAGCAAACAGTTCTATTGATGCAGCAGGTCTTCTTTTCGATCAGATAAAACTTCGCCAGCCTTTCGTGTCCACATCAAACAAGGGATGTTGTCGTGGGTTGAACCAGTTGTCGTGGTACACGCCTGGTCGCAAAATTAAAGCATAATATGCGTTAGTCTTCGTATTGATTCTGCTTCGTATGTTGAAAATGCGTGCAAGCTTGCGTATTAATGTCAACGATTTATATGGGTTTTGTATTGCCACCATTTTTGGATGTCGGGAACTCGTCGGCCACGGTGAACCACGAAATGCATACAGAACAATAAATATGCAAGACGTTTTCCGTAGAAGTTGCTGTGCTGATATTGTACTACCTCTAAATTCTAACGATTTAATTAACTTACAAATATTTTGCTGGACTACTTTTTATGTTCCAGGCTCTTTTTCCGACTTCGATATCATCTGAGCTTATTAAAACACAGGACTTGATCGTTATCGTGACAATAGGTGGGGAGCTTTATTCACATTCAGCCACGTGGCAGTAAATTGCTTAACTTAAACTGTGGCATGAAATAGTGTACAGTAGCCGGCAGGGGCGTAATCAATGCAAGCGATGTGATAAGTGCAGTGCTAGTGGCATCTTAAACGAAAGAATCATCGTCGGTTCTTATGCCAACGCTAAGATAGCTGTAGTCCTAGGCGGATCGTCACTGCGTATAACTCACTTCTAATATAAAGAATCTTTTGAGAGAGTTAGCGTACACTGTTAAATAGTATTTTGGTATTATTTTGGAATTTTCCGATATTTACGAAGAGCCCACCATAAATAAATTTAATCGTGGAAAATTACTGTAATTACCAGTACGTAACTGGTACAAATATGCTATTCCCAAACCTTTAATTTCGACGTGAGTATTATGTGCCAACTTGGTGTGAGTGCAATCAATTACACGGTCAAACTAATACGTTCTATCGTCTAAGATAAATAAACTCGAGGCGGATGGCGAGAGTTGAGAGTTCTCACACAGGTCGGTCCTGCAAGGCTGGATATTTTAAACCGAAGTCCAGCAAGCAACGCTACATGACTCGTCGCGCACCACCCAGCGACTCTAAGTGTACGTATCGCTCCGGTGTGACGAAGGCGGCTCTGCTGAGCGCGTACAGCGCCTTTTCAACGAGACCCAGCTACTCTGGTTCAGTAGTCATGCGGATGGGAAAATCGGCAGCCGAGGCGATCGCTGAAGCGGAAGCGCTTCTACTGATCAGCGACTTGGTCGATCTCACGGCCGAAGAAACTCTGCCAACAAGGTCGACGCGAAGAAATGGTGCCGTAAGCACTACCTCGCTTCAAGATGTCATTGATTTGTGCTATTCCAGCGGCCATGAAGCCAAATCTGACAGCAGTGAGGCCCATAGTTTGTTACATGGCGAGCGTTATCAAGTTGATGATGTATTGGTCCCGAACACGATGTGCTCTCCTTTTTCTTCGGCACAAAAGGTTATTGACCTCGTGGAGGATAACGACGATTGTACAAATAGTAGCACTGCTTTGAACTCGCCGCGACTTGAAACGAACACGCCAGCCTGGAATCGACCGGCCGTTATATGTCTAGAAAGCACGAGAGCAGCTCATGACATTATCGGCATGGATAGTTTCAGTGATGACGACTATGGTAACGACATGACCCAGGTCGAGATAACAGAGAGAAGTGACGACCAGAGCAATCCGGCTACGGTACTTGCTGACCATGGTATCGGTACAGAAAATGACAATACAGCGGGGGAATCCAGCGAGGTTAACGGTCAAGTTGAAGAGCCCCGTACCGTGACCCGATGGTGTCGAAGAGGTCAAACACACCAAAACTCCTGATGGGATCGTGGTGCCAGCCTTCGGATCAATGGACCGGTGTGAGTGTGAGCGTCTTTGTCTACTCGATGGGTGCCCGAACGCTTTGGGAAGCGTATTTCGTGCTCGCAAGAATCGTCGTAACGACAAGTTGTGTGATAATTGCTTGCGGACTATTGACAGGCTCTGCCTTGGCAGTGCTGCAATAGGATATTTTGCTTTCACTACTGCATTTATCACAGAAGGAGCCATTGCACCAGACTACGTTGGTTTGTCGACCAGTCACGAATACACAAAGGACAAACCTAGGATCAGTGACTACACTATTGGCCTGGACATGCGATCGTCGCGTAAAGGGTATATGTAGATCGAGGATCGCGACCCAGGCAACATATCCCGCTTCATGAACCATTCGTGCAAAGCCAACCCATCAACCCGCCGCACATCGCCTGAAGAAAGGCGCATGGATGCAAATTTTGGATACCCTTCACGAGTTGAGCACCGAAAACACTCTCAACAAAATTTGAAGTCCTCCATCCATACAAAGGAAAGACACCAATGTTAGCGTGCACGCACCAGTGAATCACAGGTATGACATATAATATGGAGCGTGCAGTCCTTCAGAGTGAGCCCCATCTCGGTTGCGACAGAGATGAACGGTCCACTGCGATCACAAAATATCGGTACACGTGCGAAGTCGTAGCCTTGATCCCACAAAACCGAAAAAAAACTGTAATTCTCCGCATCCTCAGTTTCCACCAAACCAAAAGCGATAGTAACGTTTCGTAAATCTTCCTCACGCCCAAAGAGATATTTTTGTATCCATCTATCGAAAACCTTTGTCTAACTCAATAGAACGTTAGTTCTGGCCATGCAAATCTAGTTGTGCAAATACGGTGCTGGTGTAAGACTGAACCAGAGCCTCAGCACCGACGTCGTTTACCCCCCGCCCGGTAAACTGTTCTTCGTTTTCTTGCAAGCGAAATATCATCACGAGATTGAATCTGTGACGTCAAAGCTCTTGCCGATACGGTTCCTTCAGCACAACCAGCGGTCTCAAACGCTGGCAATTGAGCTAGCTGTAGAGTCAACAAAAGCAACGATCCAGGACCTAGTTCTACAAGATGTGAAGCCAGCACGCATCCGCAACGAGTTGATCGACAGACTCGCTTTTACAGCAGACATGCTGAGTGCTATTAAGCAGATCCGGAACTTTGTTTACAACTACAAGAGAAGCAATCTTTCCAACACAGATTTAGTGGAGGAGATGGTTGAGATTGCTGCAGGCTCCCCATTCTCAGAACATCTCCCTGACTCTACAGCCTTCACGTTTGGGTATCCAGTGGACAGTGATAGACGTCCAGTTCTCGGCGATAATAGCGATGAAAACCCCTTAGTGATTGGCGTATCTTTCTTTTGAGAGCTGCAAACCGAGATCCCAGCACACTCGTGTTTCACATGGACGCTACGTTTAAGCTCGTGCTCTGTGGCTACCCTCTTATGGTCTGTGGAATTTCGGATTCAGCGCGCCAGTTCCACCCCTTGGGGTTTTTCGTTATATCACAGTGTACAGCGGTTCAATACGTGCATGATCTCCGGGGTCTGATGAGTTTGTACAAGGGAGTAGTTGGAAAAGATCTCGTTGTCAGCTACTTTATGGGCGACGCAGAAAACGCCCAATACAATGGATTTGAGCAGACGCTGGCGCTCACTACGGGAAACACTACTCCTACCTACTTGATGTGTTTCTTCCATGTGGTTGAGAATGCCAAGAAGCGCCTCGGTGGACTGTTGAACAACGCCAAGCAATTAGTTTATCGCTACATCTATGAAATGCACTACTCAAGAAGTAAACTCGAGTATAATGAGGTCGTCGAGAAAGCGGATTCTATGTGGCGCGCTGTTCCAGAACTGAAACGATTTGCTGACTATTTTCAGAAGATGTGGCTTAAAAGTCGATACTGTAAGTGACAGTGCTTCTGGTTTCCGCCTGATTTCGCTAAGACTAACAACCCAGTCGAGTAATTTAACAAGGTGATCAAGCGTGACTATACTTTGAGGGTTCGGATGAAGCTTTGAGCATTGCTTCAGAAGGTCATCAGCATGGCTCACCACCGCTCAATTGCATTCCCTCACTTCTCTACTGAGCCACGACCAGCACTTACCCTCATATCGAGAACGAAACAGCTACTCAAGGCTAACAAGCTTCTGGTGGCACAGTCTCGCCAAAGCATCCAGTTTCTTCTGGGTGATGCCAGTGGATCGGCAAACGCTTACGTTGTGAAAAGTTTGGTCCTCCCTTTAGAGAATGCGAAGCTAGGCGAGCGAAACAACCGTCGGATGGAGCGCCTCGGACAGCCGCATGGAGGATGGACAGTCAATGTGGATACAAAGTCGTGTCCCTGCAAGGCATGGTTCAAGTACGGTAATTGTGTCCACCTGTCAGCAGGACTTCGAAGCGCGAATCAACCTATACACGGCTGGGCAGGAACTGAACGCAGATTTGTTGATCACCGAGTAAAACGAGCTAAGACCGACGGGAACGCTCAGGGGGGCAACCAGCGGTAGTCTCTCATGCTCTTAGCGTAGATTAGTTTCGATGGGATTCGGTACTAAACACTGCCCATAAAGCTAAATCTACATTCTCTTTACTTAAGTATGTTGTGGTCATTGCTCGCATCTGTACTACAGCTACTGTTCTGAGGTGTTCATGGTCTAAGGAAAGTTGAACTGTACCCGCGGCTGCACGGTAACTAAACAACCTCAACATGACATATTTTCTCCAGACTGTGAGACCGAGTGACAACTGCCTCGATTTGCTCTGAACAACTAAAAGCAACCGTGTTATACGTATCCAATCGTGTCTTGGATGCTGACAATTCGTAAAATCAGAGCCGCGGCTGCGTAGGAAAGAGTATTTTTTCCGGTTTCAATATGGATGCATACAGAAGAAACATAATACGTGTAAGATGTCACAGAACACTCCGATTGTTGCCTCTGACAGAAGTATAAAATGACCTCGCACAAAGCTATTGATCGATTACAGGACACACAGAGTTAAGATTTAAAGCCGCGGCTGCGCAGAACATACCAATTCTAGAAGCATTTCGAGAAGGATAACATCGCTCCTACAAAATCCCAGTAAATCAATCTGGTGTACGATGCGGTCTGACAGAACCGTCACAAGAAGAGAGAAGAATAGCGTACGCGATTGGTTTAGCTCAAAGTCCTCAAAATAGAGCCGCGGCTGCGAAGGATGCAGTTTTCTTTACTTTTTGTGTTTCTCAGTATACTTCAAAAGATGAGCCAATCCCTTCTGGTCATGTTTTTCACAATCATTTAATGAACTCCGTGGTAGCTCAAAAATACCGGAAACCAAACAATTAGAGCCGCGGCTGCATGAAAAGAAAAAGTAAACAACGACGTTTTGTATTATTCAGTTATGCTGGCAGATTTTGCCTTCTTCTTCTCTCTCAACGCTCGCGTCTTCTCCTGCATGCTTCTCTTCTTGTCCCATTTTGCAATGACCCGCGAGCGGGCCACTATCGTAGTCTTGTTGTTGGGCAGTTTGCTCAGGAATATTTTTTTCTCAGCCTCGATATTTTCATCCTTCCAGACGCGTCCATCTATCACGCAGAATGCACTGAGCAATGCGATCCAGGCACGTTGCGATCCGCGCTCCGATCCTGATGCTGGCTGAGTCGCATACTTGAAAGACTGTGAGCGATCTTCTGCTAGCACAACAACGTCACCAAATATAGCGCCCCACTTCTTTCTGTCTGGTGTTTCCGGCTGAAAGCACAGCGGCACGGAGTGGTAAACCAAGCTGTTAATGTATACCACATCACCTGGCCTTTGCACGAGTACTGCGGCACCGTTTGTGTCCATCATGCAGCCTTGAACTTCAGTTTCGAGTAGTAGCCTGGCAGGCCTGCAGGGTATTGATCCAGCGGACACTGACACTGTGACGCCCATTCCTGGCGAACGCTCTCTTGAGTGTAATCCAGAATGCTGTTAGTCTTGAGCAGGCCTTTAAGATGCGTACCGTCTGCTGGCAGCTTGGGAGGCCACGGAACCCAGCGACATCGTTGCACGCGCCGCGAAACACCAGTGCTGGAAATTGACTTTCAACCGCAAATTTCCAGTTAAAGCCGCCATCCACGTAGCGATCAATGGATGAGGCGAGGAGCCTGTACACATCGTGCAGCCGGTAGGACCAGCCGTAGTCCCCTTCGCTCACCAGGAGCGCAGCTCGGGGAGTAGTCCGCCGTGCGGTGCGGCGGAGCTTGAGGGAGCGGGCGTGGGGGCTTGCATGTCTTTTTGGCGAATGATAGGCCACTGCACCCCTACCCACTAATTGTCCAAATACAAGGAGGTGGTTTAGAATTCAGTTTCGTCAGTACAGATTTCAGGTCTTGAGCTATCTGACGTCTGGTATGATTTGACCTTGACACACAATTGACATGCTCCGTGTGGATTGACGATATATACCACGGCCCGTACGTGTTGCCAGTTCTTCGCTACCGATAGACACGCACAGAAAACTCGCAGGCAGGACTGCTACACCCAATGTACTGATGAACCTCGCTGCGTTATAAGACCGTAACCGCATTCCGTGGCCACAGCGTAGTCGTGGACATCGGGCAGTGCCTCTAAGCCCGATGCACATACCTTCCCAACCTTAAGGGCCTCCTCGTCGCCGTCTTCGTCGATGGCCTCCACAGGCGAATCGCTTCATATTGATACGCCTTTTACGCCCCCCAATATATATACCATCTATCCTGAATTTCTAACCAGATGCGAATTTCTAAACATTTCTATGTGTTAATCATTTCTATTGCTGGCCAAAATGTATTATCGAAGACTCGGTTGCCCCAAAAGTGGAGAATGTTCGACGAGACAAAGGCTAGCATTACGGCGGAGAGAAAGGACGTGGTGGCGGCAATTTAGCCACCCCTACCCTTTTCACTCATTGGATAGGGATTGGGATAAGGCGTGCGAGGGTGACCTGGTCAAGCAAGGGAGTTTCGCCGGGTAGAAGACGCAATCTCCGGTGATGAATGCGATTTTGTGCATGGATACTGTTGAGTAATGTTATCGATGATAGGCACTGCGTACAAAGACTTGTTGAAACGTGGGGAGAAAAGGGGTTCGGATCGTTGTGACGAAGTTCTTCGGGGGTGCGCCTAGCTCGGGCGCTGCAGGGTGCCATCACGCTGCTAGATCACCGGATTGAGAGGACTGCTCCACATGCGGAACAATACACGCCCGACGCCTCCCTGGAACATGGGAATCCAGACAGGTCTGTGAGGTGTAAAAAGCGTTTGGGGTCTAAACTGAGCGCGTTCACAAAAAAGAGCGGGTAATTGTTTGGTGTGTAAGATTGGCGCTAGCTTCAGTGACCTCGGCATGAGGGGACGACGTCGCCTGAGGCCGTCAAGGGTACGGCGATTTTAGTTGCTAGTGGTTCCTGCCGATGCGGACTGCAGATGACGCTGCTAGCGTCGAGGGTGAGCTCCTGGCGATGATGTCCAGGCTCGCCCTCGCGTTTCCTTTTCGAGAGAGTCGCAGCACCTCGCTAAGCCAAGAGTTGTTTTGTATTCGGCCAGCGCACACAAGACTTATCCACTCGCTTTTTATTCAGCTAGCAGAGCGTTACGCTCAGCCCGAGGACGAATGTGAATCGACCAAGGTTGACCGTCTCGGGCTGCAGAGATATTTTGTGCGGCGTGGACTTATACCTAGCGTTCCGGTAGAATAGCTCTATCATCGTGGTTTGCATAGAACACTGGGCAGACATGAACGGGTCCTGGTGATGATGTCACCCAGGGATATAGCCGCTCACCAAAGTGGGCCCCAACCCTTGTCGTGCTTCACCATAACGTCGCCCTTATTATTATCGCTTCTTACCCTTTTGGAAACCGCCTTTTCAATCGTGGCAGCGCAAAGCAGCGCGGCCAGCCCGCCCCAACCACCGTTTAGCCGATATGTATTGTTCCTCTACAGAACGTTATCAAATCACCACACTGGCCTATTCTGTTTATGTGTGCGTCTGACTCTTAAGCTGGTTCGATATAAAAGAATTGGTTATGTCCTGTACAAATGAATACATCTCTACTGTCTTGTGTACCACAGTAAGTAAGTAGAACCATTTCAAAGCCATGGCTAATTAATTTGCCACAACGGTTAACCAGACCAACCATTTCGTACATCAATACCGCCCAGGTGGCGCAGAACAAGCGTAAGTACAATGAACAGCTAGAGCTACACTTCAATATCATATTTCTGTCGATATTTGTTCTAGCAAGTGCCAGATGAGTAAATTGACTTTACTATGTAATTTTAAAATTTTATAAAGCGTCAGTCACAAAATATGGGCTTCTGACTGGCTTAAATCATAACCTGTTCAAATGTTTTCATGGTATACAACTGACAACAGAGCATCGAGACACGCGGATAACTGCACGCTTTGAGCAGTGATCTATTTTTAAACGAGTTCCTGGGTGACTGCTCAGCGATGCCTCAAGTTTTCAAAGTAGCCTTGGCCAATCTACGGAATTGATCGACGTGGTACCATCTTGAAACTTACTAGCTTTTGAGATAAACGAATGTTAGATTGAGCATCAGGCCTTCGCCTAATGCAACCGGTTGAACGATCTACATATGATGTCCGAAGCATCGATGCGATGTAAACTCAGACCATTAATGTTATCCCAGTCCTTGTTGTTACCACAAACCCGCATGTGTTGATAAGTCACCATAACCGTTGATGTTGCGAGGGTTCTCGCGGATAGTTAATAAATGAAAAATACTTACACAGCCTGGGCAGTTTGTGTCTTACCTTTTCCCTTGGTGGTCCACACCTGGCCTGCCAAAACTCAACACTGATGTGGATTAAATTTAATCCGTTTTAAAAATCTGAACTGACAGACAGATCCGCTCATCCTCGCGGTAGCGAACAATACCGTAGAGCTTGCTACGGAGAGGAGGGGGTTAACGGCTTCCATGACACACGTCTTTCTGCTGTGGTTCAATTGGAGTCTCCCAGCTCGTCACAGCCATCTTTGCTGGCTTGTTGGTAATTGAAGTTATCAGACCAAAGTCCAAAATTAATTCGGGAAAATCCAATATATCCGAGTTAGACGAATGTAACTGTTTTAGCGTCAAAATTAAAGTTGAATTATTTGGACTATTTTTACGATAAAGGCGTTGAATTAGTGTTTTTATGCGTTAAGAATCTTAAACAATAAAATGCGTGTTTGTCGCCATACCAGTCACAAAATTCTTGTTGGGTATTATTAATACTAACTTACCTAAATATGTATAAAGTGTAAATAGTTGACCAGGTACAGCTACAGTGTTCTGATTTAAAATTTCCTAAAAGAAATATCTAGAATTCTGAAACATAACATACATATGCTCGACGAGCGTTGTCATCTCCAGCGCCAATATTCCGCAGCAAATCACTGCCTTCGCGAAAAAAATCTGACAAACAACAGACTGGCTGGAAAACTATTTTTATCAGTACATTTCGATAAAAGAAGAAAATTAAAATGGCGGTGAGGCGGGCTGGCTGCTCCGCCAAACGGCGCAGCGAGAGCACTTGTATTCGATAATGCGATCGTACTCCAGCGCAGCGCTGGATAGTTTACGTGTTGCCAGTTCTTCGCTACCGATAGACACGCACAGAAAACTCGCAGGCAGGACTGCTACACCCAATGTACTGATGAACCTCGCTGCGTTATAAGACCGTAACCGCATTCCGTGGCCACAGCGTAGTCGTGGACATCGGGCAGTGCCTCTAAGCCCGATGCACATACCTTCCCAACCTTAAGGGCCTCCTCGTCGCCGTCTTCGTCGATGGCCTCCACAGGCGAATCGCTTCATATTGATACGCCTTTTACGCCCCCCAATATATATACCATCTATCCTGAATTTCTAACCAGATGCGAATTTCTAAACATTTCTATGTGTTAATCATTTCTATTGCTGGCCAAAATGTATTATCGAAGACTCGGTTGCCCCAAAAGTGGAGAATGTTCGACGAGACAAAGGCTAGCATTACGGCGGAGAGAAAGGACGTGGTGGCGGCAATTTAGCCACCCCTACCCTTTTCACTCATTGGATAGGGATTGGGATAAGGCGTGCGAGGGTGACCTGGTCAAGCAAGGGAGTTTCGCCGGGTAGAAGACGCAATCTCCGGTGATGAATGCGATTTTGTGCATGGATACTGTTGAGTAATGTTATCGATGATAGGCACTGCGTACAAAGACTTGTTGAAACGTGGGGAGAAAAGGGGTTCGGATCGTTGTGACGAAGTTCTTCGGGGGTGCGCCTAGCTCGGGCGCTGCAGGGTGCCATCACGCTGCTAGATCACCGGATTGAGAGGACTGCTCCACATGCGGAACAATACACGCCCGACGCCTCCCTGAACATGGGAATCCAGACAGGTCTGTGAGGTGTAAAAGCGTTTGGGGTCTAAACTGAGCGCGTTCACAAAAAAGAGCGGGTAATTGTTTGGTGTGTAAGATTGGCGCTAGCTTCAGTGACCTCGGCATGAGGGGACGACGTCGCCTGAGGCCGTCAAGGGTACGGCGATTTTAGTTGCTAGTGGTTCCTGCCGATGCGGACTGCAGATGACGCTGCTAGCGTCGAGGGTGAGCTCCTGGCGATGATGTCCAGGCTCGCCCTCGCGTTTCCTTTTCGAGAGAGTCGCAGCACCTCGCTAAGCCAAGAGTTGTTTTGTATTCGGCCAGCGCACACAAGACTTATCCACTCGCTTTTTATTCAGCTAGCAGAGCGTTACGCTCAGCCCGAGGACGAATGTGAATCGACCAAGGTTGACCGTCTCGGGCTGCAGAGATATTTTGTGCGGCGTGGACTTATACCTAGCGTTCCGGTAGAATAGCTCTATCATCGTGGTTTGCATAGAACACTGGGCAGACATGAACGGGTCCTGGTGATGATGTCACCCAGGGATATAGCCGCTCACCAAAGTGGGCCCCAACCCTTGTCGTGCTTCACCATAACGTCGCCCTTATTATTATCGCTTCTTACCCTTTTGGAAACCGCCTTTTCAATCGTGGCAGCGCAAAGCAGCGCGGCCAGCCCGCCCCAACCACCGTTTAGCCGATATGTATTGTTCCTCTACAGAACGTTATCGAATCATCACACTGGCCTATTCTGTTTATGTGTGCGTCTGACTCTTAAGCTGGTTCGATATAAAAGAATTGGTTATGTCCTGTACAAATGAATACATCTCTACTGTCTTGTGTACCACAGTAAGTAAGTAGAACCATTTCAAAGCCATGGCTAATTAATTTGCCACAACGGTTAACCAGACCAACCATTTCGTACATCAATACCGCCCAGGTGGCGCAGAACAAGCGTAAGTACAATGAACAGCTAGAGCTACACTTCAATATCATATTTCTGTCGATATTTGTTCTAGCAAGTGCCAGATGAGTAAATTGACTTTACTATGTAATTTTAAAATTTTATAAAGCGTCAGTCACAAAATATGGGCTTCTGACTGGCTTAAATCATAACCTGTTCAAATGTTTTCATGGTATACAACTGACAACAGAGCATCGAGACACGCGGATAACTGCACGCTTTGAGCAGTGATCTATTTTTAAACGAGTTCCTGGGTGACTGCTCAGCGATGCCTCAAGTTTTCAAAGTAGCCTTGGCCAATCTACGGAATTGATCGACGTGGTACCATCTTGAAACTTACTAGCTTTTGAGATAAACGAATGTTAGATTGAGCATCAGGCCTTCGCCTAATGCAACCGGTTGAACGATCTACATATGATGTCCGAAGCATCGATGCGATGTAAACTCAGACCATTAATGTTATCCCAGTCCTTGTTGTTACCACAAACCCGCATGTGTTGATAAGTCACCATAACTGTTGATGTTGCGAGGGTTCTCGCGGATAGTTAATAAATGAAAAATACTTACACAGCCTGGGCAGTTTGTGTCTTACCTTTTCCCTTGGTGGTCCACACCTGGCCTGCCAAAACTCAACACTGATGTGGATTAAATTTAATCCGTTTTAAAAATCTGAACTGACAGACAGATCCGCTCATCCTCGCGGTAGCGAACAATACCGTAGAGCTTGCTACGGAGAGGAGGGGGTTAACGGCTTCCATGACACACGTCTTTCTGCTGTGGTTCAATTGGAGTCTCCCAGCTCGTCACAGCCATCTTTGCTGGCTTGTTGGTAATTGAAGTTATCAGACCAAAGTCCAAAATTAATTCGGGAAAATCCAATATATCCGAGTTAGACGAATGTAACTGTTTTAGCGTCAAAATTAAAGTTGAATTATTTGGACTATTTTTACGATAAAGGCGTTGAATTAGTGTTTTTATGCGTTAAGAATCTTAAACAATAAAATGCGTGTTTGTCGCCATACCAGTCACAAAATTCTTGTTGGGTATTATTAATACTAACTTACCTAAATATGTATAAAGTGTAAATAGTTGACCAGGTACAGCTACAGTGTTCTGATTTAAAATTTCCTAAAAGAAATATCTAGAATTCTGAAACATAACATACATATGCTCGACGAGCGTTGTCATCTCCAGCGCCAATATTCCGCAGCAAATCACTGCCTTCGCGAAAAAAATCTGACAAACAACAGACTGGCTGGAAAACTATTTTTATCAGTACATTTCGATAAAAGAAGAAAATTAAAATGGCGGTGAGGCGGGCTGGCTGCTCCGCCAAACGGCGCAGCGAGAGCACTTGTATTCGATAATGCGATCGTACTCCAGCGCAGCGCTGGATAGTTTATAGGAGTCTTTCGTTATTTGATGCACGATCACATCAGAATGACGGAAAGCTCCATAGCTACTCGATCGTCATCTTGCGAACGACTCTCCTCATGTCGAGCAATATAGTCATGATACCTCGTCGCATTATCATGAACTTCAGACAAATCTGACGGGTGCAAAAGATTTTCGTCGTGTAGTTTTTGTCCGGGACAAAGCTTTCACACGGGAAAGAAGTGGTTTTCTGGTCTGTAAAATTGTATAGTTTTAATGAATTCGGAACAAGGGTGATCGAATCTCCTAGGGGCGTTAATCATTACGGAGATTTTCGCTACGAATGGTTCCTGCCACTTCAGTCCGCTGACGACGTTGAACGGGCAGAGGGTGAATGGCTGGTAACAATGTCTAGGCGTTTAACCCGTTGTTACCCTCTGTAAAACACGCATACGTGTTATGTTTTAAAAAATTATAACCAATCGGAGTGCCCTAAATATATTTTAGACCAATAAAACCCTGATGTGTTACGTAGTCTAAAACATACGTATATGATATATTTTGCTAAATTAGAAATGGAATAGATAGATAAATGGAATCAGAAACTGCGCAAGTCGGGGTTAAACTTAGCATATACGTCTGTTTTATAAATTTATATTGAGGTTTGAACCTACAAATTTCGAGTATAACTTTGGCCAAAATAGGTTAATTGTAGGAAACCCCAGCGCTTCACACAACCAAGAGCTAGTTTGCATTCGACCTATCCACGGTAGGCTGATCCATGTACTGTTTGAGCCGTAGACCGATCTTTACGAGTCGCCACCCGAGGACGAGACCTAGCAACCGGAATCAACATGTATGCCCCCGAAGAGCAGGATCAATAACTATCATCGCCATTCCGTTTGTGTGGAGGCCTAGAGGACGATGAACGTGCTAAGAAAGGCGTGCGCGGCAGGCTAGGCCGCGCGGGGAACTGCGCACCGTAGGCGCCCCGAGTGCAAATGTTTTTCCCCAGGTACTCTTGCGTAGCGAGGAATGGTCCAAGAGAGTCGTCCACGGTCCCGAAACTCAGTTGGTGCGCGCAGAGAAGCCTAAGTCCGTTCGTAGAAGCAAATTAAAGTGGATTTGTTGTTAGTTCTACTGCCTGTTATCTCTGTGTCTTCTTGCTCGTCTGTTGAGCCATGTAAAGCAAAAAGTGAAAAGCAAACCGTGTGCGATGCCTCGCGACACCAACACCCACTCCTTGTTCCTGCAATTCAGCCACCATTCTTGAGCACACCAGCTGCATGTGCTTGCTTCCTGTTGCCTTCCTGTCGGCTCCAGCAGCCAGCACTCATGGCCGTGAGCTCCGCCAGCCCCAACCGGCCCTTGACGACGGCCACCCTTGAGTCGTCGCCCCGTCCGCTGTCGAGCCACGCCTGGCCACAGCTCCGCCTGCTTTCCATCCTCTGCGACCCCCTGTCGTCTCCCTTCGATACTGTCAGCAGTCGTCGCCTTAGCCGGCGCCTCTCGCCCAGCTGTAGTCGTTCGATCCGTGCTAAACCCACCAGAAGCCTTCTTCTAAACTGACCCGACTTTTAGCCAATCCCAGTCGAGCAATCACCGCCGCCATAGCCATCATTGGAACGGTCTCTGAACTCTTCTGGCTGCCGTCCAGACTCACGTCGTGACAAAACCCCGACGCGTTCATCTGTGGATACTTTCTCATCAGCTCTGCATCAAAATATCCACCTACAACGTTTCAATCCGTCTCACTGCTGGAAATACTCAACGAATCCAAGTGTAAAATACACCGCAGTACGATGGCGAACGTCCAGTGCAAATTGGTACGGTGACTTGGTCGTAGTGAACGTATGGAAATGTTATCCCGACACTACAATTTGCGTATGCTTCAATGTTTCGCTCTGCCAGGTTGAACTTAGTGTAAATGTGCAGGAAATGGTCGCTTCCGAGACATAAGTTCTACCATAGGCCGTGAGCTGTGTCCTGATGTAGTACGTGATAACTACATTATTTAGCCAATTGTTTCGATGCCTGTGTCTTTGATCACCAAACACAAGGATGGTCTACCCACCACAAAGCAGCGACAACGAGATTCGCACTCAATTTGTATTGGTGCTAGATCCATTCCTCTCCAACTTCTTCACCTATCTCCACGTCGTTACCACCCACCAGCGAAATTACACCCGGTTCATTTGATTCCCCACCCACATTTAATGCGGGAACTTTGAGGTTTTCGGGAGTGCTTGACATGAAAGCCTTGGGATGTCCGTGGGTACTTAACATAATCGCCTTGTCTTTGTTGTCAGGGGTACACCTCCAAACCTTTTTCCGTATCTTGTCGATACACCAACTGGCATTCACCTTGGTACGCTTAACAATCCCAGCCTCGTATTTAATTGTCGGAGGGGTTGTCGTATACTGACGTCGGTAGAGAAGGAGATCACAAGCCAGAAAGTAGAATCCAGCAGCCACGAGTGGCTTCGGGTACGCACCACATTCCATTTAGCACCGCAGGCGTCCTCAATGAACTTCTCAATAGAGTTCTCTAGTTGCTATAATACGCTCACATCTCAGAACTACGGTAGGGGTCACGCCAGCAGGTACTGTGCGGTTGGTCTGTGACGATTTCAGCTTGACCTTGTTCTCCATCCATTCAAGCGACGCTGTACGAAAGACTCCAGCCGTCACTGTCCCTCCTCTGTATCCCAGTTTTCTTACTCGCAGATTAACAATGCTGCGGGCTTTCCCGCGACACTGTGCTGCATTTCGTATCATGAAATAGCAAAGATTTTTAAAATTCTATTGGGTAGAACCTTCTGTCACATCATTGGTCCAAATTTTGTTCCCGTCAATTACGATCCATAATTGAGTAAGTGTGCGTTCTCCACGTTCATTCTACATTTCTTAAGTTACTGCAACGACGGGACTGTTTACTCGACAGCAGCAAGGTTCGTGTACACCGACAACGGCAACTTTCAGGCACACCTGACAGTGCACTTTCGGGTACGATCAGCTCTTCAAACATTGCGGTCGTTGCACCACAGCTAATATGTCTTGTGTCTTCGCCGGAGAAGGATCAAGAATTCATCGGATCGTGAGTAGGCGTTGGTATGCTGTGACATGACCATTAAGGGTATCTCCAACGGCAAGTCTTTAAGGTGGTTTTAAGATAAAAGTAACTCGTTAAGACCTGGTAGGTCTCCAGTAGTAAGTCCAATGAGTATTTTAACCTCACGAAGTCCTATCGATTGCGTTTCGAGCCTTAAGATAAGACTTGGGTTTTAAAGATTTATGTGGTGCGCACACTTAGACCCTCTCCTCCACTCGCCGACGCGGAACGAAGCTTGATGGGGAAGGAACCCGAGTGGAACTCCGAGGAGATTGTCACGCTGTGCGAAGCATGGTTAAACACGTCACAGAACGCTATCCGAGGTGCTGGTACGAAGAAGAACACGTTTTATCAGCGTGTTTACCTGAACTGATTTGCCAACAAGAGCTCTGAAAACGATGAGCGATCCGAGACCGTAGTCTCGGGGAGATGGAAGGAATTTCAATCAGAAGTGCCTAAATTTGAAGGGATTTACTCGACGCTGATGAGTAGAGAACGACCAGAATGGAAAGAACACATGTATTTAAAAGCCGCCATGGAAGTTTACTTGGAGAGACACAAGCAGCCGTTTGAGTGTCTTGCAGCCTGGATGGAACTTCGGAACAAGCCAAAGTGGAAAACTCTATTCACAACTACCACTCGATCCAAGCGGAAGGCCCCAACCCTGTAATCCATCACACGTCCTAGTGACCAAATCGCTGCAAAAACTTAAGCGTAGGCTGCTAAAAGCTCGTATGCGGATGATGTCCACCTACGCTTTGTTGCTGCTGCTGGAAAACAAAAGCTGCAGCGATGGAACAGCAGGTGCACTTCAACATTTTCATGCAAGCTTCTGAAAGCGACGAGTCCAAAAGCGCGCCAAATGTGCTCCACTAATTCACGTTTTAACTCGCAATGCAAATTTTCATCTTCCGTAGCCTTCAGAGCTTGTGCAATGCTCTGTGAAGGGGAGGCATCGTTTGCAACAGGCAACATAGGACTCATCCATTTGTTGTCGTACAAACAATCGTTGTTGCACGTGCAGTCGCCGAATTCATCTTTAATGATCACGCTATGGAGGATAACGCACTTTATCATAACATCACCCATTGCCACAAGCCTCCACAGTTTACACGGAAGTGTGATTATCCGTAACAAGACGCCACATGCCCCGCTCGACGTCCTTGCGAGCCCCTTCGTGCGTTACAGCATAAAGCCTTCGCTTTTTATTGTCGGGTTTGCTGATAAGTTTTCGGAAGACTGCCCGTGACCGATAGATTCCGTTCGTACGATAGTACGGCTGGCCGTACGTAGCTCCGCTAACCCCAAATGGGACTTGGACTCCATCGCCGTTTACTAAATCATCAAGAAGCGAACGTTCCAGTACATTTAAATCGTTGTTCGATCCTGGCATTCCAAAGAATGCGTGTCAGACCCACAGTGATCGAGACACCACTGCTTTCAATATTACAGTTGACTTTTTTTTCGTTGCCTCTGTACACTCCAGCTCGTGCTGTCGAACAATTCTTCCAAGTTCAATGCATGCGGTCCAAGCTGCCAATCATTCCTGGGAATCTACACTCTGCATTCTCGTCCAGCAGTGATTCCAAGTCGCGTAGCGTTGGCTTCCGAAGATACTCAGCACCAAACAAACGAATAATACTGCTGCAGAAAGTTTTTAACGTTTCCACTGCAGTTAACTCCCCAATGCGAATCAGCTCGTATTACTGATCAGCACTTGCTCCGTAAGCCAGCATCCTCAGAGCACAAATCACCATTTGCTCAGGGAGAAAGCCGAGCAGGCCAGTAGAGGCCTCCTTCTGACCGAAATAGTTACAGTTGTCGTCATCGACAACTGTAGCTACACTGCCAAGCGCCAGGGACAGTGGTCCCGGGGAGTACGCAGTTCGACAAGAAAAAAGTAAAAGGGGAGCAAGGTTTGGATTGAACGTCAAGTCAGCATTACAATGCACCAAAACAAAGCTCAAAGTCAAAATCAGCCTTTTTTATAATATGCAAATAATTGTCTGCAGATCTAGTATGGATTCAACAATAGCGCGAAGCGTATTATTGTTGTGAGCTTAGCACACAAGTAGTCAGGTCATATGAACAAAACGAATATAACTCTAAAGTATGCTCACGTTGACACGAGAGCGCCACTAAGAGCAGTTTTAACTGTTATGAGTGGCTTAACATGAATTCCTAACCCCAACACGATTATTTTATATTTTAACGAAAAAATAAGGACCGATTTCTGGGAGGCTCGCGTGACCTCAATACCAATAATGTGATT
Organism: Phytophthora macrochlamydospora; assembly: GCA_011947325.1. Taxonomy (NCBI): domain Eukaryota; phylum Oomycota; class Peronosporomycetes; order Peronosporales; family Peronosporaceae; genus Phytophthora; species Phytophthora macrochlamydospora. The sequence goes on along the minus strand of JAAVTH010000037.1, from coordinate 1,415,641 downwards.
TTAGTTTGAGCAAAAATATGTTTATATGTTGATCAGATTCTTTGAGTACCCAGTTCTGGCGAGAGCAGCCATTATTAGTTTTTTTATACCTGGTTTGGCGAGACTAGAAAAATTGCACTCTATCACCATATCTTACAGTAAAAAAGTTCAGCCCCTAGCACAGTTCTTACGAACTGCGGAATAGTGTTGAAGAGGCCGCGGCTCACACGAAAACACCGGCGGAAGTCGCCTGATAAAACACCCCTACATCGACGTAGTTAGCTGCATCATGCACATTTAGTATACCATCAGCATTGCGCAGAAAATGTACGCGCGTCGTAGGTCGGAGAGTTCCCAAAGTAATCCGCCTTGAGGCACTTCCCACCCAGCTCTCAGACAAATCCACCGTGCTTACGCTTGCGAGTTCCTGCTAGTGTTGGCAGCAATAGAACGAACACGGAAGAGCTAGTCGTCCGAGTCGTCCTCACCGATATTTCACCGTCAATGGCGCTCAGTATGATCATCCGTATTATCTCTCCGGCAGAATCTACCGTTTCGAATGCCATCGTGAACACACTCGACTTTCTTGCGTTTTCCGTTTTTGGTACAGCAATGCTCTTTTGGAAAATCGCCCAAGCAGTGCGAGTACGATACTGACACTCTTGTCCCCTTCGGCGATTTCTTGCCCCTCCGTTGACGAAGGGACGTACCATGGCGATTGCTGTCGTTTCCTATACTGCTGCGTTTTAGCACCTGAATGGCTAAGATTAGCGCTATCGATGGTGAAACCCATTTTCGGAAATCTTGGCTTCTGATTGGTCTGATTGGTGGTGCTCTTAGGACTAAATTGCCCTTAGAGCATCTGCAGCGGTTGGAGTTATTGGAAGGCTTAATCGGTTGTTTTAGGTCCTGAAAATATACGATAAGTCTCCGTCATTGCAGTTTTCTCCACCGGAAAGAACTCACGCTAAGCTGTAACTAATTCCCGACCAATCACATCAATTTTCTCGTCGGCAACAAACACGATGGAATGGAATAGTGCAGCGGCGGTGTTTGACGAGTTTGACGACTTGGACGAAGAGTACTACGTCACCTACTCGACAACACAACTAACGCCTTGATGAACGACTACTTTGGTGGAAACCCCGACCTACGACGAGCGAACGTACACCTTTTCTTCTGTTGGAGGAACGTTGAATCTAACCTCCTTCCTTCAGCGTCCCGATGCCACGGGGCATCTCAGGTTTCTTCCGGGGCAGTGTCAATCCGCTTGAGATCAAAGACTTATTTTAAGTATCATAAATTGTCCAATATGCCCTGGTGAAGTTAAAACCTGCAATGGGTCTTCCCGCTGGAGACATTAAAACCTGGCCGAGGCTCAGCCGTGCTACTTTTCGGTTAAAACCATCGTTGAGACCAACCGGAGGAGATGCTCTTAGGACTTAGACTATGCGGTGCTAGTAATGCAGAAAAATATGAAGTACCTGTAAAATATTTGTAACTGAAACACATTTAAGCTGTCTAAATTCTGAAAGCATTCACCACTGACCAGTGCTTCGCCCGCACAGTACAAGTTAACACGAGACCTGCTCCCTCCGCCATTCCTCCCGCGTTAGCCAGCGGTTTCCCATGAAGCCCCGCGATGCCGCCTTCATGGTGGACCACCGACGGCAACTCAGCGGCGGCTTGGCGGCCTACACGCCCCGCAAGGACGAGGACAAGAGCAAGAAGAAGCGCCAGCCGTTGCCTAAGTCAACCACCGTCTACCAGCCGCCCCAGAAAGGAGCAGGCTCGTCCACAAGCTCCATCCTGCCCTGTCCTAAATTACTGGCCAAGCCAGCCAAGAAACAGAAAAAGAAGGAGAACAAGACCACCAAAAGCCCCAGGACGCCGCCGACCTGCTGCACCAGGACAGCGTCAAGAGCCGCAACCACAAGCTGGTGCTGGCCCCACGAGCTCCTCGGCGGCTTCTTCGTCGTCGTATTGTGTGTCCAACAACTTCCCCAGTTGGGGGAACAAGGAGAAGGATGAGAAGGCTGTGGATGAAAAGGAAAAGGATAGGAAGGTCACGGACGCGCTGCATGAGGAGATCCTGCAGTACAGCCAGTATACCAAGGCCACGGTGGAGAAGATGGCAGTACATATCGAGGAGATGATCGCCAACGTGAGAGCGAGTGTGCAGTCGCTCTGGCCAAAGTCCAAGGTGGAGGCTTTCGGTTCCTACTCGACAGGGATCTGGCTCCCGAGCAGTGACGTGGACTTGGTGATTCTCGATGTGGTGGAAGTGCACGACTCGAAGTTGACGGCGAAGCATCTGAAGGAATTAGCGAAAGTACTGGAGAGAAAGAAGTGGGTGGAGTCGCTGCTTGTGTTGGACACGGCCAAGGTGCCGGTGCTGAAGCTCGTGAGCGCAGGGACGTCTGTGCCCATTGATATTACGTTCGAATCTGCAGCGACGCACAGTGGACTACTAGCGCGGGATCTTATCAAGCGATACGCAGATGACATGCCCGAGTTGTATCCGCTGGCGATTGTATTCAAGCAGTTGCTCCGGGAACGAGACCTCAATGACGCCTACACAGGGGACTGAGCTCGTATTCGGTGGTACTGATGATTATCCACTTCTCACAGCTCTGGAGAAACGGTGACTCGTGTTTTCAAGCGGCTTCTATCTACGCGTCGGGATCATTACCTCCCTCACCATCGGTGCTTGCGGCTAAGGTTCAGGCAGAGAAGGCTTGCAGGATAGCGGCGGACTCTTCGCCACTATCTGTGAGCGGTAGTAGTAAAGTCAGCAGCGAGTCTAATGCCCTCGTGGCATCGCCTACTAAAGCACAGCGTTCGGGATCGACGTCTACGAATAGTAGCCCGACCCAGAAGAAGGCGATGTCGCCGTTGCCAGCTCCAACGTCTTCCTATGCAGCTATTGTGGCTCGTGCGAAGCAACAGGCAAACTCCTCTGAACCACGGTTTAGCTATGCTGCAGTTGCAGCGGGGATTGCCAAGGTGAAGAAATCGGGACCTCCGTCCAGCTATGCAGCGGCCGTGTCAGCCCCGGCAAGTTCTTCTACCACTAAGACCAAGCGTAAATTGGTTTCCGCAGCAAAGCAAGGCCAGGAAGCGCATCCGTTAGATTCTGTCAGTGTGTCTAGCAGCAACGCCGACACAGAAGACTCAAGTTCATCCTGCAGTCACACTTCTTCAACCGAGAGCGACGACGAATCCAGCAAGCCACCACAAGTACAATCTCAGCAGCCGCCCGTGTCGCTGGGCGAGCATACGCTTATGATTCTCGAGTTCTTCGGTATCATCTTTGACTACCGCAAGAACGGCGTCTCAGTACGTGATGGAGGCTACATCTACCGGTTGGCTGAAAACCACCGCTCGCAGATTGGCAAGCCAGCTCTGGTGATTGAAGATCCGATCCATCCCGACCGGAATGTGAGTGCCAGCAGCTACGCCTTCTCCAAGGTCGTCGCGCTTTTCGAAGACTCCTACTACGCGCTAAAGTATTTCCGCGCGTCCAAGTTTGCGCCGTCGGCGTTGAGTTGCTTGCTCAGCACGTCGGGACACACGAGCCACAGCAAAGCCCAGACAACGGCAACTGGCAGCGCTGTTGTGGCGCGATCATAGCGTCATCAGCTGCAAGCCAAGCCTCAGTCTTGATGGCGAAGGATTCGACGGTCCATGTTGTACAAGAATTTGAGTTTGACAAGCATGAAGTGCAGGGAAAACAAGTAGTTATTAACTGTAGGATAGCGAAACACGGCAGATATTCTTCCTGTTTCTCGGCGTAAAGAGGAAATGAAGAACCTTTATGAAAGTGATGCCACCGAATTCTATGCGTTCTTAGCCGCGCGGGGTTAATTTACGTGAACTCGTCAACGACGAGCAATCCCGATCGACAACAGCACGACTGAGGCACCCAGCAGCGTCAGGCCGATCGCATTCTGGTGCTCATCAATGAAAACATTGGCATGGTTGATCCACGAGCCAATTGAGACCATCGAAACAGACGGATCCTCGTTATCTGAGCTTGTCGCTGAGGCTGCTTTCTTGTTCCTGCGAGGCATCTTTAGCTTCCGAGAACCCAAGTCTTCAATATCGCGTTGGGCGCCCTTTCCGTCGGGTTTGTTCTTCAGCGCCAGCTGACCGCAGGCGCCGTCAATGTCCGTGCCGTGGTTCTCGCGGATCGTAGCCTTGAGGTTGTATGGGTCCCTCAAGACGGCATGGAACGCACGAATCGCTTCCGGTGACGGCGCATGGAACTTCGCGCCGACGTCGGTGGTGTTGTACGGGATGAGGTTCACGTGCACAGAGCGTTCGCGCAGCAGTTTACCCAAAATATGTGCCGTCTCGATCGAGTCGTTCACACCCGCCAGCATGCAGTACTCCACCATCACAAGACGTCCCTCCTTGAGAGACAAGTGGTCATCAATAGCTGCCATCAATTTGTCCAGTGGGTAGGCCGTGGACGTCGGCACAATCTCGCTGCGCATCTCCTGGGTCGGGGCATGCAGCGACAGCGCCAAACGCACCAGCGGTGCGTCCCTGGACAACTGGCGGATGCGATGGATCACCCCACCGTCGACAGCGTAATGTGTTTGGGCGCCAGGCCAAACACCTTGGTCATGGCGCGGATGGTCGCCAGCACGGCGTCGTAGTTGTTGAGCGGCTCGCCCATGCCCATGAACACCACGTTGCGGATGGGCGCGACGCGGTTGGCATGGGCTAGTTGCTCCAGGATCTCCCCGCTGCATAGGTCGGCGATGATGCCGAGCGTGCCCGTGGCGCAGAATGTGCAGCCCATTTGGCAGCCCACCTGCGAGCTGACGCAGAGCGTGTTGCGGCCCTTGTGGCGCATGACGACGGCCTCGATCTCGTGTCCGTCCTGCAGCATCAGCAGCAGCTTGACGGTGCCATCGGACGAGCGCTGCTCGGTCGTCACGGTGGTGGTGAACACGGCAAAGTGCTCGGCCAGCAGACTGCGCAGCGTCTTGGGGATGCCCGGGATGTCTGCGAACGCCGCCGTGGGGTTCTGTGCCAGGAAGCGCCAAATCGTGAGCGCGTGCAGCTCCTTGAAACCATTGGCGGCCAGGAACTCGGGCAGCGCGACCTGGTCGAACGCCGGCAGCGGGCTCAGCGTGCGCTTCTTGACCATCCTCTTGTGCTGGTGGTGTCGGTTGAGTGGACTAAATCACTGGCACTCAGTATGGGGAATTAGACGTTGTAAAAACGATGAAAAATATGTGTAGATTCAAATTAATGTCTAACAGAGACAGATGTCGGATGCAACTTCAACATTTTCGTCGTGGAGCTTGGATGTCGAACGTGGTGAGCTGCAGTTGTAGGCTACTCGCTTCGGATGAGCAGGTGAATGCTCTACCGTCGGGCATCAAGGCGTTGTTGCTGCTGTGCGAGTGGGCCATTGGCAGTGCAAGAACCGCCGATGCCTCCGAGTCGCAGGTGAACTTCTGTCGCCGCCAGATCATGTGGCCCACGTCCAGCTTGTACAGCACCGAGGAGGCATCCTCACACGCAGTAAAAGACTCGGTCTCGCCGCTGAGGGTGTAGGTATGACCACCAAACAAAACCAGCGTATGGTTCACGTAGAAACACTCGAAGAGAAGGCGCTCGCTTGGCACGTATGGCTGAGTGCTCACTAGAGTCGATAGTCGCGGCGTCGACCACACGAGTGTCGTCAAGTCCAAAATGTGCAGGTCCAGCAATCGGCTCTTGGTAGTACTGCGGTTCTTGGATGCCCGCCACCCGCCGATCACCGCGAGCTGCTCATTCTCAAGCGCAACCACTTGCATGCCAAAGCGCGCGGACGGAGGCTTCCCCACAGTGTGGGGCACAAACCACGTCGGCAGCCGTTGGAGCTGGCGCTCATTCAGCAGGAACTGTGCTGCATCACTCTCTCGTCTCTCTCCGTGACGCCGTGTCGAGGTCACGTCGCTCTCGCACTCGCTTCTTTCTTCGTCAGCTAAATGGCGCTTTAACTTGTCAGTTTGAAGTTGGTGCAGATCATTGTAGACGAGCGCGTCCGACTTGCCACCAAACAGAAAGATACTCGGCTCTAGTTTCCACTCTTGCTCCGCGTCAAAGGCAACGCACCATCCGTGCCAGTATCGCTCGTACGGCGACGCTGCAGTGTCGATCTCCATCCAACGCCATCGATCCAGCGACAACGCAAAGAAGTCTCGAAAGACTTGGCCATTGCGGCCGCGGCCACCGAATATCAGTAGATGCCGCGGTGCCAGGAATACAGCGGAGTGGTCGCTACGCTCGTGAGGAACTCGTCCAGAGCACTCGCGGTAAGTCCAAGTGCTTGTAGCGATATTGAAGCTGTAGATGCTATTCGCGTAGGTGTATCGAGCGCGCTCGAGCTGCAGGGGTCAACGCGAACCGCTCTTGGGAGAAGGACAGACGTGTCGCGAAGAACTCGCCCTCCAAATATCACAATTTGGTCTCCGACTAGAGGCGAAGAGCACAACGTGATTGAGTTGCCGTCGCGAATGCACGGGATGGATACAGCCCCCAACGGATCCGAGGCCTTGACCGGCAATGGTCCGAGACAGGCTACAACAACGTTGTTGATTCGAAGCACGTCACTCACGAGGTCTTCAAATGGCCCCTTGATATCTTCAGGTGGAACATTGACCGCTTCCTCGTCTTCGCCATCCTCTTGCTTGCTGTGGATCTGTGCTGAAGGATCCTGGCTCTGCTGAATAGTGTCTTCAACTCCATTGACAAGAGTCTCGCTACGATCAGCTTCCTGTTGTTTAACCGCTTCCAGGCGCTGGCGCTGTTTACTCCTCAACCACTTGAGTTTCCGATATGATTCGCAGGCAGCCGTTGGGTCTTGGTCTTGCTGGACGTCAAGCTGTTGTACATACATGCACAGCTCTGTGCGTTCACGCACAAAGTTCGACACGGATCCTTCTGTGCAGTCTTTCCTGTTCGCAGCAGTGGCTGCCATGACTGACCTGCTCGACCCAGGCCAACCGCGACGACAATCTGTACGCGCCGCTTCGCTGGCGTAGCACATATTTTCGATGCCAAGTCGCTGTAGTCGAATATTGACATGCCACCGTTAGGTCCTTTCTCGTAGGTCTTTTCTCGCCGGTTCTCACATGCGAGAAGGACAGCGCCAACTCCCGCACCTCCTAGTCTTGCTTCAGTGGTGAATCGAGTCTCTGGGGCGAAAGACGCACGACGGACGAGAAGAAGAAGTACCAAGATGGTAGATAAGACGAGCAGCGACGGCGACCATGCTGCCGCGATATCATCCAACCTGGAGGCTCTGCTGCTGAGCGACGACGACAGCGACGTCTTCCTTGGCGAGCGTCGCGAGTCCGTCGGAAGCTCTGGCAGCACAGCAGGCTCGGTCGAGGCCGCTGTCCAAGCAGAAAGTCCGGCAGCACCATCGTCTCCGCCACCGCGCCGCCCGCTCTTCGGCTCAATGCGCGAGGCCCTGCAAAGCGAAGGCCAACTGCACGAAGAGCCCGGAGGCTACGTCATTAAGCGGCGCAGTGGCCGCCCGCAGCAGCAGCAGCAGCAGCAGCAACGCACTCGCAGAGAGAACGCGTCGTACTCCAAGAACCGCCGCAATAAGGCTACCAGCAAGGTTTCCAGTGGTGCTACAGCTGCACCACCACCAGAAGAGCAAGTACCGGACGCTGCGGGCTACACCGTCATTCGGCGACGCTCTTCTTGCGACGAGACTCGCACAGCTGCCGTGACGTCCCAGTCTCAACCAGCCCCACGCCGCAAGTCGACCACGTCTGGCCGCAAGCAGCGACCGCAGCGGCGAGGCAGCGCGCCGTCCCCGCCCCAGCAGAGCAGCCTGATGGCGTCACTGTCGTCGTCGGCGCCCGCGCGCAGCTCTCCGCCGCCGGGGCTGCAACATCCATCCAAGCCTCCGTCGCTGCAGCTGCGGCCTCCTCCCGGACTGACGCCCGCCGCCTCCTGCTGGGTCGTCAAGAATTCGGCATCGTCGGAATTGCCCGCCGCTTCAACGATCGCTGAGCCGCCCGTGACGTCGCTGTGGCCAGCGGTGGCGACTGCCAAGACTGAGAGCGGATGGAGCATCGCGGCCGCCTCTGCGTCTGGCAGCTCCGAGACGCAGGCGGCAGCAGCTGCGTGGACCGAGGAGACCAGCGCCGCTACGGAGCAGAAGGGCGACAGCGAGGACGACTTGCTGGCCCGCCTCGGCGTCACGCTGAAGTAAGTGACCTGACGAGCAGGCCGAGGTCGGAGTCAAATGAATGAGCTGATGTATCCATGTATCCGTTTGTTGGTACACAAATCACATGTCCCATCACCCTGTGAGCGCAATCTGCGACGACGAACGACATACCGATTGTGCCGCTTGCAGCTGGATTCCGACTTGCCCTTGGCGTCATCGCCTCTCTCGCCCCCTTCGTGCTCAAGCTAATAGCGAGCTTGCCGACCGATGGGCTGGTACGACGGCGGCGACGAACTGCTCTACGAGGAGCGCCACGTGCGCCTGGGAGAGAACGCGCTGGTGGCGGGCGTGGCCTTCGCCGTCTTCTGGGCCAACTTTGCGCTTTCGTGGCATCTCTCCAGTCGCCGCATTCCCGAGTTCGCTGCCTTCACGCCGGCGCAGAAGGCCGACTGGTGCTCCAGGTGCGTATTTGCAAACGAAATGGTTGCCTACAGCAGGCAACAGGAGCTGACTGTGTCAGTGTGCTGCTGCTGTTGTTGTGTGTTGCAGAGTGAACTCGACTTTCCATGCCGTCGCAGTCGTCGTGGGCGTGGCCTACGCACTGGCAGACATCTCGTGGGCGCACGGATTCATGCCCATGTCCTCGCTCCGCGCAGCCAGCTTCATCTTCTCCATCGGTGGGGCTTTCGACAAAGAGACAGCGCTAAACGGCGATATTTTTTCCGGCTAACCGGTTATATTGTGTTGTTGCGCAGCTATCGGCTACTTCCTGTGCGACCTGATCATCATCATCGTCTGGCCGGTTCAGATGCAGTGGGTCTTCATCATCCACCATATCGTCGCCGTGTATGTGTGGGGTTGAAAAGAAGGACGTTCTCTGCTGTCAGACTGACGCTCTTTTGCTGTCTTTTGCGCAGGGTACCGTATTTTATCAACAACTTCATCTCGTGCTGCGCCGCTTGCCAATTCGGTTTGCTGCTGTTTTTGCTGGTGGAGCTCGCCACGCTGCCTCTCAATGCGCGCGGGTTCATGGATGCCCGTGACCGCAAGGATTCCAAAACTACATGCGGTCGATCTACGTTACCTACTTCGTGTGGGGCATCTCGCGCACAGCGCTACCGATCTTCGTCATGTACGACTTCTGGGCGTACGCGTACCCGTCGGACCGCAACCACGACACGTGCTTCTTCCCGAACCTGGTGAGTGCACACCTCATTGCGCTGTTTTGTGTGGGCGTCTTCTTCTTTGTGCATACTCCCGAGATGCTGGAGATCCGGCGCGCTCACCATCGCGCGCACGGAGCAGCGCCCGAAGAAGGCGGTGAGGTGGCCATCATCAACACAAACAACACCGACATGCTCAGTCCTGAAGTGCCGGACGCCCCCACCTCGAAGCCCAAGAGCGCCAGCATCCGCAGTTTGACATTGTCACTATCAAGACCGAAGGAGCCCATTGTCGACGACTCGTACGACGACGTGGAGCTCGGTGTCATGCCCGCAGCGCGCGTGCATCTTAGCATGTAGAAAGAACTAGAGACCGCGATTGTGCCTCACTCACTGTAGTGTACACCACTTTTAGAGCCCCGCTACGAAAAGTATAACCATCAATATGAATAAACTAGTTGACATCAATGACGAAGCAGCTAGTGCTGTAGTCTCTCCATTTTGATGCTCATCAAAGCGTGTCGAAAAGCCTGTCAAAAAACTATTTTTGCGCTCCGCCCTGTATCAAATTTTGTTGAAGGAAGATGAAGGTGGTCGTGGGGCTGGCGTCGCTGCTGCTCGCTGTGGCGGCTGGTGCGGCTGGCATCCTGTTCGAGCGTCGTCGTCTGCACCACCCCAAGACGTGCGGCTGCGGCGACGGCGAGTGCTGCAACTCGGTGCGGCCGGGGAGCGCCGCTACCAGCTCCCCAGAGCTCACGTGGAGCACTGGGACACCCGCAACGGCGAGTGCGACCCGAGCTGGAGCAAGCTGGCACCCGGGAGCACCACCGACTTTGCCGGGGACCGACCTCGATCTAGCTTTGGCACACTCATCCTGCTGCGCCACGGCCAGAGCGTGTGGAACCGCAAGCCCGATCGGCCCACCGACCTCTGGCGCTATGCGGGATCCATCGACATCCCGCTGAGGTGGGAGGCTAACAGAGTTTTTGTTGGAGATTTAGATGCTTGAAAAATAACGGGAGACTGCAGTGATGTGGGCATGCAGGAAGCTTTCGAGGCGGGCAAGAGGCTGGAGTACGTGCCGATCGACGTGGTCTTCTGCTCGCAGATGGACCGGGCGCGCACCACCATGTCGCTCGCACTGAGTGTGCATTCCAGCAAGAAGACACCGGTGGTAGAGCACAACTCACCGCTGGAGAAGCCATCCTTCGCAGGCGTGAACGACAAAACCCCATACGATTTCGTGAGTTGCTAGTTGTTGTGAATGGATCTTGAAGAGATGTAGTTGTTTTTGACGTTGAAGTTGTGGCAGGTCATCCCGGTGTATGTATCGCCGACGCTGAACGAGCGCAACTTCGGGGATCTTCAGGTAGGTTTGTCATATGTGTGAGAGCTTCGGCAGTGAGGTGAATCTAATATCCTTTGTTGACTGGCAGGGCGTGCCCAGTACGAAGCACACTGTGATGTTCAACAGGGAGCATGTGAAAAGATCCGCAACGACTTTTTACTCGGTTCCCGGGCGAAAATGGAGAGAGCTGCGAAGATATTCACAACCGGACCATCCCATTCTTCGAGTCTTTCATCTTGCCGCATCTAGCCGAGGGGCGCAATGTTTTAGTATCCTCTCACGGCTTTGTGATCCGCACGCTCATCAAATATTTGGATGGCATGGATGCAAAAGAGTTCAACGAGCAGATGAAACTGGAGAAAACAGCGCCTGAAAAGTGTTTGCTACTAGCTCCAACAGGTAAGGACTCCCCGTACAACTGCACCGACCAACAATATGCTGAAGTATTACTTTACCTATTACTTTACCAGGCGTTCCGCTCATGTACAAATACGCCGATGGCAAGTTTTCGAAGATCGCGCAAACTCGCCGCGATCGAGCTGAGAGTCTGAGTCGAAGTATTGCGCCGTATTAAGTGTTGGCCATGAAATGGCACTGGCTAACCTTCTGCACAGCACCTGGCGATAGAGTGCACACATTCATGTACTGGTAAGGGATCAAGGTTGGGTTGCTTATTTGCATCGGCATTGGCTCTGTTTTCTATCTCCTATCTGGTGGCGAGGTGGAGTTCTTACTGCATCACAGATTTCAAGCTTCACCTGCAGCTTCCTTCAAGCGCTTCACCAACTCTGCCTTCAAGCCCTTGATGGAAAGACCCAGCTTCTTTAGCTCTTCGCGAAGGATGGCCACAGTCATCTGTTCAATCGGCTTTGGAGGCGTATACGTTGCCGTATTCTGTTCCTCTTCACTTGCATCTTCCATCTCCACATCAGCAGGCTCTTTCGATGCTGGCGCTTCCTCAACCTTCTCCTTTATCGGCGACGAAACCTCAACCTTAACAGGTGCAGCCTTCTTAGGTGATACAGGAGCAGCAGCAGGACGAGGCGGAGGCGGTGGTGGTGGCACTGCATTAGCTGCAGGGACTCTTTGTTGAACAATCGAAACCTGTCAAGATAAAATGGTAGGCGTCAGATCAAAAGTATTTCCCCAAACATTTCGTGATACTTGTTCACTGACCTTTTCCATCGCTTCTGTTGATGCTTCCACACTCTCGCCATGGGCCTCCAGTTCCACTCGCTGTCCAACCACCGAGCTGAAGAAGTTGTCAGCAGCCTCGCGGTCCTAAAAACACGATCAAAAATCATATAATAAGAAAGCTTATCACGATACCTGCTGGCAACTCCTTTTCAACTCACACGAGGTCGGATCCGCTGGAAGTCGAGAACTCGCAGCTGTGGCAGCTTGTGGATGACGTATTCGCGGTAGTATTTGCGCTTGGTCACAGGGTTCCCGCTCAACGACAACGTGTCCAACTTGGTAAAGCACACGAGGCGGTCCACCTCGCTGAGCTGCGAGATGCGGTTGTTCGTGAGCATGAGAAATTCCAGATTGGCGATGGACTCGGACAGGTTTTCCTGGATCTTGGCTACGTGGTTGTTGTGTAGTAGCAACATGCGCAACCGCCGCAGTCGTGGGAAGTTCTCAAGTTTCTTGACCTCATTGTCCGACAGGTCAATGCAGTCGAAGCCATCCTACAAGGCATGCAAAAATAATGTTAATCATAACACTTTCTTTTTACGGAGAAGCATATTTATTGAATGAATTTACCTTAGTGACGCCCAAGTTCTCGATGGAGGGGCTTTGTAACCTGCAGGCTCGTTAGCAACCACGTAAACCAGGGACCGAGAGCAGGAGGGGCGCGCACGCTACCTCGGAGGTTCAGCTCGCGCTCACGCAGCGGGTTGATGGACACCTGCGCGCGCAAGATCACGTCCGCCGTCAGCCGCATCACGTCGAGATCTCGCCACTTTGCTTTGCGTGGTGCTCCCTAAACGCGCAGTTTAAAGTCACTAATCGTGAGGCTCTCTCCTTCGAGTTACGGACCGGTTACGCCTTATAACCAGGGAACATGCCATGGCAATTCGCAGTGTATTCCGAGATGAAAGCGACAAGTTGGCTGGCTATCCTTGCTACAAACGAAGATAGCGAACCACCGTACACAACACAAAGGCTAGCAGCTATCTACAGCTCTGCGAGCAGCGACGTCACGTCGTCCACTGTGAGATCGCGGTCGTCTTTCTTCAGGATTGCTCGCACGGCCTCGGAAGCACCCGTGTTCTGCAGCGCCATGGTCTTGTCCACGAAGTCGGGCAGCCGGCTCTGGTTCTCGTCTACCCACTGTAGATAAATCAGCGACTGCTCCGGTGTTAGGATCGAGTGCAGCATTTCCGTGTGTCGCTGGACCGCTTCCGAGCGTTGCTCGAGACTCTTCTTTAGCTTGCTTAAATACGTCTGTGGTCAAGCACAGCAATTCCGTTGTAAGCACGTGAATGTGACAACGGATTGAGCTGTACTTTGCTCCTTACCACAGCAAGTGACACCCGTCGGCGCTCCAGCTTGCTGCTCTTCGATTCCCCCGACCTGAAAAACACACCACACATCTTTAGAACACGCACACACCCCACAAGAGCAACGGCCAAGTAAAACACCCACTTGTACAAAGTTTTGAGTTTCTCGTCCTGCTCATAGGTGAGAGCAAGGTCGCTCGTCAGCGTCGACCAAAGCGTGTCCCTCTTCACCATAACCGGCGCTTTCTTCTTTTCAGGAACGTCTCCGGCGTTTTTCCCTCCCATGGAGTTTGCCTCGTCGAAGAACGAATCGTCCTGGATACTGAGCCACAGCAGGAAGCGGCAATATGGAGGCAGCAGTAGGTTGTCGAGCTGACGGAAGTTGTAGTCCTTGACAGCCAGTCGCTCCTTCAAACGCAAAGTAGTGAGTCCATTTAAATTGAGATCTACGTGCGATATGCGCTTGGCAGTGTATACATACCACACTGTTGGGTCCAAATCGCTGCTGAATCAGCATGATGCCCTGGCGAATCTTCTCCGACACGCTCTGGATGAAATTCATTCCGTCACCACCACCATTTCAACTTATAAAATTCACCACAAACACCATACCTCCTCGGTGCCTCCATTCTTCAGGTCCTCTACGAGACCCATCAAAATCTCCGAGCGCACTTTGTTCAGCGCTTCATCTGCGCGCTCCAAATGACTCGCCCGGGTCGCGTCGATGCTCTCCGTGAGTTGTGAAACCTAGCAGCAAAGAAAATGAATCCCCACCTTGCTTCTGCAAAATAGAAAAGTTAAACGGCGCGACTCGCACCTTCTCTTCCAGCAGCTCGAGGTACTGCTTCTTACGTCGGCGACTCTGACGAGCAGACTCGCGGTTCCTCGCTAATCTGCGCTCACAAAATAAAATAAAATCACACACCGTCAGCACCACTAACTGCTACCTAAAATCGTTCGACAGGGTCCTACCGTCGCTGCCGCTTTTCGTCCGTGTCAAGCCCTGTGCCCGTGGTGGAGGACTGCGACTCCTCGTCGGCCGCCGGCCGCATCAGAGAGCTCTCTGAGAAGCTGCCCTGCTGGAAGGAGGGGAGCTCTGCGCGCTGGTGGCTGTGGCCGTTGCTGTGGTCGTCGTCGTCTCTGGCTGCGAGCCGAACGCTCGTTCTGCCGCCAGCGGGGCCTGCTGCCCCATAGTGAATTGCTCAGCTCCTGGGGCCGCGCCGACGGCGACTCTCCCCGCCCGCTGCGGCATCTGCTCGCCCGCCACATCGGCTGACAGGAAGTAGCTCAGCAGGTCGTCGTCTTCCGGCGTGAGGTCCATCGGGCCACGAGCTTCCTGGAGGTCCTGCGCGTCGAATCGGCCAATGACAGCGTCGACGCCATGCGCGTCAGTACATCCTTAAGTTCGCCTTCTCTGACTAAGTTCACCTTGGCCGCTGTGCCCTTCCTCAGTGTTCAAGACCAAGACCAAGCAGCGGCATCAACCCAACTCAACATGGCGCAGGTACAGCTAGCGAGCGAGGCGCCCGACGTGAGTGACTCGGAGGTGAGTTCTTTGTGCGGCAGCGAGCTGGAGCTGGAGATGGCATGGGGCGAGGGCCCCATCGCGCCGCTGCGGACAGACGCGGCCGCGGACGACGGCGGCAAGTCCACGGTCGCCCCTGTACAGCTCTCCGGCAGCAACGGCAACGGCTCCAGTCGGGCGCGCACTCCACAGAAGCGCGGCAGCGAGTCGCCTCTGGCACGCAGTAAGCGGCTGATCAACATCCACCCAATCCGCTCGGCCACGTACCTGTCCAAGCCCAACGAGCTGCCTGTGGGCGTGCGCAAGCAACAGCGCTGGTTCAACGGTGAGAGGCAGTGGCTGCAGTTGTGGTAGTATGTTTAGTGTCTAATGGGGTGGGAATTCTTGTGTGAAAGACCACCACTTTGGCAACCGAGCTGCGTCCACAAGACTGGAAGACTTGATGGAGCACATGGAGATCAACGTCGAGTGGAGGTGACGAGCTTTGAGGAAGCTACTTCTCTCTTTACGATGACTAAGGATGGCGTTGTGCGGCAGATCCAACTTCCAGAAGCTGGCCGAGCCAGAGAATGAAGACTTGCAGACTGCCTTCCGGAAAGGAGCCGGTCCTCTTGACAGCAACAACCAGAAAGCGCATTCACGGCGCAAAGATGGATGGAATGGTGGGTAGATGTCATTCGCTAGATGGATACATGAGGCAGAAAACAATGGGCTGATTTGGTTATGTGCAGATGCCGAGCAAATGTTCTCGCGCGTGGACCGCCGAGCGCGGACACTGATGCTCCGATCTTTCAACTCGTTCGCACCATTTATCGAGGCAGTGGAATACGTTGTCTTGCACTTCATTCAAGTACGTTGACAGCTCGACGAGTGTTGTCGTTGCTCAAAACACCCTGTGTTTAAACTCTCCTGCAGTGGCGAGAGGTCCCATCAGAGCTGGAGGTCGCCACCCCGCTCTTCCGCATGCTGAAGCACCCGATCGAGCTGCTGCGCGCGAGCGAAAAGGACGTGCGGTTGGTCCTACCTCTGTTGGACTCGGCTTTCCACCGTTTGATCATCCACAGCGTCTGCCAGTTCTACGGTGTGCGAGCACGAAGTACGTTCCTCCTCTCTGACCTTGTGTGTCCATTTGATGTGACCACGGTGTTATTGCGATGATTCAGCCGAGGCCAATCGACGGCTGAGCACGAAGATCATGGTGCTGAAGAGTCCGAAGAAGAAGTTCCTGGCCGATGAGCTGATCAGCAACTCTCTGTGCGAGTTTATCCGCGAGACTCGCATCCCAAAGCGCCATGTGCTTGCGACTTCACCCGAGAAGATCGTCGACGGGAGCCCCGCGCTCGAACTGCAGTCCAAAAGCAGCGAGTGCAGCGACGGCTTTACATGGTGGAAGCCCCGCAAGTCTAACCGCTTCGGCTGCTACGCTTCCGTGTTGACCACCGCCGTTGCTACCGGTCCGAGTTGAACTCACGTAATCAACCTGGTTGAACCGTGCCCTGTCGTTCAGACGACCTTGCTCGATGTCTGCACTGCCCGCTAGACGACTAGCATTTCCTCCATCGCTTGCTGCATCTTCTCTTCTGAACGCTCTAAAATATTCGAGACCCCCATGGCGCTGTCCACAAGCCATGCCAAGGTGAGACTTGCATCCTGCCGTCGCCCATAATCAGCTGGATACTGTCAGCGACACGACGTAAAAACACGTATTTCATAAAAACTCTCGGTGTCATAAGGGGGCTTGTTGAGCTTTATCGAAGCGGGAAGCAAGCAGCACAGGCAAACATATCGCCCCGATCCGCGGGACCGACACACACAGAGCCCCAAGCATGGAGCAGCCAGACGTTGAGGCGCAACACACGCCAAAGGCGACGCCTGCCGCACCCGTAGAAACAACACAGGACGGCGAGGCCGCGCCGACTACAACAACGCCGCAAGATTCGTCGCCAGCCCCAGAAAAGGACGAGAGCGTCACGGCGGACGAGGAGGAGGAAGCGGACGCAACAAACGCTGCAGCTGGAGTAGGAGATGCAGATGCAGAGGACAGCGGTACGAAGGAGGAGCCTCCGGCTGTAGAGGAGGCACCAAAGCCTTCCACTGCTGTTGGAGACGTAGAGTTGGAACAACCTTCGACTCCAGAAGAGACAGAGCCCGATGTAGCTGACGTCAACGACACTGAAACCAATGCATTGGTTGAAGAG
Source organism: Phytophthora macrochlamydospora (assembly GCA_011947325.1). Lineage (NCBI taxonomy): Eukaryota > Oomycota > Peronosporomycetes > Peronosporales > Peronosporaceae > Phytophthora > Phytophthora macrochlamydospora. Next base: position 1,398,730 of record JAAVTH010000037.1, on the reverse strand, counting down.
GAGGTTGCAGTAGCAGAGCAAAGTGATACTTTGGATACTGCGGAGACCAGTGGTGAAAGCACTGGAAAGATGGAAGCACCACTCGAGATTGTAGCCCCAGTGGCGGTATCAGCGGTAGAAGTCGACGAATCGACCCCCATGGGCGCGGACGAACCGGAAGCACCGCGAAGGTTGACACTGGACGCGGACGCCAATGAACAGGCCGCAGCCGGAGATCAGATACCAATCAGTGACGGTGTTTCAGTGAACGTGGTTGTACACGGAGTGATAGCGACACCGGAAGGAGTTCTGCAGATGCCTCAGGAGCTGGCGTCCCCAGCTGCGATGCCTGATCTGCTTGTTGCTGCTGCAGAGAATGGTAGCAGCGAGGCTGCGGCATTAGAAGCTGAGCTGAAGGGGATGGAGACAGTGTCTGGGGAGAATGGAGAGATACTCGAAGGAGCTGAAGGTGGTGAGCATGCAACGATAACTGAGGTTGTCGCAGAGGCAGCGGAGAAAACTCCGCTGGATGCAAACTTGGAGGCAATACTGGAGAGGATCCGGAACAAGTTACCATGCGAATCGGTCAATGTCTTGGAGTCTGGCGAAATTCTTGCGTTGCCCAAAGGCTGGTCCACACGACAGAGCAAGACCAACAATGGCAAGACTTACTACGTCTCGCCGTATGGACACACGCAGTGGCTACGTCCACCGATGAAAACTGGAGTCATCTACAATTGGGTGCATGAGATCGAAGTGACGTTTGGGCCTGGACGACTAGGTCTCAATCTAAAGCAGATTGCAGGCATTCCTGGTACAGAGTTCACCGACCTTCAGGTTCACATCGCAGAAATTTACAAGCTGCCGAACGGAATGGCTAGTCCTGCAGAGATTTATAACTGGAGTGTCAAGCCTGAAAAGCGTCTTGAACTGAACATGCGTGTGACGATGATGAATAACATATCTCTAACGGGCTATACATACTCGGAAGTACTGGAGCTCCTTGCTCGGTTACCCCGCCCTGTGCGGATTAAATTCGCTGATATCACCAAGGGCATTGTGGGGCGTGTTGAGGAAGAGATTCCGCACGAAGAGACAGAAGAAGCGAAAGAAGCTCGTGCGGCGCGTGTGATGCAAAGTTCGTTGCGGATGGAGTACTTCCAAATTCAGGTTTCCTATGAACTGCACAAACAAGTTTGGGCAGTAACCAAAACGCACATGCACAAGAAGTTCCTCGAAATGGAAAAGAAATGTGAGGTCATGTCATCGCAAGTTGAAGCAGAGGAACGACATCAAGAATCCTTAGAGAAGGAGCGTGAGAAATTGATTCAAGAAGCCGCGTCGCTTAAGGAAATGATTGCGCAGCTGGACAAGCAGACAGCGGGTGAAATTGAATCACCTGAGGTTCAAAAGTCGGCAGAATTGGCCCAGCGAACAGCAGAGCTCGAGAAGGAAGTTACAGAAATCATCGCAGAAAACGATGAGCTCCAGGCTGCACGTCTCAAAATTGAGGAATCGTTGGATGCCCTCCAAAAAGAACTGGACGAGTACGGAGATCTGGACCTCGATCTAAGTGGGCAGGGCGAGATTAAATTCTTCTCGCCGGCGTTCTTAGGGTCTATGGTGCAGAGAGGATCTATCGATACGCGTTCTGAGGACGCGCGCGAGCGACTTCTGGAGAAGATTAAGGCTCAGCGAGATCATCTCGAGGAGGATGTCAAAATGGAAGAGGATCGCACCAAGTTCGTTGAGTCGGAGATCCACCAGTTCCAAAATCAGATGGATGTGGCTGCAGCGGCGGTAAAGCGTGAGGACGCATTTATTAGCGGTGAACGACCACCGCAAATGATCTTCTTGGAGAACAAAATTGCCTTGCTGCGCAAGAACTTGCGGGAAACTGTGGCTGGGATCGCTAAGGCAACGAATAGTGGGGACCAGCAACAAGCCGACAATCTATCGCTGCGTCGGGCTGGCCTCAAGGATGACTTGAATACGGCGCTAGACGAGATGCGTCGTATGGAGAGCGAACTGAAAGTGTTCTTTGACGTCGATCAGGGAGGACTGTCGCTGTTTTGCATGCGGAGGATGACGTGGACACGGTTAACATTGATGAAGCTCCGCACGAGCGCCTGTCAGAGTCGTCACGATTGGAGAACAAATTAGCTAGGCTTCAACAGCAGCTGCACGACACAGTGGTCCAATTGGCGAAGGCTGCCGGTGAGAAGGATGAAGTCCGGAAAGGCGAGTTAGGTAAACGGCGACTGCAGCTAAAGGACGAGATGAAGGTGGTGCAGGACCAGTTCCAAACACTTACGCACGGAACACTTAACGTTGGTGTCAACGCGTACCTTCGACCTTCTATTGCTGGACCGCCGACGTTGCAGCTGCCGCGGAGCTCGACTGGAGGTTCGAGAGCTTCAATGGGTGGCGGCTTTAGAGGGTCCGTTGGTGGTAGCAGGGCTTCGGTGGGTAGTGTCAGGCCGTCTAGGCCTTCGGCAAATGTCCATCGCACCTCGGAGCAGTTTGATCCTAATCGCAGCCACCGCAGCAGTAGTAGTGCGTCGTTGAACTCGGTGACACCCTCGATGGACTCCTCCACCACAAACCAGGTACCGAAGGAAGACAAGTTTCCGACGATGAGCGGCCTCTTACGAAAACACCCGACCCACTCGAATGAGAAGGGTGCGTTCGGGAACATGTCACTCCGTGGTGTCCGTGAACGATGGTGCGTCATCGACGCCGATGGAATGCTCCGATACTACAAGCGCGAGGGAGATCGTGAGCCTCGAGGTACGATCCCTCTCAATCACAAGTCGCTCGAGATTTTGCATGGCAAGGACGTGGGCAAGCCGACCGAGTTCATGATCAGCTCGCCCACGCATCAGACGCGGATGGTGGCAAAGACGCACGAGGAAATGCTGCGCTGGGTGAAGGTGTTGGAGCACGCGCACAAGTACTTGATGAAGCAAGTGGATGCTGGCCACGCCGCAGCTGATGCACCAGGAAGTGTGTCATCCTCCAGAGGTAGCAACGACGCCGAGCTCGTGTACCGGAACCAACGAGCCACCCTCGGCTTTTGAGAGCGTCGTCGTGAACTCAGTGTCCCTTTACCAATTGTTCAGAAGAGTTTAGTTTTGATAGCTTTCCGCATACGCACTGCAGACAATATTTATTTGGCAGCGCAGCAGCAACAACAACGACAACATCCTCGAAAAACACTTCAATTTTTGTTGACCAGGAAGTCATTTTTTTCTCAAATTGTGCAACCTTGCATTTTTCGCTGGGCAGGGAGACCATCCAAGGATGTTTCGAGCCCGCAAGTTCGTGGAGGTGCCTGCCAAGCGCGGCGGGCTGTTGGCGCCCCGTCGACGGACGTGCTGACCGCCAGCAAGCGCCAGCGCCTGGAGCACTGGGATGCGCTGTACGCGCCGCGTACAGGCAGCGCCGGGGACATCGAGGAGAGCTCGGCGCTGCTGTTCGAGAGCCGCAGTTGCTCCATCGCCGAGGGCGCCGCGCTGCCTCCCAGGTGCTGGAGGAGCTCAAGAAGGAGTGGACTTCGCTGCCTGCCCATCAGAGACGCCAGGTGCGTTGCTGCCGCGCCTCGGTGCCCTCTGCTCGCCATCGCAGCGGTCGCCAATGGGTCCCGTACTTTGTGATCCCTCTACGCACCAAGATCCTGCTGTGGCAGCAGGAGAGGGGCAAAGTCATCGCCCTATCGCTCCCAGACGAGCTGGAGACGGACGAGGAACTGCACCCGTTCCTGTTCGCCCTATACAGTCAAAGTCTGTCCCTGATGGTGGTGGGCAAGAGCGGTATCGTGCTTTTCTGGGAGGACATTGAGCTGCCCTACGAGAGCGTCCCGCTGAGCATGCAGATCCCGCTGGCTGCCAATGAACAAGTGAGTACACATCCCAGTGCTGCGATGTTGAGCAATGGCGTGCAGGACGAAGAGGTGCAACTTGTGGACGACGCGACAGGATTGTTGTGCTGGAGCAACCATGGCAATGTGTGGGAAGTGGCGGTTGAAGACCGCAGGATTCGTGTGCGCGCGTTTGAGAAGCAGAGTGCAGGTTTCCTGTCGGGAATCACCAAGTCGGTGTCGCAGTTTTTCTTCTCGTCCACGGCGTCGAGATCTGGCGCAGATGGACGTGAACTGGATGTGAACCAGGCGATTAAGTACTTAAGAGTGCTGCCGTCGTCACTGGGAGATGAAATAAGCAGCAGTGGGCACGATGTGGACGAGACTTCGGACATGCTGGTGCTGTTCCAGGATGGGATGTTGGAGCGACGGACATTCAGTACTGGAGATGTCATGGATTGCTCATGTGTTTCGTTGTGGCACTTTGATGCTGGTCGTGTGGCTATTAGCTACTTCAGCGACAACTTCCCGGACGCCCATCTGGCTAAGGTACACGTTGTTTCCATGCCGTACGTTCATGAGACGTGTTTCTCGCTGCTGGTTGCTTTTGTATGTTCTTCTTCGCTTGGGGATTCCAGCGCTAAGGTGAAATACGCTCTGTTTCAGTTTTCGATTGGATCAGTAGATGACGATGGTCCGCCCGATCTGGAGTGGGCGTGTATGCTGGACTATGAATCTCCGTTTGATGAACGCAGTGACAGCAATCAGTACTTCCAGGTGGAGAGTTTTTCGATTACGCGTGGCGCATTGTATCTCGTGTGGACTCAAGCACAGCCTGTCCAGTTTGCGACCATTCTGTTACCTCAGGCAGGACAGAGCAGCGTTCGTTCCGCTGCGTTCCCGCTGCTTGGCGCTCAAGGCCGGCTGGCTCTTGCCTTTGGGCCTCGAATTGAACAAAGTTCATTCGACAATAACGCGGTACAAGGATCCGTGGCCTTCTTGCTTATGGAAGAGAACGCGAAATCAGTGGGCGGATCTGTGTGTGTGGCGACATCAGCAGATATGCAAAAGCTCGAACGCGTGGCAGCGTCTGAAGTTGCCGTCGAACGAACGCGGAAGCGCCGTGAAGAAGCGAGTTACTACACCAGTGAGTCTTCTCACTTTCTCGGCGAGAACATGAGAGTGGAAGACTACGTCCGCCTGATCTTGACCCACTTTAACGATGATCCGAACTCGGAATCTGCGCTGCGAGTGAGCGCAAAAGATTTAAGCAATGTAGCGCAAGCTGCTGTTGCGGTGAATTTCCAGATTTTAGATGCTAAACCCTCGTCTGGACTACGTTGGGAGAAAGATGTGGCCAATGGAACCAACGGAGCTAATGGTGTCCTAGCGCTAGAGGATGGACAGCGAAGCGATAGCGATCTGTCGTCGGTGACGCCTAAGCTGGTGCGTTATCAATTAGAGGAAAAGCGAAGTCGTCACACAGCTTTCATAGAATTCTTACGTCGCCGTTGCGCGACGGTGTGGGATTTCGTCGAGCGCTCCGATGACCTAAAGCGCCACTTGACCGAAAACGATGAGAAACTTGAGGCTGCGATCGCATTGAGCAAATTCCAATCCTCAATCCAGTCGCCGGGCTCAGTGGATGATGAAGCTTCATCAGAAGTACGACGGATCCAGCGACGGTTGACGGGGAAATTCCTCCTGCATGCAATCGAGAAGACTGTTGAAAAACGTGGATACCAGAAGGAGCAGCTCCGTCTTGCAGGCTACAACTCCTTCGATGTTTTTATTGCGAGGTGAGCAAGATTACGGACCTATTTGAACAGCTGGGCGACGAGGTGAAGCATTTGGAGACCTCTTTTGGTGAAAGCGATCCAACGTATCTATATGCACTTCTGGAAAGCGGCAGCAGTATGCTCAGCATGTTATGCCCCCGGTACAAAGTACAACAACGAGCTTCCCTCCGACAGGAAGTTGGGCGTTCACGCGCGAAGCTCGAGAAGTTATCGCGAATCAAATCTCACGCTTATCTGTTCTTGTGGGATACTCGCAGTCAGGCTCGGCGGAAAAGAAGATTCGCTGGGAGTACGACGAGGTGTTTGAGCTCACGGAGCAGATCCAGCGGTTGGGAAAGGTTTTGCTCGATAGCTATGCTCGCTCTATTCCACTTGCTTCGAGTAGCGAAGCGGATGAACTTCGCAAAGAGGAAATGTTTACCAAGCGAGTGACGCTGAACCCCTGGTCCACATTGCTACCCAGTCGACGTCCGCGGAAAGTAGCATGTCGATGGACTTTGATGACGAGGGTGTCATTACGCGGAAGCGTGCCGAACTATTTAGCCAGTGCGTCCAGCTCTGTGAGAAATACGCGTACTTTGAAGGCATGGTCTTCCTCATCTACATTGAAGACGGCGAGAACCTCTCGAAGCTGGACTGCGTGCTTGGCAAGTTGCCGAAGAGTCTTGCGTCCAACAGATTGGAGGCGTACTGCAAGACGTATGAAGGTTTTGACGACTTTATCTTCCGCTGGTACAACGGCGAGGTTCGGAATCCGTGGGGGCGACAAGAGTCCGACCCCACCATGATGGCTTACCTCTTAGCACACTCGCAACTGTTTGCGCCGTCGCTACACAAGTTCATGAAACCACGCGAGCACCTGGCGAAATACCGATGGCTGACCGCTGTAGCAATCCAGCGTTATGACCAGGTAGCAACACTTGCACTGCGCGAAGCGAAGGGTGAGCACCGCTCCTTGTCGAAGCGGAAGACGATGGCTAGTATTGCTAAGATTGGTGCGCTCGCTGCTCCCAGTATGGCCCACCCTGGACGAATCCAAGAGATAAACCACGAGCTTGTCCGCGACAAGCTGCAAGAGCTGTTACTGCAGCTTCCACTGAAAGAGTCTGTGAATACGCAGCCGCTTGCACCTGAAGAACTGGTGCGGGTGTGCTTGGATTCGGCTCTTTCAGCTGCGAAGGACAACCCCTTAGAACCAACCTCTTCTTGATGGCGTTAGATGCTTTAGAGACTTTAGTAACCGATCCGGTGACTGACGAGTACCAGGAGATGCGCGCCGGCGTGTGGAGAGCCTGCATCGTGGACGAGGAGGAACTGTGGGACAAGTTGGCTGCCGAGTCTGCCGCAGGCGTGAACGAGGAGAAGTTGGAGTCGATGATGCGGGAGACGCTGGTGTATTCGGCCATGAAGGAGTATGCTTCACGTCGCGAGCATTCGATACATGTGAATCCCTCGTCGGCAGGTTTGACCATCGAGATGATTCGGGAACTGGTCCATCGCGAGGGCAACGCCGACTCGGTGGTGGGCATGCGCAGCCAGCAGCTACTCATCAAGACGCTGCACTTGGCGGTACAGTAATCGTGCAGCTTTGCAGATAGTTTGGATCGACAGAATACAAAACATTCACAGCTCTACCACGAGCGGATATGATACGGTAGCTCTTGTGTCTTGCAAACTGAGTTCATAAAGTTTATATAGCGGCATGGACAGCGCTACCTCACCACGAAGTCAGCGGAAATCAAAGAACTCCTAAGTACAGCACAGTATGTCTCCTTCCTAATCGTCATCTTCCGAGGAGGCCGTTGGCTTGGGCGACAGTGCGATTGTCAGCTACACGTTAGAAAAGCAGCACATTAGTCACGAATTAAGGAGTCGAAAACACGCAAAACAGCACTTACAAGTGCCATCGACATGAGAATCACACGCGAGTCCAGCTCTGGGTTCTCGGTGGTAATGACCCAGCTATCCAAAACAAAAAGAGCAGAGTTAGCTACATGAATAATGCACTCACTACCATCAACCGTACCTGTCCGAAAGGAACAAGCCGAGCACACCCAGCGTGAGAAGCGCCAGCGTAGCTTTGGACTGTGCGTGCTCGCCTTTGCGGAGAATGGTTAGCACGCCGCCCACTAGGAACACATTCGCGATAGCGGCCGCTCCAAAAGCCATCGTTTCGTAATCACGCGGAGTGGAGCCGATGTAAAGTAGCAGCTCCGCAGCAATGCGCCACGTTAGACCCGATGCCACCCACATGGCTGAAGCACGAGCGTCCTTTTGGTGGAAGTACAGCAGCACCGCAACGATGGGGATCAGGAACGGCAGCCACCTCCGCCACAAGTCGCTGCTGTCTACGCCGTCTTCACTACGCGGGAGCACCTGACTAGCCACGAGGGAGGCTACAACCGCCGCCACACTCAAGAACGACACGAACCAGCCGCCCTCTAGCAGCTTGTTCACCTTGTCAGCCACTCCATCTACGCCCCCGCAGTAGCGTGCTCTTCCATCGCGCTGGTTGGGCTAAAAACCTCTTCGGCATGTTTGCTCTGCGTCTTGGGCAGCAGCACCGACTCGTCTTCCTCTTCGTACGCCAGTGTCACCTTCTTGCGGGAGTCCACCTCCACCTCTGAAATCACAGGCGCCATCTCGCGCACTTGCGGGACCAGAGCAGCGATCGTAGACCGCGTCACAAACGAATCGTCCTCGTCCTCAGGGTTGTCCTGACGCGACACGAAGGTCGTCTCCTGCTTGCGGTTGGAGCGACGCCGGGGCGTCTCCTTCTTGGGGCTGTCTCCATTGTTCTCGTTGTTACTCTTGGCCGCACGCCGTCTGGGGTCGTGGCCTTGAGTTCCTTGTCTTGGGAGCTCTCGTCATCGGTCTCTGGCAGCTTCCGACTCATCGACACGCTGCGGGAGCGACTACGACGGCCCCTGGGGCGGCCAGGACTGCGTCCAGGGCTCTTGCTCTTGCGGGGGCTCTTGGACGTTGAGCGGCGAGGGCTGCGGCCTCGTGGGGTCGAGCCTCCCTCCTTCTTGCGCTCTGCAGGCAACAGTTAAGTAAATGTGTCAATACCCAAAGTTTTTATTGTAAGTTGACAGCTTTCAACGCACGGTCTTCGAAATCCTTGATGACATCGTGGTAGCCGTCAGCGATGAGGTCCATGCGGCTCTCCCTGGCGAGATAACGTCAGTAAATAGCGTCCAAGTTGGTGGCATGAAGTGGGTCTGTACCAGGTGTTGTTCTCCTCGCCAAAGCCCTTCCACACCACGTAGTAGTGCACGCGCTGCTTGATGAGCTTGCGGTCCACGATGCGCTCGATGTCGGCGGGCATCGTCTCTCTGGTCTCTCTGGCGTTGGCTCGGCGCGGTCTCCGTTAACCTTCTTGTCCTTCTTGGCGTTTGAGCGTTTTTCGCGCCCAAGTTTTCAAGAAAACGAATCCGCCAATCACAGCGCGCCAAACTTTTAAACCTTCCAGCTCCGAATTATATAGAACTAGGGCTTCGCGAAGGCTGGGATAGGCTTTTGCTTTTGAACAAGTCGCTTGGCTGCGATGACATAGTCATCTAGTGCGGCTGCGAAGCAGGCGCACTATCTGCCCTTTGTGATGTCGGTATTGAACCGGTATGGAACCGACGTACCGGTTCAGTGACCACGCAATTAATCCATGATTGGTCTGGGCTATTCGCTTCTCTTCTATCCCAGTGAAAAGTTCCATACTTTGGCAGCCGCCGCGGAAGCCATCAGCCTGGAAGCTCACTGTCTTGTGCCTCACAACCAAACTGTCGCCGTGGGGTGCAGACCAAGGTTACCATGGCGCGGAAAAGGAAGAGACAAGAGGACACATCGGGGTCGGGCAGAAGACAACGAACGTCACAGCAAACCTTTACAGTCAGAAGCCTCGCGCTTCCACAGCCACCCCGAGCAGCCCGCCAGATAACAGAGCATACTCATTGCACCCAACGTCATCAATCTAGCCTCAGCTCGACGTCATCGTCCCAGGCCGACTTTGTGTGTGTCACGGTGAAGACCACCATGAACTCTTTCATGACAAGCACAGCCAGGCAGCTCCATCTTCCATGGGACGCAGTGCTACACGACATGAACAAAGCTGTTCTTGAGGCTTATTTGTTGGCGAACATACATGTCCTACGACTTACAAGAACGAACCGTCCGCTTGAAGAGCTTGGGCAAACATTCTTCTCCAAGTGCCTCACGGCTGTGATGGCAGGGCATCCGACGCTTGCTTCCAGCGCCGATTTAGTGGAATCGGTTGAGATTTACAATGCCTGGCGAGACGCACGAACAGGACGGAGCAACAACCACTTTATATCGACGGGCTGGCAGCAGTGTGCAGCCAGGCAGATGGCGACCAGCGCTGGCAACGCTGTATGTGGGAACTTCTATAGACGATTTCACAAGCATCTTAAACGGACATACGAGATCGACGGGCGCAGGGCGTACACCATGCTGAATAAGATTCCTCCGCCCAACTACAATGGCAACGACACCAGGATCCTGCTGTGGCGGGCTCGAATTCCTCGAAATGCTGGAGGTCGCTTGGACGAACGAACCCACATGCTAATCCCGCTGACTGTTACCTTTCTGTCGAGTGTGGAGAGGCTCAACGCAGAGACTGAAGCAGCACGAGAGGCCGACCCTGACAACAATGATGGAGTTGAGAACGTCAAAATATTCTCGGTTCTTCCGTTCAAAAGGGGCTTTCGATGCAGTTACTTCAAGATGTGTACTAATGGATTGTGGTCTCTGCTCAAGAGAGCTGGAGCTGAAGTTCCGCCTTTAGCACGGGGACCTGGACAAACTGGCACAGTGTGGAGAGACGTCGCCGGCGCATTCTGGCGTGAGCTGTTCCATATCGACAAGTTTGAGACGAGTACGAGACGATTCGCCGGTGAAATCTCCACTGACGGGAAAAATGTTAGTATCACGCTCAAAAACCAAAACAGGACAATGCTCACCTGGCTCCGCAGCTCTCCGACTTCGATGAGCTGTGGGGGCTTGACCCCGGCCGCCGAGACCTCTTCGTCGCGACAAACACGCAAAGGGAGAAGCTGTCATGTTCTGGTCGTGAGTTCTACGAAGACGCCCGCTATACTGCAAGCAATAAAACCATGAAAGGCTGGATCGAAAGCAATTCTGAGGTGGCAAGGTCGTTTGCAGCCATGCCAACACGGAAGACTGCGTCCCTCGAATCTCTCAAGACGTACGTGGAATATGTCACTCCTAAGCTGGATATGCTGCTCGGCTTTGAACAACGCAAACCGTTCCGCAAACTGCGCTTCCGACGATACATCTTTGCCAAGAAGAAACTCCGGGCGCTTTGTTTGCAGCTGATTGCACGTTCTGGTGCAAGGACTCTGGTTGGCTTTGGCAATTGGAGCAACACTGACCTCGGCGGCCTCATCAAACGCCACCCCAAAGGCCCCGTCAAGACCTTCGAGGCAAAGCTGAAATGCTACTGCAGGGTCGAATCCATCGATGAGTTCAGAACCAGCAAACTCCATGCCGACTGCCACACCGAGCTCAACAAGCAGTTCTCTCTGCAACGTTGCCGTGGCGGCAGGACGCGGACTCGCAAGGCTTACAGTGTACTCCATTGTCCGAGTAATGGCTGTTTTGGTACTATGGATACTGTGAACCGCGACGACAATGCGTCTCGAAACATACTACTTCTCCTGCAGTACAAGCTGCAGGGTCTCCGACCGATCGTGTTCTGCCGCGGGACGTAGCCAAACCTCAAGTGTCCTGTGTGTGCCCGCGGGTGGCATCAGGATAGCCGGTGGTCTCCGGCATTAACCTGCTGATGCTGTAGGAAGGGTGTAGCTACTAGCACGTCCCGGATAGCGGGGGTAAAGGGTTAAACTCCAAAACCAACATGTGGCCGTGGGAAGCCTACGAAGCAACTTCAAATACTTTGGCATTACCACAACACACGAGTGCAAAAAGACAAAAGTTAACAGGAGTTTATCCACAAAAATGTCAGCCTGAAGCTGTGTCCCAGTACGTGAGTCTAGCTCACATTGCCCCGGCCGTAAGTGCCCTCGGGGCACTTGTACTCGTCAGGCAGCAGCGAGCGCTGCAACGCGTTGAAGGCGTACTGGCGCTTGCCCGTGTTCTTGAGCGCGTTCTCGAGCCGCACGCCATTGCTGCGCATGGTTGAGACGGTGCGCACCGCAAACTCCTCCGGCAGGCCGTGGTTTTCGCGCAGTAACCGAACCTGCTCCAGTGTCACCGACATACCCGTGCGGTCCTTGGCGCTCTTGCAGGACGTTACGCGACCGGCACCGAGCAATCGACACAACCGAGACCCCTCCTGGATAATCTGAGGGTGCTTCGCCTTCACCACTTGCCTCTTGCTGGCCGCAGCGATGCGGTCTTCGAGGGAATTCAACAACGGCGCGATCGTACTGACCGGCGTTGGCACAGCGTCCGGACGCCGCGCCGCCAACTGCTTGTACTTCTCGACGTAATGCCGCAACACGACTAAGTTCTTGCGGTTGATAATATCTTGTAGCGTCGTCTTCTTGGCGCTGGCGTTGTTGGCCAACGTCTGCATTTCGTTGATGCCCTGCGTGAAGATCACAGGCGTCACTGAGATGGCGCCCCCGATCGGAGGTTGCTCGGAATTGTGTTTAGAACGTCCTCGGAGCAACGGACGCCGATCGCCACCGTAAACGTCCCCTGGTAGCCCCCTTGCTCAAGCGGACGGACACGACGCTGGGCAGATGTGTGTCCTTCATGTGCAAATTGAGCAGCGTTGAAGGGAGGTGAGACGGAGGCGACGTGTCAAGCACGATCGTCACGTGTTTGAGGGCATCGACAGCTGCAGAAAAGTCCTCCAGCATGCCGATCTCCTTGCCCTGTGTAGACAGCAGCGACTCGACTTGGAACAGGAATCCGATCGAGTCGATGACCTGCAAGAACCGACGGTCTGCGGAGCTCGCACTCTGCAAGGACAGCTCCAGTTGCCGACAGAACGAGGTCACCAACGTCGTCAACGCCTGCGATAGGCACATGTCGAATCTTGTTGCGAGGTGCCATCGAGTCTCTTCCGCTGTACGCGCGTGTGCATTGCTCCAGTCGACCAGATCGCTGCCGCGGCTACTCCCGCTCTTGTCGGAGATATCGCTTTCAACGCGCGACAGCGAGCGCTTCTGCAGCGTCGAGCGCAAACTCAAAATACTCCCACCATGGCGGAATTTGAAGCAGTGCGCGGAGAATGCGCCTACCGTCACTGTCGGATATACCTTTACGGTGGGCGAGGTGCGCCGGGTCCGCTGAGATCGCAAGTCTGCCGTTGGTCCCACCCACATGTCTTGCACGTGCAAATTGATAGGCAGGAAGCGCAACACGAGACTTTTCTTTTCAGTGCTTGCCTTAAAGTTCACTCCTTCTTCAGCGCGGTTGATACACAACTGGTAGCACTCGCGAAGCGCCTCGACGTACATTTTGCGCTGCTGGACGCGGTCATTCAACCAAGTTTGCACCACCGTCTGGTTGTTCTCGCCTTGGATCTGCTCAATCAGGTTGTCATACAGGCCGCCAACAAGTCCGCTCTTGACCCTCAACTCATAATCGGATGCTTCCGCCTGAGCACGAGCAAGATCCTCCGCACGTTCCGAGACGAGCAATTCCAAATACTGGCGCGGTAACTCGTTCGTTAGCGGGCTCTCAGTCATATCCTCGATTACCATTTCATCTCCTTCAGCAAATTGGAAGCTCTTGGTAATGTAGAACCCAGGAGCCTCCTTCAGTTGTCGAGGCGACACAGTCATAGACTTGACTCGCAAACGAGGGGCCGAAGGATCTGTTTCAGGAGTTGCAGCTCCGAGAACATCAAGAGAAGGAGATTCTGCACCACCAGTTCCACCCGTTCCATCGCTCAGAACTGTCGAGATTGGAGATCGGTTGCGGTACGAAACCTGGCGCGCAACAAGGTTCACTTCATCTGCCACAAGCATATCGCCGCATGCACACGAAAACTCGCAAAACACCTTCGGACGTGATGGTGGAGCCATTCCCATACCAGACACACGGGCGTTTCTAGCACGCTCGTCGAGTTGTCTGGAAGAAGCACGCATCAACTGGCGAGAAGCGCGCAAGTCTCCGTCAGATGATGGCGACGACGTTTTCTCTGGAATTTCGTACACAACGAAGCGCAGGAGTGGGTTGGCTGGCATTACTGGAATCTGAAGCACTGACAGGAAAGTAGCGATCTGCGTCACAGCAGCAGCACCGTTCTCAGAGTTACCGGTCACCAACGTGGGCAGCACAGTTTCCGTAAAGCCGACACGCGACCACTTCACCCCGGGTTCGAGACAGGAACCGGGGTCGGTAACGCCGGAGTACCCAATAGCGACTGGGAGTGACTGCGCCGACTAAGAATCCCTTCCTGGTGAAGGCCGCTTTCAATGAACGTGCTGATCGAGGAACGACGGTAGCTAAGTATCGGGAGATCCTCGTAGTAATCTTCGCCAGTCACGTCGTTCTCGCCAGCATCCGGTGGCGAAGTATTCTCAGCGATGTACAACTCGACGAAGCAAGCGTGTGTTAGCGGCACCGGGGAAATAAGCTGTACTGCGAGTGCTAGTACATTCTGTGTGCCATCCACGCTGTCTTGGCCGATGGGGTTGTATTCCGTGTCAGGAAACCGCAAAATGCCTGCCCAGCCATCGCTCAGGCCTGCGCCATTGTTTGAGATATCGAATTTCCCACTCTCGACCTTGTCCGAGATGCTTGACATGGTGCGGTGCAGCAACTGCGGGTCTTTCACATGCATCGACGGGTTCCAGTTCATTCCGTGCAGCCGAGGATTCCACTGCAGCAATAAGAACCCGATTGGGGGCACGAGAGTTGGAAGCCAAACACAGAAAATGTACCAGACGACGGCGTTGACGGTCCAATTCTTCCAGTGCAAGACAGAGTTCATGATGCACGAAGTTCCAAGCACCAGAGCGATCGCCAAGATCACGGCCAGGTACGTGATCAGAGACTTCTTCATCACTTTTACTACATGGTCATCAAAGATGTCGCCGGACTGGTCAATGAGTCGAACACCGCGCTGGATGACGAACGTGCCGAGGATGAGCAACACCACAGACGTCAGGAAGATCAGAAGTTCGGCGCTTTGCTGGAGCGGGAAAAACCAGTCCGAGTAGCTGACGTCTTTGCACACATCGTTGACGGCATATTTCCATTGAGCCGGCTGAAGATCTGGGCAATAGTCGTCGGAGCATAACCGCATCGTGTAGAACGGGTTCTTCAGATAATCGTCATACGCGCACTTGTACAAATCAGTCATGCTGACAACACCGAAGAGCTGTACAGCGTAGAACGCCACGTTAATGAACACGTAGAAGAGGAACACGAACAGACGCCATGACTGGCTGATATCGTGGAACAAAACGGTACCCCAGTGGAAGCACACGGATGTCATCATCGTCCACGTGAAACAGACAGATATTGCGTACAGCAAGTAATAGATATCTGTTCCACCTGCAGATGACGCCTGTGATGACACGCTAATCCAAATCGCGTTGCCAACAATGCACAGAACAAAAACCATCATCACTGAGATCGACGTCATGTCATTGTAGAACGTTGGTCTCGAAAACGAAATGCCGTTCATCCGCGTGACGAGAACGGCGCCGGCGAGAGCCACAGCGAAAAAGTGATAGACATGACAGCGTACACACTCAATGTGTACTTGGAGTAGGTCTTCCCATGCACCAATGTCTGTGCGCAGTCCGTCCCCATAACGTCGTTGTCGTCCATCAAGATAACTTCACTGAGAACCGGTAAACGGAAGCCGCTCGTGTAATCGTCTTCCGCTTGCTCGTCCCCACTCCAGGATACACCAGTAACTTGAATCTGGAAGGTGAACGTCGTCCTGATCTCCCATGAGTTGTTCGTTTTCACTCCTGAAGGAGTAGGTCCGTAATGCAAAAGTAGCTCGAGTTGTCGCTTTCAATGTTCAGGTTGGTTTCACCGGGGTCGGCGTACAAGTTAAGGAACGGGTTCCCACCTTGCACGTACGACGCGTACGAGTTCCCGAACGCGACGGTGGCTGTAGGCATGCGTCCTTTGCTCGCGCAGTAGGACGAACGCAAGTCGACACAAACCTTCGGGTTGTCTGAGTTGGGGCCCACAATGGTCGATGTCGAGAAGGACAACACGAAAACCTCCGAGTCTTCCTCCATCCAGACTAGCGACGCATCTAGACGGCCCTGCTGAATCGCTGGCAAGTCCATAGTAGCGAGTGTTAACGCGCTCAAATCGTCAGACGAATTTCCCGATAATGTAGCTGAACCATCGGCAGCCACGAGAAGCTCTCGCATACGCCTGGAAGTGGCCGCAGATTTCAGCATGCCAGACGAAGTTTCGTAGGATAGCGATACACTGACTCCAACAGAGCTACCCGATGAGCTGCTTCCAGTGACAATACTCTTGGAAAGAACGAACGACATAGGACCTCTCGTGCTGGAGGTCATCAAATCTTCACGACCTTCGAGTAGATTCATCACATTGACGAAACCGTAGCGGTTGCTGTTCTCAGTGTCGCAGTTTTTGCCGTTTGTCACGTCTTCGCAACTGTGAACACGTTCGGCGTACGCGGTGGTCCCATCATCGTCCCGCAAGGTCACATCGACGACTGTGTTTTCCCAAGCAACAAATCTCCATCCTGCTGGGAGCGAAATTGTGATCCACCACTTGCTGTTCCGCATGAACGGATCTTCCTCCCCGAGGTTGTAGAACGCTCCGATGATATCGCCAGCTAAAAGCGTGAAAGACGTCTCCGAAACACTGCTCGGGGTCACGGTTGATGTTGAAACCTTGTAGGAATCCGTCGACACGCACGTCTTGTACCCCGTTGGGCAAGTGCCGTCGGACAGTTTGTTTTCGCACGTGTTGACGTCAGCCTCCCCAGGGTACTCGTTCTGGCACTCCGTCGCTTTGCATCTGCAGTATGTAGATGTGTACGGTTCGTAATACGTGCTGCCGCTCCACCATTGACTGCCAGTGTCGGATTCCGATTCGCTGGATACAGAAGAGCTGTTGCTTGCTGTTAGTGAGAACACCTTGACCACCTCGTCAGTGGAATTCTTGTCCGATCCATCTGCCTGAGTTGGATCTGCAGCCGACGATGCTACCGTTGACACCGCCTCCTCCTCCGCGGAGGTCGTCAAATTAGTTGCTGCAGTGGGTATGGTAGTTACTTGAGCGCTTTCGATCGATCGATCCTCTGAAGACGCCGATTTAGCATCACTCGCATCTGGAGAACCAACTACGACATTAGTCTCACTGGAGCCTGTAGTAGGATCCGCTTCGCCCGCAACTTGTGCAGATTCCTCTGTGGCCGAAGGAGTCGCCGCAGGAGTAGCGGTACTGTCTACAGTGGCGTTCACAACGTCAGGGCTCCTCGTCACGTGAGCACTCCTGATCCCACATACACGTCAGTATCTGAAGAGCTGTGCGAAACGTGAATCCCATCCGTGCCAATTCCCACATCTACATCACATGAGCTGTCGCCAAAGTGAATACGAGAGCCAACAGGCACGTGCACATCGGAAGACCCGTCATTAACATGAACGCCATCGGATCCAACGACCACACCCATTTCGTGGGAGCCAACAGACACATCTACACCGCCAGAGGAGGCCGTCACCTCGTAGTGGTGCGATCCGACCGTGAATTCCAAGCCGTCCGAGCCCGTCAAACCCAATGTCGACCCCACCGATACATCAACCCCACTCGATCCAACGGAAACTCCTGTGTCAGTAGACCCCACGGAGACATCTAGCCCCTGTGACGAGACGTACGACTCCGGTGACCCAACCGATACCTCAGCACCTTTCGATCCCACGGAAACACCAGCAGATCCTGCCGAGACGTCGATACCTGCCGATCCGATTGAAACCCCCGCCGAGCCTGCGGAGATGTCGATCCCCGCCGAGCCTAACTCAATGTCCAGGCCGCTAGCATCCACCGTGATTCCGATCGGCAGGATGAAGTCTGCCTCGCCTGCAGTTTCTGTCTCTGAACCTGAACCTGATCCCGCACTACTGACACTGGAAGACCCGCTGCAGTCCGCTGAAGCTGGGAAGACCACCGTGCCCTCCATGACCCCGCTGCCACTGCTAGAAGAAGAGCATTCCGATCGTGCCGTGTCCGCCAAGTGCAGTAAAAAGTCCGGGCTCTTGTCGTCTACGATCGCCGAGCGTCCGTCTGCACCAACGTCCCCCTGGCGATCTTGGTCATGCGCTCCATTTCCAGCTCGATCACATGGCGTTCGAGTGCCGCAACGGCCGGCACCGGGTCGGCCACAAATTTGGCCACATCGACTTCTGTAGGCGATACGAATGGGGTCAACCAGACGTTCTAGGGATGGCTAAGCCAGGCATATTACCTTCTGCGGATCGAGCCGGCAAAGTCGACGCGGAGGCGAGCAGCAGCAGCAGCGCCGCCGCGTACATGTGCCTCCCGCCGCCTCGCAGTAGTCGGCGCTGTAGAGGTGGAACGAGAGGGTCAGGAAGAGCATGGGGAAGGAGAAACGGCGGAGGACGCTGCACTCACCCGCATGGAAGACGCCGCCCGCTGTACAAGTGCACGCCGCCGTCACAAGTCTATTATGGGACCCGATGGCACGACGGTCGCGAGTGGCGGGAAGGGATAAGGGAGCGATATGTCCGTCCAATAGTGCCCCGTTCGGAAATCTACACTGTATTCTGAAGCAAAAGTGTATATCAGGGACAGATAACTCTGGACACAACCACGCCGGATGTTTCGACTGACTTCATATGACATAGCCGGAGCTGATGGTGTACACCACACCAATTGCATCGAAATGATAAGCGCATCTTTTGCGCGCTTTTATTGTGGTACTGCACGGTACCATCTGTCCGTCGTACGCGCCAGCCATTCTCGATTGCCATTTGATACACTAGTTGCCGTGGCCATGTCGGACGTCGAGAGCTACCAGGACAGCGACTCGGAGGTCGAGGACGTGGAGCGCATCGTGCGTGAGGCGCCGACCCGCTTGGGCGGCCAGCTAAAGGACAAGGACAAGGACGAGGACGAGGCGCCGCCGGAGGTCAAGAACGTGGCCAAGTACACGCGCGGCGTCGGCATCTCGCAGCGCCAGCTCGAGCGCATCCGCGATAAGAAGCTCAAGGGCTCGCTGCTGCGCGCCGATGAGAAACAGAAGCTGGCGGCTGAGTCCGCCGCCAAGGCCGAGATCTTGCTGCCCGACCAGGCCGGGTTCCTGGAGGCCGAAGGACTCGAGAGGACGTACAAGTTCTCGCAGAAGCAGTTGGCGGACAACGTGGACCTCAACACGGCGCGCAAGATCTTCTCGCTGGACCTGCCGGACTACGGTGCCTACCGCGTGCGGTACACGCGCAACGGTCGAAACATGCTGCTCGGCAGCCAGAAGGGCCACTTGGCGCTGATGGACACGCTGCGCATGAAGCTCACGTGCGAGTTCCAGGCCAACGACTTGGTGCGCGATGTCAGCTTCTTGCACAACGACTCGCTGTTCGCGACGGCGCAGAAGAAGCACGTGTACATTTACGACAACACCGGCGCGGAGGCGCACTGCATTCGGACCATTCCGCAGCCGCGCAGGATGGAGTTCCTGCCTTATCACTTTTTGCTCTCGGTTGTGAGCGGCAACGGACTACTGACGTACCATGATGTCACCAACGGAAAGCAAGTGTCGACGCACCGCACCAAGCATGGACTGTGCGATACAATGGCGCTAAACCCGTGGAACGCCGTAGTGAACCTCGGCCACGCCAACGGTATCGTAACGCTATGGACACCGAATATGAGCGACGCGGTCGTCAAGATGCAGTGCCACCAGGGACCTGTCCGCTCCATAGGTATCGACAATAGCGGAAAGTATCTCGTCACCGCTGGCGCAGACAGAAAGGTCAAGGTGTTCGATCTTCGCATGTACAAAGAGCTCAACAATTACTACCTGACGGCGGCGGCCAACACGATTAGCGTGAGTCAGCGTGGGCTTGTGGCGGTGGGCTTCGGCCCCAACGTGCACGTGCTCAAGAACACCTTCACCACGAGCTTGCCGATTCAGCCGTACATGACGCACCAGATCCCTGGCTCGCAGGTGAGCTCGCTAGTCTTCCGTCCGTTCGAGGATGTGCTTGGCGTCGGTCATGCCACTGGATTCAACTCGGTAGTGATTCCTGGCTCCGGGGAGCCCAACTTCGACACGTACGAGGCCAACCCGTACCAGAACTCTAAGCAACGTAGTGAGGCGGAGGTGCACTCGCTGCTGGAGAAGTTGCGCCCAGAGATGATCACGTTGGACCCGAACGCCATCGGTCGGGTCGACAGGGACCCTGTCGAGGAGCAGCAGAAGAAGATCTTCCAGATGGAGCGTGCCAACGGCGACGGAAGTGCCAAAAAGCCCAAGAAGAAGATGCGTGGCCGCAATCGCCCGTCCAGACGACTGCGCAAGAAGCAACAGAATGTGATAGACGCACAGAAGCAGCAGTTCCGCGACCAACAGGCGAACAAGCAAAAACGACAGGAGCGGCAGGAACAGCAGCGCGAGTGGAACGACAAAGCTGAGAGCGCGCCCACAGCGCTCAATCGGTTCTTCAAGAAGTAGTAGATCCTTTGCAATACCAACCATAGTGTCATGTTACGCAACCTAGAAAACCTTTATTCGCGTAGTCCATCGCCACGCGTTACGAGTAGGTAATCAGCGAGCAGCTTATGCGAGATAGCGGTAGGTGTTAGCCTGGTCCGGGTCGCGCTCGAGGTACTCTCGGTCAATGAGCGCCTCAATACGCCGCTTAATGACCTTCAAGTTGGGCTTGAAGAACGCCAACTGGCTCAGCACCTCCGAGATCAGCTGCTGGTGCTGCAGCGTCTTACGCGCCTTCATAATACGCACGATAGCGGCTTCTATGGCTATGCTGCGGTCTTCCTCCACGTTCTTCTGGCTGTGGCTCTCCTCCAGGGAAGCCATGGGGATACGCAGCTTGCGCATCGGCGAAGCGAACGTGCGGTTGACAGCGAACTGGTCGCTGGTCGAAATCGTCTTGCCAGCGGGAGTCTTCGTCAACAGTTTATACTTGCCGCACGACAGCGAGTGCATAATTCGCTTCACCACATCCACCGTCAGATTCAACGACTCACGCACAGCCTCGAACGACAGTGCTCCCTCCCCTTCGTTAAACAGAAGCAGCGCCACAGCCTGCAGAGTCGTCACCTGGAGGTCGTACCATTTCTTCTTAGGGAAGTTTGCTCGGATCGTGGCGTTTCCCAGAGAGTGTACCCACTGCAGACGGCGGTGGCTTGTTTTCGAGTCGTAGTACACCTTGAACAGGTTCATGCAGCGGACCATGAGGGGCGGCATCTGGACTTCCAAAATGCGGTACGATGGCCAGTAACCCGTCGTCAGCACCTGCACGCTGAACTCGAGGTTCAATGCCGCCTCCTGCGAGTTACTCTCGCGCTGCTTTTTCAAAACCCTCGAACTCCTGGTGGTGATCGCTGCCGATCGCAAGATCGTTCATCATACCTTCCATCTTGCCCGTGAATTGGGCGCCGCAGCGCAACTTGAGCTTTCCAATCATCAGCACTTCGGCGTCTGCAGAAGCCGACCGCTGATTCAGTAACCGCTTGGCCAATTGGTTGCGATAAATCTCAGCGAATAAATCTTTGTCCGTGAGGTAGGAAAACACGAACACCACCTTCTCCAGGTAGTCCTCCACCTGTTCGTCACTGAGCTTCTCGCCACCCGTCTTAAGGATACGGTCGCAGAATGTACTCATCAGCTTCGCTGAGCTGTCCGGGCCGACGTCCTTGTTCACGAACTCCACGAACGCCTCCTTCAGAGCCTTCTGGAACAGCGAGTTGCCCGCGAATTGCTCGTTCACAATGCTGCGGAACTTGTCGTGGATAGCCAAAATGTCCTTGATGAACGTCGGGTCCGAGCTAGGGTCGCGGACATTGCCCGTTGTGATTGCGTTGGCGCGCTTCTCCACAATGTCGTTGCCCACAGCGGTAATGTGCTTTTGCACAAGGTCGGCGATCGGCTCGAGACCGTTCTTAAGCCGCGAGAACAAGCGGTACATACGTGCCAGATCATCCAGCTTGTCGTTCTTGAGCAGGGCAATGACACCCGAGTTCTCACGCTCAATGAGCTCCTTCTGCGCGGCTTCCAGCAGCACACTCTCCAACTTCTTCACCAGTTTGGGCTCTGTGGACTTGTGCAGGTACGTGTTCACGCGGTTGCGCTCGCTCTGCAGCGCTTCCTCCACCTTCTGCAGGTACACTGGCGTGGAGTCTTCGCTGAGCCAGCCCTTGGACTTGCGTTCGTAGTAGGTGGCGCTGGTGGCCACCAGGTCGGTCTCTAGACACTGCTGGTACACGTCTAGCGACTTCATGCCCATGACCTCGAAGATCTCGACGCAGTTGCGCATGAGTGCCGTGTCGATGATCTCTCCATTACGCTCCTTCTCGATAAGCTCTACCATGGCGTCCTTGACGCGCACCTTGACCCTCTGGAACACCATGCGGTCGAAGCTCTGCAGGCCGGCGTCGTCTAGCGTGGGCAGCGAGTGGTGCTTGACGTAGTACCGGTCCAGGTACATGAAGAAGCGCGTCATCCACTTCATCATGAGCTTGTGGTTGGTCCAGCGCTTGACCAACTCCTGCAGGAAGAACTCGTCGTGGGCCTGCTCCAGACTGGGCAGCACCTTTTGCTCCAGATACGTGTCGAAGGTCTGGCCGTGACGATCATAGAGCTGCTCCGAGAAGTTGTAGGGCGAGCGCTGCGTGCACATGTTGTAGCACGTCGTGTAGATGGGCATAAAGGCGTTGGGCGGGAAGGGCGAGACCTTGATCTGGTCCACGCCCTGGTCCAGGATGTCCAGCAGCACGTCGATGGCCTTGGGCTTGATCTCCTGGTCCCAGCCTTCCTCCAGCGAGATCATGTTCTTGCCGCTCATGGTGGGCGGGTCTAGATGGTTCGCCTCTTTCTGGAGTGCTTAGTGGGGCGGTCGTCAAGTGACTCTTAGAAGCAGCGCGAGTGACGGAACCAGACGCCGGAGCTCTTCTCGTCCTGTTCTCACTGCTAATGATTCGCTCCCCTCAAATAGATCGAAAAGTGGGTTGAACCAAAAAGCCGGTACGGAACTTTTCGAAAGCGATACGGAAATGACGGGGGATCCCCATTTTCATCCAATCAAAGACGCTGCCGCCAAAGGTCAGTCCTTTCCTCTTCTCCAAGCAAGCGCAGGTGGTGGTGATCCAGCCGCCTCTGACTGTGCGCGTCGCGAGCTCTGCGCACGCCGTATCGGGCGCCCATCTAGTCGTCGTGCATCACCTTCTTGCCAAGCGTCGACCATCGTCAGGACTCCATCTGCCTACGAGGATATCCCTCTATAACCTCTGCTGATACACTCCAGTAGTGCATGCCAGCCATGGTGCAGGACGTGTTCATGGGCTCGTGGGAGTTCGCGGGCGCCTTTGCGTGGGTCGCAGTCGTGGCTGCGAGGTCAGCATCGCCACCTGCGAGGAGACGCGCACCGTCAGCAAGCGCCACGTGGGCGTCGTGCCCATGACCGAGTCGCTGGCCAGCTCTGCGCGTGTGGGCGCCGTGCCCGGCGCGCGCCGCTGGCTGCTCTACGATCTGGAGACCATGAATGGCACGGCGGTGAACGGCGTAGAGCTTCCTACGGGTGGCACCTGCGAGCTGCGCCACGGCGACGAGGTGGTGCTGGCCTCCACGATGCGCCAGTGCGTGCGATTGCTCGTCGAGTTCCCGGACGACGCCTGCTCCCGCATCGTGGTCAAGGCACTGGCGCGACCGGCAACACCGACGCCATCGCCAATGCCAGCACCAGCGCCAGCGCCGAGGGCTTTCAGAATGAATGCGTCTTCTCGCAGAACTGCTGCAGAGACGCCGCCAGCGACACCACGCCGACACACCAACAGGATGACGGCGCCTTCTCGCGGGACAGCAATGATAATTGATAGGATGCCTGCAGCAACACCGCGCCGGCTAACTAGCATAATGGCAGCATCGAGTGGCAGGTCGGAAGCTGGAACGCCGGGGACCGGTTGTCGCTCATTGGGTGGGGTGCGCTCTGCGGACGCTACTGTGCAGCAGACGCCTCATAGTCTGCCGCAGAAGCGAAGTCGCAGCAGTCCCCGACGATCAACCGAGAGCGAGAACGTGGAAGACAACCGGCAGGACACGCCGAGCAGCCAGCAGAGGAAACGTTCACGACGTGGAGGAGCTCCTGAAGAGGACGGAGCAGCATTGGAGGGCGCAGCGTCGAAACGAGCACGGGACCATGAAAAGAAGAGCGTGAACGGCTGATGGTCTGTCCCGTGTGTCTCGAATACTTCCACGGGAGTGCGACGCTGCCGTGTTCGCACACGTTCTGTGGGTACTGCATCAGCAACTGGTTCCGAACAGCGCTGTCGTGTCCTGAATGCCGGGATGTTGTGAAGACGGTTCCGGTGCGAAATCGCGCACTAGACGAGTTGGTGGAGCGGCTGGTGGGCAACACGGACGCTTACAAGTCCCACGTAAAACGTCGTGCGAGACTGCAGCGTGAATCTGTTGGATCGCGTGGGTATGAAGAATTCAGCGACCAGGAAGATCGCGACGACGAGTCGGAAGGAGCTATGCGCGGTGTGGGCAGCCTACGCCTCGGAAACAGCGGCATGCCGGAGCCCAGTATGCGCTCAAGTGTGTTCTCGCGGTGGTCAGTGGAGGAGAAACTCGCGTTTTCGTCGTATATTAGCTCGCAGTTTGGCGAGACTCGCGTGTCTACCTGCAAAAGGTGGGGCTCACAGAAGCCGCTGTGGATGGCGCTAACGTGACCGAGCTGCTTGTTGCTGCTCAGAATCTGCTGCTGGACTGTGGAGGGCTCCGTATCATCGGAGATGAGTGTTGTCAACGCCTCAAAATTTTCCTGCTCTTTGGATAATAGCGGTAAGAATTCGCTGCGCTATTTAACAGTGCCGCCGCAACTATCAAGCAGCGAGTACAGTACATAGATGTTTTACCCTCGGTGAATGGAACACGGCACGATAAACTCTGTCGAACAGTTCTTGATATTGGATGTTTTCCGAATTGGCTCATGCCAGCTTTGACAATGTGTTTTACAACGGAGACAAGGCTGGTTCGTGCTCGTGGGAAACAGCAACATCTAGCATCTTGCTTCAGGTCACCCATTTCATTAAAAATCATTTCTTGTTCACAGTCAACAACATAGAGGAGTGCAGTTACCCACGAAACATCCGAAGTCGCTTACCGGTACTTGTTCATGAACGTGGCGTGGAACTTGGCCGTCTTCTCAATCACTTCGTCCACAGCCCCTCGGGAGGCAAAATTGTAGACCGGAAGTGCCAGGTATCTTCCTTCTGGCCGAAGCCCGATCCGGGGACCACCACAATTCCCGTCTCGTCGAGCATTTGCGTGCAGTAGAACGCGTCGGGTGCCATGCCCGCAGCCTTAGCCGCATCGACTGCCTTGGTTGGCAGCGTCACGTTCGGGAAGGTGTACAGAGCGCCCTCCGTCTCATTGCACGTCACGCCTTCCAAGTCGTTGAAGGCATTCACCAGCTTCTGGGCTCGGCGCTTCAACGACGTGAGGGTGCCGTCACGCTGTTCAATGTAGTGCTTGTAGGACGCGTCTCCTGGTTGGGGCGGGTTGGTCATCATTCCCACCATCAGCTGGCCCTCAATGTTGGAGCAGAGGTTGACCGACATGAGCTTGTAGAACTGGTCCTTGGCGCCGTCGTCGATGTTGACAAGCTCCATGTAGCCGCCGCGGCGGCCGCACTCGCCCGTAAATCCCTTGGATGTCGAGTGGAACGAGATGAGCTCCACCTCGCCGTACTCGGGACCCATGTCACGCAGCACTTTCTTGAACGACACGAAGTGTTTGCCCTTGGCGTACACGTTCTCCTGGTACACTTCGTCCGCGAGGACGACGATGTTCTCGTCCTTGCAGAACTTGATGATCTCCTTGATATTCTCCACCGACAGGCACTGCCCCGTCGGGTTGCCAGGGTTGATGACGACCATGGCACGCACCGTCTTGCCGGCATCACGAGCCTCTTTGACAGCCCGCGCCAACTCCTTCTGATCAAGAGCCCACTTGTTGTCTTCGTCCAGGTAATACCCCGCCATTGACCCGCCGTTGATCGCAATGGCCGCCGAGTAGAGCGGGTACTGCGGAATCGGGGTCAAGATGGCGTCGCTTTCATTGCGGATCAGCATCAGCAGCGAGTTCTGCACCGCCGGACTGGCGCCGTCCGTGAGGAAGATGTCGTCCGGGTCGGCGGGGTGGCCGTCGCGACGCTCCAGAAAGCGTGCGACCTCCTCGCGCACCACAGCCGACCCTTTGCTGTGGCCGTAGGCGCCCGTGCCGCCGACGATGTTGTCGATGTAGAACTTGGCACGGGCGATGGCGTCTGGCTGGAAGAGTTGGCGGGCCTCGGGTCGGTCCACGAGTCCCGGCACATTGACCAGCGCCAGCACCTCGCGGTGGAAGTCGATGGGCTTTTGATTGAGCACTTGCGGGTTGCCGATGTTGCACGGGATGACCTTGTCGAAGGGCAGGGACTTGTCGCCGCGACGGAGACGGTCCTCGTACTGGTTGGAGCGCAGCACGAGCGCGCCGCGGACGGCGTACTCAGCCTTGACGACGTTCGGGTTGAGCGTGTCGACAGTCAGCACTTTGTCGTGATTATTGTCGGGCATCGTGGCAGTGGCTTGAGATGGGGGTTTGGCTTGAGTCCTGGACGGCGGAAGCGGTTGTGGCGGCGAATTGGGCCATCGGCAGCAGCGCCCGTGACGCACGCGCCGCTCTTCCGGCGCTTTCGGTCATTGAAGTCGACGAGTATCTTGGCAAAAACGCATAGACTGGCTCGCAGAGCACCCACCACGCCCAGTGCGTCGGCATGTGTTGGGCATTTCCTGCGTGCTGTGGGCTCATATGCAGGAGCTCTTCTCGGCTGGCATGGCCGCTCGAATCGCAACGAGTTCGAGTCACAGCAGCCCACGAAAACTTTCGTCGGGGCAGAGCATTTTCGTGGGGTTTCGACGGCGCTGGCCTATACCGGCGGCTTGGACGCTCGCCGCCGCCACTCGCTAGCAATCGGGTGTCGCGGCAGTTCCGCGCGTGGCAAACTTGCAAAAGCTTCTATGACATCTCTGCACGCGGTCGCCGGGATTTCTCTGGTGCCAATGTACATTGACACCACGGGAGCCTCTGCATCGCCGTCCCATCGAATGCAGCGGATTTGGCGTCATCTGCGCGCCCATCCAGTGTTTCCAAGCTCCAGGGTCGACAACTAACGTCAATAACACGCGTTGAGTGGGCGTAAATATTGTTTGGCGGGTCTTTCGAGGTGTTTTTGGCTGTTCAACACCTTTTGCTTCGATACCACAACTTTTTATACTTGGCGATTGTATAGTCGACTCGTCGCAGATCCCGATTTGACAGATCATGGCAAGCGAGAGCAAGCGCCGCCAGTTCAAGCACGACGGTGCGTTCTTCTCGTTCTTCTCATCCTGCCGCTGCCCCTTTACGACCCGCTGATACGTGTCTTTCTCGGCCGCCAGGCCGTGCCATCTACGAGTGGGAGCAGTCGCTGGAAGAGGTGAATGTCTTCATCAACCCCCGCCAGGCGTCACCGCGCAGCAGATCCAGTGCGACATCGCCACCAACCACGTGACGCTGGGGCTCAAGGGCGTCGCCGACAAGTTTCTTAACGTAAATAGCGCACTAACGACGCATAGAAATTCAGTACTCTAACTTGTGTATCAACAGCATGACCTGGTGAGCTCCATCGTCGTCGCCGAGAGCTACTGGATGCTCGGTGAGCTGTAGGGAGTTGATATAGTGGTAGAGAGATAACTCACTGATTTCTATTGCTTGTTGCAGATTCGGGAGAGCTCAACATCAATCTGCAGAAGATGAAGAAGGGCTTCATCTGGCCCAGTGTGTTTATGGGCCACGGAGAGGTTGGCGGCTCTGGTTGCAAGCTTTGGGATGGCCGTGTTGACTGACGGAGGATTTGGCGTTTATGCAGTTGGATCCCATGGCGCAGGAGGCGACCAAGCAGCAGATGATGCTGGAGCGGTTCCAGGAGGAGAACCCGGGATTTGACTTCTCCAATGCCGAATTCAACGGCGCGGCTCCAGATCCGCGCACCTTTATGGGCGGCGTCAAGTACACATAATGTTGGCCGAGTTTGTAGCATTCCCTTACCTGCTGGAAGATCGCTATTCAAAATACACACCAGGTGTCAACAGTCGAGGCGGAAACAGTCGTCTTCCTGCGTTGTGTCTTCGGATCTTCGTCACGAATGCCGATTGCGGACAAGAAGGATGGAAACCCGTCGAGTGCTGGAGGGAACGGCGCGCGAGCAACGCGACAGTCTCGCAGTGAGCCCAGTGGCTCTCGACAAGCTGCAAACCTGAATTCTGCGGGCGCAACAACGGGTGCAAATACCACGAAGGGGAAGAGTGCAAGCTCAGCGAATAATGGCGGCGGGGCTGGTACTGTGATGCGATTCAAAACGACGTTCCGCAACACGATCTACGATACTTTACTACGACGAGGGTGGAAGGAGACAGCAGAGAACGACTGGGATTTTTACTGGGCCGACCGTGAATACATTTACGATCTGCTAGACACCGTACACCTTGAGAATAGCCAACGAGTAAACCATTACCGCAACGGGCGAGAGGTAAGCTCGATGCCTGTTGAAGATGGATAGAACTTGCCCATATGAATGATGAATGGTTTGGTTATTGCGCTGTAGTTGTGTCGGAAGGATCTTCTTATCAAGAACCTCAAGCGCGCAAAACGCCAAATGGACAAGAAAGCGAGGCACGTTCTTTTACATAACTAATCTACCCCAGAGCCTCGCATCCTACTTGTTTGATTTGATGACAGGTCGGAGGATGCAGTCGTGAGCGAGCAAGACACAATTCTTGGCTCGTATGATTTCTTTCCGATCACGTACATCCTACCAGGCGAATACGCTATCTTCGTCGAAGAATTTAAGCGCAATCAAGGCGTCTGGATCATGAAGCCCATTGGAAAGTGAGTAGCGCGATGTATCTCTTTAACAACCCTGGTAGAAACATTTTAATGCGGCTTAACTGAAACGTATCACCAGAGCTCAAGGCAAAGGGATTTTCCTGTTTACGAAGCTGAGCCAGATTAGCGATTGGAGAACGGATTTCCGATGGAGACCTGAAAACCAACAAGTTGAAACGTACGTCGTGCAGCGCTATATCTCGAATCCGTACCTCGTCGGCGGCAAGAAATTCGATTTGCGCTTGTATGCGCTTGTGCCGTCGTTCTTCCCGCTTGAGATCTACCTTTTCCGCGGAGGCTTCGCCCGGTTCACGAATTCGCGGTACTCGAACAACCACAGCGACATCGCCAATTCGTTCATCCACCTCACCAACGTTGCTGTCCAGAAGACATCCGAAAACTACAACAAGAAGGCATTCGCAGATTATGTCCAGTGCTTCCTCCCCACGTACTGACCCACCACGTTTGTCCATTTAGCACGGCGGGAAATGGGATCTGCGCAACTTGAAGCTGTACATGATGTCGAAACACGGCCCTGAGCGTGTCAACAAACTTTTCACGAGATCCAACTCGTGATCGTCAAGTCTCTACTCAGGTGAGTTTTCTGTCTGTCTGCTACATATAAAACTGCAAGCTGACACGTGAACCCCTGTCAGCGTTGAAAAATCATTATGAACGACAAGCACTGCTTCGAGCTATACGGCTACGACGTCATGATCGACGAGAATCTCAAACCGTGGCTACTGGAAGTGAATGCTTCGCCATCTGTACGTGTTGAAGTGAAACACTTGCCTTTCCATACGGCTTATACGATGTCTACTGTTTGACATGTACATGTACTGTACGTGCAGTTGTCGGCCAATACGTCCTCGGATTATCAGCTCAAGTGCGGAATGCTGAGCGACATGCTAGACATCATCGATCTCGAAAATAAGTACGTCTTCTTCGTTGTGATATTGCTTTATGCGCTTAAAGTTTGTTTGTTTGCAGGAAGCCTGAAGGGGCCGTTCGCGACCGCGTTGGAGGGTTTGATCTCGTATATCGGGATGGGAACATTGTCAAGAAGAGCGAGAGCTGCATGTACACGACATTTTTAGGGGCGGATTGGCCGCGGACCCCAGCGACTCGAGCCGGCAGCACCAGTACAACAACGCCCGCCTAAACGCACTCAACCAGCCGTCGATGAAAAAAGCTTCGTGTATTGGCATCGCCATTTGTCTGCGTGATTAGCTCGATAAGTTGAATTGGTTCGGTGGCGCTGTGGTGTATGGAAAATACTCACAATAACAAACTAGGATGGCGGAAGGAGGAAGCTCTCTCTCCGTCGCTTGCCATCAAAAATGAACTTGGCCTTAGATACCGGCGACAGAGATCTCCTCGCCTTGGTGCTGGGCCACCACGATACGCTCACCAAAGCGCTTCTGAGCTATGGCTTTCAGCTTCCCGTGGATGTTCGCCGCCGTCACCGCGAGTCTCCGGGTACGGTGCAAGTCCGATTCGGGGACGTACACCACGTCAGACTTGCCGACGGGCTGCTGGTCGTGCAGGCGAACCGTGTAAATGCCATCATCCGGCCGCAGACCGATAACAATGCCCGAACCAAACTTGGTCTGCACGTCTGTTCCCTCCAGCGCCTTGGGGAAGTAGTCGATCATGTCCGCGTTAAGGAACGCGGTAGCACCCCACACCAGCTTCACCTGCGCCAAGGACCGCTGCGGGTCCACCGAGAGAATGTGTCCGGCGCCGAACTTGGTGATCACAGGCTGTCCGTGGTGGTATTTGTTTGCCACGAACGAGTATGATGTGTTGGCGATGCTCTTCAGCAGCGTCAATGGGGTGGCAGCAGCGGTCGAACCTGAAAGTCTGGAGTTGGCACTGGAGCTGGACCGGCGCGAGTCCCAGTCGACGCTGCCCTCGGACATTCGCCGCGGGCGTCTCGACGGTCGGGTGTCGGTGTGATCGCCTGGTCGCACGTCGGCAGGTCTCAACTGCAGCTCATACTCCCCAAGCCCACCACCCGCGGCGAGTCGCAGCGTGTACATTTGCTCGCGAACGTTGTAGCGCAGCACTCGGCCGTGACCCGAGGGAGTGTAGACACGCTCCCCCACCAGCGCTGGGACTACCTGCAGTTGGTCCACATCGGCAGCGCCGAAATATGCAACCCCGAGTCCTGTAGCTGCACTGCAGTCGTACCGTCTTCTTCTCTGATCGCGACAATCTTTCCCAGTCCAAAGGGGTGGCCACGCGAGCTCCAGGGCCCAGAGTATTCCGGTCCTGCTCGGAAATAGCGTCCACACTGCACAAATCACACTCAATGAGTCCCTCTACCTTTGAAAAACTGTGTAGACTGTGCCCTACCTCTGGGAGTGCGGTTTGCGGCGCGGCTCGGCAGGTGTCTGGGGCTTGGGCTTGACGAGAAACAGCTTAGAGCCGCTCATGAGCGAGTAGACCGCCTGGGGAACGCCGGCTTGCTGCGGCTGTCAGACTCGGCGTCGCTCTCGCTTTCGGGCTGCGTGTGCAGTCTCGTCTTGCGACGAGCTGCCGGACAGGACTGCTGACGCCGGAAGAGCGGGGTGCTGGTGCTCTGCGAGGACTCGGCGCTCTCGGTGTCGGACGGGTCGTCGCTCAGCTCGGACGTGGCGGTCGGCGCACGGCGAGGCTTCTTGGCGGCGGAGGCCCCGCGGGGCTTCCACGCCAGCATGTCGGACAGCGAGGCCAGCATCGTTCTGGAGTGTAGTACGCCTGGGAGAGGTAGTAGTGTAGGTTATAGAGCAGGAAGGCGCTCGACTCGAGGCACTGCGGAAGCGGAACTGGAGCCCAAGGGATGGCAGCAACGCGCTCAGGTGGGAACAAAAGCGCGAGAGACGGGGACTTCGCATCCTCTTTGGGCTCGTCTGGAGGAAACTGCAGGGCGCGGATTTGCACACGAAAGGAGAAGGCGCTGCAGTTGAGGGCGGGCGCAACGCACATGGCTGCGCGGTCACCAGGAGGAGGCACTCTGGCTCAGGAGAAGAGCGTTACCGCCGCTCGGCGGCGACATGTCCGGCAGGCGGTCATGCGCATCAAAAGCAACACGGCGATCTGCTCGCAATATTTAGTGTCGTTTCCCGGACTTCTAGCCGTTACTTGTACTTGCGGTTTGTATGCCGCAACTAGATCCGCCGACAGGTGCCAGCGAGAGGAGCTCTTCAACCGCTGCAGGCAGACAACTTGTCCGTCGTGGCGATCAACTAGCAAAGTCGACGCTGCGCACGCATTTGCTTGATCAGGCCAGCGCCGACGACGACGGCAGGCAAGCAGTAGACGCCGGGGCTGATCCTGGCGCGACCTGGCCTGCGTATGAACACTCACGCCAGCGGCTCCGATTGACGCGACTTGGCAACTCGTTGAGGCCAGCCACTCGACAACGGCAGCAAAATGGCTCCCAAACGCTGCGACGGATGCAGACGCCACTCGCGCACGCGTGTCGAAAACGACTCGCACGCATCCGCACGAGCTGGCGATGGCAGATTGCAACCGGCATCTCGGCAAAGCGCCGCGATACCGGTACTATCGCGGCTGGGCCGGACACAGCAGTTGGTGTGGTGCACAAAGGTCGTACTTAGTAACATGGGTACGCTCGGGTTAAGTCCGACACCTTCACTCACACACGTACTTATCAACCCGGGCAGAAACTCAAGCAGCAGCAGTAGCAGCCATAGCGGTAGCCGCCCTCGTCGAGTATCGCCCGCGCCACGCCCGCCCGCCTTGAACCGGCCTCGTCTTGCACCTCTCTCTTACCTGATTAACACACACCAAAACGATGAGCTCTAGTCGCAATGCATGGGGCCGGTCCGACGCCACCCACGCGGCGGCCACGGCCGTGGCCTCGGCCCAGCCGCCCAAACTGCACGACGTCATGGACGAGGAGCTGGCGGCCAAGCTGCAGCGCGAGGAACAGGAGCAGTGGCAGCGCGAGCTGGAAGGCCGCTTCGGCGCAGACGAGCGCCAGACTGGCTGGTGCTTCGTGGAGGTGCCCAGCGCCGGCTCGGGCCACGGCGTCATGAGCGTCATCCAACAGGAGGTGACGGTCGAGCAGGACGCAGACGACGACCCGGACTACTCGTTCGCGCTGGAGCTGCAGGCCCAGGAGGCTGAGGAGTACGACCGCATGCGGCGCCAAGAGGCCTCCTCCATGGAGCGCATCCGCTACGTGCGGCAGGAGGACCCGAAGCGCGAGCAGGTGCGCCAGACGCTACAGCGGTACTACGACCGAGAGGCCTCTCGGGAGCTTGACCAGGTCGGCCTGGAGGACGACGCACCACTGCCGCAGCAGGACGCCGAGCTGCCATTGGCGCGCTCGTTTGCATCCGTCGTTGTCTCGTCAAAGACGGCGCCCGTGGAGCGTCCTCGCCTCCGGGACGCTGACGTCTTCCACGGAGTTTACGACGATGGCGCCCAGTGGCGCGTGCCTAAGAAGCAGTTCAACGCGCTCAACTCGGCGCTCAAGCACTCGGACCGCAAGGCCCGTCACCGCTCCAAGAACTCGTCGTCCGCTACCGGGGCCGGATCAGGCCGTCGGATCTGAACGACATTGGGGGTGATGAAGCGGACGCGGTGCGGGTGGAGGTGCTGTCGTTGTCGTCGTCGTCGTCCCCACCGTCCAGCAGTTCCTCGAGCTGTTGAGTCTCCGGGCGGAAGTGGAAACCCAGCGGTGGACTCACTCTTTCGCCCGCGTAACAATAGTATATTAAGTAGCATCCGGGAGGGGACAGGAGTCAAGCTCCACGCCGTGTCGAGCGTCCACAGGCAGCAGCTCGACCGTCGCGCAGCATGTCAACAAGTATGAACCAACTTCAAACGGGCAATTTTTGCGAAATATTCGCTAACCAAGGCGAATATTCTCCGTAGCAGTGTGGCGACTGTCTCCAATCGCTAAAACCAGCAGCTCCCTCCATCTCCCCTGCGCTGTGCTCGAGCTGTGTTGCTGCGAGCTCACCAACCGCTGGAGCTGTCTCACTTCCGTGTCTTCCTCTCCATCTTGCGGCTCCACAGTCTGCGGCTGCGGCCTGTTCGTTCCGTGGGGCGACGATGATCCGCACGTCCGCACCAGCGCCGTCCTCGACGCCTCCGGACCAAGACGACTGGGAAAACGCAGCCGTCAACGTCGACGCCATGGCGTCCGCAGTGGGCAACAAACCGGTCCATATCGCCAGCAGACCGACGACCAGCGACGACGTCCAGAGCGCCACGCAGGCCATGCAGTCACTGCGGATCCTGCAACCGCCGCGAGTCACCGACGACGGCGGCAATTACCCGCAGCAGCCGCAACTGTTCGGTGCCAGTTCGCCGGTGGGAACAGCCACCGCCAGTGCCCACGGCCCGTTGGACCCCGTGCTGGTGGCTGGTCTGGAGAACGCCCGAGAGCGCATGACGCTTCTCAAGTTTGAGGACCAGATCGTGCGTTTCCTAAGGAACCCGCGCGAGCCGCACCTCAACTTCCCACCGCTGTCGTCATACCACAGGCTCATCGTGCACCGACTCGCACAACGGTGCGGTCTGGAGCATCAGACGGCTGACTATAACCCGTACGAGAACAGCTCTGCTAGAGTCGTGACGTTATTCAAAACCCCGCAGTCGGCGGTGCCACGCGTGTTGCTGATTGATCTATCAGCTGACCGGCAGGCACCCGCGGTGACGCCGGCGTCTGCGCCGAGGATTATGGTGAGGAAAAGGAGTGCTCCTCGACCAGGAGCTCACGGTGGACGTGGAAATGGAGCTGATAACAAGACCACACGGTCCATGCAGGACCGTGAACGCGCCTATGCGGAAGCAAGAGCGCGCATTTTCGGTGACGACAGTGCTAGCACAGCCGCGGAGTCGGTGTCGTCGTCGTCGCCATCGTCAACAACTTCGTCAGCACATGACGGGAATAGCAACAGTGGGGCAAGCACGGGGATCGGTAGCAGTGTAAGGCTTGGGGGCCGGCAAGCTGCCGGTCCTGATGGTAGCAGAGGATTCGGCCATGCGTCGGTATCGAACAACCCACCGGGAGGTCAGCGAAGAGACTCGCCTTCCCCAAAGAGCGTTCGGATGGACATGACACGAACGAGTACTCGAGGTCGCCCGCTGGCACACCCAGCGCTCCCAACACAGCCAAATGGAAAGAGAGCAAAGTTTTGTGGCGGAACCGTGAACAAGAGCTGAATGACCCTGATTTCACCCGCAACCACGACGCCTTCCGACCACGCTCCAGCGGTGGTGCTTCTAGTGGGAGTGGGAGTGGTGGCGAGTCTCCGTATCATAGCAATCCCAATCGTTTTGGTGGAGGTGGACGCTTTGGACATGGAGACTACCAGCAGCAGTACGACAAGTCTTATGACCGATCCTACGACCGGTCGTACGGGTACCAGCATCAACACACCGGGGAGCGCCACCGATGCCTGTGGGACGGAGCCGATACGCCCTCGCTGGAGGGACCGAATACAACAATAGAGTAGACACCAACATGTACCAGAGGTCCCCGCACCAGCAGTACCAGCATCAACAATTCCAGCAGCAGCCCAACCCGCCGCCGACCATGATGGGGCGTGGCGGGTACGCGTTCCCTTCACCTCAAGGTCGCTCGTTGCCGCGGCAGGGGAATTGGCACGCCAACACCCGCGGTGCTGGCAATGGGAAATTCATTGAGGATGACTTCCCACCACTCGGCAAGTAAAACAAGCGTAACATTCAATCACAAGTCCATCCACCACACCGCAACCTTGTTAATCATGAGCATCATCTATTGCAAGTTTTATCGCTCGAACTCCACAGAATTGCCAATAAATAACGGTTTGAAAATGTTCGCACACACTTATGGTGGCAAAAAGCGCAGGACTGCTGCTGAGAACGCAACTGCACCACGACACAATGTATTCTATCGTCGCTTGGCATCGATGTCATCAGCGAGAGGTCTGCCGCTACCTCCTCCACCACCGAGACGTAGAGCTGTGCACGCAAACAGGATCATATTCACATGATCACAACCAAGATACACGAGCACGGCAAATCCAGCACAGATGATCGCACCTTGCTGTCTCTGGAGTTTTTCTCGCGCAGCCTTTTCTTCCGCGCGAGCTCCTGTTCGTAAAGCCAGAGACAACATACAATCAACATCGACAGTGTACAATCGCCGAGCATATTCGTACCTTCTTCGTGTGCAGCATGTCAAAATACCGCTTGACGGTAGCCGCATCATGACTTCTCTTTTGCGAGAGCCACGGCTTCGTTCTATAGTTTTTTTCAAGCACAACACGAGTAAGTAAATACACCCAAAGTAGACTACTGGTAGGACACGTACTCGTCCAACCGCTTGCGTAATTTGCGCTTGGCTTCATTCGTTCGTTCAATGCACGTACGCAGCTGACGCTGCAGCAAACGAATTTCCCGAGACACCTCGTCGTCCTTTATGTTTGACAAGCTGGACTGCATGAGCTCTTCTTCGCTTCCTTCGACCAAACCCACATCGCGCAGCACGCGGGTAATGCCATTGGCGTCCCATGACTTGAAGTCAAGTGAGCACGCTGAAGAGCTGATGTGTAGCTTATCGGCCGAGTCGTTTTGCGACTCCGACGGTACACTCGTTTCAGATAAAATCGTATCCTCCTCTTTGATCAATGAAGGAGTTTCTTCGGCACACAGCGCAGCAACGAGCCTCTAATTGTCGGACAAGACAGTCAGGATCCAGTTTCCGATCATAACTATATATGTACAAAACCTCCTACCTCTTTCAATAAGTCGTCAATATCCTGAGGAGAAGCCTTGCTCAATCGGAATATATCGTCGAGCCGCTTGAAATCTAACCCTTCATTTTTCCCTTCTCCGTCTTCTTCGCCATCTATTGCATCTTCGCCAAACAAAACATACGGGTCTATTCAAGCAACAAGCCAGTGCTTCAGTTGTCTACCCTCAGCGCAAAAAAACTATTGTGACCCAAAGGCAAGCACTTTGGAATTCATACCTTCCAGCTGCAAAGCTTGCTTCATGTCTTCCGGTGTGATCGTCTTGAAGAACGAGTACGCGTACAGATATTTCCATAGCCCGGTCGTCGTGCATGGTTTGTCTGCAATAAACAGCAGCTTATGAGTTAATTCACAACTTGATTCAGCAACCTCAAGCATCCCTCACCCGATGCAAGGTCATCCTCAACCATCGCAGTCGTCGGCGGTGGCAAGTCTGCACTAAAAATCCCGCAAGCCTTCGCAGCGATTGCAGCATCATCGCGAGGTGCACCGTCCAGCACATGCCTCCGTCCGTCACCAGCGACGCTCACTCCATGAGTCGGTGCCATCACCACGTCGGATGTGTCCTCCACATACATGACAAAGTGTGCTGGGAACATACTGGTGCTTTTGCCATCCAAGTAGTTGGTAATAGCTAGCAATTGTCGGTCTAGTTGAGCCAATTGTTTGTCCACAAGAGTTCTTCCTCTCTGCGAAGCAAACAATAATCGTTGGTTGTTAGTCAATAGGAAAACCATAGTTTAACACCGAACGTGCAAGGGCACGGCATAGAAAACTGCAGAATTTAAGTTCTGAAGTCTGTAGGATGCGAATCTTGCCGTATGAATAGCGTACCGTGAGCTCTTGCACCACTTTCTGCACTGTGCTCTTGCTGGCCGAAGCGAGTCCGTCGCCTGTGCTGCAGGCCTGTTTGGTGGCTGGGAAATGCTCATGCTGCAGCCACGGCACGTCCAGCGGCACGATCTCGCGCCGAGTGTTGGGGTTACGGCTCATCGATGGGGCCTCAGCGCTGCCAGAAAACAAGAGTACCAAGTGTGCCCATGCAATAGTACGAACACGGAACAAACAAAAGAAAGCACAGTGAATGTCATATTAAGTGCGATTATATATTTGAATAAGTTATAGATTGTACTATACTATAGGCAACTTGTACAGTCAATCCTGTCCTAACTGATAGTTGCCGTTGCTCGCGTTGCTATCAAGTATAGCAATAATATCAAATAGAGAAGGATGGCACTTTTGCCTGATGCCAGAAATTTTGGTCGGTTGGAGCAACAACATCGCAATAAAACACCAGAAAAAGACTTATTTTCATCATTAGGGTGCTTATTAGTGTCGTAGTCGCAGTGAAAGCGAGTTTTGCGGTCAAAATTTTGTCCAGCCCAACTTCCACATGGAATTTGCTATCTCAGACGGCAATTTCCCATGTCTTTGCTCTAGGACCCCATGCAAATTTCGATATAAACTATCACTTTTTGTGCCTCAGCACCATCAAGTATGGGATCAGACAGTGATATCAACTTTTTGTATACTTCGACTAGGGATCCGAGTCGGTGGATCGTGTTGGCATCAAATATACAGGATATCAGGGATGAGAGGGTGCTATGCAAGTCTTGTGGCGAATCGGACCGATTTTACAATCTGTAATTTCGAGGTTTAGGGTGTACTGGCAACGGATTAGGAGAAGTCGAACGGGGATTGAAAGGAGTGAAAATTGGTCAATAGAAAAACGATGGAAAAACAGGATCTCGTTTTGAAAGTCAGAGCACTTTCGGAGCAAAAGCTGTTTATTTTTCTCACTAAAGTCCGACATGGCGGGCGGTTGCCAGCCACTCAAAAATTTTGCTGCAAAACTGCCAGTTTGTCAAAGCCGAATCGGACAAGAGAAGAAAATGCCAGTCATATACTCAGTTGTCATCAAGTGGCGAGGGATCATTCTTTTGTATATTTACAACATTGATATCGCTACTGAAGCTACTGTTTTAGGTTTTCCGAACGTAGCCGCTGGTATCTAGATATTAAGAAGACAGGCAATGTTCTCAAAGCAATCGCAAGAACTAAGACCTTACGGTGGCTAGAATTGGTGTGCACATTTGTGTGTGAGTATGCTGATCACCACCCCTGTTTCTACTTCGAAAAATTGCGCAACGAGCTACAGGAAACGTTTGGAGCTACAATTAGTGTAACCGACTCCACTATTTGTCAAGCGCAACGGTTTGACCTAGGTCTTACCCGAAAACTCCTTACTAAAAGAGCAAGAGAATGCGTCCACGCGAGCGTCAGAAGTACGTCGATCGGCAGCTGCCATTCTATAGTGGCCCAGATCAAGTTGTCTTCGTTGATGAGACATCGAAAGATGGCCGGTAATCTTTTAAATATTTCTTATTTATTTTTTATGCGTGTTTCTTTTGTGGGATATCACTAGGTCAGAGTTACGCAAGTACGGCTAGTCAGCTAGGAACGCACCAGCCAAGAAGTCGCTGGTCCCGTCTAAGAAGCCGCTGCAGGCGGCCATGTGGGCGTGAGCGCCGCGTCGCTGTTGGACGGCGTCTCCACCTCTGTTGTAATGATAGGCTCGTCGCCGTTCTCCCACAGCAAATCCACCGGGGAGATACGCACTTTTACTTGGCAAGCAGACTACTTTTATCAATTAATAATTGGAGTGTTGAAGTCCGATGTTTGAGCAAAATCGGACGGGAGAAGACTTGAAAAGGATAATACCTCTGACGCCCATTATAAACTATATCCTATATAGAGTCATAAATATTCTTAAGAGAAGGCTGTTAAAATTTCCAGTCAAAATTAGAAACTCAATCAAGACACTCCTTGCTCCGAATGGGGCGCTGGATGACCACCGGCCAAAAGCGCCTGCTCCTCGACAAAAGTGAGGAGTCGCCTGAATACACCCGAGAAGATCGGACGTTCTGGGCTGCAAAAGCGTTCAAGTTGCAGAAGCGCTCATCCCGCAACACGGTCTCAGACATCTCAAAAATGTTATTACGATCGGAGACCCATTCTACGGTGAGAATAAGCGTCCCCAGCTCTAAAGCATTGAATCGGTAAGTGGATGGCTTTTGTTATGGCCTATAGCCTATGGGGAAGAAAGCTAAGTTGGACAGAGAGGCAGGGGGTCTGAACAGTAAGGCCAAGGAACTGCAGATAAAGATCGGTGAAGAGGCTGTATCACAATAATCCCAAATAGATTACATTGATACAGCACGATCGAAAGACGCAACTTGAGCTTCAGCTCCTTGCACAAATTGTGAATGCCAATATTAATGATTGAACACTCGCTTGCCGCAGCAAACTCTGCACAACAAATGTCGTCCGTCACTATGTTCTGTCTCCTCGATTTGTACACGTAAGTGAATTCACTTAGCTGCAAAACATATCCAGTGATCGAGTACCGACCGTCTTTCTCGTTTCTGAGATCTCCGTCCGCGTATGTGACCACCTTGAGCTCTGTCGTGTTTGGCTTGTGCCGCACGATGGTAATGTTTATGGTTCCGCGCAGATATCGCAATACTCGCTTAGCCATATATCCAAAATTTTTCGCGTGTACTTGTTCAAGTATTTACCCAGCGTCCTCACCGAGTTTGCACGCTCTGAACGCGAGCACTGAACTAAATACTGCAAGCATTCCACGAGTTCTCGGTAGGGAATACTTGGATCGTTTACTCCTTCTTCCTCTAACGACGCTGGTATTGGTAGATGTCCTAGAACCTGTGGCGTTGAAATAGCTTGGCACTGGTCCATTCCAAACCGCTCTAACACTTTTGCAATATATCCTGGTTCAGAGATCTACACCACATCGTTCTTCACATATAAAAATTCCATTCCCAATATGTGGTGAACACGCCCTAGATCTTTGATCTTCAACTTCTTTTCCAACTCACAAATCACCAGCTTCACGTTCTGTCCATTGGCGACAATCAAAACAGCATCTATGTTCACGGTCAGGAAGATCGGACTTTCTCACACTGTTCTCCAGTACACTCTGTTGGCCAACTTCGACCTCACAAAGCCGATCTTCAGTTGGTAGGAAGGCATCTAGAGTCTTGTACCAGATTAACGGGGGCTTCCTTAAAGTCATACAGGCCCTGCAGAAGTCTGCATAATTTGCCGCATATATTTAAAGGAGGTGACCTCACAATTCTTAGCGGGAAACGACCTTGACCAGTTCTGCGCACGAATCAATGAAAGTTGTGTGTTGGGCGGTCGTTAATGAATTCAATAGTGCGAGTTATAGACTGGCTTAGAGAGCGCCACTGCCCGATCGAAACCCGCAAGCAATTACATAATGAAATTAGAGCAAAGGTCACGGCCTTATTGGCTTTGGAAATATGGTTGTTGGACGGGACTCTATTGGACGAGCTATTCCGCCACTGAATGCCGCAGCAGTGGCATATGCAAGTCTTACCACAACAAGCTCGCTGAACCTACCACCACCGATATCTACCATGTGAACGAGTGGGTCAGCAGGTGCAAAACAACCGAGGCAATGGAAAAAAGCAAGTTTTGCAAGACGGAGATTGAATACGAGGCAAGGAATAATGGCAACACCCAATATTCTAATTGTTCTTTCATCTCGATTCTGTACGGCGAGCGAAACTCGTATTTCCGGTTCGGCCTTCGTAGTCATAGGAATCCCTTGCCTCGTATTCAATCTCCGTCACGCAAACCTTGCTTTTTTGCTGGGCGTCTGCAAAAACCAAAATCAAGACACAATACCATGCATTCGGATCAAGTTTGTATCTCTTTCGTGAGATTTCGTGTGAACTAGATTTTAACGATTGCGACATCATACACACAAGCTGGGTCTTTCATCCTCCCAGAAGTTGTGCACGCGACCGGGTGCGGATGTTCATGAAGTTGTGACAAGTGGTCAACTTCGGTGTCTTCGTGTGGATTGGTCAGCTCGCGTCGTAAGCAGGGACGCGGATGAAGTAACCTTGTGGTTTGTGCTTGTGTCTGCTAACCGGGTGACTGGAATCGACGAACAACGCACACAACGAATGTCAACGCTATTGTTGCCCTGTTCGAGTCCACACAAAAATTAATTGGCAGTATAAATCTAATGCTGGTGTGTCTAACCGATGCTGGACCATTAACAAGCCTAAAACGTGATTTACGAAGCTTTGTTAATGGGCTTCCAAACTATGGATGGGCCCAGTAATCCAGGACCACCGGTTGGACTTTGTTAATGAGCTGCCTCTGCTTGTAGGGGTCAAGACAAAATTTCGTGGCAGACGCGATGTCACGGTTTCCACTGCCAGAAATAGGAGAGACCTCACGTGCACGGGCAGTTACGACTGATACATATCCCCACAATATTTCCGCTCTCGCTCGTTGACATCGCAGGGACACAACAGCACGTGGACCTGTAAGAAGGACCCACCGTTGTCTAGCGCGCGATTGGAAGGACCAAGGCACGTGTCAGCAAAGGCAAGAAGAAAATTCTGCTACCGGGGCCTCTAGTAAGTAAGTGCTAAATACAGTCATTAGTGCGCCCTGGAGAAATGATTATGCTAGGAGATCTCGCGGTTCGTACGGATTTACTTGGGTGATGTGTTGGTATTTTCAGGTTCTTTGAGGAGTGTCTTGAGCGCGTGCAGATGTCCTGAAAAAGTTGAAAAACATTTCCATCAGCGCCACCTTTCTATGACAAGAAAAATGTAACTTTTCCCTCCCTCTCGACCAATGAAAAAGTCCCCGCTAGGACAGATAATACAAACACACAGGTTACTCATTGTATTCGGACAACTTGAAAATGTGGCGTGCACTTTTCGAGTGGCCCTTGTTAATCCCATTTCAACATAGACAAAAGTAGTCGTTCGGCGATGTATCATTCGAAGTAAGCAAAGCACTCGTCGGTCTACCAAGTATTGTCGTAGCTAGACCTCGTGCAAAGACTCTTCACTGCGATCTGGACAAAAAGATTCCGCGACTAATGCTCTATGCCATCAGGATGAGACCAAAGAGAGAGAGAGTATACTTTCGAGGTCTCCATCGCAGACCTTGTACTCGTAGAAAACCTCGTTAGCAGCTACTTGGTTGAACATGGCTTTTGCTGTTGTTTCTACTCCCAGATGCTTGTGGTGTTTTATTTTACTTATCGCGTGATTTTTTTATCGTGTTCAGTGTGGACAAGTGAAGTGATGTGATAACGTTGCATGGGTAGCGCCAGAAGAAGACTGAGCAAACATCACCTCTTCAGACGGGGAAGTTATGAGCCCATAGGTCTTTAGCATCACGGCGGCGATGGCCAGCGTGGGCCCGAGGGTCAATTGTCACACCATGACTGTGAATGTTTGATTCGTTGTCGTGAAAAACAACAGTCAAAGTCACGTCTGGGATGAGACGGGCTTACTTAGGGCGTATTTTGGATTGGGTCAGTTTTCCTTAATGTTTCCCCCAAATGTTTTGCACACTGTTTCCCCGTTGGTCAAACCTCGAAAGGCTGGTAAAAGAAAGAGGAATTGGATTAGTTAGGATTGGGAAGCCAAGTTTCTCTATTGAATCGATACAACAAATGAATGGTGCTGTAGGGTGTCTCCACAGCGTGGCAGCAAAATCTGGTCTGGCCTGAAAATGATGTTGCTTTGAATTGCTATTGGTTTAAAATATTTTGGCGGGAAAGCGATGGCTACAACTTGCAGTACCGTGCGAGGGCCAGTAAAGAGCAAATCTCGGCACTGCTCAACAACGTCAAGGTCATGGCGCGCGGCAAGGCGGACAAGCAGCTCACGGTGGGCAAGAAGCTGGAGATCATCGCGGAGGCGGACCGCACGGGCCAGCTGGCCGTGACGGCGCAGAAGTACGGCGTCAAGACGGGCCAGATCCGCGACTGGAAGAAGAACATCGACCGCCTGCGCGCCACGGACCCGTCGCGCCTCGTGTGCGCCAGCAACGTGCAGCGCGGCCACTTGGTGTTCAACGAGTCATACGCGCAGTACTGGGTGGGCTACAACAAGTTCTGCAGCAGCAACATGACGCTGGACGACGTCAAGCACGAGATGTACATCATGTACAAGGACATCTACCGCGAGGGCGTCAGTACGTGCTACTATGAGGTTAGCTCTAGTGCAGGAGACTGATTATTATTACGTTATCACAACAGAGAGCTTCGACTCGCCCGAGGTGGTCGATCCATCAGCTACGCATGCGCTCGAGTCTCCTAGCAACAGTACGTGGAGATTCCTGTAGAGATTTTGAAAATTGCTAGTACTAATTGTTGTGTTTTTAGATGGATTTTATCCGACGCCAGAGGAGAAGGAGCTGCTGGTGAAGGACATGACTAAGATTCGTGAGCATCTCAAAGCGTTCTTCGACAACATGTCGTTCCCAACCAAGTATATGTACTACGTGACGAAATTCGACTTTGTCAAGCCCGATCCGAACGAGGGTGACGACGAAGACGAGGAGGAAGAAGAAGACGAGAGCAAGCCGGCGAA
Source organism: Phytophthora macrochlamydospora (assembly GCA_011947325.1). Lineage (NCBI taxonomy): Eukaryota > Oomycota > Peronosporomycetes > Peronosporales > Peronosporaceae > Phytophthora > Phytophthora macrochlamydospora. The sequence goes on along the minus strand of JAAVTH010000037.1, from coordinate 1,354,757 downwards.
ACCGGCCAAACAGATTGGCATCGAGGATGTGATTACCTTCTACGTGGCCGTGTGCGGCAACGGCTCCGTGATGGTGCCGATGGCCATCTTCCCTCCTGTGGAGGAAGACCACTGGGAGCGCAAGAAAACCATTAAACTTCGTCATGCGCACAGCATGCACCGCACCAAGATGAACGACCCGAACGAGGCGCTGCAGTTTTCTCTGTGGTACGTCGAAACCTTGCTTCTAAATGTTTTTTAAATGTTTTTGACTAATTTATGTGCTTGTAATCGTTGACAGACTTGGAAGAAGTTTTACGAGGAAGAGGCTAAGTACAACGACAAGTTTGTCTTCTTGCTGGATGAGTCCATTGAAGAATTCCACTTGCCGGAGTTCCAGGACGGAATCAGGGCGCTGGAAGGTTACGACAAGAGCTGGACAACAGTGACCACCGTGCGCAACCCGCTGCGCCTCTCGAACTTTGAGGATAGTATTTGCACCTTTGTGGTGGAGGAGTGGCGCAAGATTCTTCAGATGAAGAAGTCAAGCCAGCCCAACGACTACCGGAAGTGTGTGGCCTTTTGGTTTTACTCTGTCTGGGAGCTCTACGCTGGTGACAACGCGCGTGCCTCTTTCCGAGGCTGCAACATGTATCTCGAGGACAAAGAGGTTTGGAAGTGGGGAATTGCTGACGACGTTTGAGAAATCTCCGCTCGACCATCGCTTGTAGGCAATGCGATTGTTATCAATATTGATTGCGTTCTACGTGATTTTTGTGACTGATGCCGGGTTAGTTTTCTTCGTCGTCAGCGTCCTCCTCTTCCTCCTCGGCGTTGGACTCTTCAACCACGTTTGGATCTTGATCCGGCGCGTTCCCTTCTTCTGCATCAACTTCATCTTCCTTTTCTTTGGAGCTGCTTTCTCCTTCGTCATTCAAGTCTGGAAAATATTCATTCGCGAGCGTCGCAAGACGTTGAGCGGCCCGCTGAGACTCCGCATCCTTGCGTTTCGTCTTGTTTGTAGCAACGAAATCGAGGTCTTCATAAGATAGCTTTCCAAATTGTACAGAACTTGCGAGATCAAGGGTTTTCAATTCGTCCGAGGCGTCGGCGTTCGCATCTACCGCCACGACAAGTTTCTGCCCCAAATATGTTTTTGTCGAGTCAGCAATTGAGTTCCACTTGAGAATGTTTTGGACACTTGTACGATACAGGAGCGACAGCGAACGTAAAGTTTCACCGGCGCCAAGGATATGATACTTTTTCCGATCGGCCCCAATGCCATCTCGCATTTGCCAGAACCATAAATGCAACTTGCCATCAGCAGACATGCTTAGTAGCCGCGTCCGGTCAAATTGCAAGTCGAGAATGCTGTCTTGGTGCCCACGTAGTGTCTGGATCACACTCCCCAAAGCAAAGTCGATGACACAGATTTCCCCGCTGCTCGCACCACTTACGATTCGCGTAGCATCAAATTGAAGGCACGTTACTCCAACATCACGATACGCGTTGCAGATTCGGAGTAGTTTGTTGTCTGCATCCAGATTCCAAATCACGATCCGCCCAGAGCTGTCTCCACTAACAATTTCGTTGGCTTTCCGACTTACGCAGGTCACTGGTGCCAAATGGCCATCGAAAAACTCGTCGCCACGTCGCTCTGCCTCAAGACAGCACACTAGCTTAATTTTACGACGAGTTGTGAATGGTAAAGCCTCGCCAATCTCCCACACCTTGATTTTGCTGTCTGCTGCTCCCGTTGTCAAAGCAAAATTGGCGCTCTGTAAGGAGAGCGTTGTCACGGTTCGGTCATGGGCCGAGATAACGCGAGTAATTAGTGCTAGTGACTCGACGTCATAAACAAACACGTCGCAGTCAGAGCACCCGCAAGCAAACCACTTCGAATCCGCTACGACACTCACAACTGCAGCATCGAAATCCGTAAGAAAACGCATTAGTGAACACGAAAATCCGCCAATGTTCTCCGTGTTGACTTCCCAAACGCCCAGAGAGGCGTCCACAGAACCTGTGTAGATGCGGTGGCCAACGTAATACACGCACAATATTTGCGCTTGGTGACCTGTAGGCTCACCAAGATGATTCTTGTTGGGGTCTCCGACCGCCTGCGCCAGGCAAGCTCCAGTCAAATAGTCGAACAGAAACCCATTGAGCCCAGCCGAAGCGAAGCACGTGCTAACACCGTGGCTTGCGGTTCCTACTACATTTTCAGAGCTTCATTCGTTGCATTGAAGCAAAAGCATCGCACTTTCTCTTTGGACTGTATTTTGCGCATTAGCGGCCCAGTTTCCGCTGCCAGCTCTTCCTCGAAGCCTTTGATTTCGTCTTCAGCATTGCGGATACGGATCTTAGCACTCGTGATTTCTTTGCCAATCTGCTCCCCACCGACTTTCACACTTCCCATTAATTTTGCCAGTTTCTTCTTGAAGTCGTCAACATCGTAGCGTGCATTTGAGCCGCTAATAATCGCAGAGTCAACTTGAGGCGAGTCGCTTGCTAGAGCCCGTTTAAGATCGTCTTCGCCTGTGCCTAGTAATTCCTCCTTTTCTTTCAGAAGTTTTTCTAACCTGGCCACGAGTTTTATCTCCTCTAGTATGTCGAGTTTTCGTTGGATCCGTTCCCTCCGTAGTCGAGGGACACTTGGACCAACTCGTTCAAGAACTATTTCGTAGGAAGACTTGGCACCGACGCCAACTAAACGTTGCTGGAGTTTGCTCAGTTGCTGTCCAACAGATGCTAAATTGTTGGTCAACCTGAATTCAATCGCGTCTGCTTGACACTTGTTGACTTCTACCATCTCATGATTTTCAAGTTTTCCATACACGAGTTGCAAGCCTCTGTAGGACGCCAGCTCTCCTGTTGTATCTCCAATCGATTCGAATAAAAGAGCGCGTGAGTAGCTATCAATACTTACCCTTAGGGATCTCAAAGCATGTTGAACATCGGCGACACGGAGTACAGCAGACGCTTCTTCGTAGCGCAAGTCAGCTCTGTTCGCCAGAATTGCCACGCGAGAAAATATTGCTAGCGCTTGCTCATACTTTTTAAATGAAACGTGACCTCGCCAATGCTGCTTTGTAATTTCACCTTTTCAGGATCGTTCATTTGTTGAAACCATTGCTTATCGCTCAGAACAATGTTGTAAAGACGTAAGGCTTCCTCGTACTGTTGAAGGCTTGCCTTTGTATCGCCTTCCAAAATAATGGACAAATATTGTTTGTTTCTCCCCCACTCTGGTGCGGGCGATCGATGTTCGTTAGTCCAACTATCACGAAGAGAACTTTTGTCGACCGAAGTTGGTGAAGAACTTGCTGGGCCTCCATGAGCAGGCCGTCGCGACCCAGAGCTGCATTCAATAATCCAACGCTGCCAATTCCACTAAGCCCAGCAACACCAGTGTGTGTGGATGTCAAGAGCTTTGCGACTTCCCTCCACCTGTGGAATGCGCACCGCAAGCGGTAATTCAAAAGTTGATTTATCACCACGCCCATCTTTCGGCGTATCTCGTGAGCTTCTGCCCTGTTTACAACTAGCGCGGCAAATGCTCGGCAGAGTAGCCCGCCACGGAGCTTGGATAATATGGCCCCACCCTTGGTTTCGATCACATCGACAGGATTCCTTTCAAAGACTTCTAGAGCTAATTTGCGATCCTTGAGCCGATTCGACAACGTATCACGTCGTTTGGTATCAGCGCGCAGGTAGTTCTCAACCTTAACGATTTCTGCTTTAGCATCCAAGATGTAGAGATGGTCAATCTCGACCTCATCCTCCAGAGTAACCACGAGCTGCTTGGTGTAAAACCGCTGGAGGCCGTTTTCGAGGACATCAGAGTCCATTTGGGGGCCTCTAAACATCCGTGCTCGCTCGAGTTCGGCCTGCTTCTCCAAAATGCGGGTTTCCGCTGCCCGAATCAGTGCCACCAGATCGATACGTCGGTCGTTGCACCACTGAACGTTGTATTCCGTTTTCTTCAGCTCACGTTGCAACTCAGCAATGCGGAAGTAAAATTGACGATGACGCTCAGATGCTTTTTCTCCGAGCTGTGCGCTTTGGTCCGATACAGTTGGTGTCGATGCAGCCACCGTTACAATTTCAGGAAGAACTGGCAACTGCTTTTGTTGCTCCAGATTGTCTGCAATCTGGTTGACGCCCACAATTGGCTGAAGCTTCGGGCGCGAACTTCCCTGGCAGTTTTCTTCATGAGAGAGCAGTGTCCCTCGTAAAAACTCCCGTCCGCAATGGCGACATGGCTTGGCAAGTAGCTGCTGCTGGCGGATCTCTTCTTGGGTCTCCAGTCTGGTCTTGGCGAACGCTCTTTCCTGAGACGTGCTCTGCAACATCTTGGACAGTCTTAGCACTCTCCGCTGCATCTCCTCCAGCTCTTCCGTCTTCTGCCGAATCTGCAGCTGCGTCGCTCCGATGCCCTTCTTCAATTGTCTGGCAAAGATCAAGTACTGCTGAATATGATGTACTGCTACCCGGTCAAATAAATCAATGGACCTACCGCACGTTCTTCTCGACGGTGAACTGCTGGTCGCAGCATGTGAGTGTCGTATTGTGCTCTGCTTGGATGTCGAAGAGCTCCATGCGGATCTCGTGGGCCTCGTGCTTGGCGTGCAGAAGCTTTGGCAGCGAGACCGACGGGCTCCGCCGTCTGGGCGACGTCTTCGTCCCTGTCGAGTCCAAGACGTCGGCGCCGACACGGCGGCGATTGGCCGCACGGCGTCGTAACGCGCGCGCGGGAGCCTTCATCTGCATCCGCCGCCATGATGAGAATAGAGTACTTATGGTACTACCACACAAAGTTGGTCAAGTTGATGATTGTATTGAGTTGAAAGTGTAGTGATCAACTGCGGAGCAAGAGCTGCCTGCCTAAAGCTTGGCGAGAGCCTCGTTGACAGCGGCCAAACCCGACGCGTTCAGCTTGTCGGCAGAGCTGCCGCAGGCAGCCACGAGAGCCTGCAGGTCCTCCATAGCGAGCGAGTCGCACAGGTCCTCCGTCTTGATGACGTCGATGGCACCGTCCAGTCCCTGCTCGCTGGCCGCAGCCATGACCTCGCGGAAGGCCTTCTTGACCTTGCGGAAGAGCTTCTTCTGCTTCTCCTTGGCCATCTTGGCGTCCTTGCGGGCTTCCTTTTCCTTCTCCTCGGCCTCCTTGGCCGTACGCTCGGCCTCTTCCTGTTTGCGGTTCTCCTCGTCAATGAGCCGCTGAGCAGCCTCCTCCTTCTCGAGCTTGGCGCGGGCCTTGCGGTCCTTCTCCTCCTGCTTGACACGACGGATACGCGGGTCGTTGGAGAGCGCGCGGTCCACGAGCGACGCCAGACGCGCGTACTCTTTTTCTTCTTCTTCTTGGCCGCGGCCTCGTTCTTCTTGGCCATCCAGCGCTTGTGGTCGCGGTGCTCGGCCGAGTCCACGTCGTGTTCCGAGTCGTGCGTGAAGTCGCGCCACGAGTCGAACTTGTTCCAGAAGTCGTAGAAAGCGTAGACGTCGTCAATGTTCTTGTCGTCGCCGCCCAGCTCGGGAACAGGTTTGTTCTCCGAGAACCGGGCGTTGGCCTTGAACACGGGGCCATACAGCTCGTAGAAGCTCTTGCCCTCTCCGTTCGGGTCGTTCTCCGAGATTTTCTCCGAGCCCGTGGGGATCCACTCGTCAAAGTCACATTGCGAGTCGTAGGCGCGCTTCTTCTGCGGATCCATGAGTGTGGCGAAGGCCTTCTGCACCGCCAGGTAGTTGGGGTCGTTCTCGGTCTTGCCGGTCTTGTCCGGGTGGTGCTCGATCAGCACGCGGTGGTAGGCCTTCTTGACCTGATCGTCCGTCACGTCGAAGCCGATGTCGCTCAGCCCCAGCTGCTGGTACATGGTCAGCTCCAGGAAGTTCTTGCCGCGGATGCTGCGGCGGTACTTGCGCAGGATCGACTCTTCCTTCTTGCGCAGCGCGTCGCGGGCCTTGGTGGCCTCGTCCACATCTTCGCAGCTGGCGGAGCGGCCGCGGGCGGCGTTGCGAGCGCGCTTGTAGATAGCGCGGCCCACAGGCTCCACGCGCTTCTGGGCAAAGTAGCCGCCCAGCTGCAGCACCACCTTGGGCTCCTTGAAGTCCGCGGGGGTGTAGGCAACGACAGAGTCAACGTCGACATCGTTGGCAGTTGGATAGTGGCGCACTTCGGAGGGGACGGAGCTGCTCAGCCATTGGATGATAAATATGGTTTGAGAGGGGAACTTACTACTTTCGATTGGACAGGCAATTATATTTGAGAGTAGACATAATGAGAGCAAGTGAAATGGATCGGAATGATGGAGACGCCAACTTCAACTTGCTTAGTAAATTCAGCGCCATCGATAATCTTTCACATATTTTATCATGAAAAGGTCATTACAGCAGACGCAGCGCTGGAAATACTGGCGATGGAGCCTATGAGCACATGCCCAGGAAGATTATGTATCTCTTGCATCATGTAACGGAACCAAGGCGACGCGACGGACGGTCAATTTAAATTTAGGGAGCCTGCTGAGCATGATCCACGACGAGGGGCCTGCAGCTATGAGCGTGGAAAGCGACCGCCCCCGCGTAGTCTGGATTTTGAGATGGCGCAGGGTGACGATAATCACTCCGACGCGTGGAGCACAGCCATTACAGAGCAGACGCACGACGATACGGGAATGCTGTCTGAGCTGCCGCACGAAGCGGCTCTTCGGGCGGTGGTCACCAGCCTTCTGAAGCAGACTGCGGACGAGGAGGAGGATCTGGTTTCCGTCCGAGATATTTGCCAAGAGACGCTAACGAGATTGGAACATGCTGCAGCTGAGACCGCTAATCTCAATGGTCAAGGAGGCGGCGTGATGAACGGCAAGGCGGCATTCTTAGTGCCGAAAAGCCCTACGATGAACGCCACGGAGAAGGTGAGGCCCAAAATGTATCGCAGGCCCAGCTACGACAGGTAGGTACCTAGGATTTAGGAAATGCCTAATGGATATGCCTCTGATAGTTCTGTATGACTAGCTCTGCTGCTGCTGAGATGCCGCGCTGGAAAATCATTGACGGCAATGAAGACCCGATCACAGACCTCACGGTGATGTTTCGAGGGGACTCCATTCCTGATGGGTTTACCAAGGTACATTCGATACTTACTTGTAAGTTGCAACCGGATGATTTCGGTTTAGCTGATGGTGTTTATTGGTTACAGTTGGAGCGATCTCCGAGCGGCCAACGCGCGGATTTGAACAAAGGTGGTAGAGGGACGTTTATTTACCTTTGTCAGAGCAAAGATTTGTCGCTGGGTAAGGCGCCGATCAGCGAAATCATTGCTATTTTTCCGGAGAGAGGAGAATTTGTCCCCAGTGACTACGAGGTCGTAAGGAGACGTGGAGTACCAGCGAACATCAATATGGTATGGCAATGGTCAAGTGTTTCCTGTTGAATGTATAGCTGATATTCGTGTTTTTCACCAGGGCACTCAAGGCGAGAGAATTTACTTATGCTTCAAGCGATCTTCAACCTCTGCCATTGTTGATTTGGTTGTGCTTTTTCCAAAGAAGGGCGAAGCGTTGCCTTACGGGTAAGATACTACTCTCTTGTTGCAAGTTTGCTCTTCATAGGGCTGACACGGTTTCATAGATACATGAAGGTCGATAAATCTCCTCTCGGCCATGTCGCGGATCTCAACACAAGTTCTGGAGGAACAGAAGTTTTTCTCGGCTACAAGAAGAAGGTTTGAGAGCAACAAGTTCCTTGGTCGCGAGCACCTCAGTCTAACAAACTGCCATGGTCTGCCGTATTGTATAGCTGGAGTGTATAAGGGATCTGCACAAAAGGTGGCTTTTTGCTACCGTGACGCCTCCGCAAGACGCTGGAAATGGACAAAACAGTGGCCCTTGCTCGCCCTTACCTTCAACGCCGAAATCAACATGCAAATCGCCAACAAAGTCGATGCTGCTCAAAACCAAATCTGTCGCTGTTCCAAAATCGACAGAGATACGGGAACAAGAGCATATTGAGGCCACAGCAATTGAGATATCAACAGCACAAGGTAAGCCAAGAATTGCGATGCGTGGTAGATATCGACTAACCTTGTTCGGAAGCTGCACGCATAGGCTGGAAGGAGACTCTCGAGTATTACATTTACCCGTTGCTGTTAGCGTGCTACACTCGCCACGGAAATGCTGCGGAAGTCGCTGTTCATGGACTAACGCAGTGTCTTGATGAGGGCGTTTTCGATGTTCCTGGGTCTGAATTGTGTCGCTTGGAAGTGGTAATAGATGCCGTAACTTCCGTGTGTCAGCAAGGCATCAAGTCCCGTTTCAGTGGGGCTCTCCAGTTTTTCCAGAAAGTAATTCGAAAGTGCACTGGTGGATTTGAGCCGTCCGTGCTGCATGCGATCTTAAAAGCACTCACGTTTATCGGTGATTTCGATGGAGAACTCGGAAAAGTTTTGGAAGACGAGCTGATCTCTAAAATAATGGGCGCTTACGAGGCATCGTTGGAGCAAAGTTTAATTAGCGACAAGGTCCAGTTGGAGCAACCACCGGAAGCCATGGCCCATGAACTTGTTGTGGATTTGATAAACGATATTAGTACGGGTGCTGAGATAGCGACCATTACTGACAGTATGCTAGGTATTTTCAAGGTGAGTTTAGTTTGGTCTTCCAATCTTGGTGGTCGGCGACTAATCGGTTTTGTCTCGTATGACTACAGAGCCATACATCTATGCAATCGATCACATTTTGCTCAGATATCACTGCAGCAATGGAGGCCTACGCAAATTCTGTGGTAGGTTTTCTCTCTGCAAACCAAAAGTACCTAAGCTGACCTATCGGAACTTGTAGGCCGAGAAAAATGCGTTGCAGCTAGTGGTGACGTTCAGCAAAGCGGTTAATCGGAAGTTTGTTGGGCTAAGCGAGACAGCGGCCGAGAATGAGCAATATTCAAGTGTCAATTCATTGCGATCTCTCAATCAAGCCCTGGTTACTGCAGGGCCGCGGGCTCGCGACCAACGGATCTTTGGTCAAGTTGTTCGGAGGTTTGTGCTCTCGACGGTAAATTCAACGGTACTCACGTGGATCCCAGAGATATTCCGAGTCAATTTGTCGTTAGTTTCCACGCTTTGGAATCATTACCGGCGATACCTCAAGGTGGAACTCGCTCTGATGTTCGAGCATATTTTCCTTCGCATCCTCCGATCTACTGCTCCATGTGCGAAGAACCACCAAATGGAGATCATGCACGAGATCATCATGTGGCTCCAACTTCCCCATAACGTTGTAGAGATTTTTCTCAATTTTGACTTGGACCGAGTGCAACAATGGAAGATTTTCGAGCACTTTTGCTCAACAATGTGCTCTGTGGGCGAAGGGAACATGAACGTCACGCACATGGCAAGCGCTGAAGAAGGCGACGATTCCAGTTTACAGCTGCAGACACTGGCGATTAGCACGGTCTTAGCGATTGCTCGGAGTGTTATGGATGCTAGTGGCCATGCCCACCTAATTAGTCGAGATCAGCGCACTCGTATGTTGTCAATGGACAACGGGGGTGGGAGCAGGACGAATCTGGGGAAGAATCGTCACCACTAAAGGAGGCGGTGATTTCACATACCGGAGGTGTATTGAATGGTGAATCATCTGATCGATCAAGCCAGCCAAACTCACCAGCGGATACAAAAACCCACCCGGACTTCTTGAAACGACAACCTGGGAGCCGCAAGTACGGTAATATTTCGGTTAGGATGCGAAACGAGTTGCAAAAACACAACCAACAGCTCTTGAAACGCGCGATGGAGATTTCGTCTTCGAAGAGTTTGAAGAAAGCTCGAGTATTTAGTCGCGATGAATTTTATCAAGGATACACCTCGAAGCGTAACGTCGTTCCTACGCATCTATCACGACTTCTTTGACGAGACGGAAATTGGAGATTACTTGGGCGAAGGAGATGAAGACTTCAAAGTTCAGGTCCGACTAACGTACGTTCGGGCGATTTCTTTTAAGGGCATGACTCTTGTTGAGTCGCTGCGGCATTTCTTAACCAGTGGAGGTTTTCGCCTACCAGGTGAAGCGCAGAAAATTGAGCGTATGGTTGAAGCTTTCGCCCAATGCTACTGGGACGATTCGCCGACTGCCTTCTCATCTGCTGACACCGCAATGATCATCGCGTACTCGATTATTATGCTCAATACTGACCTACACAACCCACAAGTGAAAAAGAATAAGATGTCCAAGGATCAATTTGTGAAAAACAACCGAGGCATTGATAGCGGGAAGGATTTACCCAAACGGTTCCTCGAGGAAATCTATGACGATATCGCTCACAATCCAATGCATATCAAAGGCAGTCATGTTATCCCGAAAGCCTCTCGTGAAGCAACCGTCACAGCTACTGATCTGGAGAATGAAAAGTTCCGCGGCGGGATTACAAAGGCTGTGACCCAGTCGGAGGAGCTGATGAAGGATCTATCGCACGCGTATAATACGTTCCAGTTTGTTGGTGTCGACACTGCCATTAGCCCAGATCTGATCAAGCTTCTGTTCGAGCGCGTGTGGTTCTACTTGCTGGCACTTTCAACCTCGATTTTGTGCGACAACCAATCGGATTTGTCTACGAGAATGCAGTGCCTTGACCTGCTGCGGTTCTGTATATCGACGTGTTTGTTTTTGGACATGCCTATTGAGCGACAAGCATTTTGCGGGCTACTTCGAAAGGTGCAGGATTCGCTGGATGGTACGCCACAAGCAAATGGGGAAGAGGAGCCCGCCGAAAATACCTCCAAGGACGCCGTACTTGATAAGAAGTATGAATGGGCCCGGAACATTCAAGAAGCTGCTGCGAGTGATGAGCCCTGGCAAGTCATGGGAGACATTCATCTACTCGTCAACGACATGAAGGAGACCATTCAATCGCGACAGAAATCTGAGAAGCTCGATTCCATGATCCAACGTATTCATCGCGGTCATTTCTACCTGAAAAACTCCACAACTTTCATCCACGAGGGCGACTTGACTAAGAAATGCCGATCTCGCAACCAGGTCTATCGGTTCTTCCTCTTCAACGATCAGTTGCTGTACGCTGACCGAAGCATGACCGGAAGTTGGAGTCCCCACAACTCGTTGCGACTGAAGCTCACGCGTATTTCAAATATCCAAGACGGAGTTCTGTCCAAGAATGCCTTCCAGATCCAGAACCCGGTCAAATCCTTCGTGGTGTTTGCTGATAGCGCCAGCTCAAAGGCGGAGTGGATGCGACTCATCGAGGAGGCGATTGCGGAAGTATCAAACAAGATTAATCGGACTGCAAGGCGCATTTCGACGCATGCCATCGAGGAGGCGAAGACGCTATCGAGTTCAGGTTCAACGTCGATGGCGATGAAAGTTTTCATGCGGTTCGGCTCGCCCGTGACGTCGCCTTCAGCAGCGGATCGAGAATCATCGGACGTAGATGATAGTACCCATGACGACGCCGCCGCCAGCAACGACACCGTTCCCCTATGATGCCCGAAGAAGTGGACTCAACGATCGACCACGGTGTCAATGACCAACCTACTGGCGCCGCTGAAGTGGGCAGCACCACCACGGAGGAAGTAGAGACCCCCAGCGCTGCAGAATAAGGAGAAATCATTGTACGAGATGCTAGACGAAGTCACTATTAGAAAAACAACAAGTCGTAACATGAATCACAAGACACACTTGAATTGGAATTGATGGTTCTCGGGTCAGTAGTTCGAGCGGTGGCTCTGAATCCTGCCACCGAAGCTAAAGCACAAGCAAATAAAAATCACAACGACGCATGCATGAAGAAAAGACTGAAGCGGCCGACTGACGGCGGCGGCGGGTTCCACCGGGGTCTCTGTACTCCTCTGTGCAAGCCTTCAACTCAATCCGAGGACCGAACTAAAGGCTTGCACAGAAACCCTCGATGTCAAAGAGGAACGGTGCCGCTCCAACATTGATCACGGCTTCGTCGTTGAACGCATGAAGCGACACAGCAGCAGCGTAGTCTCCAGACAGCACGGGGTCGAAGCAACGCCGACCAGCTCCCCGTTCAGCGTGAAGAAGATCTGGTGCTTGTCGGCGTCGAGTCCGCAGCCCACAGTAAACGTGGGCGCCTTTTCTTCCTCCTGGTTTCCAGACCGAGCATCCGCCCGACCCCACGAAGGACCGAAGGCCTCCCACGCACCACCGTACGGCTTGGCGCCATCGTTGAACACGAAGTCGCCGTCATTGCCGTGGTAGCCGTAGGACACGCCCTTCCAGCCCACGTGCTCTCCGGAGCCGAAGCCGTAAGCGTTCCGAGCCTGCGCGTCGGAGAGCGACGCGAGGCCCACGCTTCCGCAGCCTTTCATGCTCACCTCGTAGTATGAGATGTCCTTGTGCAGGGCGCGGGCACAGGACACTGTGGGGAGTTTCTTGACACCACGGACCGAGTCCACAGCTCCCTTTTCAAAGTTGCGCAGCATCGAGTTGTTCACGACGCGGTACTTGCCGTCGGGCAAGTGAGTCACTGCGCTGCGCGTCGACAGCTCATAGTTAGCGTCTGCGCGACGCCCAGCGCAGAGCGCCAGCTGGTCACCGTAGGGCAGGGCGATATACTCGGTCGACAGCAACTTGCCGTCGCGACGCCACTGGCGAGCGTACATGCCGCTCAGCAGCATCTCCGAGTGGGCGGCGACTTCGTAGAAGCCTCGGCAGACCTGGGTCGCCGTCTGCAGCTCTTGCAGATTTAGAAACTCGAAGCAGAGTTCCAGCGCCGTGAGCTCCAGGGCCTCGCCGTTGCGAGTGTGGCGGCGCTTTTGCTTGAGCTTGGCCAGCAACTGGGCGCTGTCGCCTGCGTCGGTCGAGAGCTGCAGGTCGCTCCAGCGCAGCGCCGCCGGCTGGCGACGGCGTGAGGCGACGGCGGCGTAGGACTCGTAGGCCACGCAGCAGTCGTCCGCGTCCAGGTCCGAGCCGTCCGACTCGTCGTCGCTGCTGTTGCTGGCCGTGCTGGTGGTGGACGTGACGCTGCGGCGGCGCGCCAGGCGGCGACTCGAGTTCTTCTTGGTCAGCACCACGAACGAGTTGAGGCGCGAGAGGCCGGCGCCGCAGCAAGGAGTCGTGGGCGACGGCAACGAGGACGACAGCAGCGAGAGCATCGTCGCGGTGTGTGGAGTTTTGCTCTAGCGTTGAAAGCGCTTTTGGATAATGGTAGCAGCAGCCTGCTACAGTTGCGCGTGGAAGCGCGGCGGTCGCGGCGGAAAGGATCAGATATACTCAGACTTATCACTTAAAGCAGTGCTTTTTCCTGCTTTTCCGGCGTTTTGTGGTTAAGATGCATGCCATCGATGCTAACCACGGCAACAATGCCTTGCTGTCGGCTCAAGGAGGAGATTAATACACCACAGCCATCGCATGGCAAAGGAGCCAACTGGATGTGGGGATGAAGTGTCGTATAAGGAAGATTTTATACTGGTCATGGTTTCGGCGTGGAAAAAGTTGTTGTTGATCACATGGTACACTACTCCCCGATAAACAACCCCTCCTCTCCATACTTCAGCAGCACAGACATCGCCCTGCGTGAAGAAGCACGAATTGCCGCCGCAACGGCGTTCTTGCGCGGTTAGCAAATGTACTGATGTTTATGGTAGACACGCGCGTTGAAGCCCATTCAGGCAGAAACGGGGTGTCGCGCTGTGATTGGCTGAATCAAGGTTCCAGATTTTAGCTCGTATTGAAGTTGCCCATTCTCAGTCGAATAGACACGAGTGGCGCGACGCAGCGGAAAAACGATTGACGAGCGGCCCCGATAGCACCGCAAGTACATGCCCTTCGACATGAATGCCAACGACAGCTTTGACAGCGCTGCAAGAGGTTTCCCGCAGCTCCCCGCCGGCGCCCGGACACCAAGCACCACTTTCACTTGCGCTTTGTATGTGCTGGCGAATCCATCCCCCTACCTTGAAGCCCTAGGCAAGTTCAACGCGTTGACATGCATGGGCCAGCGCGTTCACCATCAGGGACCACGATGCCATGCCATGCCATGCTCTATTTGCTAATGCAGCGTGCAATGGAAGCGCTAGAAGAGCAAGCAGGCAATAACGGTTTTGGTAGTCGCCTTCATGGGAACTTGACTGCCTGGAGGAGACTCCACTGAAGGTTGCTAAACGACTGGGTGTCGACACGCGTTCCATCTGCCTGCAATACTGAAGTTGCCGTTGTCGTTTGGTGCACACGCAGAGAGACCTTCCCGTCGTCGATTCATTTTCGCTGCATCGCGGGGACAGATTCGGGGACTCCGCAGGTGAACGAGCGGTGTCAATGGCAAACTTATCCACTGCGAAATCGTCCCCTCCTACTTGGACGCCAGGCCGTACTGCGTGAGCAGCGGCACGATGGACGGCTTGCGCCCGCGGAAAGCTTCAAACACTTGCTCCGGGTGCTGGCCGCCGCCACGCGCCAGAATCGTGTCGCGGAATTTGCGGCCCACACGCACCTCGGCCTCGGGGCTCTCCTTGGCGGCCTCCTCGAAGGCACTGTAGGCGTCGATCGACAAAATCTCGGCCCACTTGTAGCTGAAGACGAAAAGACGTCAGTCGTGTCGACTCCAAAACGATATTGCACATCAACATACCTGTAGTAGCCTGCGGCGTATCCGCCGGCGAAAATGTGCGCGAACGAGCACAGGAATCGGTCCTCGTCAAGCGGACGCAGCACACCGTACTCACTCAACAGGCGGCGCTGCACGTCGAAAAGACCCTCCTGCGACGGCGAAAAGTGCGAGTGGAGATACATGTCCAGTGCACCAAAGCCCAGCTGACGCAGCATGCCCGTGGCCACCATGTAGTTCCGAGCTGACTTAAGCTTCTCGAATAGCTCCTTAGGCAGCGGTTCGCCAGTCTGGTAGTGGCCGCTGATCGCCTCAATGGTATCTAAACAAAACGACAACAGCAATTGTTTAAACCCCTTCCCCAAATGGCAAGCAAACCTTACACAAACGCACCTTCATCGTAGCAAAATTCTCCATCATTTGCGATGGGATCTCGACAGCGTCCCACTCGACGCCGTTGATACCAGCGACGTCGCCGTACTCCATCTGCGTCAACATGTGCTGCAAGCCGTGGCCGAACTCGTGGAAGACTGTCTCCACCTCACGGAACGTCATCAGACTTGGCGTTTCTCCTACGGGCGCTGATTGATTGCAGATAATGTAGGCTACAGGAATTCGCTTGCCGCCTTGCTCCTTGGGGCCAAGCAGGCGACTGCGGTCTACACACGTGTTCATCCAGGCACCGCCGTTCTTCTCCTTTGGACGCGAGTACGGGTCGAGGAAGAAGCGAGCAATCACCTCCTTGTCCCCTTCCTTGCTACGCACGTTGAAAAAGCGCACATCCTTATTCCAAACTTCAGCCTGGCCGTCTGCCGCCTCGATGGTCACTCCGAACAACCGGGATGTAAGCGAGAACAGTCCGTCGAGGACCTAACCAATCAAGACGTGAGTGACCAACGTTAGGTAAAACAAAGCGACAAAACCCAGCTCCGTACGCGCTCGAGTGGAAAGTAAGGCTTGATCTCTTCGTCTGTAAACTGGTAACGTTCCGCCTTCAGCTTTTCCGACCTGCACACACGAGCATCATTAGCGAAATAACATCGAACTAGTAACACAAAGTTCTTACCAGTAGCCAAGGTCCCACGGCGCCAGCGGCTCCGTCTGGCCGTTCTTCATGGCGAACTCTGCCACAACATTCACTTCCTCGTGGGCAATGTCGACACACTTTTCCCGCAGGTCCGTGTGCATCTTCTCAACTTCCTCCACACTTGGTGCCATCTTCTTTGAGATGCTCACTTCGGCGAACGAGTTGAAGCCCAGCAACTTCGCCAGCTGCTGACGGATCTCTAGCAACTCGATGATGATCTCTTCGTTGTTGAAGGACTCGCCGCTCGCGCGGGTAGCGTACGCACGATACAGCGTCTCACGCAGCGTGCGGTTGGCAGCGTACTTCATGAACTGCACGTATGAAGGAGGGTCCAGCGTCACGCGCCACGGACCGTTCTCGGGGTTGCCTCCTCATGGCCATCATCGCGGGCACTTTGCGCGAACATCTGCAGCAGCGACGGCGGCAACCCGTCCAGCTCATTCTTGTCAGTCACTGTGATCGAATACGCCTTGGTGGCGTCCAGCAAGTTGGACGAGAACTTAGTGCTCTAACATCAACAGGCAACGTATCAATAAAACACATTTCCAAAGCCAACACACGATCAATCCTACCAGCTCAGCCGCACGCAACTTGATCTTGTTGAAGGCCTCCTTGTCTTCTCCCTCCAGTCCGACACCGCTGAGCGTAGCGCTGCGCAAGCTCAGCTCGATGATGCGCTGCTGCGCCAGCTCGAGCTTGCTCCACTCATCGCTCTCGCGGACCGCTCGGAACGCCTCGTACAACGTCTTGCTCTGCGCGCTCTCAGTGACTGTCTGGATCACCAACTGCTGCAGCTTATCGTGCACGGCGCGCAGGTCCTCCGAGTTGCGCACGCTCATGAGGTGGCCCACGACACCCCACATGCGGCCCAGCGCGTCGCCCTGCAGCTCCAGCGGGTCCACCATGTCGCTCCATTGCACACGGTCACCTGCAGCCCGCAGCTTCTTTTCCAACGCGTGCAGGTCGCGCGTGTAGTTGGCGGCTGCTTCGGTGATCGCCGGCTCGATCTCGGCCAGCTGCAGACGCTCGAAGGGCGGCAGCTGGCGCTCACGCACACAGTTGACGAGCGAGTTGGAGCAGCCAGACGCGAAGCTGCGCCAGAAGAGCGCGGTGCGTCGTGAGGAGACGCCTGGGCGGAGCGGACGGACACAGCGGAGCAGCATATCGGCCTGGTCAGGGCTTCCAGGCCTCAAAAATGATGATGGATGAAACCCTAGTCTGTATGGTAGTCATTATTTTTGCCAAGCTGCCTGGGGTGCTGGAGAATTGCTCCATGCGCGCCAAGATACTTTGAAGCGCGTGGATGTACCGTCATGGGGTGGAGGCGTCCTGGCATCCGAGGCGCTTGTTGCCTTGTCAGTCACGTTCCCTCCTGCTTCTCCGGAATCGCCCAGCTGGAGCTGTACCATGGGCAAATGAGGTATGCAGATGTGGTGGTAGCCCTCCCCTCCAAGAACTAGCGTCTTGTCGAGTGAGTTTACAAGCTGCGTGTCCGCTGCAGATGGCACAGGCGGCGACGCCACGTGCGACTGGCGACTACTGTGACTGCGACCCAAGTTTTCAGCAGTAGGCCAAGCGCGTGTCGGTAAAGTCGCATTGCGTCGCGGGTAGAGGCTCGAGTTCTTGTCGGAGCCACATGCGTCCACCGCTTACCAGACGGACTTGCGGCCAGCAGCCACCTTCCTGTCCGCGTGACATGGCTATAATGCCGCGTTTGCTTCGCAACGGCTGCTAGCTGCGTGGTGGCAATCCAGCAGCGCTGCACCGATCTCTCCCTCAGTCCAGAAGCTGGCGGCCTTGATGCCTCGCGCTCACTTACCATTTTCACGGGCGTCGTCAACGTCTCTAGCAGACGCAGCAAGTAGAGGATGAAGTTCGCAACGGCGGGAGTTTTGGCATCGGCCCTGGCAGCCACCCTAACAGCAGGGTATACGTTCAGCGAGACGAATGAAGCAACGAGCTCCTCGGAACAGAGCAGCACTGGTCTCACCACCAACGAGGAAGACCGGATCTACGGCGGCTCGGAAGCTGACGCGTCCAAGTTCCCGTTCATTGTCAGTCTCCGCGAGAACGAAGCCGGCGGCGACACCTACTGCGGAGGCACGCTCATTGCATCTCAGTACGTGGTGACAGCCGGACACTGCGTCAAGACGGACGGCACCACAGTGTACGCGTCGATCGGCTCGGCCTACGAGTCTGGGACGAAAGACGGCGAGCAGATCAAGGTCATCGAGGGCTATCAGCACCCGCGATACAACAAGTCGGAGCACTTGTACGACGTCGGCATTCTCAAACTGGAGAAGAAGGCGACCGAAAACACGATCGATTTGTGCGCCTCAGACGGATCCGACAACAAGGTCGGCACCGTCGCTACCGTCAGAGGGTGGGGGCTCACTCAGAACGGATCGCAGAGCATGGCGATGGAGGAGGTGAACGTCGAAATCATCTCGAACGCAGAGTGCAATAAAGAATACAGCGATCGCATCACGGACGGCATGATGTGCGCTGGCAACGGCAACGGCAAGGACTCGTGCAACGGCGATTCAGGAGGTCCGCTGATCGCGAACGACGTGCTCGTTGGAATCGTTAGTTGGGGAGGCAAGTGCGGAGTAAATGCAGGGGTGTACACTCGGGTCACCTACGTGATGGACTATATTAAGAATATTGTGAACGGTGGCACTGGGAGCAGCTTTGCCGACAGCAATGCGGGGTCATCTACCGGTGAGCAGTCGTCGTCGGCTTCGCACACAGAAGCACCAACCACGGAGGCCCCCACAACAGAAGCACCGACGTCACCAGCGACCGAAAGTCCGAGCTCCAACTCGGCGGCACAAAATGCTGATCAGACTGCCGGATCAGAGGCGACTGCAGCTCCTGCTGTTACCGAAGCACCAACTCCTGCAGCGAGCAAGAGCCCCAAAACGCCCGCCTCAGGCAGGAAGGACTGCGGAGCGAAGTTCTGATCAAATTGATCGATAGCCAGCGTTGGGAGATTTGCGTGTCGGTTTGTCTGTGGGTCAATAGATGTGGAGTTTGCCATGAACTGTTGCAGTCACTGCCAGTCAGCTGTGTTCGTCTTACCGCGACTGAGAATGAAGCAAAATGCACCAGTCCACATCCCGTTCGAACAGCATGCAGGGTCTCTACTCGCTGTTCATTCGATCTGCAAAACCCGCTGTTCTGGCAAGCGTCCTAATTTCGGTGGTACCAAAGTGTCGTTCGGTGGCTCACGTTCACACATTTTGTCCCCATCCGACTTTCTTATCGAATCAAAACGTGATTAGGGTCTACCGTTACATAATCTTTTGTGTCTCCAGCTTTTCGGCTGGCGAGTTGCGGAGACCAGTTGCCCCCTCTCGACGCCATGGCGGACGCTCCTCTGCATGTCACTTTGGCTTTCCCTACGCTCGGCATCAGCCTCTCGTGGGACTGCTATTTGCTGCGTTAATCTCTACTGTTTCGAGCCATGAAGGTTGCAACGCTCGTCTCGTTCGCGTCCGCCATGGTGGCGGCCGTCCACGGCTACTCATTTTCAGATTCCATGGCCACCACGGCGCCGCCGTCCAACACGTCGACCAACTCAAAGGAGAGCACCGGCCTGACGGTGAACGAGGAGAACCGCATCTACGGCGGCTCTGAGGCCAGCATCAAGGACTACCCGTACACGGTCAGTCTGCGCTTCGACGGACTGGACGAGACCTTTGCGGCGGCACGCTTATCGACAAGGAGTACATTCTGACGGCGGGCCACTGCATCAAGACGGACGAGTTTAGCATCATCGCTGTGATCGGCTCCGAGTTCGGCTCGGGCTCCAAGGGCGAGGAGATTAAGGTGGAGAAGGGTTTCCAGCACCCAAAGTACGTCCAGAAGACGCATCTGTACGATGTTGGTCTGCTCAAGCTGGCGACGCCGTCGACGGCCACTACGGCCAAACTCTGTGCGGCTGATGGCTCGGACAATAAGGTCGGCACCGTGGCGACCGTTCTTGGGTGGGGGCTGACGGAGAGTGGCAGCGAGAGCAAAACGCTGCAGGAGGTGAACGTGGAAATCATCACCAACGCCGAGTGCAACAAGCAGTACAGCAACCGCATCACGGAAAGCATGATGTGCGCAGGAAACGGTGGCGGCAAGGATTCCTGCAATGGTGACTCGGGGGCCCGCTTCTTGCCCCTGATGATATTCTAGTGGGCTTTGTGAGCTGGGGCGGCAAGTGCGGTGTGCACGCTGGCGTGTACACGCGTATTACGTACGTGATGGACTACATTAAAGATATTCTGGCCGGTGGCACCGGTAGCAACTTCGCAGACAGCACTGCGGGATCGGGTTCGACGGCGTCGTCCACAGCAACTTCTACTTCTACTTCTGCTGCGGGATCAACGGACTCCACCACCCCTGCTTCTGGATCCACTACAGCTTCGTCGACGGCATCGTCTACCGCTGGCTCCACAACGACCAGCTCCAGCTCTGGTTCCCCGACGACTACAAGTTCGAGCACTGGAACCTCTTCGACTGATTCCTCATCCGCAGGCACTGAGGCTCCAACTACGACTAGCTCTGGCTCCGGACAGACCACTTCGTCTGGCTCCAGCACCGATCAAGCAGTGACCCCTGCTCCTACTGTCAACACGGAGGCGCCAGCTACAGAGGCCCCAGTCACAAGTGCGCCCACGACGTCTGGCGGCAAAGGCTGCACTGTTCGTCGCGTTCGTCGGCGACTAACGGCGATCAATGAGCAGGAAGTTGAACAAGACATGGAGAAAGCTAAGAAGGCCAAGGCCGTTGCCAAGCAGAAAGAAGCCGAGGCTGACGATGACATCAAGGAGGCCAAGAAGTCAGGCGACGAGGAAGAGCTTGAGGATGCCGAGGATGCGAAGGCTACTGCTGAGAAAGAGGAAGAAGAGGCTGAGGAGGAGGAAGAAGAGGATGAAGCTGAAGAAGAGCAAGATGAAGAAGAAGAACTGAAAAAGGTCAAGGATGTCAAACCTGGCAAAAAGAAACAGGAGGCAGAAGTTGAACAAGATATGGAGAAAGCTAAGAAGGCCAAGGCCGTTGCCAAGCAGAAAGAAACCGAGGCTGACCATGACATTAAGGAGGCCAAGAAGTCAGGTGACGAGGAAGAGCTTGAGGATGCCGAGGATGCGAAGGCTACTGCTGAGAAAGAGGAAGAAGAGGCTGAAGAAGAGGAGGAAGAGGATGAAGCTGAAGAAGAACAGGATGAAGACGAGGAGCTGAAAAAG
This sequence comes from Phytophthora macrochlamydospora, assembly GCA_011947325.1. Classification (NCBI taxonomy): domain Eukaryota; phylum Oomycota; class Peronosporomycetes; order Peronosporales; family Peronosporaceae; genus Phytophthora; species Phytophthora macrochlamydospora. The sequence goes on along the minus strand of JAAVTH010000037.1, from coordinate 1,333,877 downwards.
GTTAAAGATGAGGAAGATGGCAAAGAGGAGCAAGAAGAGGAGGAAGACGAAGAGAACTCGTCGGATTCGGACTCTGATTCCGAGGGCGAAGAAGAGGCCGAAGAAGACGCGCAAGACCAAGAGGAAGAAGACGAAGAAGAGGCGTCGAAAGCTGAGAACGGCGAGGATAGCGACGAAGAGGATGAAGACGAGGACGAAAAGTAGATGGTGTCGATCTGTTTACAGTGTATACGTGAATAAATTACTCAAAAGTTTTGGGAATGCGAGGAGCCGTGCTAGGTTGCATTTGTCTTCAACATTTACCAGCACATTGAGCGGTATCAACGAATGCTGAGAGTCAAACAGGATCTGAATTGTCTGCAACAGACTTTGCTAAATTTCATGAAAAAGCTTATCTCGGGGCATTTTGAAACTATGGGGTCATCAACTGAAAGCAGCTGACACTCTCCATGCAAATTCACCTACATGTACACAGCAAAAATAAAAAGCATTCTTGCTGACAGCGTCGTGCTCCGAGAATCGGCACCAACCAATCTGCTACAGAATCATAATCACATTTAACGAAAACGACGATGTGCTTGCCTCAAAGTACTGCCGATCTTACAGTTCACTTTAGCTCATGCTGCGATAAGCCACCAACAAGGGAGAAGAAAGTATCATCTGCATGTACTCTCTCCGTACTTACAGCACGGTCTAGCTTCGAGCTGGTTTACACTAAATTCCAATGGTGTCACTACGACGGGAGCTGCATAGCATTCTACGGGAACAACTTCTTGGTGATCTCCGCAAAGCTCTCTCCCTGGATCTTGGCCGTGCCCAGCTCGCGCTCCGTCGGTTGACGGTCACCCGTACCGGCATAAGTACCGGCGCCCCACTTGCCGCCACCGACCACTTCGTCGAGCGTGTGCAAGTGCCGGGCACGCACGCCCAGCGGCACAAAGGTCATGCCGTGGTGGACGAAGAAGGTCGATGTGTTCATGGCTGTGGACTCGTTGCCGCCGCCTTGGCTGCCGCAGCTGAAGAAGATGCCGGTGGTCTTGCCGACCAGTGCGCCCTTGGCCCAGAGGCCACCGCAGGCGTCGAAGAAGGCCTTGACCTGCGCCGGCATCATACCGAAGCGCGTGGGCATGCCCCACAAGATGCCGTCGAACTCAGTCAGCTGCTCGGGCGTGACGATCGGGTAGTCTTTCTTGGGGGCGCGTGCATCTTCTCGAGAACCACCTCGGGCAGCGTCTCGGCCACCTGCAGAATGGTGACGTCCACGTCGCCGACGGACTCTACGCCGGCCTTGACGCTCTCGGCCAGCGTGGCGACGTGGCCGTACATGGAGTAGATGACGATGGCGATCTTGGTCATGGCTGCTTGGCTGGCTGTGCTTCTTCGGCGGTGGATTGAGTTGTGATGCAAGATCTTCAGGCGACTGCGCGCATCATTTCGGACGTGCACTTCAAGCTCTTTTTCCAGTTTCCGATGTCTTACAAACGACTGCAAATGGCATCGTGTCTGTGGAAATGTGTGCGTCGTAAAACGGGAAAGTGTGCGGACGCGATGACGTAGCGCCTGCCACGTCGCCGTTGCGCGCGTCATGGCTGTACAACTGGTCTGCTCATTCGCAGCCTGGAGCTCTTGTTGACCACCTCAGCACTAAACACGGCTGCTACAATCACGCTGACACGAGTTCCACCAGCTAAAAGCTCGAGTTATTGCGTGTTGTTGATCTGCATCGCGTCCGACTTGTTGAAACACAGCGTTCTGACCACGCCACAAGCTCTGGTGGTGATATTGTATTGCTGCTGGAACATCGGCGTGGCTGATGTCGCTGTCTTGAACAGAAGTCAGCTACAGACTCTCGTTTGTAAGCAGCGGACAGGTGCGCGAGCTCTTGCCCAAAGCCTGCGCTTCGTCGCCAGTCCTCCGATGCACCCATTCGCCAAATCAGGTTTCTGGCAAAACCCTTTTATCGTGTCCACAACCCGATATCCAGCTAGACCTTCCCAGTGCGTATGGGGCAGGCCGGCTCCTTGCAGCAGAAGAGCGCGCTGCGCGACGTGCTGGTGCTGCGGCGCGGCGTCGGCAACACGGAGCTCGAGGAAGTGCTGCGCACCTTCTGCGCCTTGTTCCCAAGCGAGGTAAGTGCAGTCAACAAATCTACAACTTATGTAAATCAAAATGTTATTTAACACTACTTTGTATATACTCTGCAGCTGCCAGTCACGGTCGATGCAAGCCTCGCCAGCAGCGTCACGGGCGTGGACATTAAGGAGCGGCGACTGTTTGACGTGGTGCACACGCTGCTCAAGGACCAGACGGAGCACGCGCAGCGCAATGCCGGCCGAGACATGACAGACTTGATCCTCATGAGCTTCCGCCGAATCATCCGCTGGCGGGAGCTCTACAAGCTCTGCGCCAAGTGCTCCATGAAGCCTTTTCTCTCATGTCTGCAGCGTTCGTCCTCCAGAGTGGTGCTGTCAGCGTTGGAGACGCTGGAGATGATGCTGTCTCCTGTCCGGGCTTTGAAGCTGGCGATAAAATAGCGGAGCGGAGCGAGGCAGCAAACCGCAGGAATTTTGGAGATGCTGGAGGGTTTGAAGTGCTACGCTCGCTGGTGGTGCAATACGGGGCTGTCATTATGAAAGAGCAGTCGGGGGACGCTGGGGCTGTTTTGGTTGGTGTATTGAAGCTCTTCCACTTGACGCTGGTATCGCGGAGATCTGCTACAGATATGTTGACGTGCTCACAAGCTGTGGGTGCACTGATGAACGCGCGTGTGGCGTTGCTGGAGCTGTGCCATTGCCACGACGACAAGCACGATGTGTTGCGTCTTGCTGTTGAATTGGTGAAGGAGCTGTTTTGTATTGTTGACCTGAATCAGGTGCATGAGCTGCAGGAGTCAGCGCGGGAATATGGAGCACTGCTGTATGCGCTTGAAACTGCAGTACAAGAAGACGCAGAGCCAGAGAATCAAAGTGACACAGCAGGGTTTGAAGAAGATCACGATGTGCGAGCTTTATGCGTGGACTTGATTGAAGTATTTTGTACTGGCAACACGCGATCCAAGAAGATGATGAATCGCATGTTTCCCGTAGAGTTATTCCTCCCGACAGAGACGCAAAAGGATCACAAACCACAGCATACGACGGCTTCACCTACTTCTGCAGCTCTTGCCAAGTTTGTACCCGGAGCTCGCAGTGTGCGTACTCTGCCGCATTTTTCGTTGGACTTCGATCCACCGAGACGAACATCCATTCCTGCACCGAATATTTCTCCAGCGAACGGATATGCGGAAACTAAACGCAACCGAATGGTAACACTTGCGTATAATGCGATGAATCTAGGTGGTGGAGCCTTTGAACGGTGGCTTGGTGACGCACGCGAGCAAGGTGAGCACTGGCGAGAAATAATTGAATCTGTTCGAAGCACGCACGAAACTCCGCAGCTTGTGTGGCGTGAAACAATGCGTACCGAGCTGCGGCAGGCACTACGCGCAGAGATTGATGAACTCGAGCAACGGAGACGAAGTATTGCTGCCGAGGAGAAATCAGATTCATCTGGACATCTTGTTCGCTGGGATCACGAAATGTTTTACGTGGAGTACCCGTCCATACACTCTGAATTGGTGGTGAACGGCTACTTTATCGAGCATCTCATCCCAGAACTGGTGGACGTTTCGTCAAAGTATGAGATCACGGAGCCGATTGTACTGGCTTGGCACCTGTCAGATCAACTAGCAGTCGAGCATGATGAGAAGGCAGCTCTACTCTGTGTCAGGTGTCTTCGTTTGGTGATTAAACGTTATGCGATGATATTTCATGGCCAACTACCTGTCCAGCACGTTCTGAGACTGCTGTATGATCACATCAACCACCCTACAGCATTTGTCAGAGAGTGTTTTTGCTCCTCACCACTGCTATTATCACAACGCGATACACGCCTTCCGATAGCTTTAACCAGCTTTGCATCAACTTAACGCGTGCCGTTGTCGAAGTACTTGCGGATCCGATACTGTTAGCGACTCTGTCAACTCCCCTTGACGAGGATGAAGATGGCGAGATGCATCTAGCCGAACCGGAGGATGAGGCTGTTTCTGTGATCAATAGCCACGACGCATTAATTCGGGCCGGGATTTCGTTGCTGCTCTCGATTATTCGACGAGCCAAGTTCGTGCTTCGAGTAATTCTGCCCAAGCGGGTGTTCCTGTGTCGTTTACTGGCTGTGGAGACACTGGATCACGTTACAATTACTCGATTGCTTTTTGTGTTAAAGCAATTAGAGCTATTGGACAGCAAGGCGAATAGCCCCGCAAGTGGAGCAAACAGTTATTCATCGTCGGCTTCCTCGCCTCTCCAATCATCGTCCTTGTCGTCGCACGTAAACCCAATAAAGGATAGCAACTGGAGATCACTGACCCTCGTGTATGTCTTACTGGCAAGTTGCGATCCAAAGGGCATGGGCATGTGTGTGGCCGCCGCGGAGTTTCTTAAAGAAATCACTGTGCGTCCAACATTTGCTCATGGTATAAAGTCTAATATCGCAGAGTCATCCAGTGAGTTCAATAATATATTGAACGAGGCGCTTGGCTTTGGTGGATGTGGAATGGGACGCCTCCTGATCTCGTCAACTGCAGAAGTCTTCACGAATGTGTTTAATGCTTCTCAAAAGCGAGCTGCAGATGTCAATTGGGGCGGAAAGCAACGCGTGCGGTTGTATCGATATTTGAAGCACAAGTACTTGGGTTCGAGTGACAATACGTCTTCGAGTTCGACTGCGTCATGGAATACTTTAGTTGATGACGATGCCGACCACCACTACGATGACGATGATCTCTTCATTGGTAACATCTTCTTGCGGTCTTACATTGAGGGCGATGGCGAGTTTCTGAACAGCTGGACATCCGAAATGTACACTGAGCTCATCAACGCTCTATTCGACGAACTTGTCGTACTAGGCCGCAGGAAATCAGGTTATGTTGGGAGTGGAAGTACGGGGCCATTACCATCACCGCCGATATCAAGTTTATCGTCTGGGAGTAGCGGTGGGTCCTGTGCAGCAGAGCCTTGGGAGGTGCAAGTACTGATTCTCAAAGCTTTGGCTCGGCTCGTGCCATCGCATTGTGCTGATGTCAAAATTAAGGCAGAATACTATGACGCATTGATGTCTCCCCTTCGACGATCGATGCTCAGTGAGGTCGACCAAATCCGTGGGATCCTATCGTTGGAATTGTTCGTGATCATTTTATCCATCTCCGAAGAGCACAGCGTTAATACGGCGGCATGCCGCGTTTTTCTTGAAGAGAAGGGTCTGAATACGATAGCCGATGCTCTGGAGAGGATGCGCAGTCCAGCGTATCAGCAGTTGCTGTCCGCTGTGGAACTTCTTGGCCCTCAGCGACGAGGAAACAATACCCAGAATATGGCTCGCATGCTTCTATATCGCTCGACTGACGTGTTGTCCATTCTAGCAAAGCAGCATTCGGCCGGAATCCGAGCCATCACGAAGAATCACGGTGTTGTGACTGCGCTGCTCGAGCTTTCATCGCGCGAGATGATCATGCAGTACGCAGATATTGATGCAACTAGCGTGTGTTTGAGTTGTCTTGGTGGGCTGTGCCACTTCGTTGAGCTACGGACGATGGTAGTGGCTGCAGGTGGGCTGTTGTCGCTTTTGGACACTGTGATATTCTGCCCTGCTGAAGAGCTTGATAAAGTGTCGCCTCCGAGTGTGAAGGTAAAGAATACCGGTGATAATAAAGAAAAGAAAGCGGAAGGAGATACAACAAGCAGCTCCTCCAGTGAAAAGAGTAGCAATGGTGACGGCATCGCAACGGAGGATTTGCAGCGCAAACCCTCGCGCTTTTTCGGTGCGATTCGAAGTGCTGCACTTGTCTTACGCGCATGTTTGGGGTCAAGCAATGCTGCAGTGGCTTCGCTACCAACGCAAGTTCTACACCAACTTCTAACACCAAGCTTCGTTCGGGTATGCCCACTGCAATGATGTCCTGTTACAGACCCACTAACCTTGCGGTGGCTTTGTAGATATTACGTGCGTCACCCGATCAATTCATCCTTGAACTGCAAACCACTGAAGATATTAGCACGGCAACTCTTGTCTGGACCATCAGTATGCGGCGGCGGCTACAAAACTGCATCACACACGAGTTGACGAAGGTGAAGGCGGCAGCTGTGGCAAAGTCATGGCCGCGGTGGGACCCCGAGCACTTTGTAGCTGCCGACTCGTTCCGGTACCAGTACCCGGAACTCGCCGACGTGCTAGTGCTGCACGACGTGTATCTGGCCAACTTCGTGGCGACTCCCGTAGACGACCTCGATCTGGGCGACATCGACATGGCTGCATTCTCGGAAGCGCTACTGATCTCCATTCAAAGCCACGAAAACGTGCTTCGTATCCTACAAGAGCGAGGAGCGAGCGACCCGTCCAAGGAGGCTGCGATCCGACTCATGCGACAGGCCATGGACAAGCTCGTGAGCACGCACCCGCAGCACAACCTCGAGGTGTCTGCAGCAACCAACTTCGTGGGTGGATCTCCGATGGCGTCGCCCACCACCTCGTACCCTCTCCACTCCTTCTCTCCAACGGATGATCGCGACTGGCGGATCGAGCGCTGCAGCTCGTCGGGCATCGAAGACCTCACTGTATGATGCACGACACAGCCAAGTTTTGCCCAGAGGTGTATTTATCGTACGTTGGCAAAAACGAAAGCAAAACAAAAGTATCCAAAAGCACTTCAACTTATGTCTCACAAGGGACAATCATTAGGTCACTCAAAGGCGCAACGGCCTCACTTTCCAATCGGCCAAGATCTCCGCGAGCTCCAGAGATGACACAGAAGGCGAGCGAGGCCTCCCCGCTGCTGGGCGGCGTCAAGGAGGAGCTGGACGCCAAGCACAAGACCGCCGCCTTCTCTCGCTGGCGAGACGATGATGCAGACGACGACGACCCGTACGTGACCGGCTCGCCCGTGCGCAAGACGCGCCGCAAGTCGGCGCAGCGCCAGATGCAGTGCTTCCAGTTCAGCCTGCTGCTGCTGCTATCCTGGGACTTGGCCAGTCTATTGGTCGTCTGTGGCCTCAGTCTGGGCAGACAAGCCTTCACCCAATTGGGCTGGCTAGTGGACGTGCAGCATATGCAGTGGCGCTTCTGGGGCTGCCGGTGTGGGCCACAGCCATCAAGAGTGTGCTGTTCTTGCTGGCCACGCGATGGCCCGACGCCCGACTCGTGACCTGGATGGTCTACCTCTTCTGTGTGACGTTTCTAGTGGTACTGGCGGTCGACGCGTTCAAGTTAGACGCCATCTCCAGACTAGACGAGGAGAAGCAGGCTCTGGTGGACGCTAATGTGGCCAACTCCTTGCCGTTGATCTTCACAGTGCTGGAAGTGGCCAATCTGAACTTTCTTCTGAGCTCGATTCGTACGCCACCTCCCCGGAGAGCCAGGGGCTGCCACAAGTGGCAGCAGACTCTCCCAATGAGCCGCCGAAGCCTCGTGGAATTTCGTTTGTTAAGTTGATGTACATTCTCAAGCCATACTTCTGGCCGCATGGGTTTGCCAACAAGTTTCGTGCTGGAAGCACCTACCTGGTACTGATTCTAAGCAAGTTGGCGAACTTGGCGTCTCCGCTCTTCATGGCGTCGGCCACCAATGCGCTGGTGTCGCAAGATGTCGGCGGGGCAATTCGTGATATTGCGATTTTCAGCGGCCTGACGTTGGTGTCGAAGCTGTTTAAGGAACTACAGTCGCTCATTTACCTCAAGGTGAAGCAAACAGCGTACATTGAGCTGGCCACACTTACATACGAGCACGTGCAATCGCTGTCGTACGACTGGCATGTGCAGAAGAAACTTGGCGATGTGCTGCGCTCCATGGATCGCGGCGTTGAGTCTGCCAACAGCGTCGTGTCGTACGTCTTTCTCTACCTGATCCCAACACTCGCCGAGTCTGTGGTGGTCATCGTCATCTTCGCGACGCACTTTGAGTTGGCGAGTTTGAGCTACGTGGCTTTTACCAGTCTCGTGGTGTACGCGTATCTTACGATCAATATCACGCTGTGGCGTAAGAAATACCGCGAAGCGTCGATGCGCCACGACAACGAATACCACGATAAAGCTACTGATGCGCTGTTGAATTACGAGACCATCAAGTACTTTGGCAACGAGCGCCATGAGGTCGAAGAGTACACCAAGGTCATCGAGAAGTACCAGCGCTACTCGATGTCTGTACAGGCGTCGCTGGGTGTACTTAACGGGGTCCAAGCCATTGTGATCCAAGTCACGGTTTTGGGTGCATTGGCACTTGCTGCTCCTCATGTAGCGAGCGCCAGCAGTGGCCGCAACATCGATATTGGTGCCTTTGTTGCCATCTCAGTGTACCTGACGAATCTCTTCGCGCCGCTTTTCTTCTTGGGAGGCATCTACAACATGGTTATCAACTCAGTCGTGGACATGAGAAAGCTGAGCGAATTGCTCTCGGTGGAGCCTGATATCGTCGATAAACCCGATGCGACCCAGCTTGGCTTGTGCCAATACGATATCGAGAACGGCATCGACGTGTTTTTCCGCCACGTCTCCTTTCACTATCCGTCGCAGCCGTCTACGTCGGGTGTCAAGGATCTGAACTTCACTATCCCACGAGGAACGACGACTGCGCTAGTGGGTGAGACTGGCGCCGGCAAAACGACGATTTCGCGCCTGCTTTTCCGTTTCTACGAGTGCAGCGCTGGTAAGATTTTGGTGAACCACCATGACATTTCCAAGGTAACGCAGCAATCTCTTCGCAGAGCAATTGGCATCGTACCACAAGACACCGTGCTGTTCAATGATACGATTCTACGTAACATCAAGTACGGCAACCTCGAAGCTTCTTTCGAGCAGGTCGTCGAAGCGGCCAAGGCTGCTCGTGTTTACGACTTCATCATGGAATTGCCCGAGCAGTGGAATACTAAGGTTGGTGAGCGCGGACTTAAGCTGTCCGGCGGCGAGAAGCAGCGCGTGGCCATTGCTCGTACGCTGCTGAAGGATCCTCCGTTCGTCATTTTGGACGAGGCCACCTCAGCTCTTGACACTGTGACGGAACAAGAAATCCAGGCAGCACTTAATCGCCTTAAGGCCAACCGCACGATGCTTGTCATTGCACATCGTCTCTCTACGGTAAGATCTCTCTTGTTGCTAACGCAGATTTTTTGATGAACTCACCGTTTTTTTTTCTTGCTACAGATTCGTAACGCGCATCAAATCATCGTCATGCAGCATGGCGTTATTGCTGAGCGCGGCACTCACGATGAGCTGTTAACGAAACCTGACAGCATCTACGCTGGCATGTGGCATGCCCAACGCAAGCACGAAAGCGAAGTAGCTGCACTTGCTGCTGACGACGAGTAATTCCGATAGATGCGTCGATAAACATCTACACATTTGTCTCTATTGCGTTTTAGTTCAAACTTTCACGCTGCTGATGGTAGCCGTGCGCATGTGACGGCGTTGTCTGCGCCAGATTAGCAAAGCTGCGTGTGGGATGCAGCGACGCAGGTAGACGGAAGACTGGGTACTCCATCGGCATATTCGGGTGCCACGAAGCTAGCTCCATAGATGTCGACCTCGATAATGCCACGGGGTTTCCTTCGCCAGCGTTTGTGTAGCTGTTCATCTTCGTTAAAAGAGAACGCTCCTGCTGCTGCAGCATCGCACGGACGAACAGAACCTTCGTATCGGGTAGAGCCACCTCGTGCTTTTGCAGGAACATCCCTCGAGGCACACCTGGTGTCCGTCGGCGCGTAGTCATCGCACTGGAGCTGTTTGTACCGCCATTTGCACCGCGTCCAGCACCACTCGCTGCACGGAACTCGTCTTCCATGTAGTAGATGGTGACGGTCTGCTCATCTGCAGTCCGAGAGCAATCCACCATGACGACCTCCTCGGCAAGTAGCTCCCACTGCACGTCGTACTTGGTCGTCTGTGTTGCCGCTGCACCCTTAACGTTTAGGAACAAGATGCGCTTCCGAGTCACCAAAAGCATTGGTGACTTCTCTTGAGGTCGACATGGCCTAAATATCCATCGGTACGGTAGCGACCGCCACGGATCTTGCCGACAATCTCTTCGCCTAACGACTCCACGTACGAGTACACCTTAAGACGTCTCGTACGCAGGTCAATATGCCTAGGAGGGCGCACACGCACAAGTAAGGCCTTTGTGTTGGGATCCACTGCGTCCCGTAGTGTAGCAGCAGTGGTGGCAGTGACGAGTGAGAAGCCTAACAAGGGCTTAAGCACCACTCCAAAAGCACCAGCGAAGATGCCAGGAAGGACCCCGCGAGCGCCGTTGACTTCAAACGAGTGGATGGGTGCCACAACGATACCCGAAACTCCTTGCACCAAGCCCTGGAAAATATGCCGTGTCGCCGGATACCCAGTGTAGTCATCCAGCTTCAGACACGCCTCCGAAAGCCCAAGTGAAAAGGCTGTGAGGATACGTGTGTTGAAATCTAGGAATGTGTAGACGGAAGCCCGTACGAGCGATAGTGATCCACGACCAACACCGAACGCAAACGCCTGAGGACTTCGCTGAGAGAGTCCATGTGCTGGCTCAGAAAGGAAGTCCTGGAACCCACTACGTAGGTTCTTCCACGCGATCATTGGATTTCCAAGCACATCGACACTGCCCAGAATCACATACGCTTGCCGAAGTGCTTCACTTTGATAGTGTGACACCAACCGAGTAGCTAGAGCGTCTGGCTGCACAAACGAGTTGTGGATATGCAGCGCCTTTAACTGGAACGGAGCATTCGCGATTTTCGTCAGACTGGTACCAATGGCGTTCAGAATAAGCCTTAATGGGCCAACCGTAATCACAGACGATTCCCGCGACGACGATGGGTCTGTCAAGGCTGCTGCATGTGACAGCGACGACAAGTTTCCTTCCATAATGGCGCCTGCACTATCGCCGAACGAAAAGCTGACGGTTGCTCGGATCGGATCGATGTGGAACTCTTCAAAGTAGAGCTTTTTCTGCTCGTCCTTCGAAGCCATAGCACCGAGAGTTCCGTACTTGGTAGCAGTGTATCGTTGGATCTCTGCAGCTAACGCCGTGTGCTGGTTCTTGTTGGGACTTAAGGGTTGTCTCTGGCTGCTGCTCCGTCGTGCAATAAATTTTGCCGTGGGCGTGGTAGGGCCAGTAGTTGGGCCAGCCGACGTAGTGCCATCTTTTGGGCTGTCTCGAGCACCTTCACCGGTACCTCTAAACTCGCGTTGAAATCCTTAAGCAGCAAATGGCTGTGTGCAGCCCGAGTCACGTCGTCGTTGTCCCCATCGCCATTCACCAGTACAACTGCGGCCTTCTTGGCCGTCATACCACTCTTATCCTCACCGCCAAAGGCTTTCCCGTGCATCAGAAGCGGAAGCATCTGGTACAGGAGCGCGCCATCCACTCTGACATGTACTGGCAGAACGCTGACGCTAAAGTGCCGGATAAACTCAATACCCGCGTACTCATCGTGCTTGACGAGGTTTACTTGTAACACTGGGATGTTTACCGTCTGGCCATTCACAGTCCGTGATCTGCTGTTTGGGTTCGAGAAACGAAGTAGCACAGGGTAAGGCGTCATTTGAAGTTGGTTATCCACTTGGACATCATTCACCTCAAGACAGCAAGCAATGATTCGGGGACGTGTTTCTCGTTCGAGCCGCGATAATGCAGCGGCACTCCCAGCAATCGATGCAGAGTTGTCGACACGGTCGTCTTCACTTACAAGCACTTCCAAGGAGATACCTGAGACAGAGACGTATACCAACTCCTTCGGGGCATCATCAACGATCGAAATACCAACACCTTGAAGATGCAGCGCTACACGTACAGTCGGCGCCACAACAAAACGTCGCAGAAACTGAAGACCACTGCGCTCACTTAGCTCAGCCCTTGCGCCCATGTCATTTGGCACTTGAGCGTTTGTAGGCATTGCCTGCTCCTTGCGCAACCGCGTATCAGTAAATCGGAGCACTCGAGTCGGCCCATCTGTACAAATCTCAATACCGAGTGTGCCGCCAAGTGCATCTGGGTACTGCTGAATCTTGTCCAAGTCGAAGCTACCGATCCGCAGAGGCCGACTATTGTCCCCTGCAGCTGAAGGCAACATGTCCACTACAAGTCGTCGCTCTTCTGTAGGCTCGTCCCACGCGTAGTCTAGACTATGATGTGGCAGTAAGATTTCACTTCGACGTACTCGGTGTTGGTGTGTACGCAGTGTCTCCAGTGAGTAATTTTCCACGCGGTAAGGCGGAGCAGTAGTCCGTTCCTCGCGGAAATACACACAAACGCAGGACGAGTCCAACTTGAGTGTCACCCGCACGAGCTTGCTCTCTCGCGTGGACTCGTGGCGCATGCGAACAGCGTATTCACCCGATTCACCCAAGGGAACTGCCCCACTCCAGGACCATCCGTACTCTGCAAAGCGACATCGAATCGTACGCGTCTTAGCGAATCGAAGCGTCCAATGAAAATCCGCGAATGCTCCAGCATCTAAGTGGACGACGGGGTTCACTGGAGACATCACTCGCGAATTCGGCATGGATCCAACCGCACCGGCCAGATCAATAACTGACGGAGTCATCATTTTAGCCGACGAATGACAAACTTCGATAGCGGTACTCATTGTGTTGATAACCATGAACCTCGGCGTCAGCATAATCACCTTCGTTCGCGAGTATTGACCCTTTGCAGGGATGATCGAGTAGCCGACACTAAACTTCCGGTTCGCGCCGAAGTCATCTGCTTCGATCTCTCCGATCGTACCAGCTTGATCTAGTACAAATGGATCGGACCATTTCCGTTGCGCACTCTCCTCTCTCGCATCTAAAGCCGCAGGTTCGCCGTCGTTGCTTACCCGTAGGCGAACGCACCCTCGATCTAGCCGGTAATTCGAATGACAAGCTTGCAGGACCTCCAACTGCCCTAGACTTCGAGGGTCATACTCGACGGTTTTTGGAAGTAGATCCAGCAAACCTTTGACTGGCGGCACACTTGGTAAAAGTCGGGGATGGCGTCGTTTTCTTTCTGTTTCTCGCTGGTCTGAAGAAGTACGACGAAGCGAAGTACTTGGTAATCGAATACTTTCGTCTGCATCGCCCTCCGCTTCTTCAGCTGAAATAGGATAGAGAAGATGAGGATTACGCTCTCGACGATTCTTGGCACGCTGGTTTTCTTTATGCAAGAGTTCATCACGGTCAAGTCGTTTTTGTCCAGCGAGCAATCTGTTATCACAACAGAATTAACGTGCAGCGTTAGCAAGTTTATCGAGTAGGCATCAACAGCACTGGGTACGTACGTCGTCGCATGCTCGTGCCCCATTCGCTCTTCGTCATACTCAAACTCAAGTTTGAGGCCCGTCAGGTTCACAATCCAGTACGGCACGTAGAGGAACAGTTCTCGACAATGTCCCTTACTCATCCGAATTTCAGCAGTGACGTAAAGGAACGCGTCACTAACAAGGTCCTTCATCTTGATCCGCACCATGTCGCCTAAATCTTCCTGTAGCTCGAGAGGTTCACTCCAGTCGAAGCCTTTCATTCGAACACTAAGTTCCAGAGGGGTCTCATCACTTGACAAGTGCCAAATAAGTGAGTCTGCAACATTAATTGTTCCTCGTTCACGAAGCCGCTGCTCGCGCGTTTCCCAGCCCGCATTCATGCCAGCATTTGTCAACGTCACAGCATCCACTGCTGGAGACCAGTCGCTTGGTGTGGCTAAACAAAAGTCTAGCGGACCAGCGGTTAAATTGTGGACAATAAGCGGCGGGTGGAAAGACAGAGTCCGGTGATACAAGGCAGTGCTCGCACTTGACAGACACGCATGCATCATGAAGGGTCTGACAGGGCGGTCACTGTATAGACGGCGAAACTTGATAGTGCACTGCGCCTGGCCGGGATCGTTGGACTCCACGCTCGTCAAATCCTCATTAGCTGAGGAACTTCCGCGGTCAAAGAGGGGAGATGCACCCGTTCCTTGGCATAAGCTTTCGGGAGCACTCCACCATTATCATCGCCAGTGTCCTTACCACTAATCTCTGGAGGGCGCACCATTACGTATCCTTCTCCCGAGGAGACAATATGCACCGGAACTGGAATAACAGACGAAGCCTTCACAATTTTCTTCCAGACGGGGATAATGTGCCCTCTGGGGGCACTCCCCGCCACGAGCGAGACGATGTCCGCCTCTGGGGAGGCACGAACTCGACTTCCAGATCGGAGGACGTTTGATTCTCCAGGATCATCGTAGAGCGCACAACAAACACCTTGCACCCTCGCTCTACAAGCACATCAATCACGCACTCGCATTTTCTCATCCGAGTAGACGAAACGTCAGCTTCAAAGTCCACTAGCGCGTACATTCGCGAATCAACTTGGTCAACTGGAATTGATGCTTCACTTTGCCACCTCCTCGGAACGTTTGACAGGCTGTCACTCGGATATTCTTCCTCAACAGCAATGAATAGCTGTCTATCTTGAACGTATGTTTTTCGTCGATTCCCACTGCGCGATGTATCTTCTTGATTGCCGTGCCCCGCATGCTCACTGTTAAAGCGAAGTGGCTCTTCTCGACCAGGATCAAGGCAATGCTCCGTGTAAGAAGTGCCCCAATACCGAAGCGGCATCCCAGTGTTATTGCGGATCCAATACGTAGAGTATTCTGTCATTTCACGCGAATCCCCGCCAGCATTTACGACCCATCGCCAAGCTCGGTCAGCTGCAACAAGGTTGGCAATAAAAGCATCTGTCAAGTTTAGTTGGAGGAACACATCAGACGAAATATCCAGCTTCCAAGGAGACACTGGCTGTGGCTCACGATCATCCAAGTCAATTTGTCGCGCCTGCCGCTGCGAAAGAGTCACGTTGATACTCCAAGGCTCAATAAGCGGCTCCATCGTCACAAGTCGCAAGTTTTGATACATAGCCTCGGCTCTGCATTTTGCCGTGATCTCCACCATAGAGTTCGACTCTGATCTTAGAAGGATTTCAAGCGCTTTTGAATCGAATTCCACCACTGGCGACTCCTGGTCTACAATGTTGTCGATCAGACGGAATTGGATACCGCTGGCGAGGAACGATGCACGTGTTAGAACGTCATGCTGAGGAGAAACATAATCATTTTGCCCCGGCGGAAGGGCATCGTTGTCTTCTTCACCAGAAGCGAAGTAATGAGCGTACTCGGAATAGTCCCCAGAAGCATCAGGCAGATCTGACCAGTCCAGGTCATCCGCTGCTGCTTTCAATCGCGCAACAAACGCATCGCGAATTTTTTGCTCAGCACCAAACATACTCGAGAGGCTGGCGGATACCTTTAATAATACCGGCAAATCGCGATAGGAGACATGCGAAATAATTTGGTTGACGCGCACCGTTGGCTCGCTAACAATCCACTCCTCCCACTCTGATGGAACATCGCGAAGAAACAATTCTGGTAAATCTGTCCCTGAGCTGTCACTCGGGGAAGTTACACGAGGCGTTCTTGGACGATCCCCACGATCATCGTCTCCACTTCCTTCGGCGTTCGCACCATTTGAGTCGCTAGTGTCGTCTCTCTTGTCATCACTGCTCTCTGCATCGAAGGATTCGACGACAGCAGGACGGAAATATTGACGGAGCATTAATTGAATGTCGATCTCAAAATCCTCAACGAGCGTCCCTGTGTGAAGAACAGGCTTGTGTAGTTCAGAAGTATGTACACGTTTGTCGCCATTCATCGGAGAGCCCACAAGCACCTCTACCTTGCTCAATCTTGCAGACGCGGTAATTAGATCACAGCAGTCAGAAAAGGCAGACGCTGGAGGTCCATAAAGCGCACTGTTAAACTTAGTGGCAAGTTGTGTGGATAACACGCATCCAGCCACATCAGCCTTGCGATCCGTTGATACCAACCACATCTGCAGATTTGTGAAACGAGCGTCAACTTTCCACTGCGGTA
The DNA here is from genome assembly GCA_011947325.1 of Phytophthora macrochlamydospora. Classification (NCBI taxonomy): domain Eukaryota; phylum Oomycota; class Peronosporomycetes; order Peronosporales; family Peronosporaceae; genus Phytophthora; species Phytophthora macrochlamydospora. Next base: position 1,317,914 of record JAAVTH010000037.1, on the reverse strand, counting down.
TAGTGAGACGCTGCCTGGTGTCTTTGGAAGATAACGCATCCCTGCTTCGTTGGGCTTCAGACGTCCCGCTTCCAGTTTCTTCTGCTATGATTCGAGACGTAAAGCTTCCGGGAGCTCTTCCTTCTTTCGCGCTGGTTGTACTTAGCATCCGTTGCAGAGGAGACATAAAGGCCGATCGAACGGCATTGAGATCATCTTTTAATGACTCCGATATGCTGTCAGACCTTGGTCGCAGTGGAGGTACAGCAAATCGAGTCTCCTGACGATCACCTTGAATATCATCTGATTCAATCAGCCCGTCACCATACCCACCGTTTTCAACTCCAGGAGGATTATTCACATCAGCCTCATCACGTTGAGCTTCCAACTCATTGACCTTTCTACTTGCCGCCAAAAACACGTCCAGTGCGAAATGCTCCAGTCGAAGTATTGTCCTTGGTAGCAGGGTAAGTCGTGCAGACGACACGAACAAGTCAAGCGAGTTCAGAATGACCGGGCGTCCATCATTGGCGATGCTAGTTTGGTTGCTTATAAATTGTCCGCTCAATTGCGATGAGGTGTCCAACCTCGACGGTGTTGCTGACCGCGGTAGTGGCGGTACTACTTCTTCTACGAAAGAAAACGACGAGTCGTCTGATGTCGTTGATGCACGAGGTTCTGTATTCTCCATGACTCCAGGAACAGGTCCAAACATTTGCGTCAGAAATTCCTGCCCATTAACAACAAAATGTTAGCGAAATGAACGACAACAGCCTTATATCTCGCTTCTTACCGAAGAATCAGCAATTTTGTCTCGGATGGTGACCTCCTTTAACGTGAAGTCACACTGTAACGGCCCCTCACTGTCCGTCAAAGGCAGTAAAACCTCAACTTCAAGAGCAGCCAAAGCCATTTCACCAATAACACAGCAAGGAATCTCACTAGGGAAGCTTCCACGCCTACCCATAAAATGTTGAGGATACGATCGACCCTGGGTTGCAGATGAAGCCCCACCACTGCTCTCGCGCGAAGATATCTCATCGGGAATATCGATAGTGCCTTTCATCCATGTTTCGAATTGATGCGGTGCTTCTGAATACGACGTAAATGCAATTTTGAATTCCTCCAAAAGGAAATGGATCAGGATCCGTCCCCACTGAGCCTGAGCAGTGACTGCAGAGCGTGATTTGTTGGCTATAACAGCCCCTCCGCGTTAGCACAGTCTGACACAGATGCCTCCTCGAAAAGATCGGTGTGCTGCATGACTCCTTGGACCGTGTCTAGCATGGGAGTTATTGCCTTATAAAAGACTTCAAGTGCCAAGCACACGTTTGTCTCGCTAATATTGAAACAAATGGGATGAATTTCCACGTCGACATCGATATCCGGCACATCGCTGGTGTCATTTTCTCCGTCAGTGATCACACGCGCGATTTTGCATCGCACTTGAAAGCCTGTTTGATCAAGAATTGCAGTTTGGTCTGCTAAGGAAGAGACCTGCAGCTTTTCAACAGTCACAATACCTCGGTGTGAAGTGGTTGCTGGTTTTTCTGGCAATTCTGCTTCACTTGTTTCGCCTCTCAACTCAATTGATGTGGTTCCAAAGTCAAGAACGATTCCCCGAGTCGGCTGAGACTGCAACGAAACGCGTATATCCTTTAATGACGTGGATGGTAGAACTATGCAGGGGTGGAAGAATTTAACATCCAAGTCAAACTTGTCGAGTAAGCCTGACAAGTCAAACCCTCCACTGCCAGTGGGGTCATCCGTGGAAGGCGGTAGGCTATCGTCGCTTTTTTCCGCCGTTTTCTCAACTATACCAAAACCTCTGTTCGACGTATCCACGGCATCAAAAATGGCGTTGAACTTTCGGGGGTCTGTCTGTAATCGGGGACGATCTCGGTGCGAGTTGAAATTCGGGGCCTGAAGAGCCTGAGCGCGTACGCCCTCTTCTCACGTCACCGTCACTTCTAGCCGAAAACTTGGACATAAAATGAGTTCTTAATGGGCCGTCAACAGCATAATTCGCAATGCTATCCACGAATTCAGGTTGAGCCAGCAAACGAATCGGTTGAACACAAACACTAAGGGTGGACTTTTTGTCTTGGCCTTGCGCATTCTTTTCATGTTCACTGCTGTGTGATCTTAGCTCGGCGTCCGTGAACACTGAGCATTCGAGGCTCACAATATTGACCGTGTCTTCCATCGAGAAAATATTGGATGTTTCTAACCCAAAGATCTCGATGAAATCCGAAGGAGAGGTCTCAGACCTCCGTCCTTCTGCACCACTGATTCCCAAGCCGTTGTCTTGGTTCTTCTTGGAAGATAAATCGAACAGCTTAATGTCTCTTACGGAAGCATTGATGTTCAATTGCCTTGTAGTTGTTGTACCCAGTTGAACTTGGGAGTTAAGAATCGCCACCGAAGCCACTGATTCGCCTCGATCAGAAAAACATACAGAAATGGAGTGTAATCTGACAGCAAGTTTCAACATCACCGGGACCAGCTCGCTTGCACCTTCACCAAGCGAATCCGGTTCTGCAGATGTTGTGCCTTGCTCAAGGAAGCTTTTTCTCGCCCGCTCCAAGTCTGCCCGCACAGATTCCGTTAGGCTTGAGGGCATCGAGTACTCTTGCTTAATGGAAGGTGTGAGTTCAAACGGAGGGGACCGCCGTCAAGGCCGGTCGCCAAAGAAGTCTCCCCACTCGTTGGCACAGGTACCAAAGCTAACTGCGTTGAAGATTCTTCAAACAACTCTAACAATGAGCAGACGTATGACTGATCAAAGTTGAACTGCACCGATCCCAGTTGGACATCCACATCGCGCAAAACTTCCCTGCCGGTCTTTTGGTCGTTCAGAGAACTGAAACCTAGTTCCAGTAATGTTTCTGGCGCTGTGGCTGACGCTGATTTGCCGGGTTGGAATGAAATAACCCGTTCTCGTTGTCGCCGTCGCGGGGCAAGATAACCAGGAAACCTTTCGCCACGACGCAACGGAGCTTTTATAGAAAACGGAGCGGCAATTGTCGGACACGAGAACATTAAATACTGCGTCGACCGTCCACTCGCATCAAGAAAATCTTCGACTTCAAGCGACATCAAGCTTACGTTCACTTGCGTCGACAACGTTTTCTGCCCCACTCGAATCCGAAAGCCTTGCAATTTTACCAAAATCGTGCCATTATCCGCAGGATCATCGTCGAAATCACTAGTATCGTATCGATAGGAGGCATACGAAGTTACAGCGGAAGAACGTGGCTTCTTAAACTGCACAGATATTACAGGAACCGTGAAAGAGCATACCATTAACCTTCGGTCGAGTAACTTCGTAGTACGACCGTAGGCGTTAGGACGAGCTCTCTTTCTAGCTCTCTTCTCTGCCCTCGGGGTACAGTCATGGTCGCCGTGTCCTCTGGAGCAGTTGGCCCCAATAATTCTGATAACGAAAGGCTGCGCTCACGTCCGCCAACACCATCATCACTCAACGTAGAAGCGCTCGCATCCAGGTTTCCACTCGTTATGCTAAACCATGTGTCATCACTCTCTACACTGGAATTTCCGTCCGAATCCCCGCATCGTCAGGAACGGCGTCGTTTGCTGAAGATTCGCCAGTATCTTCAGTGTCATTTAACATGAACTTCTTAAGAGTTGAAGTGCTGAGAAAACTGCCCCTCCTCATAGCTTCGTACCTGTCGTCAGAATTTGGCATTCCCAGATCATCGGTTCCATACGCATCGCCATACGTACCACCAGGGAATTTCCTTGATGTTTTTGGCACTTCAGCACTTACTACTGTAAATCTATCTGCCAGTGCCAGTAATTGAAAGTACTTCTCACGTGACAGATTGAAAGTTAATGCAGGGAGGTCCGCATGAACGTAAAATCGTGTCAGCGTTGCATCCAGTGGCAAAATTGACGTGCGGACTGTTACGTTAATATTGAATCGCTCAACAAGTTCGTATCCTTGGTCTCCATCGTATGAATCCATCAGGTACAGCGGGAGTGAAACCGGAGGATAACCCATCTCACTCGCTGCGCCATCATCTTGAGCACGGTTTGTTTTCCCGTATGGGACCAGAAGCACATGTAGGTTGGTAACCGAGAGGCTGAATTTATCATAGAACTCTTCTTTCCAGCGAATTGCTCCCTCCCCTCGGTCTGCTTCATCGTACAGCTGTTGCACGAAGGATGTGTTGGGGTTAACACTCCGAAAGTGTGAGGGGCTCGAAACTGCAAGAGCACCAGCTCCTGACCTTACTGACGGTGGGCCACTTGTTGAACTTAAGCTCATACGTTCACTGTCCATGCGGCTCAGACGATCGGTTCGAAATTGAATATGCCCGAGATCAATTATCAGCCGAGCGCAATTGTAATCAGTATCGCTCTCGGGAATGATGATGACTGGCGCTTGGATGCGGAGATTTACAGCCAGCGCCAGTCGATTCTCCATCACATAGTTCAGCTTAGCTTCAGTTCTTGCCTTTAAATTGACGATATCATTAAACGAAGCCACTTCAAGTTCTTCCCACAGTCCCAATGTTGCAGGAGTATCTACAAATTTCGTCAAGCGTCCCCAACATCGTGCTGTTGGCGACAGCACAATCTCTAGAGGCTCCATATGAACAACCAAAGAAGCATCTGCAGTAGAATTCGCCGGATTCATCTCATAACTCATGAGAAATACGGGCCCCGAAAGTTTGTTCACGTTAACGTCTTCGCCATCGCCACTGGCGCGAATCGTCTGCTTTCTGCTTAGAAGTCGAGAAAACACGAGCTCTCTGCACTTTCGTCAAATGCTTCGATAGCCTGCAAAGATACATCCACCACCACTGTTTCATCCCTTGCCACGGCTGCGATTTGCAACTGCGAAAATGTGCCAAGCAAAAGTCTGTTGGAGCATACTTCCGCCCGTAACTAGGATCATCGCGAAGTAGCGTCCGGTTAGTTTCCGGGTCGCTTGATAATGTAAGCGAGCCGCGCTGCAGTGTTATCGCAATGCGGTAAAGTTCGCTTAGCTCGCCCTGAGATTGATCATCAGCGTAGTCGTCTTGGCCATTTTGATCACGATGCTTGTTCTGAAGTCCGCGCTTCTTCGATCGCCGAGAAGGCTCCTCCAAAATCTTAAAGAGTTCTCGAAGCTCCACTTCAGGTATAATTCGATGGGGAGTTTGGCCGGAATCTTCATCAGGTGATGAGGTTGCTAGTTTTGATGTCCAACCGAACATCCACGCACCCCACGATCGATACCGCACTTCAGCAGGCACACTGGACTCGGTCACTTCTGTATCCACTGACTCGGAGTCTGAAAACGCTGAGGCTGACGAGCTGTGTGTCGGGGGCGTTGGCAGTCGACGTCTCACCCGAGGAGTTTGAGATGCCTGGAACTTGCGAACTTCCAGATCGCCCAAATATCGAAAAAAAGCACTTCCTCTACACTCCGACGCCGTTCAATTTCCTCGAGTCCAAAACCGATCTCTAGAGATGACAGCTTTTGCTGGTTCCCATTTCTACTGTGTTCATCGTTCACATTGGTAATATCTCCACTAGTTTCATCAGTATCTTCGCTGTCGGAGAAAACGTAATCAACATCAGTTAGCTCTAGCAGCTGCCGCCCTTTCAGCTGCCACAAATGCAGGTATCTCTTGCGGTCTTCCCGCCGGTCTTTCATAAACCCCCACGTCCACTGCTGTTTGTTTGCTCGAACATCTTGCGTCACAGCAGTGATTGCATATCTCCACCATGCACCAGGTTCATCAAATACACCCGCTCGAGGTCTTAGCTTGCGGTAGCGCTGGTACTTTGTATAATGGTCAGGTATCTGTAATGCCGAGGCTAGATACAACATATCGCAGTACTGCGATTCCTCGAGGCGGAACGCCACCTCCGAAACATTTACATCCACGTCGAACTTGGGGACGTTCGCGTCAAACACGTCGCGGTTCACAACCAGTCGCGCACTAGCGTCAATCGGCTTCAACAGGAAATGGTGCTGCTGCTGCGATGGGTACAGCTGCATGTGGTGGTAGTGTCTATCGTCAAAGCGCTTCGGGATCGACCGGCTGAAGGCATTTGAAAACTCCTCCAGTGAGCACGTCTCGCAGTCAATCTGTCGATCCCGCATCAATTCGCAGTCTGGATTGCAGTACACACTCAAGTGATTCAGCTCCACAATCTTGAAAATGCGCGGCTCATTGCTTTTCGCCGTGTCAATGTACGACGGCTGCCAGTTCGAGTTGGTTGACTGCAACAAACAAGCAATTCAACACCATTTCTCCTTCTTCTACGGTTGCCATTCGCCTACATACCTGCACATGGACCGATTCGATGGTCAGGCCCATCGAGAACGGATGGTCTCCTGAGCTGTAGTCTTCCACCCGAATGTGTATCCTCCGAATATGAAGCTACAGAATAAAGCAACAGTCAGCTCCCTGCCACTTTAAAAGCCTCTAGATCTACAGACCTCCAGGTTGTCGATGATCTTGTTGACCAGTCTGGCTGCAAAGCCGTCTCCACTGGAGCTGCTGTCCTGCTCCGTCTCCTCCTGTCTCTTGGCCTGGGCGTAGAGCTCCTCCAGCAGCTTCTTCTTGAGCGTGAACTCGTCCATCGAGCGCATCACAGCGTCGATGTCCTCCTCCGTGCGCAGCAGCAGGTATACGTCGTCCACGGTGGCCACCACCGAGTCGGATTGCAGCCGGTTCCACGGGATCTTGAGCTCGATGGAGCCCACCACGCCCCGCACGAGCGTCACGGCCGGCAGCTCCGCCACCACCTCGGGCTTGACCTCCAGCTGCTGCAGCACCACGTAGCCAGACCAGACCGCCACATTGATCTTGTCGCTGCTAAAGCACTTGGGGTCGATGTAGCTACCCAGCGCGCTGGTCAGCAGCCCCGTCACCAGCGTCTCGAACATGGGGCCTACGCCACAAAGTCCGCAGTATTTCAAGACAAACTATAAAACGAACTTATTTTTTCTGAAAAAGAGAATTCCGGAAAAACGCAAAACCTAGGAAAGAAACATGTAGATTTTTTATGGCACCTGGTATATGAAACACTTTTGCGTGGCTGCTCGTATAGGCAAACCACGATGTCGAGAACTCCAAGCGAGGGGTTGGTGAAGTAATCTTCGTAGCTGTAGCAGTAGTTGAAGGCAAGCTTCTTCCACAGTGGTAGTCGACAACGATTACGGTGCTTGGCTCAAAGGAAGGCGTTGATGCTCCAAGCGCGTTCTGCAGCAGCATTGGAGGAAGCACTTGGATCGCAGTAGGAGAAGTGTTTGCTTTTGTGTTCGTATCAATATTCCCAGTCCCTGTAGATGCCACACATCTTGCTGGTGCTTGAGCTCTCCATGTCAACGTAAACCTCTGATTCTGCCTTGCATTATTTGTGAGCTTGGAGTCTGGACAGTAAAATGCTCCGATGTTATTTTAATGTCTTCCGAACCTCAATCGATCATCCTCAGCCCTAGCTAATGGTAGTGACTAAACTCATTGATCACGTGCAGATGAGATTCCATATCTGCGTTGCAATTATACACTTGAAAGAAATTGCCCGAAGGTACTCTTCAGCTCGACATTATTTTGGGCGGATAACTGGGAATGCTCGCCGCTTTCTTCGGTTTAGTCTAAAACGAAATGTTGTTCACCAGGTGCGTGAATTCCACCATAGATCGTTACAGTGATGGACTACCACACTTTAATTGTGATCATGGACTTTTCTCCTCCCCAATCCTTCACCAGATATACGGGTCTTGATCGGGTGTCTTCCCGTAAGACTTTGAAGGCATTTCGCGGGAGTTAGTGGAGATCTTCCAACGGCCTAAGAATATGAAAGCGGATTGCAGGGTGGTAAACGAGATTGGTCTCAACCGTCAACTCAGGTTGGGGAGAACTTGAGGGTCTATTTGCCTTTGGTCAAATACTCTGACCTTCAGTGACAAACCTACCATTCGCAGAGGAACTCCTTTTCTCATTGTGAATTTCCACACAATAAAGAAGTTCATACGAAAATTGTGGACCGTACATTTGGATAAGATGTCTTCGGCCAAGACAATTACTACTCGCTATCTCGGTGTCAAATACTCATCGCTGGACTACGACATTGTTAACGTCATCGTGGCCATATTCCAACTGGTAGCACAGTTTAAACGTCGGGTCACTGCAGACATACTTTCGGGGATTGAAGATCGTGGAGCCGATAAATGTCTCTGTAATAGGAGACAACGGACCACGCATGCGGAAACTTGAGAAATATTGAGGTAAAGCATCCTCAGCCTTCACGCAAACGGTTGTGAAGCTACCGCTGTCAATCTAGTGCTCATGGAAGCTTGTGCGATCACTGAGGTTGGTGTTGTCGTCGAACAAACGAACACAGTGCTCGATGAACACAGGAGCTTCTTGGTAGTAGAAAACGCTCTCTCTCCTGAAGGCGCGATTCTGTACCACGTGAATAGTTTGCGCGGAGGCCACCAGCCTTGCCATCTATTCGATGTGATGCATTGGTTTTTAGCGAAGGCGTGCAATGACAAAAGAAAGCTGCCTCGGTCTCAACTACACACGATTACATTACAAAACCTCGTCAAGCTAACACGGTCGACTGCGCTCTCTACGTCCTCCACTGCATGCACGCTGTACACAAGTTTGTTACATAAAGCACCACCCAAAAGCTCTGCTAGAGCACATGCCGTCGCTTGTTACCAGTAAGTTCAATGTAAACAAGGCGGCGGCGTCTCGTGCTGCTATCTACAAAAGACTGACGAGCAAACAGGTTCCCCGTACACAGTTAAGCGTCACAGAGTTAGCGATAATAATATCAATTTCTTCACCATTACACTAAATACTTACCGACCTTCTGACGCTGTAAATTGGCGCGAGCGAGCATGCCTAGCTGCTTGTGGTCACTGCTGAGGCGTAGTCCGTTTTGTTGTGTCTTAGTTGGACAGGGAGAGACCGATTTGTTCTCGGTACGCGCCATAGCTAAATGTGTATCGCGACTAACCTATCACACTGCCGTTGATCATTCAACAAATGTTTTTTTCTGTTGTGCTGTGATAAATATCGCCGAAGGATTTGCGGCACAGGATAGCTGCTGTAATGACCAGGCAGGATTACAGGTCATGGATAAGTTTGACATGCTGGTGGTGCCAGCGTACTGAGTATTACGATTGTAATCTGCCAAACTCTCTACGCTCACAGCGAATGTGGCGATACAGCCGCAGGCGAGATCCAGAGGTTGCAATCTCTTGTAACAGTTGAAACTGCCCATCGTTCGCACAGCATTTATAAGACTAGAGCGGTTTGTAGCTAAAATAAAAGCATGGGTCTAAGGTGTCTTGAGCTGAGCTGCAGCGCACTCAGCTCTCTCTCCAAAGTACTCCAACAGGAACACAACAAGCTTGTTATCTCGGTCGTGTTGAGCGTCGGAGGAAGCTTGTCTTCGCGTAATTACAGTCTTGTGGAGAGAGAGACGACCTTGCAGGGAATGTCCGCAGCGTTGGGGGTGGAGGGCGACTTGCGCACTAGACAGACGAGTCTGAAGTGAGTACTCCCCAGCAGGGAGTACTGCAGACCGCTCAATCGTCTCCACCCCTTTGGCACATTGTGTATCCAAATAGTTAGCGACATACTGATAGGATCCCAGGTATGACCTCGTGTCGTACCTGCATTCCGAATCTTACAGCACACTGGCATGACCACCTCCGCGGTGGTGTCTGCCAATCTCACAGGTCGTTCACGCTTGAGTCACTTCCGCTTAGCAATCAATGTATTCGCCCACTAAGTAAAACCTTTATCACATGAGCTAACCGGAGTCAACGCCACCGCTGGTGAATTTCTATTATGCCCGATACGATCAGTAATTCATGGGAATAGAAGTTTATAGTTCATACACATGCATACTAACCGGTTGTATAAATCCTTTTGCGACTTTTCATCCTGCAAGACATCCTGTATTATGAATTCTACCCGCATCCTCGAAGGTAAACTTATTCTGCTTTTTTATAATATGATCGTGAAAGTTTCTTTTTATTAAAATATAAAGTTCATAAAAAGGACCGCTCCGGCGAGCCTGCGACGGCATCTTCTCCCCTCACAGCACTGTACCCCTTCGGCCGCGATGGAGAGCGTGGACGCCGCGCTGCGCTACCTGCAGCGACAGTTCGCGAGCGTGGCCAGCGACGAGGCTCTCTGGAATGAGGAGCGCCAGCAGCTGCAGCAGCAGGTGCGCGAGCTCGAGGACCAGCGCGGCGAGCAGGAACAGGCCTACAAGGACGCCATGCTGCGCGTCAAGATGCTCGAATTCGCGCTGCGGCAGGAGCGCGGCCGCTACTTGGCGTCGCCTGCCGCTGTGCAGAGTCTGGGCGGCGCCAGCTCCAAGCCCCGCTCCGAGAGCGCCGAGGTCTCGCGGGGCGTGACGGTGTCGCGCAACGAGCGCTCCAAATCGGCGCGCACGGTGGAGCAGTCGCCGCTGCCGTCACCCGCGTCCAGCCCCAAGAGCTACCACATTTTCAGGACAGATAGCCGCAGCAAGAACGCCAGCACGCCAAAGAACTCGCAGACCAAGGGGATGGAGATCACGCGGCCCAGAATGATGTCCAGGACGGCGTCGGGACGGGAAGTGGAGGTGTCGATGTCCAGGACGGCCTCGGGGAGGGAGGTGGAGAGAGAGATGGCACGCACACCGTCGGCATCGGTGGAGAGGGAGATGAACCGCACGGCATCGATATCCGTCGAACGTACGTGGGGATAATTGTTTATCTATTACTAGTAGCTGGGAGATTTATTTTATTATGCTTGCAGGCACAGTGGAGACAGCGAAACCTGCCAAGCCTGCAGTGATTCCGCTCGCACCGAAGGGTTCGTACCGAGCGCACAAACTGAAATTGAAGCTGTCAGGACATATGGTAAGACCTTGCGCTCTCCCGTTCCGATGGTCCTGTAAACTATTAACTGATTACTATTGTGTAGGATGGAGTGCGAACACTTGCGTTCCACCCGACAGAGCCGCTGCTGGTATCCGGTAGCGAGGACTGCACTGTAAAAGTATGGAACCTGGCCAGTGTGGCGAATGGTCCGCCATCGCAGCGGGCGACTGAAGTCGACTCGCTGGTTACGATGCGAATGCACACGCAGAGTGTCCTTGCAGTGGCGATCTTTGGCGTAGAGAACTTCCCCGATTGCCCGGCTGGACGAGCTGGCGCGTTCGCAACAGCGGGACGCGATGGAAATTTGCATTTGCTCCAATTGCCAGGCATAGATAGCGAGAAGAACGACCCGTACACGTACGAAGACTACGAGGCCCTCAAGGTTCACTCGATTAAATCAGCACACGACGACGCAGTATGGGATCTGCACGCACACCCGTTATCAAACTTGCTGTTTTCGGCCGGTGCGGATGGTGTAGTTCGGACGTGGGGCGTTTCTTCAGGTAGGTGGCTAAATGAGCACCGGGTATCCTCAGGAAAATGTCGTCTGACGAGGCTTGTGCTGAAATCGCAGAACTTACGCTCCAGAGTGAGTTGCGGTGTCCCACCAAGACGAACCAAAACTCTACTGGCCCCCATATCCGGGGATCTTTGATGCCGACATCGGTGCACTCCATGCTCACTGACCCCAAGACGTGCGTTGTTGGCTATACAAATGGCGGCATTGCGCAGTTCGATTATGGTGCTGAGCGTTTAATTCAACTCACACGAGCGATCGATGTCGACACGAACGGACGGGGAGGTCAAGTCAACAAGGTAATGTTTCTCATATTCTCGCGGCAGTTGTTGAAATGCTCACGAAACGTGTTCTTTGCTCTATAGATTATCGTGCACCCGACCATGCCCGTCGCCATTGCAGCACACCAGGACAAGAAGATTCGGATGTACGACATGCGAGTTGGCGAATGCGTAGGATCTCTTACCGCCCACCAGGACTCGGTTACGTCTCTGTCGATCGATACCGCAGGACTCTATCTTGCATCCGGAGGTACGACCAGCAAACTTATCTTTCTGGGTTCCCCTGTTGCTGATTAGTTTTGTTTATAACTGCAGGCCATGACGGTTCTCTGCGTGTGTGGTCCGTCCCTGACCGGCACTGCGTATTCGAACAAACGGTAAGCTGAAGACTATCCCCATTCCAAGGTTCTACCTTGGTACGACTGCTAACCGATTTGCATTTTGTAGGCGCATCGGCCGAAAATGGGCGAGGCCGTGCACTCAGTGGCCTATCACCCGTCTCGGAGCTTCATCGCAACGGGCGGCGCGGACAGTACAATAAAGATTTTCCAGTAGCGACTGCAGGAGCAACTAAAGAGGTCGAACGAAATGGCGACCGACGTCGCTAGTCGCCTCCTCCGTCGAATAGATCCAGCTCTCTTTCTGTTTTGGCTTCCAAGTGCGTACGTAGATGTGAGTTTACCTCAAGAGAAGAACGACATAAGTTTGGCATACAATGACCTCGCTCCCTCAGCCTTTCGGCGAGAGTTGCAGAGGTCCTGTATTGGTTTTAAGTTTTCTTCCCTAAAGAAAATGGCAGCAGAGGGATCCCTCCGTGCGACTAGTCTAAAAGATTAGACCGCTTAGATCACGCCAATGCGGTTGGCCACGTCCAGAGCGTCGTAGTCAGCAGTGAGACGCACGTACGCCTTCTTCTGGCCATCGGGTCTACAGCAAACACAGCACATCAAAGTCAGTATAAAAGTCAACTCCCCAACATCTCCATACAGGAACACAGGTCGACATTCGTCGCTCCCCTCGTGAGAGACCCCGCACTTCCCTATCAGGACTACGGGTGCTCGTATCGAGAGAGACTTCCCTGTCTCCAATGACCAAAAGCTCGACCCAATAAGGTGTACCTGATGAGCGTGTTGACCTTGGCCACCTTGATGTCGTACAGCTGCTTGACGGCGTCCTTGATCTGGCGCTTGTTGGCCAGCAGGTCCACCAGGAAGACGAGCGTGTTGTTGTCCTCGATCTTCTTCATGGCCGACTCGGTGGTCAGCGGCGCCTTGATGATGCGGTACTTGTCCATCTTGGTGCGCGTGGGCACGGCCTTGCGGGCATAGCGAGGAGCGCGCGCCAGCTGCAGGGTCTTGGGCTTGTAGAAGTGCACCTTGGTGCGGATCTTCAGCACCTTGCCGTGCGAGCCCTTGATCACCTTCTTGGAGAGCTTGGCGGCGGCCTTGCCGGCCGACGTCTTGGGGGTGTTCTTGCTGACCGCCATCGCTGTTTTGGAGCTTCTTTAGGAATGGGCTGGACCAATGCAAGCGCCACAGCCAGCCGATCGCAAATTTACTGGAATGACTATGCCCATAGTTTAAAGCACATATTTCAGAATCGTACTTTAGACAACACTCACGGTAAAAGGCAACTTGCCTCATCAACGGGCCGACGTTGAAGCGGTTGATACATGCCTCGTTCGGAACCGCCGATGCGCTTCATTCCTGTATTTCTCCGTAGGATAAGCGATGCGTCCGGGGTGCCTTGCGCTGCTCATCTGTTGCATGGCGTCGGTCGTCGCGGCCCGGACAAGTGTGCACCATATCCTGCACTTGTCGGACGTGCACCTCAACCTCTCGAAATCACTGAACACGACCGAGTCGGCAGCGATCCCGATCGCGTATGGCGACGACGCGCCCGTCAGTCTGCTGCTGTCGGCGCTGGACTACGCCAAGGAGCTGCTGCCAGACCCAGACTTCTTCTTGTACACTGGGGACCACGCAGTGCACGGCGATCTGTCGGACGAGTACCTCGCGGAGGTGGTGGGGGTGAATGTGGAGCTCATGGCGCGATACTACTCCAAGGCGGAGAATGACACGACCCTGGACGTGACTGCCATTGTTGGCAATGCCGACACGAGTGCGTAGCAGACTGGAATCAAATACAGTGATACGTCGCTAATGCTCGTTTACTCTTGTTTGCAGCTCCCGACTACACAATGAACGTGACGGACCCGGAGACGGAAGAGAACCCAACGATCGCGCTCGTATCGGGTGCGTGGAACGACACGCTGCCTCGATCCAACCTCAACTGGTTCAACCGCCGTGGGTATCTCTCCTACGACTATGACGACAACCTGGTGGTGATCACTCTCAACACGCTGCCGTACTCGCCAAGTCACAGCCCGGACACATCGTACATGTCCGACCCATTCGGGCAGTTTGCGTGGCTCAACGCTTCACTGATGGAGCTACGCAACTCAAGCAAGTTCGCGTATATTGCAGGCCACATCCCGCCGATCATTGACTCGTACGGCGGTGAGCCGCAATGGAACGAGACGTATATCAACTCGTACAAGCAGATTGTCAGCGAATATGCAGACGTCATCAGGGCCCAGTTCTTCGGACATGTGCACAGCGTCGAGTTTCGACTGCCGGTCTCGGACAACGACGCAGCGCAGATGAAGCGCAACGGTGTGCTCGCCAACACGTCCACTACCGGCAGCGCACAGCTCGTACCGCTGTTCATGACGGCTGCCATTTCCCGCTCTTCTATAACAATCCAGCCTTCATGATCTGGGATTTTGATGCCACCTCGTACGACATCGTCGACTTCACAGTCTACGGCAGCAACATCTCCGTCAACCAGACTCTCGACTGGCAACCTCTTTTCGCGGCCGGCACCGAGTACGGCGTCAGCTCGTTAAACACGTTCGAGATCAACACTTTTGTAAAGCGCGCAGCAGGCGACGCAGCTCTACTGGAGCAGTACTACTTCAACTCGAAGGCGCAGTCGCACTTGCAGTCTTCGTGTCTGGACGCCACTTGCCAAGCCAAGTGGCTCTGCTCGCTCTACTGGTGGATCACCACCGCCGACTACAACGCGTGCGTGGCGTCGACCCAAGCTGCGAAGACTACAGTTGAGAAATCAGCGTCATCCTCGGCCGGGTCGTTCTTGTTGTCCTCTGCTCTCATCTTATTAGGAGGAGTGGTCGCAATCGCAGTCTTCGTCCTCGTCGTGTCTCGAGTATGTCGCCGCTGTAACAAGCACGGCGCCAAGCTCATGGACACCCAGCGAGTGCACTTTGCAGCGATCGTGTAGCAAAAAGTATCTTTATGTTGATGCGAAATCGAGTGTCGATGACATCCGTGTCCCACTGTTTGTAAACACCGCTTGCATACGCTATCGCTCGCTCGGTTCAACCACGCGGGACTCACTTTCATATTTTCCGAAGCAAGCCCAAGCACCATGGTCTACACGCTCGTGTGTCATCTGTACGCCAAAGAAGGCAAGGACGTCGAGGAGAAGCTTTACAATAAATTGGTCGAGGCTTCGCAGGTGTACTCCAAGGACCCCGAGGTCATTGGCTGGCACGTCATGCAGGACCACGAGGACCCGCGCAAGTGGACCCTCGTCGAGCGCTACGAGCGTGCCAGCGTACGTTTGCAATCGATACAATCTTATTTGTCGTTGGATTGGTGGTGATGGTTTGGACGGCGTTGTCGAATGGAGCAGAGTCTCAAGATCCACCAGGCCAATCCGTACTACGCCGAGTTCGGAGCCTTCGTCGCCCCACTCTTTGCCAAAGAGCTGGAGATCCACCAATTCAACGAGTTGGACACGAGCAAGCCCGTGTACGTGGAGTAAGAGGCCTTTGTTCACAGTATCACGACTGCAACTTTTCTGATAAGCGGGCTACAGCGAATGCAAGCGTTTATTCTGGTCAAAAGGGTTTGACGCTGGAAGCGTGCGATTGCTACGAGACGACTGTGGGTAGTCGAGACTCTTGGTTTAGACCTCGTTGAACTGGTGCACGTCCAGGCTCTCCTTCCCCTTCTCCAGCAGCGCCAGCAACACGTCGGCGAACGCCTTGTACTCCGGGTTCTCGCGGCGCTCAGCAATGCGCTGTCAAACGAAAATGACGGACAAGTTAGTCAGAAGTCACGAGACGGTGGTGATGGTCTGAAGACGTACGCTCTCCTGGTCGTAGCGCTCGACGAGGGTCCACTTGCGCGAGTCGGTGGTGCTCTGCAGGGCGTGCCAGCCGAGCACGCCGGCGTCCTTGGAGTGGATGGCGGAGGCCTCGGCCAGCTTGGCGCGCAGCTGCTCCTCGACGTCCTTGCCCTCCTTGGCGTACAGGTTGACGACAATCGTGAAGACCATGGTTGAGTTGGTGGTGGTGGTGGGGTTGGCGGTGGTGGTTGGAAGTCGAGAGTAAAATCGAAAGTGAGTGAAGCGGAGCGAGGACCCGAGCTGGAGAGTATCCTCCGTGGCGTGGCGCATTGCAATCGTGTCGAGCGTACAGAGCTACCTCCCAGTATGACCCAGGGCATTCTGGCATACCCTGTCAAATCCGTTCTATCTGTATAGGCTTTGATTAACTAGCTCCACGTCATGAGCCTCGCCCTCTGCACTTTATACTTGCACAAATCCCGCTGGAGAAGCCCTGGGTCATACTGGGAGGTAGCTCTGTAGCAACTTCGACTTCGTCTTCAACAGTTTGAGATTACGCGAGGCAATGTGATGACGCCAAGGCATCGTCCAACGATTGTAGCAACAATCGCAACGACAGAAGCTCTTCCAACCCTCAGCAGCTGAAGCTGCAGGAACAGACCGCAGCAGAAGCTCGATAGCCGAGTGCTAGTATTGTTTAGCAGATCCTTGCTCGGTGTAGTGTCTTCATGTATGAAGACACGATGGGGAGTCGGCGAAGCCCCTAAGTTGGCCGGTAGTCTATTAGATGCTAATCGACAAGTGAGCTAAACGAGCTTGTCTATCGTTTGGGGGCTCCGTGCTTGGGGCGTGGAGTAGGGTGGTTGACAGTCGTGTCAACACACGTATGTTATCTACTCGGAGGTCATCACGTATTGCGAAAACCGTGTATCCAGGTCATCCTGGATCGCGTTACGACTTATTGTGCACGAGACCATCCAGTCGCCGCCACTGCGGATGGCTGGGCATGGCTGGTGATCTCCACACTACACTTGGATATGGTTGCTTGAGTTTACGCCCGTTGCTCTCCCTGGATTGCCTGCACAGCAAGTGGGGGCATCAGGGAAGCAGAAGGACCGGGGGTGGCATCAATTCCAGTAGCTATCCAGGTGCAGAGTGTGAAAGTAAACATGCAGTGGCTGGTAGGGAAGGACGACATCTACAAACAGGCATGGAAATCCTGGATCGGCATTCTTCAGAAGGCGGGGGCAAAGAACCAATTATCACCCCAAGGCAGCACCACCGACAAGGGCACAGGGATTAATGGTCAGCCAAGAGGATAGAATTCAACTTGGTATGATAATGGGGCGAATGTTAGCTCCGACAATGGAAGTCAGCAGACAGCGACAAGAACTAATCAACACTCAAGCGCCGGAACTGGAAAAGCAAGCGGCCAGTAAGACCGACAACCTAACAATTATTCCTGCACCAGGAACAAGGGTAGAAATTCATGTGAATCTAGAATCGATAGAGAAACCAGAACCACCACCTGCGGAAATTGAGGCGGATAACCCGTGGATCCCAGACAAAACAGCCCCGACCCTCTCAAGGGCGAAATTCGAGAAGATCGAGGTGCTAGCAATAAAGGAGCTGGAAATCACAAGAAGAGCAACACAGAAGTTCACAGGAAAGTTCCAAACTCAAGGGACGGGGAAGCTGGACACACACTCGCAAAGTTCAACGCTGGCTAATCGCAATTCTGATTAGCTTCCCAAGATTTAAAGTAGGAGATCAAATGGGAAGTCCTCCTCGTTTAACGGTATCGACAAACCTCTGATTCCCCCATAAGAATATACGCTTTATAAGAACAATTGTCGGTTCCCTAATGACCACTCCATACAAGCCCTATATAATATCCCCTCTAGAGGACTAATAGAGGGGTGCTTAACTATATAGTGTTGAAAAGTAAGGTTATCCGACCCGAGCAATAGTTGAGGAGACATTTGGTTGTTTTCGACCCAGCTTTTCACGGTATCCGCGCCGGAGAACACGGATACCGCGTACTGCGTCTACTGGAAGCCGTTTGTCACTGCACTGAGCAATGAGCTTACTAGTAAACGTGCTAATATACTGGAGATCCTTCTTGATATCTGCTGTTGCATTGAAGGGCACTGCTCCTGACGAAGCTGTGCTCCTGAGAGACCGCCATTGCGATCTCTACCTCCTACATTGGGATTCTGTCTCCTACACAGGCCCCGAGGTGGGCCTGTTCGACACCCTGTGGCTTGGCATGGTCCTATCCAGCGGGCCTTCACAGCCACGAAGTTCTGGTCGCCGCTAGTCGTTCGCTCGTCGGAAAGCTGGCGGCCTTCCTTGTCCAGCAAGCAGACTCTTCAGAATTGCAAGCATGTTGCGAGCGGCATTGACATCTCGGTTCCAGAAGTTTGCCCGGCATGACCTGATTGTGCAGCGCTGGACAGCGTAGCATGGCTTGTGCACCATGCTGCCTTCTTTATCGGGGACGAGTAGTTTCGCCGGCTCCACAAGACTGTGGCACAGCGAGCACGTCTTGCTAGTCCTGAATTCGTCCAGCGTCACGACCGTGGCCCTCCGCCGCAGCGCTTCTTTAAAGCGCTTTATCGGCACGGGCGGATTGCCGCGCAGCCCTCCAGGGTTAGTGAAGTCCCCGTAGCCGACCCACACTCGGGGACTCGAGCGCGGCACGAGGCGGCGTGCCAGTGCATCCAGCGCTTGCATCTGTCGGCGCGCTCTGAAAAACCTCCAACTACGGAACCCTTCCTCTGCGCTAAAGGCCACCAAGAAGCCACGGTGGCTCAAAAAGAATGGCAGGCCCTGCAGGAACGTGGCGAGGCTGGCTGTTTTGAATGGCGGCATGCTCTCAACGATACGTCGATACCATGGTTCTTTTGCCTTGACGTTTTTCAGCCAGAATTGAAACTTCGACGTTCCCGAGAGGTGCTGGTACTCGTGGGCGCTGACCGAAAAATATGCTGCTGCGAGCGGTAGTGTCGGTTTTTTCGTCGGCGCTGACGCAGCCCGCGTTCGCGCAACCAGCGACGCCGTCGACGACGCTGTCGAGGCACAACTCTCTCTCGTACTGCAGTGCACAGTGCTCGGAGCCCTGGATCCACTCCGATCACTATTGACGGCGAATCCCCTTCAGCTGCTTCTTTGGTCATGTCGGTGTCGTCCAGCGTCGGCTCCTTGGGGTGTTGTGGCCGAGAGAGAACTACTGAAGCTCCATAGCCGTCGGATTTAACAGTTGTCAAAGCGCCTTGTAGCACTAGCGAGCTGTGAGACATCAAAGACCTGAGCTAGCAGGCCAGGTCGGTGGAAGAAGGCCCAGCTGAGGCCGCCGAGACGTCCAACCGGACAGTTCAGCACGTTGACACCGGCCCGCTTGAAAATCCGGCTGCAGATGCCGTGAAGAGTAGAAGGTGTGATGGTTATGTAGCCCGGCGAATAGCTCGTAGTCAATGGCAGCAAGGTGTACAGAACAGCACCTTTCTGTTCTGGATGGTCGTGTTGGAATGACTCCATCCAGGTTAGCATCTCATACGCCTTCTGGATAAAGTGTTTGGTAGAATTTTTATCGGGTCAATTACGGTCGGGGTCAGGTTGGTGGTCAGGGTTTTTTCAGATATTATCATAATCAGAATCTGAGATAATTTGCAAAAAGTAAGACCCCGACCCTGGTCCCGACCACAGAAATACGAAACATCGAGTAGGGGACACAACTAAACTTTACGGATTTATCTCAAGTGACTTCTGTATACACTGGAAGTAGCAGCCACCAATAAAACTCAGATAGCATACAAAATTTAGAAGATAGTGGCGCACTGAGTGTGTGTCAGCAATTCTAAGCATTTGGTTCGGGTTCAAACCCCGTCAGGTCCTATTCTTCACGTAAGGTTCGTCGCCCATTCGTCCGCCGATGTCCGTCCCGTGCACCCATTCCGTCAGACCACTCTAACCAAGGTGGCAGTTCGTGGTGACAGGTCAAAGGTAAGGTACATGGGAATGATGTGGTAATAGAGGGACGCGAGTAAGCTTTTGCTCTTGACCAATGTATATGATATATGTACTTTCTTTCGCTGATTACCATATGACGAGGCTGACACTTCAACTTCGCAGCCAAGTCAAGGGACCGATCACCGAAATTATGGTGGTTCAAACTAAAAATAGCTTTAATTGACTCTCGCTCGCTCACTCACCCGCTCACTCACTCACTTAATAGTGTACACGATAATTTTGAGTTTCAACTTGCTTTTTTATTAGATCCTAGACACTCAAAAGCCCCCAGCACAAAACGAAGATCTAACCATATCTTTCGTAAATGAAACTATACAATGCAAACTCGAAGTGGCGACTTACAATGAAAAGTCGGATGGAATGTAGTACGTTCCATGGGCAGGTGCTCGAGCTCGTCCGCGTGCAACATCCTCCAGCAGCGTAACGTAGTGATGTGCATGGCGTTCAATTACTCCAATGAGAGTCGGCAGATTTGGGTTCTGTGTCGTGAATTCGTCATTCAGCTCTCGGTTATATCGCTCCAACGGGTTGTTCGTCCTGTTGACGATACGACGGTCAATTCCGCGGACATTCCACAGCTCAGGCGTAAACATCTCCAACCACGCGCGTCGAAAGTATGACCAGAACGCTGCCCACTTGTCCCCACTATAGGTGACGCCACGGTCCGACGTCACAGCTTTTATCTTCGCCGTCACGTAGTCAATGCCCCGAGGGTCAATCTGCTCGCGCGGCAGTACAGCAAGTGCATCGAGAACTCCACGGCCCATCGCCACTGAAACTTCGTCAGTCGGAATATGCAACTTCAACATCCTACGTCGGATGGCCTGTTTGAAGTGGAACAGGCAGCCAATTATCGTGGTGTTGGGAAACTGGTCACGGATAGCGTTGATCAGCCCTTGCTCAAAGTCACACGAGATTGTTGATGGCTCCATGTTCATGCCAGTGGCCCTTGCACGCAGTGGAAGATGTGCCAGTAAGACCACTCTGTTTTGCTAGTCGAGAGCACATACATCACCGGAACATAGCAATTGGACCCTCGGTCGTGAACCATGACGATGACGCACTGGTAAAACGGGGGCAGGCACGCAGTGAAATGTGCCGTCCACGAACAGTGAAACGTTGCTGTAAGTGAGCAAGCGAATCAAAGCCTGGTGACCCCAACCCAAAATCCTCTCGGTCTTCTCATCACCGGCGTATGATAGGTGGAATTGAAAGAACTTCGATCCATCACGAGTTCGAGAAAGCGGTGGCATTTCCACCTGGCCATAGATGGCCGATCCAAAGTGACGGATTCTGACGCGATACACACGGCTGATTACTTGCTCCCTTGTTAATCCCCTCATCAAGCCATTGGCAGTGAATTCTTCACGGATTTGATCCCAGATTGCTGATGGGGTCGCTGTCATTCGTTGTATGGCTAACGTGTCGACCTCGGCTGCCATCTCTCGGCTCATGTCTCTTTGCGTGGATAAACTTGACATTGGCGTTCCTCCTTGTTGGCTGCCATCTCCATCCTCGCTTGAATTGTCCGAGACGACGATCACCTCAACCGCTGCTTCACATGTATGTGGCAAGCCCTTCTCGACCAATACCCCGAGGTCATCACATCAAGCTTCGCCGTGCATCCCCGCCGGTAATAGCTGCATCTGTACGTTGTCTTGAGATTCGATGCGTAGGCCTTTGTCAAACGAAAACCGTTGTAGTGTATAGTTGTTCTGAACGGATTGATGTCGTCAATGTCACTCATGACAAGTGCAGGCAAAATGACGAATGAACTAATTCCCGTCAACTTCTCTATGAGCAAAGGCTCTTCGTTTTCTATACCGTTGAGAAATGCCACAAAGCAGCACGAATGACATGGTTTTGAGCAACTTGTGGTATGCGAAAAGCAGTGACTAACTCGATGTTTTACCCACTATTCAGGCTTTTTACTGTCCTCGCCATAAGAATTACATCTGTTTTAGCAGCCTTGCCACCCATGTATCCGGCTATACCGAAGTATTCATGTTGGGAATATTTTTCAGGTCAGACTTGCGGTCGGATTTGCCAAGTAATTTACCTAAGTAAAACCTCAGACCCATCGACCAGACCCCGACCGTAATTGACCCGAAAAATAGGTAACCAAAGTGTTTTTCGTTCGCAGCAATTGTCTCTGGATCAGGCGTCAGAACCAGCCACGCACGTAGCCGATTGATAGCGTCTTCACCTTCGTGTTGTATGCTGCTTTCGCTGCTAGAAGAACGCAGGCATCCGTTCAGGATTCTCGTTGTCGTGGCATAAGAGAGTTCGTCGTCGTCTTCTGGAGCAAATCGGAAGCGGATGTACTGGCGCAGTCGCTTCTTGAACGTTGTCTTCACCATTGTGCGTGCATTCGTAGCCATGGCGGCGGCTTCATCTTCCAGGAGATAACTTCTCACTGACAGATATGACACCAGAGAGGCAATGGCTGTAGAATGCCTGGTCCAGGTCCGGTAGCGGTAGGTTCTCGCTCAGGCAGCGCAGTAAGTGGAAGTTGGCGAGGTGGGAGCCTTCCAGTCGGATGCCTTGCATTGTCTCCGCCGTCTGAGCAATCTCCTGGACGATCTCGGGGTACCTGCACACCCTCGAGAGCTTGGACTTGACGGAGGCTCTTGGCTTCTTGCGTCGTCGCGCCATCGATGGAAATCGAAGAATGGCGACAGCGGCTCATATAGACTACAACGCGTGGAAATTTCTACTTGTAATCCATTGCAGCACCCTTGTCGGACTTTTCCGCAATGGTCGCCTGCAACGAGTTTGCAGGGACAACAATGGCTTGCACTCGGACAACACCGGAAGCAGACGGAGTTCCACTGGCTGGTCCATCTTGCTGCAGTTGTCGTTTTACAAACATTTCTTTTACGGCTGCGCTGCATTGAAGGGAAAAACAATGGAGATCGTACGGAGATCGAGGCAATATAAAATGGAATTCTGAGTTTGTAGTTCATAGAGCGCTAAAATCTATCGCCCAGCCTAAACCCAAAACTTACTCTCGCTGTGCTCGCCCTGTGTGACCCTAAGAACCCCCAACCCCTAAAGGGGGACATCTCGCTTCGCTCGATCAGTGGCCAAGCTATCAGACATGCTCGATGCCGGTGGTTTAAGTCCGCGTGCTCCGCACACGAGCCTTAAACCGCCGGCATCAATTTGGGCTTCGTGCTGTTTGTCATAAGTTTGAAGGACTTTCATTTTCCCTGGGCATGCAGCTAACGGTCGGCCCGAGTCTGTCAGCGCGGATTGTACCAATCATTCGGTACACTCTTTGGTAGTACCAGCCATTTGGTACCCGTCCTATAAGAATGCCCCTGGCCGACGACATTCTTATAGAGGGGTTTGTCGGTAGACTATTAACAGGGTCGTCTCCTGGTCAGGTCTGACAAACAGGTCTGGCATTTTTCCAGACAAGACCCCGACCCGGACATGACCTCCGCTACAAGAGCTAACACTAAGGACTAAATATTTTTGGAGCCAGCTGATGTTTGGGCTTGAAAACTGATGCAGTGGGTTGTGATTTGCCCTGTTATTCGCTGCACCGGGGTTCGAGTCCCCCAACGGTGTAGTTTTGGCCCGGTTGTCCCGTAGGTAAAAATGCTTTGAGGTCTGTAATGGTTTTTCGTCCCGTTTGTCGAGTTCAATAGCCGGTGCCAGTATGCCACCGTTAAAAAGAATGGCTATCGCTTTCGTTTTAGCGGAGGATATTACAACGTGCTTCTATCGAAAATGGTGGCGCGCAGTGCGATTCAGTTTGTAAGCTAAATAATGACTCACAAGCCAAGTCTTTTGTAAAGCAAAAGCAGTGTATTGGATTAGTCATGCAAGTGTGAATTTAATCTCCCTTTAATCGATCGAGAAGTTCTGGTCTCTGCACTTACCTTCAACTTGAGTTTTACCAGTCGCTTGAGGGTTCACTCTCGTCTCCACTTGCTCTGCATTGTCTTCACTGTAAACGTAGGAAAACGAGTTTGAATAGTATCCAGCATCGTGAGCAGCAACTCTAGAAAGTTGATGGTCAGAAGCGTCAGCTTCGACTACTGCAAGACTGGCTGCAGAAATCTCATTATCAGCAGATACGGAACCTTGGGCTTCGTTAGCAGGGCTTCTATCATCCTTGGAGCTCTCATCGACGCGGTCTCTGCAACCACTATCTTCATCCGAGTCCGTCGTCATCTTAGGTTGACGAATCCGCCGTCACTGGGAGGGGAGCATGTGGGAAGCGTAATTATTTCTCGAGGTCGACCTTGGGCTCGACGTCCTATAACTGCACCAAGAGTAGTGACGTGGCCTCGAACAAGAGCTTCAATGGTCGCAACGAAGGTTGGTAGGCTGGGATGGAGATGTCGAGAAAGCGCTGTTGAGTCCTTATTGAATCTCTCCAAGGGATTATTGGTGCGTGCAACGAGACGTGAAGACATCTCGTGGGCATTCCAAACAACCGGAGGGAAGCGCATTATCCAAGTCCGTGAAAAGTAAGCCCAAAAACGCCGCCACCGTGAGAGACTGTAAGAAACTCTCTGAGCTCGGCAACGATTTGCCGGTTTACCCATGCCATAACTCCAACTTCAACGCCTTCGAGAGCCACCACTGTGAGCATATCAAATACTCCTGGTTCCATAGCAATAGTCGCAGCACGGTTTGATATTCCCAGCTTTCGCGTCGTTCGCCTGACAGTTTATTTGAATTGGAAGAGGCAGCCGATGACGTCGGCGTTAGGGAAATTGTACTTGGATAGCTGGAATCAGAGCTTGCTCGAAGTCGCACACGACTTTCGGCTGGATCGAGCTGTTAATCAGCAGCTTGGGATACCAAGTGCAAAATGTCTCAGTAGGTATCATTTGTGCGAGAAGTAGAGAGCACGTAGAACACGGGAACGTAATGACCAGTCGATCTATCGAACACCATCACAACAACGCACTGCATGAAGCCACGAGGGACACAACGATACGATCCATCAACGAATATTGTTGTTCCTGTGTACTTTAGCAGACTTATCAACTCAGGATGCGCCGAGCCGATGGTTTTGTTAGGAGAAGTTGAGTCATCGAATCCACGTATGTAGTGAAACTGGAAAAAGTTCAGTAGTCGGTCCTATACACGCGAGAGGAGTCATCTCAATGCGTCAGTGGATATTCCCACCAAAATGGCGGTCGCGAGCACGGTACACCCGACTAAGCGCCTGCTGCCGTGACCACCCAAGCACCGCTTGAGACGAGTTCGGACCATAAAATTGAACTTCCACACGGGCCCAAATGGCCTGAGCGGAGAGGGAGACATCGCTCCGCGCAAGATCGTCTACAGCTGCTCGCATTTGAGCGGCGACGTCCGTCAACCTTGGCTCCTCGGAAGCGTTGATGTACTCCACCTTGCCCTTGCGGCCAGACCATCAGTAGTAGCCGCAGTGAAACACTATCTTGCGTCTAGAAGACCACGCGGGAGTGTACTGGTAACCCCGAAGATTCAACACAGTATTGTAGCGGCGCTAAGGTTGAACTGAATTGTGCTGCACCGAAGAAACATTGACATCCTCTCTACGTTCTGTCATTATCTTGAAATGTTGACTGCCGCCTATAAGAGTTACCGATGAAATTGGAGAATGAAAGTGAGAACGCATGGAGAGCCCCAGCAAGGCAGAAACAAAAGAGGTTTCATAACTGCTCACAGTCGCACAATCGCGGATGTTTTATTTCTGGTCAAAACCCAGAGCTCAATAATATTGCACACCCGGTTATTGCATTGGTAGTCAGACCATACCAGACCTGACCAGGAGATGACCCTGTAAATAATCTTCCACGCTTAACATTGAGAACACCACCTCGACTGCGAACGTAGTACGAGTGGACACTGATGTCATCCAACCTGGTAATGGGAAGGCCAGCAGGGAAAGAATCGGAAATCCGACTGGAAAGAGAGAGGAAAAATGATACTTAAACGGAATTTTCAGGACCTCGTCAGGACATTCAAATTAGCCAATAGAACGAGAGCGAAATTTGACCTACGGACCTACGCTTGCTGTCTCGCGAGCTTATCGGCGATTTGATGCAGACGGACAAGTGACACCCAGCCTAGCTGCCCTCTCCGTCGCTTCCTAGCGTGTGTGGTGCGGAGTGGCACCTCAACAGCTGATGAACACGCCGCGTAAACTCTCACAGCTTCCTCTACGGATTGTCTCGGCCGCAGTAAGTCTCTTGCTGTAGCAAACACCTCAATTTTCTTCATAAGATATTGAGCGTCACTAAGACACTTTTGACTGTTTCGGTTTGGCATGTCAGCACCTTCGATCAAGCGCAGAGGCGGCAACTGCTTCTCGGTATTTCCGCACCTCCACAGCACCCACAAGTGAGCGACCGAGCACTCGGGGAGAACAAAATCGAGAGGGACTCTGCGAAATCTCCCAGCCTAGAAGAAGGTAGGCACTGTTGTGCGTTCATCGCAAGCTGCTGGACCACCCACGCCTGGAGGAGCTAACACGTTGTTCTGGTTGAATAGGTCATGAACACCCACTTCAGCAAGACAATTGCGCAGCGCTTCATGTAATCCGTCATACGTGACGGTACGTGCTCCAATGGCGCGATTCTCCAGCTCGTGCACGATGTCCTTCACAATATCGCGGCGCGCGTCTTCGATCTTTTCGATGGTCAACAGTGTTCTGTCTTGTAGTTCCTTCTTCTGGCTTAAGATGGATACATGCGGTGGAACTCCTGTTGCCTTCAACTTGGAGTCAGGTGTGCTGAACCCGCAACGCACACGCTCCGACAAACTTTGCAGTAAGTTGACATCTTGAAACAGAGCTGTCTCGAAGGTGGGATGTCGAGGCCGGAGGTGTGTACGAAGGAAAGGTATGTGGTATACCAGTGATGCGAGACAGAATTCTCCCACGAATGCTAAGTGTTCTGGTATCCCTTGAAATATTGTAGAGACTCCGCGTTGAACCCATTCGTCTTGATGCTGAAAGTGAGGCTGCAAAATGGCAAACTCATGACTACTAGACGGAAGACCTGAAATCGTTCTCCCAACGTGCATGTCTCCTGCAGCCTCATAGCGGAGATAGGTGCTTTGAACACCACCAAGAGACCAGCCTGCGCGTAAGTGCACCGCTGTAGATGACGGACAAGCTGTAGTACCAGTAGCACAAAATGTAGCAGCACCCTTCCGCATTGAATGCGTTCCGAGATCGCTGGGGCTGACGCCTCGTCTCTTCAGCTCTGCGGATACCTCACCGTCTACCAATAATCGTTGCAAGCTCTTTCGAAATCGATCGTACTGGACGGATCCGGGAAACAAGCGATTATCCTCATCAAATATAGTTGTTGCCCAGTAAATTGCCAATACCAAGATAGGACAAATATCTGGTTGAAGCGGGTTGGCATACACGTGACGTGGATCGCGTGGTCGATCTCCACTCTGGTCGTTTTTCATGTGTGCAAAGAAGACTCTCAGGGAATCACCACACCATTCGATGTGCGAATGGCGAATGCCAAAAGCGTTTGCAGAGCGACAGATGAGATTCCATGATACAATCAAATACACCCGAGCGAAAATGGCATCACTACCTGGTAGCGCCATCAGGTGGGGAGGAGAGAAACTCGTAGAGTTCAAACGACAGAGGATCTTTCCCCACTTTGATGTGTCCTTCGCCACGAGCTTGGGTGGTAGCAAGCTGACGCTTTAATCCCTTAAAGAATTGCTTCAATTCCTTCTCCACGACAGGCCTCACTTGACGTTCGTAGTCCCTATAGATGTTGAAAAATCCAGCACGGTGGGTATTGAGAGCGGAGTAGCTTAGCATTGACCCGTCAGCTTTTCGAAGGGTGAGCAACCAGGTTTCAAATACCTCTGCGTCAAGATGGTCGAAATCAAGTGGAGGATCGTCATGGTTTCTGGTGAGAAGTGGCTTTACACAACGTCGAAGCTGTTTCTCGGAGAGCCCTTCCGCGTTACCCACTCTTTCTGCAAACGAATCTTATCAAATGGCGGTGGTTTTGATGAACCCACGAGGTGAAGCGACAATAGGAATTGACGTAAGCGGCTCGAGAACTTGGGCAAACGGTATTATCACGAATCTGATCTGCCTGTCGCCGTAACTCGGCCAGGCTGTCTTGGTATGTGCTCCCCATCTTACCGATTTATGCCGCGGACGAGTTGCCCTGCAAAAGCACAAAAGAGTCGGTTTTTGTAACGCCCACCAATAATACTAGCTTTTGTATGCCGACATCGGCTCGAGCGATTTCGATTTGGAAAATTCAGGACATCCTGGCCTGCACTATGAAGTAGGCAGCAACCTGCTGTCCTGCAAAACCTGGAGAATGGCATTTTTGGAAGGAATCTTCGCACACCAGGGCGTGACGGCCTTCGGCTTACCGGCGGCTCTGCGAAACGTGAAACCCGGCGGCGAAGCTGTCCCCGTTGAAACATCGTCTTCGTCCAGACCTGCAGCAGGCCTCTTGACGTCAGACTGCCCCTCCCGCGTGTTCGGTAGCGTGTTTTCGCCGTCACTGGAAGATTCCTCGATGCAACGGACTCTCCAGTCGCAGGCACGATGAACCATTCTACGACAGAAGGTATTAGTAGGTTGCTCACTCCTTCTACAAGAAAGCGTACCTGGCGGAGCTATTTTGTTGTTGCAGTTTTGTGGGTCGGTGCTGGAGGTCTTTCGCGCGCTTTTGAAAGTGACGACGTTTGGCGATAAAAGATATATCCCTTTGTGTTGCATTATCTTAGAAATTTAGCGTTAGACAGACTATTTTTCAGATTTGAGATGCTGCTCTAAAAGCAATTCCTGCTGCTGTTGCAACACAAGTACATGCCAGAGATGCCACGTACTCGTTTGTGTTATTTGTGATCGTCTTCATTAGTTCTTGAGTCCACATCAACCGAAACAACGACAACGGCGACCCAGTGTTAACGGAGTCAGGCAAAACACTATGACTACAATGATCTGGCATTGGGCTCTTGAAAGGCCGATATGTGTTGCCCTCTGGTGTACTGTTGGTTGCTTGCAAGGCATCGCCAGCTCCTCCCGTCCTAATAATCGTAAACGAAAGAGCCTGAGGATCGCATATGGCTCTCAATGATGATGACTCCAATCTAGCCTCGCTGGTTGCCGCCGGCGTCGTAGCGTCTGAAGTCGAGCCGCTGGCGCCTCTTGCCGCCAGGTAGTCCTTGTACAGATCTTCGAGTCGATCGAACATGCGGTTGCGCCTGATCTGCAGATAGTCTTCATGGCGAATGTTGCGCGTAGCTGCGGCTTCGGCAGCCTTAGCCAGCTCTTGCGAGCACTTTATTTGGGGGAGGCCTTCTTCTCCATCTTGAATCTTGAAAGGTCACAAGGGCAAATTTGCACTTGCAGAATAGCGCAACACTATCGGATGCCAGCAGAGCGTTGGTCGTCTCTGTCGAAGTGATGCTCAACATATTCGATGCAAAAAGCAAGACGCAGGTTAAAATGGCTACACGACATATATATACGTTTATTGAAACGACTTTAACGTCTGACGCGATCAATGCCCCGCCATGCCACAGCAAACTTGCTGCAGCTATGTCGGGCGCTTACGCCATTTTTGGCAGGCTTCCACTGTTCGCAAACACCGCTTGCATACGCTATCGCTCACTCGGTTCAACCACGCGGGACTCACTTTCATATTTTCCGAAGCAAGCCCAAGCACCATGGTCTACACGCTCGTGTGTCATCTGTACGCCAAAGAAGGCAAGGACGTCGAGGAGAAGCTTTACAATACATTGGTCGAGGCTTCGCAGGTGTACTCCAAGGACCCCGAGGTCATTGGCTGGCACGTCATGCAGGACCACGAGGACCCGCGCAAGTGGACCATCGTCGAGCGCTACGAGCGTGCCAGCGTACGTTTACAGTCGATACAATCTTATTTGTCGTTGGATTGGTGGTGATGGTTTGGACGGCGTTGTCGAATGGAGCAGAGTCTCAAGATCCACCAGGCCAATCCGTACTACGCCGAGTTCGGAGCCTTCGTCGCCCCACTCTTTGCCAAAGAGCTGGAGATCCACCAATTCAACGAGTTGGACACGAGCAAGCCCGTGTACGTGGAGTAAGAGGCCTTTGTTCACAGTATCACGACTGCAACTTTTCTGATAAGCGGGCTACAGCGAATGCAAGCGTTTATTCTGGTCAAAAGGGTTTGACGCTGGAAGCGTGCGATTGCTACGAGACGACTGTGGGTAGTCGAGACTCTTGGTTTAGACCTCGTTGAACTGGTGCACGTCCAGGCTCTCCTGGCCCTTCTCCAGCAGCGGCAGCAGCGCGGCGAACGCCTTGTACTCCGGGTGCTCGCGGTGCTCGGCAACGCGCTGTCAAACGAAAACGACGGACAAGTTAGTCAGAAGTCACGAGACGGTGGTGATGGTCTGAAGACGTACGCTCTCCTGGTCGTAGCGCTCGACGAGGGCCCACTTGCGCGAGTCGGTGGTGCTCTGCAGGGCGTGCCAGCCGAGCACGCCGGCGTCCTTGGAGTAGGTGGCGGAGGCCTCGGCCAGCTTGGCGCGCAGCTGCTCCTCGACGTCCTTGCCCTCCTTGGCGTACAGGTTGACGACAATCGTGAAGACCATGGTTGAGTTGGTGGTGGTGGTGGGGCTGGCGGTGGTGGTTGGAAGTCGAGAGTAAAATCGAAAGTGAGTGAAGCGGAGCGAGGACCCGAGCTGGAGAGTATCCTCCGTGCCGTGGCGCATTGCAATCGTGATTCGTGTCGAGCGCAGCAACTTCGACTTCGTCTTCAACAGTTTGGGATTACGCGAGGCACCTTGTTCGAGCAGCACTGTAATCGGTGCAGCAGATGGAGGACGCAAGAGGCCAAGCACGATTTTCGTTTACTCGAAACCAACTGATCTTAGCTTCGGAATCAATTTGCACGATGAAGGAACCGTCAATGCCACCCTCCACGACGATGGTTTTCAAGACTGGTAGGTCAACGCTAACCTGCCAGCGACCAAATTCGCAGCGATACAGTAACCTTACACTACTGTGCCATCAGGATTACTGTAAGATTGTTCGTAGGACTTGGACTTGTTTGCACTCGTGTTCAACACCTCGGCGTTGCAATCATCACCTGAACGACCAACAGCAGATCCTCTCTCTGCACGTGTCTCGAGGCAAAAGATCCACCTGAGTTGAGCTGTCAAAATCCTCAGCGAAAATCTCATGCGTGCCTCAACGCCACGCCTTCGTTGGCCTCTTGCGTCCTCCATCTGCTGCATCGATTACAGTGCTGCTCGAACAAGGTGCCTCGCGTAATCCCAAACTGTTGAAG
Source organism: Phytophthora macrochlamydospora (assembly GCA_011947325.1). Classification (NCBI taxonomy): domain Eukaryota; phylum Oomycota; class Peronosporomycetes; order Peronosporales; family Peronosporaceae; genus Phytophthora; species Phytophthora macrochlamydospora. Next base: position 1,286,744 of record JAAVTH010000037.1, on the reverse strand, counting down.
ACGAAGTCGAAGTTGCTGCGCTCGACACGAATCACGATTGCAATGCGCCACGGCACGGAGGATACTCTCCAGCTCGGGTCCTCGCTCCGCTTCACTCACTTTCGATTTTACTCTCGACTTCCAACCACCACCGCCAGCCCCACCACCACCACCAACTCAACCATGGTCTTCACGATTGTCGTCAACCTGTACGCCAAGGAGGGCAAGGACGTCGAGGAGCAGCTGCGCGCCAAGCTGGCCGAGGCCTCCGCCACCTACTCCAAGGACGCCGGCGTGCTCGGCTGGCACGCCCTGCAGAGCACCACCGACTCGCGCAAGTGGGCCCTCGTCGAGCGCTACGACCAGGAGAGCGTACGTCTTCAGACCATCACCACCGTCTCGTGACTTCTGACTAACTTGTCCGTCGTTTTCGTTTGACAGCGCGTTGCCGAGCACCGCGAGCACCCGGAGTACAAGGCGTTCGCCGGCGCGCTGCTGCCGCTGCTGGAGAAGGGCCAGGAGAGCCTGGACGTGCACCAGTTCAACGAGGCCTAAACGGATTGTCGTCTCCAACCAAGACGGAATAGTGCCGGCGTCTGCAACCCGTGTCTACGGTTCTAGAAGAGCACAACACCAACACAGACGAACCAACACCACAAACAAAATGCACGCCCCACCACTTTCCAACCAATTCAAGCATTGATTTTTGCTGACGATAACAGCATACCATTACAATTTGCTCGTGTCCAGCTCGTCAAACTGGCGGATCTCCGGTTTCTTTGCCAGCAGCGGCCCAACCTTGGGCCCAAACGTGGGGTAGTACGGATTCGCCGTGTGGATCTTCAGGCTCTGCAAAAGGTCAACATGGAAACATCAGCCGAGACGTCCAATGTGTTTTCGAAAGTTAGACACTCACGCTCTTGCGCTCGTAGCGCTCGACGATCGTCCACTGGCGAGAGTCTCGGTGGTCCTGCATCACGTGCCACGCTAGGGTCTCGGCGTCCTTGCAGTAAGTCTGCGAGGCTTCAATCAGCGTCTTGCGCATCTTCTCCTCAATATCCTTGCCCTCCTTGGCGTACAGGTGGCACACGAGCGTGAAGACCATGGCTTAAGGGCGAAACTTCTTGTCTACTCGAGCGAAAATGACAAAGTGGGTCGGGTGGAGGTGATCAGCGTAAAATTTTGTTTACGAATACGTACAGCTTCAACTTGTCTTGCCCATTTTGGACGGTGAAGAAACACGAGTTTCGCTTCACACAAGGGTGCTTTATTATCATCTTTCGTTGGTGCCTCCACACGCTCGTGAAGCAACGATAAACACTCGACACTACACAGGACCCCACAGCAAATGACTCAACCGCCTTCACAGACAGAAATCTCGTCCGCCGTGACGTCCGCTACTCATCTGACGACGCCTACTCGACGTGCACAGGCTTGCTCGTGTCCAGCTCGTTGAAGCGGCGCAGGTCCATGGGCTGGTCCAGCAGCGGGATCACATACGGGTCGAACGTCTTCCAGTACGGGTTTCCCAGGTGATACTTCTGGCTGCTCTCGTGCTCGTAGCGCTCCACGATGCACCACTTGCGCGGGTCCACGTGGTCCTGCATGACGTGCCAGCCGATGGTCTCGATATCCTTGGAGTAGACCTGCGAGGCCTCGATGAGCTTGTTGCGCAGCTTCTCCTCGACTTCCTTGCCTTCCTTGGCGTACAGGTGGACGACGATAGTGTAGACCATGGTGGTGGTGTGGTGGTGGGTTTGCGCTTGGGGGTTGTGTGCACTTGGCCGGAAAACGGAAAGTGAGAGCGCTTTGGGCTGATGAGGCGGGCGGGCGGGCGGGCGGGCGGCCACGCTCGACGCACGGGCTCTCTTGGTGCAAGAGGGAGGCTCGAGGCATTTCCGCTTGGGCTGTAGCAGCCTGCTACGTCATTGAAGCTGGGAGAGCGAGGCGCATCACGGATACGCAAAGGATAGGTCCTACAATCGGGGGAAGCGGAGCATTGAGTTAACTTCAGAACTGAAGTTGACACATTTCTGATGGCCCTCTCCAAGCAGAAAGTAACGCTTTTAGAGATCGCAAAGTGTGGACGGCTTTGCTGTTGAATCTGTCCCTGCAAAGCAAGATCTCTATTGAAATCGATACGAACGGCGAGCTGGGCATCGTATGCATTCCCAGAGGCGTCTATCCGAGCCGATTTGCGGAAATCATGCTCGCCTCGGCCCTCTGTCCCAGTCAAATCTCCCCTGGACCTCCACGGGCCAAGCAGCTGTGCGTCGGTGCGGTTGAATTGGAGTTGGTGCAGTGCCGGGATCGAAGAACACCATGGCAGTGGTGTTGCGTTGAAGCGTGCGGTACCATGCCACGGCCTCGGCAGCGGATACCGCGATACGGAACGTGGACCACCACGGCGGAGATCGTCATCGATCCCGACAGTAACTTGCATCGCGACGATACGAGTTGAAGCTCACGTGCTTCTCCGTTTTTGCGGTGCTGAACCTGCTGTTAACACGGTGCAGCCATCGAAAGCACCGCGACTGACGTGGCAGCCATCTTGCTGTCTACTGCATTCATACTTTAGCCTTCACTACACTGCATCGTGGAAGTGTAGTGAAGGCTTAAGTATATAGGCTAAAACATGCAGGTTTGCGCTTTGTGATCCCGCAACGATTTAGGGCGGGAAGCTTACCGCAATGATGAATATCGCGGACAGCTTCACCAAGGCAGGGCGAGAAATTGGGTCAACACAGATCTGCTAGACAAGCGTATCTAATATAACCAAGCAGCACGTCTTTCATTTCTTTGTGTTCTCTCCGTATTGAAAGTTGGTACACTCTATGGCATGCTGCATTCCATGCTCAAGTATACTTTTCAACCTTGACAGTCACTAGCACCGTAGAATGCTCAAAACGTATCGCTTACAACATGAAAGGTATTGCAGTGCTTGCGTTGAATTTATTGCTGGCCGGTGGCGGCCAAAAGATTTCAAATCCTGTTTGCAAGATGACCACTGCAACTTCAATCACCAAGCAACTTGGCAAACTGCCTTCCCTTTGCTACTATCTCGTCAGCCCAAAGCGCTCTCACTTTCCGTTTTCCGGCCAAGTGCACACAACCCCCAAGCGCAAACCCACCACCACCACACCACCACCATGGTCTACACTATCGTCGTCCACCTGTACGCCAAGGAAGGCAAGGAAGTCGAGGAGAAGCTGCGCAACAAGCTCATCGAGGCCTCGCAGGTCTACTCCAAGGATATCGAGACCATCGGCTGGCACGTCATGCAGGACCACGTGGACCCGCGCAAGTGGTGCATCGTGGAGCGCTACGAGCACGAGAGCAGCCAGAAGTATCACCTGGGCAACCCGTACTGGAAGACGTTCGACCCGTATGTGATCCCGCTGCTGGACCAGCCCATGGACCTGCGCCGCTTCAACGAGCTGGATACGAGCAAGCCTGTGCACGTCGAGTAGGCGTCGTCAAATGAGTAGCGGGCGCCACTTTTGTGGACGTCTTCGTCTGTGCTATTTTGCAGCGTTGTTTCGCGAGGTACCAGCAGAAGAACAAGGTAGTAAACTAAATATTGTATGCCTTGCGAAACAAACTTGTGTGAATATGTACTAGGTTGTAGCGTCTCGAAACGAGCTTGGTAGAGCGCTGTAACTAGTCTGTTGCCCAAACCTGTACTGTTTCTCGTATGGAGGGTGCGGCAACTGGCGTATTGGTTCCTGGAGGAACCTTAAAACGAGTTGGTTGAATTAATCACGACAATGCTGCACGAAGGCCAATCTGACTAGAGGGTCTCTTTAGCAACAAGGACAACCCCAGCAAGCATTGCAGCAGAGACAGCAAGATGGCTGCCACGTCAGTCGCGGTGCTTTCGATGGCTGCACCGTGTTAACAGCAGGTTCAGCACCGCAAAAACGGAGACGCACGTGAGCTTCAACCCGTATCGTCGCGATGCAAGTTACTGTCGGGATCGATGACGATCTCCGCCGTGGTGGTCCACGTTCCGTATCGCGGTATCCGCTGCCGAGGCCGTGGCATGGTACCGCACGCTTCAACGCAACACCACTGCCATGGTGTTCTTCGATCCCGGCACTGCACCAACTCCAATTCAACCGCACCGACGCACAGCTGCTTGGCCCGTGGAGGTCCAGGGAGATTTGACTGGGACAGAGGGCCGAGGCGAGCATGATTTCCGCAAATCGGCTCGGATAGACGCCTCTGGGAATGCATACGATGCCCAGCTCGCCGTTCGTATCGATTTCAATAGAGATCTTGCTTTGCAGGGACAGATTCAACAGCAAAGCCGTCCACACTTTGCGATCTCTAAAAGCGTTACTTTCTGCTTGGAGAGGGCCATCAGAAATGTGTCAACTTCAGTTCTGAAGTTAACTCAATGCTCCGCTTCCCCGATTGTAGGACCTATCCTTTGCGTATCCGTGATGCGCCTCGCTCTCCCAGCTTCAATGACGTAGCAGGCTGCTACAGCCCAAGCGGAAATGCCTCGAGCCTCCCTCTTGCACCAAGAGAGCCCGTGCGTCGAGCGTGGCCGCCCGCCCGCCCGTCCGCCCGCCTCGTCAGCCCAAAGCGCTCTCACTTTCCGTTTTCCGGCCAAGTGCACACAACCCCCAAGCGCAAACCCACCACCACCACACCACCACCATGGTCTACACTATCGTCGTCCACCTGTACGCCAAGGAAGGCAAGGAAGTCGAGGAGAAGCTGCGCAACAAGCTCATCGAGGCCTCGCAGGTCTACTCCAAGGATATCGAGACCATCGGCTGGCACGTCATGCAGGACCACGTGGACCCGCGCAAGTGGTGCATCGTGGAGCGCTACGAGCACGAGAGCAGCCAGAAGTATCACCTGGGAAACCCGTACTGGAAGACGTTCGACCCGTATGTGATCCCGCTGCTGGACCAGCCCATGGACCTGCGCCGCTTCAACGAGCTGGATACGAGCAAGCCTGTGCACGTCGAGTAGGCGTCGTCAAATGAGTAGCGGACGTCACGGCGGACGAGATTTCTGTCTGTGAAGGCGGTTGAGTCATTTGCTGTGGGGTCCTGTGTAGTGTCGAGTGTTTATCGTTGCTTCACGAGCGTGTGCAAGCATCAAATAAAAACGCAGCATTGCTCGACGCTGGTCCGTGACTGGTGTCGAGTTTAACGCACCTTTCTGAAGCAAAACTTGTGTAGTGCGTGGCGTGCTAAGCTGTGTTGTATCAGGATGGTAGTTATAAGCAGTTGCCATTCTTATTGACAATGCCATGGACTGGAGAGCGCTGACCGCACTCAAGCTCATCAACATGGTCGCCTCACCTGACCTCCTGAATGCCAATCGAGGCAAGACGATTTGAATCTCGCTCATGCCAATGCCGCGCCGAGAACCTTGCCACGACGTCCTGTGTCACGCTGATGCACATTGGACGGTTCAACTCGTTGTGCAGAAGACGAGCACAATTCCATTCATATCCTACCAGATTCGAATTCACACATCGAGCTCTGTTGAGGAACAAACTGCACATCAATGCACGCGTCGCAACAGATCCCTTGTCCATGATGAGCAAGGCTCGCAGAGAATAAGAGACGGCGGAAGCTCGCTCTATCGATTTGACATCTCCAAATAGAAGCTTGCAGGCTGACAGGGTTGGATTGTTCCCCACAACGCGATTCCCTCGCCGCAGCACAAGTCCCAACTTACCAATACACTCCAAACGCCAAGCCCCAGTTGCCAGCTATAGTAGCAATGCGTGCTACGGGTCTATGGGTAGGTCTTGCTTTCGCCACTATCGACCAAGTTTCGTCGTCTCATCTCCGGTCCACCACCGAAACGCGACTGCTCTCCACTGCCTTTGCAGCCGCTGACAATGTCAAGCACATCCTGCACTTCTCCGACGTCCACTTGTACCTGTCCGAGACCATGAATACCACCGAGTCGGAAGAAATTCCTTTTGCGTACGGAGAAGATGCGCCAATTACATTGTTGACATCGGCACTCGAATACGCCAAAGTGTTGATGCCCGATCCCGATTTCTTCCTCTACACCGGCGACCATGTCGTTCACTCGAGTCAGTTGAGCGGCGATCCATCCGACGAGTACGTTGCCGACGCTGTGGAGATGAACGTTGAGACGATGGCTCACTACTACGCGACCGCGGAAAATGACACGAAGTTGGACGTCACTGCGCTCATCGGAAATGCCGACACGAGTACGTTCCGGTTCGTGACTCACCAAAAATTCTACCATATCACTGACAGTTTTTTGCTTTGCAGACCCCGACTACGCCATGAACGTGACGGACCCCGATACCGAGGTGAGCCCGTCCATTGCGCTGATTTCGGCAGCATGGCAGGATACACTGTCCAAGTCCAACCTTGACTGGTTCAACCATCGGGGCTACCTTTCGTATGACCTGGACGAGAAACTTGTCGTACTCACACTGAATACGGTGCCATACTCGGTAAGGACATGCTCGTTTGGGAAGAGAGTCATCACAGTCAAAACTAACTCAGTCTATGCTGTGTTTATCCACAGCCAAGTCATTCCCCAGACACAACCAACATGTCGGATCCCTTTGGGCAATTTGCATGGCTCAACGAGACTTTGTTAAATCTCCGCAGCAAGGGCAAGTTCGCATACATCGTCGGCCATATCCCTCCCATCATCGACTCTTACAGTGGCGCCCAAATGTGGGAAGCCTCGTACATCGCCACCTACAAGGAGATTGTCGGGCAGTTCGCCGACATCATCAAAGCCCAGTTCTTCGCTCACGTCCACAGCATTGAATTCCGTGTACCCCTCCCAGCAGAACAGCACGCACAAGAGGAAGCCGAGGGAGCCGAGCTCGTGCCGATGTTCATGTCAGCGGCCATCTCGCCAATCTACAACAATAACCCGGCTTTCATGATCTGGGACTTTGACGCAACCACGTACGAGGTGTTGGACTTCACTGTATACGGCAGCAACATCACATCCAGCAGTCAAGAGCTCGATTGGCAGCTTCTTTTCAAAGCCAGCACGGAATACGGGGTTACCTCACTGCGGACGGCTGAGCTCAACAGCTTCATAAAGCGCGCGGCAGTAGATCCCGCGTTGCTTGAGCAGTACTACTACAATTCCAAGGCGCAGTCATATCTGCAGTCATCGTGCGAGGATGTGACGTGCCAGTCGAAATGGCTGTGTACGTTGTATTGGTGGACGACGTCCGCTGAGTACGAGAGCTGCGTGTCGGACCTGGAAACAAGTAGATCCTCTACCACCTCGGACTCGTCAGAGATGTTTGTTGGTGATCACTGCTGAGATTCACATTCAGGCCATGAGTGCAAACATCTATCAACTCCTTAGTACCCGCTGTGATTCAGCAATGCGGAATAAATCGATAAGTTGAACAGGATAATTCCGCCACAAAAGCTCCGGCGAGAGTGGGTGGGTTCGCCTCGCTTGACACTACGCGGCCTTTTCATTTATTCTTCTTCCACCTCGGTGCGGTTTACGACTCGCCCGGTTTGGCTCATTCGGTCGATCCGCCAGTCCACATCTTCGGGCTGCGTCACGAGCGATCCGAACCGCATGGTGCAGGCCACCGTGGACTCAGTCAGCAAGTGCTTCGACTTGTCGGCAGAAATTGTTTCCACGATCTGATCAATGTTAAACAGCGCATTCAGCCGCAACCGCTCCACATACTGGTCTTCATCCTCCGGGTCCACGACCAATTGCTGCTCCACTTTCTTGCGGATGCTCTTGAGCTCCCCAGCACATCCCACGCGTTCACGTCCGTCTTGTTCTTGTCCTCCTTGAGCTTCATCTGCAGCTCGGTGACACTTTCCCCGACCACTTCTCCCGTCGTCTGCTCCTGTTTGAGGTCCGCGAGCGTCATCTCCTGGAACTTGACGCCGCTTAGATAGACACCTGTAAAGTCTAACTTCTTAAACTCAATGTGAGAGTATCTCTGTCTGAGTCTGGCTGCATGGCGCAGTAGCTGGTAGTGGTAGAACATTGGCTCAAACATGGCCTCCATCTCCTCTGCTACTGGCGGCTTAGGGGCGTCTTCCGGAGAATTTAGGAACTGACCAGCGAAATTTAGAAACTCTTCCGAGTACAGGTTGGTCATGACCTTCTCGCAGGCGAAGCGAGCGCCGTTGAGGAACTCGACGGCGTCGATCTCGGTCTTGAGCGGCATCTGCAACTTGGCGTACAGTAAATAGTTGAGCAGGGAGGCGTTGGTCGGCGGGAAGACGCTGTGCTGCTGGTAGCGCTCCATCTGGTCCGCGCGGCTCGTCACGCGGTTCATATACTGGCGGGTGGACTCGAAGAGATTGGGGCGGGTGTTGGACGACTGCAGACGCGTCTGGACGCGCCAAAGCGCCGGCTGGAAGCGGCTACAGCGCAGCATTATCCTCAGGTGTTTAGATCTAAAATATGTTGTTTAGATCTGATGTGGTTTGTAATTTGAAATTGAAACGACTAGTTTGACAATGACGGAGGAGCTTGCGTGGAAGTGCACGGCGGCGTTCCTTCTGGGCGCGGCGACGAGCTATTTGGTGTCTTCGCAGCTGAAGAGCGACGCTCCTAAGCAGACCAGTAGCGCCAGCAATGACAGCGACGCGTCGGATTCGGACTCGGACTGGGAGGGCGCGGACGAGCAGAGCTGGAAGCCCCACAAGATGGTCATGTGCGTGCGCACAGACCTAAAAATGGGCAAGGGCAAGATCGCAGCCCAGTGCTGCCACGCCACACTGGGCGCCTATAAGCGCGCTCTGAAGCGTACACCCAACGCCGTCAAGGCCTGGGAGATGCTGGGGCAGGCCAAAGTCTGCCTCAAAGTGGACTCGGAGGAGGAGATGCTCGCGCTGGCGAACAAGGCGGCGGAGAAGGGACTGGTCAACTACGTCGTGGTAAGAGAGAAGCCCTTAGAGATGTTAGGATTGATGGGTTGACATCATTTTGCTGCGCAGATTGATGCTGGACGGACGCAAATTGCGCCTGAGAGCAAGACGGTGCTGAGCATTGGGCCGGCGCCGCTGGCGGCTATTGACGAGGTGACGGGCCACCTGAAGCTTATGTGAGGAGAGCAGAGGTAGAGAATGGTATCTTGGAGGTTGAAACAAGTATGCTTTAGGTTTTACGTTAGCGGTCGTGGTCATGCAAGCTCTTTGGCCAGAACGACCTGCAGTTTGTACAGAGTCTCGGCTGCTGTGGGGCGTTGCTTGGGATCGACAGTCACGCCGGCACGTCCGAACTCTGTTATCGAAGCCAGGCCTGACTGGGAGAAATCAACCTGCAACGACCCCATGGCCACCTTCTGGAGGATCTTGGCATCGGGCATTGTTTTTCCAGTCGCAGCATGAGCTTCCTGCTGAGCTCGCTTGTACGGCTTCGAGTGGATATCTAGCTCTGACAGCACGACGCCGAAGGAAAGATGTCGGCTTGGGTATCGTACCGCTCGCCCAGCATAACCTCAGGCGCCATCCAAAGGCAAGTGCCCACGCCAGCGGTTAGCGTTGCCCGCTAATTTCTCTCTCGAGATCCCGAAGTCGGTGAGTTTGGCTTTCATTTCTCCGTTCAATAGGATGCTGCGCGATTTCAAGTTGCGGTGGATCACGGGAGGCGCCAACGAGTGCAAGCACGCGAGTGCATCACACACGTGCAGTGCGATCAGAGTCTTGGTGCGGTCAAATCCCACTGGGTGGCTGTCGGCTTCATAGTCGTCCAGCAACGAGCGAAGGTCTATGTATTCCAGCACGACACACGAGTCCCAGGCCACACCAACGAAGTGCACGATATATGGGTGGTCCATCATTGCCGTCATTTTCGCCTCAGTCAAGAAAGCATTCACTTGGCGAAGATCTTTGCGTTTATCCGGTGCTAGCATCTTGATGGCGACTTGTTGTTGATTGAAAACGCCAAGATAAACCTCACCGAAGGCCCCACGGCTGAGAGGTTTTGTGATGGAGATTTTGTCGCGAGGAATACGAGCAACCGTGATAGCGTCGTCATCCCAGAGTCCGGGTTGACCGCGGAGAACTTCCCCATCCGTTCCTCTAACGGTACTGTTTAGTGCCCACTCGCCTCCGTGCTGTTCTGCCTTGGCGCGGATGGAGCGGCGACGGAGGAACATGATGGTGAGAACCAACAATACCAAAACGACGACACCTGCAACAATTGCGATGACCACTTCAATGCTAGCACCGCTTGAGTTTGTCGTTACAGCGGGTGCAATTGTGGTGATTGTGCTGCCATCAATGTTAACATTAGTGCTGGCGGTTGACGTACTCGAACTGGAAGCTGTGGGTGTTGGAAATACCACTGCATTGAGTTCACGCAAGTATGACTGCTGAGTGTCGTCTTGTTCGTGGAGGCATTAAAGATCTGGCAGCTTGGATCCTCATATTCATCAATCACAGTCGATGCATTGGACTTGTACATGCGTGCCTTTACGTATGCTTGCTGCGCGTAAATGACTTCGCAATTGACAGTGGGGACGTACGCTTCAGCGAATGACAATGTTGAGCAGTCAGTGTCGATGCACCGTTCAAGAAGTAGACCGTTCGAGTCGCCGAACAAACCCCAAATCTTGGTTCGGTAGTCGGAGACACACGACGACGACGTGTGCATTGATGCACCGGCGACACTACCCGAACTCGGGCATGATGAATCCACCATGCAGTTGCCATCTTCCAGGATGTCGGCGTACACGAAGTAAATAGAGCATGACGAGTAGAAATACGCGATGACCCGATACGTGGCCGCCCTGGTTGAATTTGTAGTGAACAGCAGGGCTAGCTCAGTCGTCAACCAACGCATGAACACAAGAAACTTGAAATGACTCTAGGGGCGTCAGTTCCAGAGAAGTCTCAATCCAGTAAGCGAGTAATGCACAGTAGGTCGATAGCGCTGCCCTTTATTTTTCCAGCGATATTAGCGACGCTAAAGCGTAGACAGCACGTTCTCGTACTGTCTGCGGTTCTTAGTGATGTCTGTCTTTCTCAGCACCTGCATCATCACCGCAACAACAACTATCGCCACGCCAGTCGCAAGCGCAGTCGATCCGATCGTAACAAGCACGTTTTTCGTCCCCAAGACTTGCTGTGATGAAGAACCAGGCGGCGAGACGGCACCAGCTGCAGGTGTTGATGATCCAGCGGCCTTAGCTGTATCGCCCTGATTGTTCTCGAACATCATCTGCACAGTGTCCACGCAAGCGAGAAATTCCCCTTGGTCGTCCACCACTTGAGTGTACACAACGTCTTAGCGTGACACTGCGTGTCCGTGCAAGGCCGCGCGTTAGGTGACCGAGCCTTCATGTTCCAGAAGTAGTTCTCCAATAAAGTCACGTTCTTCTGCGCACGCTGTACAAAGCTTGACAGGTCATCTGGGGACAACGACTTGAGGCCGTACGCCTCGCTTGCTGTAAACAGGAGCTTCCAGTCGAGCTGCGGATCGCTCTCTGCAATGTCACTGCCATAAACAGCGTAGTCAAGCACCTCGTACGTTTCTGGGTCAAAGTCCCACACCATGAACGAGGGATTGTTGCCAAAGAGCGGCGAGATCGAGCCCGAAATGAACATCGGCAGCAGTCGGAAAGCGTCGTCAACGCCTCCGTCAAGCGTTCGCACCGGCACGCGGAACTCGATGCTGTGCACGTGGCCAAAGAATTGAGCCTTGATCACGTCAGCGTACTTGCCAACGATCTGCTTGTACTTTGCAATGTACTTGACGTGCCACTGCGGGTTGCCTCCGTACGAGTCTACGATGGGGGCGATGTGGCCAGCAATGTACGCAAATTGGTCTGCTTGCTGCAACTCCTCTAGAGTTTTGTCCAACCACGCGAACTGTCCGAAAGGATCCTCCTGCGCTGTCGTGTCCGGCAAATGGCTCGGCTATATATGCCAAACAAAAAACATTTTCATTAGCTTTCTCAAGTATGTAGGCCAGCAACAAGGAATGCTCACCGAATAGGGCACCGTATTCAGCGTGATCACATGCAGCTTGCTGTCTAACGCATAGCGTAGGTAGCCCCTCCTGTTCAACTGATTCATATTCACATCGGACAGCGAATCCTCCCAGACCTTCGAGATGAGCTCAATAGTCGGATTCGTCCCAGCTTCCGGGTCCGTCACCTCCATGTGATAGTCCGGGTCTGCAAGCACAATCAAATATTAGAAAAAGATACTATATAAGGGAAAAAACTCGTCCTACTTCCGTCTGCATTCCCAATGATGGCTGTGGTTTCGAACATCTTGCCGTCCTCCTCTTTAGGAGGATAGAACTTCTCCATCGCCAACACATTACTCTCCACTGCCTTGGCAATGTATTCATCCGTAAACAGTCCGTGGGCTACGTGGTCTCCTGTGTACAGGAACATATCCGGGTCTTGGATCACCCCTCCTTGGCATATTCCAGAGCAGACTCCAACAGCGCCAACGGAGCGTCCGAGAAGTAGCGGATCGAGATCTGGGCCGAGTCCTCAGGCTTGAGAGTCTCGGAGATATTGAGATGGACGTCCGAGAAGTGCAGGATGCGACCGGGGGCGGCGGACACCCCTAGCAGCGCCGAGCCGAGCCACGCTAGCCGCAGCATTCTTGATAATCAGACCGCGATTTGTTAAATGAGACCTGGAGGCATAAATCCTACGTCACATCATATACTCTCTGTATCGGTTATCACCAACCGACGTTGATCTTTTCGAGATCGCAACCCCTCCCTGTAGAACTCGGTCGAGATGCAGGAAGGTTTAGGCGGTGGCGAGTCCGCCGCAAGTGTGAAGAGAGCGCTGCTGCATGTGCAGAAGTTGGTGCAACTCGCTTCCGCGAGACCCAACGCGCTGACGCTACGTGAATACCGAGAAGCGCTAGAGGTTCGAGTCGTCCTTGAAATAATAGACACTCAGCATCCTAATCTACTAATTTATATAAATTTTATGTAGGAATGCTTGAAACCGGAAGGCAGTGCGCAGATGAAGATTCTGGGCTTCCAACTGGCTGGGATCTCGCCAGGATGTTCGACTCATGAGGTCTGGAAATTTATTCTGGAGGCCTGCGTCACGGAATTGGGCGGCTCAGAGAACACTTCGGTGCTGGCAGCTGCTATCCCCGTGTTAGGACTTGTCCCCGCGCCACTTGTGCTGGGTTTCTTGCTCTCCCTGAGAGAGAGCCCATGAACAAACTTCGCACAATTCTGACGCACGAAGACACACAAGTGCGGTGTTCTGCTATTGAGACGCTGTCGAAAATGACGCTGGACGTGGTTATTAATGTCGCTGGGGATGGATTGTTTGTCTTTCCGTTTGAGTCACACGAAGCACGGATTTGCTGTCAACAAGATGTCGAATCGCTGGTGAATGACTGTTGGAAACTGATTTTTCACGCGCTTTTCATTGACGGAGAGCCACAGCACGCAGATTGCATTGTCGGCACAGCGTTTACCGCGCTGGCGAATTTATTTGTACGTTCCAGCTCCATGGCGCAGTTTTTCCCAAGCTTTCGAGAGGCTCTTCGAACTCAAGCACCAATAGACGATGTGACGTCCTTGATGTACAAGCAAGCGTTCCCACGTATTCGAGCTGTAATCTGCGCGGCGCAAACGCTGCCGATGAAGTACCAGTCCGATGCCATGCTGTGGATTGCAACGCTTCTTCACATGATGATGGAGAGAAGTGGTGCTCGCTGCCCGAGTGTGAGCGTGCCATTCGTCGAAATTGATGTGGCTGACGACCGTAATCGTGATGGAGCTGATAATGAAGACGATGACGAAGACCATTCGTCGACGGAGCCCGTTCGAGTGGACGAACTGGTGAGTGCTTTGCTAGAGTCATGGGCCTTCCCCACCATTTCGAGACGAGTGTCGCTTGCACAGGCCACGAGTATGTGTCGTGCCATTTTTATTTTGTTGGCGCACCCACTTCAATCATTTACGCGAATGAAATGGGCTGCACAACTCGAGAACCACCTCATCGCACAGTGCTATGTGGCAAACAAAACATCGGGTAACGGTGCAGGCCACTCCGAGCTCAAGCATGAACTTTCTGTAATGCTGGTAAAAACATTTGCGTGGCTGTCTGGAGTCAATTGCCAGAATCTGTTCGTCCGTGCGACGGAAGCGCTTTACCTTCTGGACCACGAAAGAGACCGACGAGATCTGGTTCAAGCTCTAATGGATACGATTGCCACGCATGTCGTGACCAATAGAGATTTCCAGCTACTGCAAGGATTATGCATGTTAGCGTTCTTTAGACAACCAAAAGGATTTTCTCGACTGTCTCCACGCACCAACGGCTCCGAAGTGGTTCGGGCTCTGTTTCAAGCTCTCGGTTCCGTACCACAAGAAAACCTGGAGCGACAGGTGGCCCAACTTATTGCACTACGAGTCTTTCGGGGTCTTCTGTTACTCAAGCTTGGCGGTTCAGCTACCACCTCGCCCAAGGCATATCGTCGGTCATTGGAAATCAGTGAGAATGTTGTTTATTACACGGGACTTTTGACGATGCACTACCAGGGATTTTTGACAGCCCCGAACTCGCGCTTCGAGAGTCGCTCGATTTTTCCAGTGCGAGTTGTTCCCAACCATGAACGAGATTGCGTCTCAAGGTGCCCGTCTTCAGATACTTTGGATTGGCGTTCGTCTTCATCGCAATTACGCGCCGCACTCACCCTTCGAGGCGCTGGTGAAAGAGTTGCATAACGAAACTGGCCGTCTTTTTGTAGCTATCTGGAACGATGACGACGAGATGGAAGGAGCAACTTTCGATAATGGCTTACTCGGTGGTGCTGGTGCTGAAGAATTTCCAGCAACTCAAAAACGCGCAGGAGATGCAAATATGGTGGATGCCCTGCTGGTGATTGGTGACTGTATTGCTCTTCTAGCCCAGCTTCAACCGCACACACAGCCTCAATTTGTACAAATGTGCGAGAAAATGGTTGCAGCGTTGACAACATCTGGGGGTTCTCCGGCTACCACATCCCAGCAATATCGTATGTACGTGAACGCTATCGATTCCAGGCCACACATTACCTTCGCTCATCTAACACTATCTTGTTACAGCATCGAGGAAGTTATGACAATTCTGTCGACTCAAACGTCTACAGATTCGTCATCAACTTTATTTCCAAAGGCGATATTCGACCCACGAGATATTTTTTGCCTAGAAAACACGTCGATCAAGTTGATCACTTGGAACAATCTCAAGATGAAGACTATCAAGAGCCAATCACGATAACAGGTAGTGCTGACCCAGTCGCCATTCAGATTTCGCATTATCACCCGATCCCCGACAAAGAAGAGATAGTTGGGCTTGAAGTAAGTTGTTGTAACCTCACCACCTGGTCATTGAACGACCTAGAAGTCCAGCTTCACCCGCTTGGAGGCGCAGGAGTTGTTCAATGCGTAGACGCCTCCAAAGACTTGAAGTTGCGTTTATTGCGTGCTGGAGAGACTGTAAGTGTTGGTACCAGCGGCGGTAGCAGCAGTTTACCACCTTTTGGCGTGATCAAAGCCGAAAAGCGCTTTCGTGTGTGCAGATTTACGCAAGCTACGTTTTTGGTGAAAGCTGTTTTTGTTCACGAAGTTGAAGGCGACGGCGGGGGAATTGACAGAAAACGCGTCACCAACACCGATTCGTATGTCATTTAGCGACCAGTATGTGTTGCGCTTCGACGCTCTACTACGGCTACCTCAACCACAATTCGCCTGCGACCCTTTTTCAGCATTGCTGGCAGACGTACGTATTGTTTAACGATTTATGTTTTTATCGTGATGCTGACTCTTTTGCATTCAGAGCCGACTCGAGCGCTTTGTGGCACGTGCAAACCGTAGAAGACATTGGTGAAAAGTTGACAATCTGCCAAAGCGTTCTTCACTACATGAACGACAGGGTTGCCACCATTCCGGAGTTATCGCTCGAGCTGTCGATGCACTGCCACGTATGTATCAATTGTTTATCACACATCGCATTGACTCCTACTGATCAACGCCTGCTCTGTTCAGATCGCAATGCTCACGCAGACTCGATGGGGATTCTACGTGGCTGCCACGCTGACGATGAACGCCGACGCGGACATCTCATCCGCAACATCAAATTGGTCGGGCGTTCTGGAAATCCGCTCGACTCGTGAAAATATCCGCGAGTTTAAACGTTGGCCGAAGGATACCACGCGAGTATTTGTCGGCGATCAAGTGCGTCTCTGCAGTGCCCCGATAGTGGCTTCCAACGTTCGCGACTCGGTGGAGTCAATCACCAACGGGGCCATGGCATCTTCGATACCAACTCCTCCAGTAGATGACTCACTCCCACGATCAGTCCCAGTACCCATGCAGTCGATCGCAGTCAACAAGATGTCGTCCTTCTCCCAACACAACCCGACGTTCGCACAGGACAAGATGTCCTCGTTCTCGCAGCCGAACCCAGCGTTCAGTACGAACTTCGCAGCGGAATCTCCAGGTTTTGGTCCAACCAGTCCGACCTCTTCATTCCAGGCCCCCGAACAAGTGCGCGCTCCAGAAACTATTCCTTCCGATGACCCGTTCGCCGACTTCCTCTAGATCAAATACATGTACAGCACAACTTCAACAAGAGAACAAAAATGGATACAGCTTCTTTTGATTGGTTGAAATCCGAAATCACACTTTTCCAAGCAGAAAGCATCAAGATGCGCGTTGCCGATGGAGACGGCGACGATGAGCGCGTGTATCGGCCGCTGCTGTTCCATTCCACGGGCTACGCGAGCTCTGAGTTGTTCCGAGACTCGTACGAGATGCACTCACGTCTGCCGACGCCGTCCGCAGACTCCACAGAGCCGCAAAAGAAGCGACATGTGCTGGAGCCGCAGATCCGCCTGGAAACGCTGAGCTCCAGAGCTGCTACGGCGGTGTTGTGGGTCACCTACTTGGCATTTCTGTTGGCAGTAGCACTGCCGTATCTACAGAGCAAAGGATACTTAGAAACGGTAGGTTTGGATGGCAGAATATTATTTTTTGATTGTTAACTATGATATTGTCATTATACTGCAGGCGGTGGAACTCCCTGGAGGAGTGTGCAAAGCTGAAGACGGGCACGTGTGGACGGAGCCTTGTATTCAAGTAGACAAGGCTAGAGGAATTGCGCAGTGGTCGGCATATGTCGGCAATGTGTCTCGGTATGCTGGATCTATTGAGATTAAGTTGGATGTGAGGGAGCAAATGAACTCGTCCCGTTCAGAGGCGCTCCTGGCAGATACCGCTGAGAGCAACATTTTACAAGATTTGGATCGGGTGGGGGCGGCGTGGAGGATGGACAGAGATGCAAACAGGAAGAAGAGCACAACGGATGAAGCGGCCAGCGTATCTGAGCTTGAAGGTGGAGAGCTTGAGGAGGAAAGAGGGTTTGTATTACGCTACGATGCCAAGTTATTCGGTATCGATCGAGATGTGACGCCGGTCTCGAAAGACCTTGTTGCGAACGAGCGTAATCAAACTGTTTGGGTTCAGTGTCGTTCGGAAGGACCGTGCGATGTTGCACGGCTTTTGGAGATTACTCAAGATATCGATCGACTGGTACGAAATAAAAAGAGAAACGCGAGATGGTGCGTTGCAGGGCTAACTCGGTTGGTGTGCAGGGTGGGAGCGGATACGATGCCTATGTGGTGGTTATTGTGTTTCGAGGACTTTATCCGAACGTTTTCGGCAAAGTTGTGGTTTACCAGTTTGCGTACACGTAGGTGAATCTTGCTATTGGATAATTGTGGTTGTCCGTCTAACAACTTACTGCCTATGCTTTGAATTGGATAGAAAACCATCAATTCACGTGGGTGAAGTTGCTGTACGAGGGGTTCTAGTGTTAGCATCCATCTTGGCGCTGCCGTGTTGGTTCATCTCGGTCGTCAACTTTCACGGTGGATCGTGGAACCAAGTGCTGACTGTGCAAAAGTGGTTACTAGGCCTGGGGGTTGTGTTGGTGTTGTGGCAGAATCCGATTTACGCGGTGTCTCAACTCTACCCAAACGTGAGCATACGCACACGATTCGTATCAATCACGTGCGAGTCATTTGCCGAGGCGTTTTTCTACGTGTTTTGGTTGAACTTAATGGACCAGCATAGTGGAGACTTCTCTTCTCGAAGGTGCAGTTTTGCCTCGAAGATGATTTTTGGCTTGGTCCTGTTTGGTGTGGATACCACGATGACAGTTTTACGGATGCCAAAACTATTTTTTCAGTCGACGGCTTTGCCGTTGGCCCGTGATTTCCATCATGAGGAACTATACGTGATTCTTGGATTCGTACGCACCGGGCTGATTGTCGTTTGGCTCGTTTGGATTACGAAAGTTGGAGCTCGATCGGGGCGGTACCTGAAGGAGCTGCCTTATATGGCAACTCGCTTTAAGCAGCTATCGTATCGGTTCCTAGTACTGCAGACGCTCCTCATTCTTGTCTACGTTTTTGCGCTGTCTGCTCTACAGATATTCTATCTGGGAGAAACTTGGTACTTTGTTGGATACGATGCCTTTATCCAAGATGCAGTGCATACGTTTGCGAAAATGCATACGGGCCATCCATCACTGGGCAAATTCGTGTTTCTCTCGGTGTACGTCTATCTGGTTATGTTCGTTCATTTGCCTCCACTTGCGGGCGACAGTACTGGGTTGTTAGCATCGACAGCTTTCCATGTAGATGAGAAGCCTCGTGTGGACTCGTATGGGTTCCTCACACCAGACTCAAACTTGTTCTGCGTGGAGACGGCTGGGTGGTTGCTAGAGATGGCTTACCAGGCTTATTTCGACCCTGCTGGATGCCCATCGCCATCTGGATATGGAGAGCTGAACCTTGAGCAGCACGGCTTTGAGCTAATCACTCATCTACGGAGTAGACTGACAGATACTCACGTCGTTGTCGCATGGAGTCAAAGCGATCATCGGCGTTTGGTTATTTCCTTCCGTGGCACTACCAGCAGGGAGAATTGGAGGAGTAACATTCGAGCTGACCAGCACGTACTATGGATTAAATCTCGGGGACTACGTTGGCGTAAAACGTGTCTCGAACGGGTAAAGGACTTTACGGCGAAAATTCCTTTGGTGAACATGGCACTGCCTCGCGTCCATAGAGGTAAGCAGGAGTTTGCACTTCAAGTCGCTGCAATTGATTCCTTTAACAATTATGCTCATTTTCGCGTAGGGTTTTGGCTGGCGTACGAGTCAATCCGAGACGAACTAAAGAAGTGACTCGTCTTATTCTAGACGAGAACCCTGGGATATCTGTGTACATTACGGGCCACAGCATGGGCGGATCTTTGGCAATTTTGGCTGCGTACGACCTCGCAGTGAATTTCAGCATCAAAGTCAACATGTACAACTTCGGAGGTCCGCGTGTCGGTAATCCGAGCTTTCGCCAACACTACGATCGATGCGTTCCGACAAGCTATCGCGTTGTCATGGATGGAGACATTGTGCCGGGAATACCAAAATTTGTAAGTGCGCACTTTATTTCTTCAGGAGTATCGACAAACTGATTGTTGTGTTTTTCGTTTGTTCTTAGTGGGGCTGTACCAGCACGTAGGAACTGAAATCTCTTTGGACGTAGCAGGAAATCTGATTGTTGACCCTAGCTTCGTTGAGCGGCATCTTCACAACTCATCGCGTCGTAAGGCCACGATGCACGGCACCAATGTCTATCGTGTGTCGATTGCCAAATGTCTCGACAACTTGACCGACGCGTAGCGTGCCTAACGACTTTTGCAGAGTGAAAGCAGTAATATATCTATTGGGCGATCATGCACCGCGCGCACTTGGTGTCTGTTTTCCAGGTTTCTGGCGAAGCGTCACAATTCGTTTCGGAGACTCCAAGTGGCGAGAAAGTAGCGATCCGATACGGTGAGCAAGCATCACTATGGCAGATGAAGACGACCAGCAGGCGCAGGAAGGAGTGATTCGCTCGCACATGGAGCTAGCAGAGGCCGCAGCAAACGGCTCCCGAACGATGGTGCGTGTGAGGGGCTGCTTCAATCTGTGGTGCTTTGGTAGTTGACGCTTTCATACACACAGGTAGAGTTCTTACTGGACAATGGTGTGCACATCGACACTCCTGGGAAAGGTGAGCTGAACTGCAGTATCCCATGGAGCATCCATTGTACTGTGATGCATCTCATTCCCTGGTGAATACGTAGATGGAACGACTCCACTCTGCGCGGCAGCTCTCTGGGGGACGACGCCATGGTTGCGTATTTGCTTGACAAAGGTGCAGATGTTGGTGCCAGGAATGAAGGTATTCTGCTGTAGCATTGACTGCATCTGCAACTCAACCAACACAACACTGTTTGCCGAATCACAGGCACCGGGTGGACTGCTCTTCACGCAGCAGCTTTCCAAGAGCATGGCAAGGTCGTGCGTATTCTGCTGGATCATCAAGCTGACCCCAAAATCGCAGACGTGGAAGGCCGTCGACCAGTCGACTACGCCAGCATCTCCGAAGCGATTTGGGCGTTCTTCGCAGGTAACGACCGAGCAGCTAACAACTACATTATGAATGCTTCGTGCGATTGACACTGTCATCGTAGCACGAGGCTGCAGCAAGAGCCTGAAGGCGGATCTAATCGCGAAAGGAATTATTCGGAAGATCGCCGACCAGCCCGAGCAGAACCAGCCCGGCGACAAGTACACCGACAGCGTACGTTCGGTGCCTTTTACGAGCCTTTCTTCTTAATATTTAGCGGACGCTGACCCCGATTGTTTGTGCAGATTTCTTCCTTTTCGCGTCCAGGTTCTGCCTACATGCGGGCGCAAATGCATCCGCCGCTGGCCCGCCGACAGAGTCCCGTCGTCAAGGTGCGAGTCATCAAGTCTAGCTCCAGCACATCGTCTAACATGTTGCTTTTCAGTCGCGCGACGGTCGGGTCCCTACCGGACCAATTGACCCGCTGGGCGATCTGCCGTCCACGCCCGAGTCCAACCAGAGACGTCCATCGCTGAGGCGAATGGGATTGTGAGCAAGGCAACTTCAACTTTGTGGCACATGTGTTCCACTTTGCCATGTAGCGCGTGATGTAGTCCGCCCCACACTGGAGGCGTTATAAACATGAGCCCGCACCTGCGGTCCAAAATGCCGCCCCTTCCACATACAAAGCGCAAGTGTTTTCGTCCCTGTGGTGCATTCGTGTGGGCCGCTCACTTCCTGTATCTCCTCGAGCACAGCACAAGCAAATTCGTTCGGAATGGTAGCGTCGACTACGTATGCACATGGCCCGCAACGATCCCTGCCTAACACTTTTGTATGACGTCCCCATTTTAGTCGCTTCTTACCAAGGGATCTCGCACTGTGGCCCAGTCGCTTCGCGCTGGCGCCCGCGGCATGTCGTCGGCCACCGAGCAGGAGGCCAAGGAGCAGATGCACCGATGGACCACCATCTCCAAGGGCATGATCGGCCTGGTGACCGTCTTCACGGCCTACACGGTGCAGGACCACCTGAGCCACGGCCACCACAGCGAGGCGCCGCCAGCCTACCCGTACCTCAAGATGCGCAACAAGCCCTTCCCGTGGCCTGAGTCGGACTGCGACCTGCTCGACCTCGAGTGCCGCGAGAAGGCCCGTGCCGCCAAGAAGGCCCTTGACTAAGCTCGCTGAATCAAAGACGCTCGCCGTTTCTTTGGAGTGCTCGGACGTACTGAAAACACACACAAAAACTGAAGAGAAAAATAAAATGCTGGCCGAGGGCTTTCTTGCTTATAAAACACAGAGATCCTCTACGATATGGGAGCTTATATCGGCATGGAAGAACTGCCAAAGATGAGCTGGCAGCAAAGAGAAGCGATGAACCACCAGATTGATTTTATTTGTAGTTTTATTCAAAGAAAAAGTATGGCTAAAAAGTTTTTTTTTATGATGGACGAAGTCATTGCTCGCAGTGTGGACCAGCGGCTGCCTAGCGAGGGCGAGCCCGTATGCATCGTACGTTAGTGGACCTTGTTGCTGTTCTGCAGCCTCTCTAATTCATTCCGCAGGTCTGTGGCCGATACGGCGCCTATGTGTGCGACGCCACGGACGAGGACGTTTGCAGTCTCGAGTGTCGAGACGTCTGCATTCAGCGGAAAGAAGATGACAAGTTGAGGAAGAAACTAGGGATCAAAGTCTCTGGAACAGACGCCACTCAGGCTCTCATGACAGGCTTTGAAAAATCATTATATTTACCACAGAAGCTGGTGGATAATCTCACTGTCAACAGCTTTGAGAGACCCACGCCCGTGCAGATGCAGACCATCCCTTGTGTATTGAAGGGATATAACGTGCGTGCCGTATTTCTTTTAGAGAATTTCGAGATGGAGGAGCATTTATTTATTATTATTTTGTTATTAGGTGCTGACGAGCGCTCCCACGGGTACTGGCAAGACTGCAGCTTACCTTATTCCTGCAATTGCTCAGATTTTATTGGCACGGGAAAAAGAAGACGGAAACGAAATTATGGCGTTGATAATGGCTCCAATTCGAGAATTGGCACTACAGATCGAAATGGTGGCAAAGTTGCTGATGCGTGGGATTCCAGACATGAAGACAGCACTGCTAGTTGGTGGGTTTCCCATTCCGACGCAGCGTTATCGTCTACAGAGCGGTGTTCAACTGATTGTGGCGACACCAGGACGTTTTCTCGACATCTTTATGAATTACGGCGGAGGAAAGCAGATTTTACAAGCGATTCGCCTGTGCGTTGTGGATGAAGTGGACATGATGCTGGACGTTGGTTTTCGGCCTCAGATCTCCCAAATTGCGTCGCTAGTGGATAATTGTGCAAAGGAATGTGACGATAGTCTCCAAATGCTGTTCTTCAGCGCCACAGTATCCGACGAGATAGAAGAAATGGTTCAGCAAATCATGAAGGGACACAAGAACTCGGCATATCTTCGAGTTGAAATTCAAAATGACAACAATGCTACTACACCAAGTGGAACGGCGAGCTTCTCATTGAATCCAAACGTTAAGCATCAGGTTCGGTGGACAGTTGACAAAGACAAAAGAAAGCGTTATTCAGTTTCCTCGAAGAAAAACAGGAGCAATCAACGGTAAGTCCAAGTTAAAATATTTGCTGATGGGCATACTGCTAATGCTTGCTTTTGCCAGCTCGTCTTCGTTAGCTCGAAAATTGGTGCGACCATGCTGGCAGAAGCGATTCAAAAGTGTTGTGGTGTTCAAGCCGCGTCGATCCACGCTGACAAAATCCAGACTGAGAGACTATCGTTGCTGGAGGCATTTATTAACATGGAGATCCCAGTTCTGGTGTCGACGAACGTACTGAGTCGTGGCATGGATCTGTTACATGTTCAAAATGTGGTTGTCTTCGACTTTCCAAAGAAAATTGCCGACTACGTTCACTTACTCGGACGTACTGGACGAGGAGATGATTGTCGCGGGACGACGTTGAGTCTTGTTACTGAGGAAGATCGTTTGGTTTTCCGAGACCTTATCTCGCTACTGCGCCGCGCTAAAGTGCGCGTGCCGCGAGAAGTGTACCAAAGTGTGCATTCCAGCGTTGCACAGCAACGAACTAGCACGAACGATGTCGTGGTGGATGAATCAAAGCGGGCTTTCCGAGTTCGAAAGCAGGATGTGAATGAAACCAGTGCACCAGTATCTGAGTGGAAGGAGTGGAACTACCACAAGAACAAGAAGCAGCGATATGGAGGATAAACCATGGAAGTAAATTGTTCTGGAGTCAGGACAGTCTAACCCGACAGAAAGTGTCAATTGACTGCCGTTAGAGCTGAAAAACTTTGGCCCACGTTATCCTCGGACGGAGCTGGAGCAATCTGGTCCCCGCGAATACTGTGCTTGACAGATGTCTCCCAGCTTCCTTTGTGCGCCCTCCCACGCGAACGATTGCGTCCACCTTTACGAAGCAATTGTCGTAGCAGAGGGCACCCTCAGAATGGCCACCTCGGAATTTGATGCAGTCGTGAATCGCCAGATTAACTGTGGACTCCACCACAACAGCGTCACAACCCGGCTGAAGTAGAAGGGAGCCGCTCGAACAACCAGCTGACGATCCCAAATGGAGCCCTGGAACAAGATGACGTCTTTCAAACTCTCCTCATCCGTGAAGAAAAACCGCCATGAAATGATGATGTGGCCGATTAACAAAAGCACAACAACTGGAGCCGCGTAGCGTACGCGAAAGCGAAGTCGCTCTTTGATAACGGGAGTCACTGCGTCAAGCGCAAGAGCCCACAAAACCAGATCTCCCAAGCAGCCATCATAAGGCAGCACGATAACTCCCATTTTCTCATGATACATACACAAATATTGGCGGTCGTGATTTGAAAGACATGGAAGATAAAGTCGAAAGAACCGACGAGCAGCACGAGGAGCTGTCGCTGGCAAAGAGCAGCGAAAGGAAGCACAAAGACAATCGTCCACAACAGCGACCCCCAAGCTTTCAGATTCCCATTGGTACTGTTGGTATCGTCGAACAGAATTGAGAATGAGAGGCCGATTCCGAACGCGCCGATTGCGTACAGCAGCATGAGGAACCATTTCGAGATGGACGAGGATTCTATCACGGGCAGGCGGATGAGAGTGTTTCGCGCACCAAATGCCAGCGGACACCGAACAAAAGTCATTTTCTGAGTGAGGCTTGACGCTCGTTGCACTGTCTTACCAGCACCGCCACCTCGACGTCGAAGGAGTTCCCGCTTCGTCCTTTCGAACCCTGTGAGCTCACTCTCACTTCGACTTGCACGAGCTTGAGAGCACACGTGTAAACTACGCACTGGACTGTGGACGACTTCTTGCGCGCTCGCAGCGCTTTCCACTTGTGAATGGCGATTTTAGTGATCAAGAAGGTCTGCGTCAGCAGACAATTCCCAATGACATCGATACCAGATAACTTAAAGTGATCCTTGCGGTCCAAAAGTGAAAAATACACAGCTCCGTCCACGTGGTCAAGCGTGACCCAAACGAGCATGACGATGACCGGTAGAATCCCCAGAAAGTCATCAGTGCGAAATGCCAGACCCTCGCACGTGAGCATCAATACAAACAATATGGTGGAAGGCCATCCAGTCCACCATCATCCGGAGAAAGCGAATATCATTGAAATACGCCGATACCAACACCGCCGTGGCGCTTGTGACGAAAGAGAAAAACCAAAAGTCGAACGTTCCCGCCAGTAGCCGAACCACGTCAAATCTCAAGGTGCTGATGGCGCCAAGACCTAGCGGGGCCCAGAGTAAAATGCTGATCACTGACAAAATCTGGCCTATTCGGGCGTCGATGATGACCACTAAACTCATCAGGAGGAACGCCGTCGAAGCCGCAACGAAGAGCGGCCTGTAGTACCGTTCATGGAGACGGTGAATGCTTTCGTGCAGCTTTGCTGGTAGTAATTGTCCTCGAACTGACTTGGCCAAATCGATCTCTGGAAGGGGTTTAGCTGGCACGAAGCCGTACACGCAGCTCTGGAAAACCCGTCCATCGGGTCCCACGACCCTGACCATCGATAAACGAGAAAGGTGGTTTGGCAAAGTACTCTACATGCGTCGCCAGCTTTGTCTATTTTGGTTGTCTGACAATGAAGAACGACATGGAAGGTTTCGACTGTCCATTATATTACCCTGAAGTGGTGCGGTTGCTGCTTGAAAACAGTGTCGACTTACTTGCTTTACTGTGGCTGACAGGGGTAAGCACTGCTACGATTGAAGGTCCAGCTTTTTCGTGGGCCGGATCAGGCTCCACACGAACATTTTTGCCGATTGGCTTTTTCATCGTTGATGCTCGAGATCGTCGGCGTCCTCGCGTGGCAAAGTAATTGTTGAAACAAACAGATCCGCGGAGAATGATGACTTCATTCTTTGACGCTGTGCCTAACCGCCAAATGAGTCGCGGGCACCACAGAGACAAGGTGACCACCCGACTAAAGTAGAACGGCATGGCTCTGACAACCAATTCACGGCCCCACACGGTTCCTTGGAAGATAATGGCGTCCTGAAGCTCCTCGTCGCCCACGAAGAACAAACGACAGATAATTGCAACATGGGCGATGAGGAACGCCGACACGACTGGGGCTACAAACCACGCTCGAAAGCGCAGCTTCTCTTTACTAACTGGCGTTAAAGCGTCCAGAGTGAAAGCCCACTGAGCCCAGATCCACCACGTAGCAAGCATAAGACATCGAGAGCGATCCCAATTGTACAGCTTGGCAACGCAAATGTTTGCCATGGTCGTCTGGAAGGCGTAGAAAACGAAATCGAACGAAGTGACGATTAGTCGGAGAAGTTGGCGTTCGTATTGCGCAGCGAAAGGAATCACAAACAATATCGAGCATAACAGACCAATCCAAGCTCCAGACAGGAGGACATCAGATGATCGTCCGTTGAAGCCGTTTGCAAGTACGGAAAACGACGTAGTGAGCCCGAACAGGCCGCCAGCGTACAATGGCACAAGAACGAGGACTGGCGTCCGTAAAGGAAAAATAATGTGGCTTGACGAGAATGTCTGAGGATATTTGATGAACATCATCATTTGGATCAAGCTCGGTTCACGCGGTGCAGTTCGAGTGGACTCGATGGCAGATCGGGTTCTACTCATGTTTCTTGAATGTGATCGCGGTGCAAGTTCGACATTAGGGCCGTCAATTGGCTCGAATTTCAGGCCGCAGCGGTAGATAACGCACTCGACCAGCGATGACTTGTGCCGTCGTTGGAACGTGCGTCGCTTTCTCATGACAATTTTAAGGATTAGTAGGAAAGCGTGATTAAACCGTTGCCGATGATGTCGACTCCGGATAGGTGGAAGTTGCCATGCTTTGTGGTGTGACTCAGTACCGAGAATGGCGTACAGCCGTCCATGCGGTCCAGCATAATCCAGAGCAGCATGAGCATGACTGGCGGGATCCCAAGCATCGTTACGAAAGTGAATGCGCGGATCCCTCGCACTTGTGCGTCGATGAAAGTGATGTTGTGAAACCCGATCCAATCGATGATCATCCGACAAAAGCGAAAGTCCCAGAAGTACGTCGATATCATTAACGTGGTGATGGTCGTAGTGCAGGAAAAGAACCAAAAGTCGAATGTCTTCACCATCAAGCGCACAATGTCGTATCTCAACGTGCTCGGAGCACCAACTCCAAGTAGAAGCCATAAAATCAGACTGATCACCGACAAGATCTGTCCCGTTCGAGCATCGACTGCTGTCACGGCATTATTGATGACCAAAGCCGCCATATTCCCAAAGAGAAGTGGGCGATGGTACTTGGTCAGAAATCGGTGAATTGCTGCATGGAGTTTAGCGGAGACGAGCTCTCCTCGAAGCGACTTGGACAGATCAACCGTCGGAAGAGGCTGCGCAGGTACGAGGGCGTATACAATGTCTTTCGGTGTGGTAATTTCCGCCGCAACGACAGCCATTGCGATTGGATGACTGAATGACAAGTCGGCAATGATAACAAGGCCACAGCATGCCAGGTGCTCTTATCCGATGGTCTTTGAAACTGAGGTTTATATTTGAATTGGACACTTGTGGTGACCGATAGCTTGCTGAGGACAGACATCTTGCAATGAGTTGGCAGGAGATATGCGGTTAATGGAGCCTCGACCGCTTTCGCCTTCACCATTCTTTCCAACTGTGTGCTTGTCCGTCTCCCCTTCGTGAAAAAGTTGTCATAACAGACCGTGCCACGGAGGATCGTGACTTCGTTGGCGGGGGCAGACCCCAAACAGAAAATCAAGCGCAAGCACCACATCGAAAGTGTCAACACGCGAGTGGCGTAAAACGGAATAACGCGCAAGACCAAGCGTTGGCCCCATATCGTCCCCTCAAACATGACTGCATCGTGTATCTCGTCGTCGCCGGTAATAAATATCCGATAGACGATCATGATGTGGTCGATGAGAAGCAGACACATCACAGGCGCAACAAAATATACGCGAAACGTAAGCGTGTCCTGCATGTTGGGCGCCAAGGCATCCAAAGTGAAAATCCAGTGAGCTGAAAGCCACCACGCCTGCTGCCAGGAGACAGCAATGCGAGAGTTCCCATCGGTACAAGACGCCGACGCAAATGTTAGCTGCTGTGATCTGGAAGCAATAAAAGGCAAAGTCGAAGGACGTGAACAGTTGCTTGAGCAATTGTCGCTGGTAGAAGGCTGCAAAGGTGGCCAAGAAGACAAAGGTACAGGCTAGCGCGACCCATGATACCCGTACGGAAGTGGGGAAATCGCCAGTAGAGTCGTCAACCTCAAACTTGTGCAAGAGGTTAATCCGAGAGAGTACTAATCCCGTAGCACCGATGCCATACAGGAGCACTACCGGTATTTCCAAGCCGGGAAATCCACGTACGAAGCCCACTTCCAAGGAAGTGTCGTGTGTGTAGAGTCGAACTGCTGTAAGCAATTAACGAACGTCAAGTGCTGAACAAGTTCAGGTTGCCGCATTGATTCTTCGTTCGACTCATATCTGGACCCTTCGCCCCACACGTTTGAGAGTTGAGGTCCATCCACCGGTTCCAACTTGAGCCTGCACCGATATATAACACATACGACAATCGTAGACCTCATTTTTCGTATCCGAAAGGTCTTGCATCTCCGGAAGGAAATCTTGGCTAGCAGTAGCCCCATTGTCAGGAAACCATTGCCAACCACATTAACGCCAGAGGTCTGAAAGCTGGTGTGGTCGTTCTCGTAGTGGACACCAGGAAACGTTGAGCCGCTATCGATCTTTCCGATGATGCTTTAGACCAACAAGCCTGATAAGTCCGATGATCAAATTGCGCGTGAAAGTCTTGAGACCAAAAACATGGGCATCGATAAAAATGACATGGTGGAGTCCAAGCCAGTCGACGGTTGTGCGCACCCAGCGCAGATCAGCGAAATACATCGACAGCGTCACGAGTGACAATCGAGAAGAACCAGAAATCGAACGCCCCCACAATTAGCAGCACCACATCGTACCTCACAGTCGTCAACCAGCCGATCGTCAACGGTAACTATAGCAGAACACTCACGACCGCAAAAAACTTGTCCAAGTGCCGCTCTAACCATCGGCATCGAAAAATTCAAGGAAAACGACGCAATGGAGCATAGTGTAATTGCTCGGTAGTGGCTCCTCAAGAATCGACGGGTGCACGCGTGAAGCTTCGCTGGGACTACGCTTCCTCGGAAAGACTTGGAAAGGTCAACTGCGAAGGTATCGGTGTGTAGATGACAGCGTGGTGTTTTCCATCTTGGGCTGGGATAGACATCGATTCCAGATTAATTGGCGTAACACCCAACTCAGTTGTCGTCGTTGGCAAGTGTCAGACAGCCAAAACTGCTCGATGACTGAAAATAAATCTTCGGTGACCACTATCGTCGGTGTCAAAGCAGCGCACACTGGGATTCATTTCCAGCTGTGCAGTTACCATAAATCAAAATAACAGGCGGCTAGCTCCCAGTTACAGCAGTGAAGTTCTACAATAACAACTCGATAATCGCTTTCACACCATTCCCGTTTGGTGTTCAACATTACTTCCTTTGTGAAGTTTGCCAAAAATACTGTGCTGTTCGACCAGGGTCCACGTTGTCCGAGATCACACTATTGATAGCATCTCTACAAAAACTCTTGGGGTGAATACGCCAAGCACGATCGAAGCTGTCTGCATCGATTCGTGGAAGTCGTCGACGATAGCCAGGCAATGCGTTCGGAAACTCGTCGCGGTGTCGGGATATCAGCATCCTCAAGATCAGTATTGTCGGACCCAGGCATGGTGTTTGAATTACCCGAGACCGCCAGCCCGAAATCCCCGAACCGCCTGCACTTTTGGAGGCGTCGACGAACAGTCATTCCTGCGGCTTCACCTACATCTGAGCACCCGCCAACTGACAGCGCCATCGTCTTACAGCCCCCGTCACCCGTCGCCAATGACCCGAATGGCAACATCGTTTTCCTCAACAACAACACAGAATTTGACCTTCGTTCCCTCTTTTTAGACGACGCAAGGCGAGTTCCATTCCTGATAGTTTGAATGGATCTGCAGTCAGCTATCGAAGCTCAACCAGCAGCCAGCGTAGCTACAACCACGGATTTGAAT
The DNA here is from genome assembly GCA_011947325.1 of Phytophthora macrochlamydospora. Classification (NCBI taxonomy): domain Eukaryota; phylum Oomycota; class Peronosporomycetes; order Peronosporales; family Peronosporaceae; genus Phytophthora; species Phytophthora macrochlamydospora. Next base: position 1,256,754 of record JAAVTH010000037.1, on the reverse strand, counting down.
CTCTTGAAGCCAACAAGATCAATAGAACGGAGACAGCGGATCCGGCGATTGAGGTGTCCAACGCAAAACCAGCACTAGTCAAACCGCGACGAAGACTGCGAGCTAAAGAGGAATTGTGCATTGTCCTTCCGAAATCCACGTCACGATCACGTTCTCAGAAATCCTGGTTCATGGGCCCAGGCATGATCGGCCGAGAACACGCTGAAGGCACTACTATCACAACGAAAGACCCGTCGATGGATGCTGTTCATGCCGAGATGTCAGTTGCCGGTGATAATTATTTTGTGCGCGATGCCAACAGCATAATGGGGACGTTTCTGTGTTTGGGCACTCGATATCGTCACTATCCCCAACGTGATGGCTTTCGCCTACAGCAAGGAGATGTCTTTCGTATTGGGCCAGCAACGTCGATACGCGTGGTAGAGCTGCGAACAACAACGGGGTCCCCTACTGTTTATAGTCCACGCGATGGTGCACTGGGCTCTCTAAAATTCGATTATCCAAAGCAAAACATGGCACAGACCCACAAACTTGAGAGAACACCAAGCACGAGTAGTGGCAATGAATTTTCTCCACGAATGATACAGCGGTTGTCAACGGTTGAAGAGCTTCGTCTTGTTGCTGCCGATATTGAGGACGACACCAGAGATGATGCTGATGGAAGTCACACACGAAAGCGTGGCAGTCACCATGAGAAAAGCAATGTTGTAGATCTCGGAGATATCTCCAAGCCTCGTTGCGTTCACTTTGCCGACACTCCACCAATGATGTCGGATGGATCCATGTTCCTCGGTAGTCGCTACGTTCGTCAAGAAATTAAGGAGTTGAATTGCCACGAGGCTTCCGAAATGGAGGATGAAGACGACGACGTGATCAAACAACTAGTCGGTGGCGAGACGAATAGCACATCCCATGCTACGAGTACCGGCAAAGACCAATGCCGTTGTCCCGACTTCATTCGCCTCGTTATCTTCCAGCACGACCCCAAAAATGTCAGTGCTGAGCCGCGAGAAGCTCGCGAAGTAATACTGCCAGGCCAGAAGGCGTATCTCATCGGGTCTTCGCCAGCCTGTGACGTCCGCATTTATCCGTCAGAGGGGATTGACGTTCGAGATGTTCACGCTAGAATCGTTTTTGATGGCACCTCGTTTGTCCTCCAGGACCTATCGTTCGAGCGCGATTTGAGACGACAAACACGGGTCTTACTCAACCAGCGCGCTGCTCGAGTTGTTCGTGGAGACTGGCTGCTGCTTGGAAAGTGCGGTTTACATGTGACAACAACTGCAAGGGCCTTTGGTTCAGAGAGGCGGCCTGATATCAAGGACGCAGCCATGCTTATAGACATCCTGCGGCTGTCAAAACGCCAGCCGAGAACTCGTGACATTTTTCTGCCAGTGGGTTTCCGTTTGCACTCAAAATCTGGCGCCGGTGCTTCGAGTGGGAGCACCGGCTGGGGTGGCAGCAGTGGTGGACCAGTCACGTTTGGCAAAGGCCGCGATTGCGACGCACAAATCTTCACAGCGGCTCTGGCTGTCGAGCAATTTTGTGTGCAGCTCGAACACGGAGCGTGTTTGCTGACACCAAAGCCTGCCGGGATCAATTCCGGAACATATTTCCTCATCGGTCGGGATGACCCAGGCCAATCAATACTTGATGTCGCGGCTGGAAGCAAACCCGACAGCGAACACGGTGAAGCGCTTGATATCGTCAAACAAACCAGCAAGCCACTGCTACTGTCCGAGACTTGCATCTTCCGCTGCGGTGGATGCGAACTAGAAGTCATTTACGTGAAAACCAAAACCTCTTCACTTGATACAAAAATGCAGCAGCCACAGAGGAGCAGGAACATATCCAACTACTCGGCACAATGCCGTGGTTACAACAGATCGCCTGTGACCGGAAGCTTATCGACAATCTTGGACGCTGTGGCCAGAGACTTCAGCTCAATACCGGCGACGTAATCTACGAGAAGGGCGATTCCGCCAACTTCCTGTTCATCGTCATCAGCGGAGAGGTCGGACTCCTCTATGTGAACAGCAACGACGACCATGACCACGATACGGATGGTATGCTGACACTTACAGAGCGAGTTATCGCTGGCGGATTTTTCGGAGAAGCAAGTTTACAAGATCCGTTGGAAAAGTGTTCTTCGCTGGATGCTGATCTCGAATACACCGAGAACGCCACAGCAGCCACTTCGTGTGAACTTCTCGCGATCTCAAAAGAAGATGTCTGCGGATACTTGGAGATCTATATGGACGTAGTGCGCGCTCATCTGCGGTACGATAAATTCCGAGACAAACGCATCCGAGCAGCGTGCAACCATGTACCGTGGCTGCGCGGGATTTCGCTCTATGAACTGCGTACAGTTTCTAGAAATGCTGAGATCGCACATTACAGACAAGGCTCCGTCTTGTTTGAGGATGGGAAACTGTTCATCCCGCCAGCGTTTTCAAGCGGCAGCATGTTGCAGCTTCGTGACGGTATTCTTGTGTTGAGTCGCGGCAAAGTCCGCGTAATCCGAAGCAAGACTGCAAAGCAAAACCGGAAAATCTCGAAACGCAACACAAGCAAGGAAAGCAATGAGGGTGAGCCAAGCCTTGATGGAGTTCTGGATGTCGACGACGAGATAGACGAAGAAGTTGAGGAGTGGTGGGAGCCCCATGACCCTGTCGTCGTAATGGGATCGAGTTTTTCTCCAGCAATATTCGGTACCTGTGATCAATCCTTTCGGTTGGAGGCATACTCCACTGTGGAATGTTTCTTCATTGCAGCACCGCACGTAGCCCATCTGGCTGTAGGTGCGGATGCCAAAGACGAATTCCTTCCCATCGACAACGACCAACCGAAACACCATCCTCCTCCAATGACGCGAGGCAATTCTCTTGTGGCGAGACGCATGCATCATTCACAAGTTGTCACCAGTACACTTCATAACAGTGAAAGCAATCCCGACGGCATTGACGACAATGAGCACCACCCACTGGATGGCTACGATGGAGAGGGTGATACCACCGGAGACCGTCGGTGGCGGCGCAAAAAGCGCAATAAACAGCTTCTCGAGCAAACCGTGTTGGAGACCCAAAATGACACACAAATCTCCAACGCGTTAGTCCTCTATGTGTTGGCAGGTGCTCAGCGTGGGGATATTCACGTGGTTCGCAATGTGGCCACTATCGGCGGGCTGCTCAGCGGCGCTGACATTGAGATTAACGATCGATACGTCTCTCGATCGCACGCCATCATCGAGTACCACGACAATAAATACTGGTTATACGACAACGGCAGCAAATGGGGAACCTTTGTGCGTCTCGAGGAAGACAATACCGTCGATATCAACCCTGGAGACGTCTTCTTAGCCGGCGAGGTGGAATTCACGTGTCTTGGTTCGTACCCGGATCGCAATAAGTCCAGCATATGCTGCATAATGTGAGTGAGCTGTAAGAAAAGTTCATGGAGACATCAATAAGGTATTGGATAGAGCACAACACCTCTTGTTCTTCGTAAGGGGGAATTACCTTTCACCTTACTCGACAGCTTTGCGGGAAGATACTGAGGGTGCGACTAGCACATGAGCAAGCACCGTCGGCTGTGCAAATTCCTGCCCCGAGCGGACATCTACACAAACAGCACCACACAATGCTTGGAGTCCGCCAACAAGAGGCAGAAGCTCCACTTTCACCGCTTTTTCTGTCTTTGCATCCATCATTCCGAGATTCTACAGGGTTTAAAAAAATCGTAACAAGATTGTCATTTTACCATTCATCTCAATAACAACAAAAACATGAACGTACCTGGTGAGATGCCGAGGAGCAGACAATGCCGTGCATCAGTTCCTTTCGGAATTGCAGTTGAAGCGCCAAATTTCGAGCCGATGCATTGGCCACACTGACAACAACGAGGAAGGGTTGGCCAACTACCACTTCCTTTGGTAGCTCCTCGATAGTTACAACGATGTCACTGGTGCTTCCCGCTTGGCCACCTGGAGCCTTTCGCATCACCGGTTGGCTTTGAACAGAGCCTGCTTCCCCAGTGGATGTTTTCCATCCTACATGAAGCCGTCCTAGATTTTGAGAGCCCTACGAAAAGGCAAAAGCCGTCTGAAATTAATAACTACACAAGCAAACACACTGGAACTCTTCCACAGCACCAATACCTGTGTCGCCAGCAATGTCGGGTCCGATGCCGGGTCGTAGGTAACGCGGAACACTCGCTGCAGTTCTTCTTGTGGGTTCACAAGCGTCTGCGGCCCACTGGTCAAGGCCAGCAGGTCTTGAATAGCCATTTCCTTGTCATATTTCTTCACAGCACTCACCACCATCTCCTCGGACGTAAACGGCGCCAGCGGCAGGAACTTGATGCTGTCCACAAACAACGGGAGCTTGGAAACGTTGCGGATCTGCGCTTCCACGATCGACTCGCCTTGTTGAAGACGCGTCGCCGGCGAGTTTTGCTTGAAAGTAATGACCAGCGGGTTCTGCACCGCAAACCTGTAGAATTTGCGCAGCGACTTGCTGTCACCCGTGACAGGATCCACGTAGGAGACTCCGACTCGGAGTACGTGATTTCCTACTTGGTTGAGAGGGTAGTCCACCACCATATCCAGACTGCAGCCTGCACCCAATACGGCCACCGGATTCGGGGAGGCATCTTTCCAGTCCTCGCGTAGCGGTTGTCATGCAATTCCACGCGGTCATTCGCACACTGGATGTTAGCAGACAAGCCCACGTCTCGAAGCTCGCAGGAGTAAGGGTTGATCACGCTGATGTAGCTGCTGAAGGTGTTGCCCAAGAAGATCTCTCTGTGGGATACATCATCGTTATAAGGAGGTTATGAGAGGGACAATATCCCATTACATGTTCTTCCGCACCCGAAGCTGTCCGGCAGAATGAGCATGCTGGACAGCGCAAACTCGTGGTGCGTTGCCGTTGTCTCCGACATGGTCGTGGGCAGCATGGAACCGCCGCTCGCGCCTTGGGAGTACAGCTTGGGCTTGTACAGTCGCATGACTAGCATATCACCACAAACAGCTCAGGAAACACTGTATAAAGCAAGCACTATCCTTCCCGCCCCACCCTTCAGTGTCGGCTGTACCGTAGGAGGCGACGGGGACGGCGCCGGCGCGCTGCCGCCCGACGAAGGCGGTCCGCTGGCAGGGTACGCGGCGCTCATGGCAGCTCTCTACTGCGATACTGTAGTTTTCTGGAATATGATTAATTGGGTACATTCCCAAAGCGTTACCCAAAACGAGAGGCCAGTCACCAAGCTGCGTCATTGATCGCCAGGATGCTCGCTCGCTCGCTGTTCCGCGCCACTGGCGCCTGCAAGACGCCGTCGCTGGTCGCCGCCTCCAACTATGGCTTCTCGCAGACAAAGTGCTTCTCTGATGCCCCCACGGTAGGCTTGTAACCGGTTCATTCGCAGTTAAATAGTGGGGAGAATTGACACTTTGACTGGTACGCAATCTTTAGATGCACGGCACGACGATTCTGTGCGTGCGCAAGAACGGCAAAGTGGTGCGTTGGAAAGATCATTGAGTTCTCTATTGGTCATTTCACTGTGGTGGTTCTCATTGATGCTGTGACGTCGACAGTGTTTGATTGGAGACGGTCAGGTGTCGCTGGGCAGCACGGTGGTCAAGCCTAACGCCAAGAAAGTGCGTCGCATTGGCGAGCACATTGTGGCGGGCTTTGCTGGCTCCACGGCCGATGCTTTCACGCTCATGGAGCGTCTGGAGGCCAAGCTGGACGAGTACCCGGGCCAGCTGACGCGCTCCTGTGTGGAGCTGGCCAAGGCCTGGCGGACGGACAAGTACCTGCGTCGCCTGGAGGCGATTTTGATCGTATCGGACGTCAACCAGTCGTACACATTGACGGGCAACGGTGACGTGCTGGAGCCGCACGATGGCATCATTGGCATCGGATCGGGAGGCACCTACGCGCTGGGTAAGCGCTGTTGATGGCTTATACGCATAATGAGGAGTAGTTGCTGACGCTGCCTGTTGTAGCTGCCGCACGAGCTCTAATTGACCAGGACCTGGACGCCGAGACTATCGGTCGCAAGGCCATGAAGATCGCTGCAGACATTTGCATCTACACGAACGAGAACTTTGTGGTGGAGATGCTGGAGGAAGGCGAGAAGAAGGCCGACGACGAGGCTGAAAAGAAGGAGTAGCTGTAAGAACAAATTACATCCAGCGTCCTGGAGAAGTGGTGTCCTCAATCCCAAGTGGATGGCAGCTAAATTCTACAGTCGTCGGAAGGAATAAATTTGCAGGGCTTTTTTGCGATCAGATCACCACCCAAACAAAGGCACCTTCACACCATTGTGTTTTCTTTCGCTTCTTTTTTTTCTTGTTGCGTGTATAATATGTATTTGATGCGATTGTGCGCTTGTCCTGAACTTCTGTTGGCGCTTAAATGTTGTTGGCGATGACCGAGTTGTACTTGTCGATGTTGCGCTTCAGAATGTCTTCTAGCGGGCCCATAACCCGCTTGAAGGTCTTGCGGTCGAGTGTGAGGCACTTGACCTTGCCCTTGGCCGTCACGGTGGCCTGTCGGGGCCGTGTCGTGAGCAGTGCAATCTCGCCGAAGTACGCGCCTGATGTGAGATGTCCCATTTCGGTGGGCGGTTCGGCGGGCGTTAGCTGCTTCGTACACACTGCTGTGCCTTCCTCGATAATGTAGAATAGGTTGCCGTCGTCGCCCTGTGCGATGATGACCTCGCCGTCGCTGAACGTCTCGGTCTTGAGTGCGTCTGCGACTGTGAGGCGCTCGTACTCGCTCAGCGACTCGAGTAGCGGCACGCGCTCAATGAAGCCCTTGTGGGCTTCGCGTTTCTTGAGCGTCGTCTCCATGATAATAAACTTGAAGGTCTGGCGATCCAACGCCCAGGCCTTGGAGTGCTGCACCGACTTGACCGTAGCTGCACGAGGAGCGTTGTACATCAGCGCCAGCTCACCAAAAGACATTGCCTCGGTGCACTAAAAACAAGACAGTTTCAAACAACATGAGATCACGTGGAGAACCTTCAACAACGTTTCAAAACGCACCGTTTGCACGAGCTCCCCGTCCTTATAGACCTCGCACACGCCGCTCTCGAGGATGTAAAAGTTGTCTCCGTCGTCGCCCTGCTTGATGATGATGTCGCCGGGCTCGAACTCCTTGGGGAACATGGCGTCCAGCACAATGTCGTGCTGCTTCTCGTCCAACGACTTGAACAGGATGTTCTCGGCCACCATCCTGCTGATGCCCTCGCGCTCTTCGGCCGACTTGGGGTGCACCACCCGCTCAAATTGTCGTGCACTACGTATTAAAATAAAAAAATCAGAACGACAGAACCACACCATTCCAAGTCAACAAAAGCGCTTCCCTACCTGAGAGGGTCGATCGTCTCTGCAGAGACCGACGTGCGTCTTCCCTTGGCCATGATCTTTGGCGGTGGCGCGCTCACTGCGATCTCCCCGACGGCGTCTCCGCCCTCGTCTTCGTCCTCGCTCTCCGACTCGTCGGAATGGTCTGCACGCATCCCCACGGACACACCATAAATTTCCAAAATACTAAATAAAAACTATTTTTGCAGAGAGAAACGTACACTGTGTGTGGGGCGTGGCGGCCGGGTTGTCGTCCTTGCCGCCAGCTTTGCGTCTGGGCGTGGCCTCCTCCGGGTAGTTGGTCTGCAGGTACTGGATGATGTGCAGGATAGGGTTCTCGGGCTTGGCCAGCAGCAGCGACTCGACGAGGTTGATGAACAGCGTGTTGATGCCCTTCTTGTGCAGGTAGTCCTGCAGCTCCTGCTGCACACCCTCGGCGTCCGTCATGCTGCTCTGGCTGGGAGGTGCTGGGGCTCGGATCTCGAGGACTCGACCACGCTGCTCGCCGGTCTGAACTAAACTGAGCCTGGCGTCGCTCACTTGCGCTCTAAAATGGAAGAAACTCCTACGCCCAAGACACACACGCAGCGCTGAACCCACGCGAAAGATCGCGCTCGAGCGACTGCCGCCAGGAATAGACCGCGCTGTCGTTTCTGCCTGTCCCACGCGACCAAAGGCTGGAAATAGATCGCGACGTTTGGGGGACTAAGTACGAATGGGCAAACGCACTTTAGGCCCGAGTATCGTGGCCACCCAATTGCGAATCGGACGCCATGGCGCCGACTGCAGGTGTGTGCTGCTCGGCTTGTAGGCGGCGGCAGGCGACGCAACTGCCATGTGCAATTTGACCACTGACTGCAGAATGTATGACTCGCTTTTCCAACGCTAGGAACGCGTCTGCGCTACAAGACGGCCAAGAGCAAGAAGCCGCACCAGGCTAAGAAGGTGCCGTCGCTCAAGAACCGCATCCGCGGACTCGAGCGCTTCCTCAAGCGAGGGTAAGTGCTGCTACAGTGTTTGCAGCGACATTGCCGCGCTAATAACTGTGAATTTATGATGATAACAGGGCATTCCGGACGCTACACGACGCGCCAAGAAGGAGGAGCTCAAGCAGCTGCAAGACGAGGTAAATGTCGAGGCAAGATTGTCGATTACAATGTGTTATACTGACATTGCTTATTTTACCAGCACAAGGAGAAGGAACAGGTCGAGTTGGAGAAGAAGAATGCCGAAAAGTACAAGAGGGTGAGTGAAAAGGCGCGGGTTATGAATCACGGTGTGGCGTGCTGATTGGTATGGTTTATATGTGTGCAGCCGCGATTTTTGAGCGGGTGAAGGTGATGCGAAAGTTAAAGCAAACCAAGGCGCGCATCGAGAAGGTGAGAGCTCGACACGCCTTTGAATTATGCATGTATTTGCTTTGGATTAACTTGACGTGCTGCTTTTCACGTGTTCAGGCGGAATCTAAAGCTGACCGTGCCAAGCAGGAAAAACTGTTCCAAACGTACCGTGAGGAGATGATGTACATATACTACTACCCGAAGAGCGAGCCGTACCTATCCTTGTTTCCTCCCGCACCACATTCCGCGGAGAACCAAAAGCGCCAAAGAGAGCTCCGCGCCGAAGCGCTTGATCGCTTCGCGATGGAACAGTCTACGGAAGCGTTCCACCAGTTTTGCTTCAACGACGGCAAGGGCAAGAGTGTGTCTGCAGGCGTCGCGGAGGCGAGACCTGCTGTGGAATTGCTATTGAAAAAGCCTACCAAGGAGATGGTAAAGAAGCAAAGAAGACCCGCAGCAAGCGGGACAAGACCGGCGACAAAGCGAAACACACACCTGCACTTGTCGACCAGGACGACGACGACATGTCAGATGCTTCAAAGTCGGATAGTGAAAAGGAAGGCCAACAAGAGGAGGCCGAGGAGGAAGAGGACGATTTCTTCATGTAACTCGATGCTAATCAACAAGTGGAGTCTTCAAGGTAAATTGGGGTTTATCACTTTACTTGGCAGCTTGGGGTCAAAGCAGGAAGGTTGGAGCGAGCACGACAGAATAAACCGTAGAACAAGTAATACTCCGTCTAAATGATGATAGATGGAGCGGAGGCAGCTGCAAGAGCTCGCTGTTGTGGATCCGCAAGAATTTCGGCTTCTGCTTGTGAGGCGGCGGCCAGTGCGTTCATGTTGGTGAAGCTGAAAGATTTAAAGGCATCCGTGAGCGGCGAGTCGTCCAGACCGCCGTACATTCCACTAGGAAAACGATTGTGGACGTTGTTATCTTCCACGCGCACCTCATCGCTTGTTTGGTTATCAAACGAACGGGGTGCTGCAGCCAGCGAGTGCAATTGTCCCGCGAGCCCCCACGACACATCTGCGTCTGAATTGTTACTGGCGCTCTTGCTGCTGGTATTGCTAACGTTGCTGGCACTGCTGAGGTGAATGTCTCCTTTGCCTTCAAATGACCTCAGCGGCGACTCGTCGTACTCTGGGCCAGATTCATCGACCTGGCTGCTGCCAGCAGAGCGCGAATCCGTCTCGAACTCATCGTTATCGATTACGATTTCAGTGAGGTCGCGATTGTTGAAGTAGCTCGTGTCGTTCGGCCCCTCCAACGTCGGCACGAACGGGGAACGGCATCCAAGATGGTGTCCCAATTGACCGTTTTAAAGAACGGATGCAGCTTCATCCCCTCGAAACCCAAGCGCGTCGACGGGTTCGGGTCAAGCAACTGCTCGATCAAGTTCATCGCTTCAAGAGATAGGCATTTCTCTCCATCAGGCCACAGGATCTGCCGCTCCAAGATGTTTTCAAAGATCGCGTCTACAGTGTCGTCATTGAACGGTGGGAAACCGACCAACATCTCGTAAAGGATGACGCCGAGAGCCCAGAAGTCCACCGCTGGACCGTGAGCGACACCGAGAACGATTTCTGGGGCCAGGTAATCCGGCGTCCCGCATCGACCGAACGTCTGAAAGATCGACTTTTTCGTCTTGGACTTTTTCTTGGACGGAGAGTCGTGGGGGCTGTTGTTGGATGGTACTTCGCCCAGTAGTGCGCCGGACAATATGTCGGGGGCTATCGATTCATCGTCTGGCTCCGAATCGGTGTCATCGAGTGCCACTCCCTCTTCAGACAAGCCGAAGTCAGTTAACTGTAGACACAATAAGACGTCAGAATACAGACTGAGCACCGAAAAGTGTAGCAAATATTCTGGACGCACTTTGATGTGTCCTGCTGAGGAAAGCAAGACGTTGTCGGGTTTCAGATCTCTATAGCAATCACAGGCGACCAACCCGTAAAAAAGTTAGCGGTGATAACGATCATACAAACACACCGAACCGTTTTACCTATGGACACATCCTTTGGAGTGCAGGTGGTTCAGTGCGATTGCGATTTCCGCAATGTAGATGCATGCCACCTTCACACGAATCAAACACAGCCACTCATTTTGTCAGCGCATGGTGGAAGAAAAAAGATCGGTAAACGTAGCATGGACAGGCAAGCTTTACCTGCTCTTCCAACTGCACGATGCACTCCAAAAGCGACATGAAGTCGCCGCCAGGAAGATACTCCATGACTAAGTACAAGTTGCGCCTATTGATACGACGACAGCTCTCTTATGTGAGTCCCCACACATATTGGAAAACTTTTGCTAAATGTACATGAATTTCAACGCGTACTTTGTTTGGAACGTCCAGAACAGCTTCACAACAAAAGGGCTCACCACATTAGCCAGGACGTTCCTCTCTGTCGCGATCTGTCGCATCTGTTGGCAGCGGAACCAGCGTGAGTTTACTCGATGAATGGCATCAATCGAAGGTGCATTGAGTCGTCAAGTACCTGCTTTTTGCGAAGTAGGTGCTCTTTGCGAGCACCTTGATGGCGTACTGGTCTCCAGTCGTTTTCTTTCGGGACAGATACACCTTACCGAAGGCGCCTTTCGAAATTGGTTTAATGATCTGGAAATCGCGGATGGTGACGCGATAAGTCGCCGGCCTGGTCTTGCTCTGTCGACGGGAAGTCTTGAGCGCGTTCGCTCCCTTCAAGTCCTCAAGTGACTTTGTGCGTTTGAATGGGGAGCGGACGACTTCCTTTGGGTCCGGACTCTGCTGAAGAATCACCTTGTGCGACGAACGCATCTTGCTCATCTTGGCATGGATCAAGTTGCGCACATTCGCGCAGTATTTCGTGCCACGGTCGATTGCTCCTTGGTCGAAATCCTCCGTCTTCTTGTCTCTAATCCGATAGAGGATCTTTACCAGTCGGGAACAAAGTGCAAAGGAGTCCACACTGGTGACATCACAACTGGAGGCCTGTATCGCTGCCACGCGCAGCGCGTGCAAAATGTGCATCTCCTCCTTCGTAAGCGGCGGCTTCAAATCCCGAGCTTCCAAAGTTGCAGTCATGGCTGCTACCAGCTTCAATAACGCACTGTTTAGCATATCTGCTTCCAACTCCACGCGCTTCGACAGCACGCAGAAGTTGGTGTGGTCGTCCAACTTCTTTGCATCTACCCGTGTCTCGCACAGTTTGCACACCACGGCGGACTTCCTGGTGCGAGTGAACTTGACGGTCATGGGTCTCGTGCTGAACTGCAACTTGTCCAGGATGTCTTCCGGCACGATGCCGAGGACCGACTTGCCGTTGATCGCGTCCACCGCCAGCCCTTTGCTGAGTCTGCCTCCTGGCGTGATCTCCATCACCGCCTTGGACGTCGAGTCTGTTATTATACTTTTGATCACCACCTTCTTCTTGAGCACGTCGAACACAAACTCTAGACCTAGAAAGCCCTCTCCAAAGGTCACGTCAAAGGTCTCGGACCTCCTGAGATCCACGAACATTTCTCCGCCGTCCGACAGCGTCGAGTTGGTCGAGCTGTCGTTGTAGTCGTCCAGAGCTTGCTGCATCTCGGAGCGAGACGTTTCCTGGACCGAGAGGCGGCGCCACTTGATCTGGTTCTGCTCCCAGCGACTCAGAACGTCCTCCAGCACGTTGGTGGGGGCGTCCAACAGGCCGCTGCGCTTCATGCCCCCGCCGGGCGGCACGCTCAGCGTGTGCTGGCGCAGCAGCTTCTGGGGCTTGATCTCCAGCAGCTCCTCGTGCAGGCGCTCCAGGTCGGTGCTGCAGGGGCTGGTGACGCTCGTGCGGCGGCTGTCCGACTGCGCGTTGAGCTCGGCGGCGCGCGCCTGCGCCAGGTGGCGCTCCATGAGCTGCCGCTCCATGGTGGCAAATGCGGTTGTGAGCGGCTTTTTACAACTTTTGGCGTGCCGTTTGAAGTGCTTTCTTCGATCTTTATTTGTAGTTTATCTTTCGATCCGCGGCCTTTTGGCAGGCGCTGGACGAACGCGATGGCGAGCATGTATCATCACTTCGAGGAGATGAAAAAGTGTACTAAGACGCTTGGACGACACTGAGGTTACAGCAATGGAGATACTTTTGCTGCGGAGGGATCAGGAGACCGCTTGCAGTTGATGCACGCGGCCTCCACGCGCACCGACTGGTCACTTGCCGTTGTTCGAAGTGTTTCCCATGCTGCCGCCATTTGGACGTTTCCTCGGCGGTGATGGCTGTATAGTAGAAAGATATGCAGTCATAGCGTGTATGAGCACCACGGACGACAGAGCGAGTTCGTCAGCGGGGTCACCAGGCTTTTCGCTGTCATTTACGCCAGCGAGGCGAATCTCGTTCGACCAAAGCTGCAGCCTCGAGTGGAGTGGTGATCGACACTGAACAATCAGCCAACGCGCCGCTGAGATGAGGACGGTCGTGCTTGCCGCTAAAGGCCGGGGACGTTTCTTGGCGTTGTTCGTGGACGGCTAAGGCGTGAGCAGCGCAGTCAGCAAGCGCTCGAGCATCCCTTCAGAGCCTGTCGGCGTTCGTGTTCGTGTGGAAGATGCAGCTGCACCCGGGTGCGAATAATATCAACGGCTTTTCGGCGTTGCCCGACAGGCACCGCTGGCTCATGAGTCATGAACCGTTGTCAATTTCGTCAGATAGGTAGAAGTCGTGGAAACCAGTGTGGATGCCGGCGCTTATACTTACCACCCGTTTGTCACTCCGCTGCAGGGTGGAGCGCCTCCAGTGATCGCACCAACCTTGTCTTCATTCCGTCTTCGCGCTTGCCTGGCACGTGCGCACTAGGCATCTTCATGATCCACCGGCAGCAACAAGTCGTTGCCAACAAGACTGTTCGCATCCACATCGAAACGCTTGAGAAGAAATGCATCCTAGCGCGTTTCATGTCAGCGTCGCTGGCTTCCACCAAAATTGACATCACCTCCAATTGACGAACTCAAATGGGGGCGCCGTGATCGCCGGCAACCTCCAGTACCTTCCCACCGTCATCGATGGAGGAAAACGCTACCGGTAACACCGTTATTGCAAAATCTCTAAAGTGAAATTGGAGCAACTACCGGAGTAGACAGCTGATAACCTGAAGTCTACATGAGAACATCCCTAGGTTTTGGCTCAGCAAGACAAAGTTCTTGCTGCGATTCCGTTGCAAGCAACAAGTCCATTCAGCCTTTGAAGCTAAAACTCAACACAAGCACAATTATGTTTTACATGAAATTAGATGAAAATTGATGCACCCGAGGCTCCTTCGACAGCTTGCTGCTCCGGGTCCGCGAGCATATCCGCCTCTGCTTGGGAAGCAGCGGCCAATGCGTCCATGTTGGTGAAGCTGAACGACCGGAAGGCGTCCGCCAGGGAGAGTCTTCAGGGCTGCCGTACATCCCGCTGGGAAACTGATGGTGGACATTGTTGTCCCCCAGCGGCAGCTCGATAATCGACTGTTTCTCAGCAGAAATACTTGTTGCATCCAGCGAGTGGCGTGTTCCGGAGAAGACCGTAATATCTGCTGCATTGTCCATGTTGATGTTGACGTGTCTGGCGTTGTTGACAGTGCTGTCGTTAGTTTCATTAAGATCTTCAACGTCTTCGAAAGGATCTCGAAAAGGTACATCGCCTTCAGCCCCGAATCGTCCACTTGACTACTGCACGAGTCCAGCTCGAACTCGTCGTCGTCAATGAAAATGTCAGTGAGGTTGCGGTTGTTGAAGTAGCTCGTGTCGTTCGGCCCCTCCAACGTCGGCACGAACGGAGGACTCGATTCCAAGAGCGTGTCCCAGTTCACAGCTTTGAAGAACGGGTGCAGCTTCATCCCCTCGAAACCCAAGCGCGTCGTCGGGTTTGGATAGAGAAGCTTGTCGATCAAATCCATCGCTTCAAGAGATAACCCCTTCTCGCCGTCGGGCCACAGGATCTGTCGCTCCAAAATGTTTTCAAAGATCGCATCCACAGTGTCGTCATTGAACGGCGGGAAACCGACCAACATCTCGTAGAGGATGATTCCTAGAGCCCAGAAGTCCACCGCAGGGCCGTGAGAGACGCCGAGGACAATCTCTGGCGCCAGGTAATCTGGAGTTCCGCATCGGCCGAACGTCTGAAAAGCTGATTTTTTCGTCTTGGGCTTTTTCTTCGACAGAGAGTGCTTTTCGCCAGAGAATGCTGTCGATATCTCCCCTCTGAGTGGTGTTCATGGGTCATTGCTTCATCACCGCATTCAAAGTCAACGTCATCCAGCGCGACCCCTTCCTCAGACAAACCGAAATCGGTTAACTATACAAACAATAACTCGTCAGAATATCAGTACCGAGAATATTGTACAGTGAACGCACCTTGACGTGCCCCGTTGAGGAAAGCAAAATATTGTCGGGTTTTAGATCTCTATAGCAATCACAAGCCAGTAAAAACGCTGCCTATTATGACGATGGGGCCACATTGACACAGTTCTGACGTACCTGTGGACACATCCCTTGTTGTGAAGATGATTCAGCGCGATTGCGATCTCCGCGATGTAGATGCATGCTTCCTTCGTAAATTAGCAACACCAACAGTGAGCATATCGCTAAATAAAAGGAAGATTGGCACCAAGCAAGGTGTACCTGTTCTTCCAACTGCACGACGCACTCCAAAAGCGACATGAAGTCACCACCAGGAAGATACTCCATGACTAAGAACAGATTGGACCTATCCATACAAAAATTGAGTATATCAGTCAAGAGTGGATACGCCAGAAATCAATGCCAGCACGTACTTTGTTTGGAACGTCCAGAAGAGCTTCACAACAAAGGGGCTCACTACGTTGGCCAAAACGTTTCTCTCTGTTGCTATCTGTTGCATCTGCAGGCATCACAATAAGTGTAAATGATAACACGTCGGGGATGGCAGACAAGAGCACGCCACACCGTACCTGCTTCTTGCGCAGAAGGTGCTCTTTAGCGAGCACTTTGATCGCGTACTGGTCGCCGGTTGTCTTCTTTCTGGCTAGATACACTTTACCGAAGGCACCCTTCGAGATCGGTTTAATAATCTGGAAGTCATGAATGGCAGCGCGATAAGACACCGTCTTCACTTTGCTGCGTCGCCTGGAAATCTTAGGCACACTGCTATTTTCCAAGTCCTCAAGAGATCGCGTTCGCTTCAATGGCGAACGCGACCCGTCGCTCGGATTCTGCTGAAGAAGGACCTTGTGCGAAGCCCGCATCTTGCTCATCTTGGCGTGGATCAAATTGCGCAGCTTGGAGCAGTATTTGGTTCCGCGCTCGACCGCAAAGTTCAACGTCTCCACCCCTGTTCGCGTATGCGATCAATAATCTTTACAAGACGGGAGCATAGCGCGAAGGAGTCCACGCTGGAGATGTCACAACTGGAAGCCTGGATCGCCACCACACGCAGCGCGTGGTAAATGTGCATCTCCTCCTGATTCAGTCTTGGTCTCATGGCCTGGGACTCCAAATTTGCAGTAATGGAAGCAATGAGCTTTAGTAGCGACGTGTTGATCACATCCGCCTCCAGTTCCACGCGCTTGGACAGCACACAGTGATTCGTGTGTTCGTCCAACCGACTGGCATCCACCTTGGTCTCGCACAACTTGCACACGACCTCGCACTTTTTCGCGTGCGAGAACTTGACGGTCATGGGTCTCCTACTGAACTGCAGCGTGTCGAGAATGTCTGCCGGCGTTGTGTTGTTCACATCTTTGCCATTGATCGCTTCCACCGTTAGTCCTTTGGTAATCCCCACCTCTGGAGGGATTTGGGTCACCGCATTGGCGCCTGCATCGTTGAGGACGGTCTTAACAACGACTTTGCTCTTCATATCGTCCACTGCGAACTCCAAGCCTAGAAATCCTTCTCTAAAGGTCGCGTCGAACGTCTCCACTCTTGGGAGTTCTCCGAATAGTTCTTCTCCATTTTCCAGCGTCGCGGCTGCATCCACGGCGTCTCCTGTCCCTTGAAAGCTTGCTCTGCTATCGGAGGACGTGAAGCTGCGCCACTTGACCTGGTTCTTCTCCCAGCGGTGCAGCACGTCCTCCAGAGCGGTTGGGGAGGCGTCTAGCAGCCCGCTGCGCTTGATCGAGTCGCCACTGGGCGGTACGCTGAGCGTGCACTGACGCAGCAGCTTCTCCGGTTGGATCTCGAGCTGCAGCTCCTCGTGGAGTCGCTCCAGATCGCTGCTGCACGAGCTGCTGACGCTGGTGACGCTGGTGCGACGACTGTCCGACTGGGTTTTGAGCGTGGCCCGTGAGTGGGCCAGTTGCCGCTCCAGCACCTGTCGCTCCATGCTGTCTGCACGTGACCCGGCGGCGGAGAATGCGGTTGTGCTGCGGCGCTGCCAAGCCCGAGCGTTTCCCCCTGCGTGATGAGGTTCGATCTTTTTTCAATCCACGACCGTTCGGGAATGGGCTGCATGTATATCGCACTGTGAACAAGAAGGTGGATCAACGGAAAGAAGTAAGGCGCAAGTGCGAGGCTCAGCTTCGGCAAAGGTAGTTTGACGTCTATGGCAGGACGTGCTTCTCTCTGTTCATTGTATCTACCCTGCGCGGCTAGGACATGACCGTTAGCTCTGCTGCCGACGTCTCATGGGCGTGTCATAAGAGAAGTTTAGCGATGACGACAGTGTGGCATTCGAACACTTGCCACTTGGACGTTTCCCTGGGCGCCTGTCAGCTTTCGGTGGCGTTCACCAAGCAGTTTGTCATGTGGGCTGTCGACCGACGACCCAGTCCACCGCCTCCGGGAAGCCCGTTGCAACGAACGATGGCGCAGGAGCTACCGTCGCAGCATGGCAGTTAGAGAGTAATAGTACCGAGATATTTAGGGTCATCGCACCAATGTTGTTTTCGTCGCCACTCCTGTACTTGCCCGTCTGGACCAGCACTCCTTGCATGCCTAGCGCCATTGCGCCGTGAACGTCTTGCCGAACATCGTCACCGATCATGACAGCGTTCTCCGCAGGGACGCCGCTGTACAATTCAAACGCAAGAGTCCATCTAAGCCATTAGAAGAGATGCACAAGTGCACGTTACATGTCGTGAAGCGCTTGCTGGTAGAACGTCGACGCGGGCTTCCTGCAAACATGAAAAACCATGAGCTTGGTCCCCCAACTGACTGGCCATACGAACCCGATGACGGTGGCCTGGACGCCTGCAGCGAACTCTAGCGCCTTCACAAACGGCCCCAGTCCCAGATATAATCCTTCTTTGCCAGCAAAGTATCGGGCTTCATGCAGCGCGATCAAGGAGCCACCATCAAGCACCACGCGGAACGCCTCGTTCAACTACTTCACCAACCCCTTCAGCATCGCACCACATAGCGTTTACCGCCCAGGACAAACCTTGTGGTAGTGGAAATGCTCGGAGCCAGACCAATAACGACAGCGTTCGGGTTGGCGCAGTCCAGCCCGTCAAATTCCTCCTGTAGCGATGGATCGACGAGCAACATCGGCCGAAGACCTCGCTGCTCCAGAAGACTTCGTGCAATCCCTCCCGCCGTCAAAACATGCTCGGGTTTGATCTCCTTGAGTCCGATGGTGTGCAAGTGCTGGATCTTCAGAAAATGTTATTCTTCCTTACACCACTGCCGTCTTCATCAGAGCGCTACAGTATCGCACAAGCTCCCGGCGAGACTTGGTGGTCGTGTTGGTCACTACGCCGTTAACAAAGAGTAATTTCCTTGATAAATCCCGGCAGTATTTGCAAAGGTTTTGTATTGCACCGCACCGAAGCGAACGCCAATATCTTGGCGACTCAGCAACTTGGCGAGCGCTGCCACGCACCCTGGCAACACCACATCCTCCACATGCAACGTTCCTGTCAACAGCAAAGTTTCATCACAAGTAAATACATATATTGTAGCATCTAGTGTCGCCAGGACGAACCGCTGAGGTCGATCAGCACGCCGCGCATGCTGCGTCTCGAAACTGTGAACTGATACTGTTCCGCGATATCACCTTGATATTTGTATAGACACAGAAGCCGCATACCATCGCTATGCGTGTTCTGCAAGAAATGGCGACACTTCGCGTCGGGGACACATTCCGGGACGGCAAGGCCGCCACATATGCGCTGCAAGACTACGCGCTGTCCACGAAGAAGCGGGTGGTGCTGGACCGCGGCGGCGGCGGCCACAAGCGCTTCAAATGCTCGTGCGACGGCTGCTCCTTCTTCGTGCAGCTGTATCAACGCAAGGCCAGAGGCCAGCGGCTGCACTGGTACATCAGCTCCATGCAGTTGGAGCACATCAACTGCACTGGCGTGGCCAAGGCCACGACGCGGCAGCTGCGCGAGCTGGCGTCGTTCCGAGGCGCCGTGCTGTCTAACGCCTCCATCTCGGCCTCAGCGCTGTCCGAGAACGTCCAGAAGCTGGACGGGGTCGTGGTCACCAACCGCAGCACGATCTACAGAGCCAAGGACATGGTGACCAGGTGCATCCAACAGGAGAAGACCCAGCAGTTCCAGAAGATCCCGTCCATACTGGCGCAGTTCCAGCAGAAGAACGAGGGGTCTTTCACTCGGACGGAGACCGATCCGGACGGTCGGTTCCGACGAGCTATCGTCGTCAGTGGGGTGCTCGTGAAGAGCATGCCTTATAATCAACAGATAGTTGGCATTGACTGCTCGCAGTCGAGGAGTCAGGACTACGACGGACAGCAGATTCTAGTAGTGGGGAGAGACGGCAACTGCGGGAGTGTGATCATCGCGGCGGCGCTCGTGAAGAACGAAGATGCAGAGAATTACGGCTGGGCCGTCGAGTGTCTGCGAGAGGCAGGATTGTCGCTTGCTAGTTACCCTGTTGTTTGCGGTGGTTGTACGAATTTTGGTGCGGTAGCCCCGGCGTTCGACGTCAATGTGCAGAGTGGACTTGGACTGTCGTCAAACCTGGTGGAGAGCGTGACCAGCAGCTCGCTGGTTCTGGGACTTCGGGCCAAGTCGCCGTACGAGTTCCTCGATAGCATTATGGAGTTTATTGCGGAGAATCTACGTGAGAGCGCCCAGTTGAGTGCGCAATGGACTGCAGAGAGGCGCATTGTCACTCCTGGGGCCCAGCGTTTGTACGACGAGCAGCAGCAGCAGTTGGGGTACTACACGGCGCAAATGACCACGCTGGAGACTGGACTGGTGTGGCGGGTTGGACAGGATCCTTCTACTGCTCACGCGGTGGATGTCTTGCGGAACACTTGTGCCTGCGGGTTTATAGAGCAGCAGGGCGTTCCGTGCAGACACATGATGGCAGCTTTGGCCAAGATCGGCAAGATGGACTCCGTGTTTACTCGTTTTGCTGAGTGTTATCTGGTTAAAAGCTACACTGCTGCCTTTGGCGACGCATCCGTGGTTCTACCGGAGAGTAGTGCGGCTCGCAGTCCGTCGGTGTTGCCTGCGAAACGGAAAGCTAGCGAGGTCAGGTCGCCAGGTGCGAAGCACGTTCGCACTTCAGGAGAAGGCAGTCAAGCTCGGGTACAGCGCTGCGGCACTTGCAAGCAAGTTGGGCACAACAGAAAGCGGTGTCCGAATTCAACTCCCAACTCGCAAACTGTTACGGAAACCTCAGACACACCTGTTTGTTGATGGAGAAAGTGACAGCTCAATTGTGGACGCCATCGGGATCACAGCGATGGTGTCACGTGGTGTCCACACGATCTTTTCAATCGACAAGAAACTCGATCCAGGCCAGGTACTCGATCCATTGAACGTGGTTAACTGGGGGACCTCGTTGACACGACAGTCAATTGGGAGACATGCTACAGTTTTCTAATGCTGATAATCTGCTAGACAAGCCATTGATCAATGCACGGGCTCGGCGCGTGTTGTTTACTGTGTGCTGAGCACATCGATGGCCATAAATTGACGGTGAGCCATTGAAGTTACTGGTGCAGGGCCTTCATCTTGGAGATAATAGCAGCACCCATAGCTTTGGTGCCGACCACGGCAGCCTGGTCCTTGGTGAGGTCGCCCGTGCGGACACCGTCCAGCAGCACCTGCTCCACGGCCTTCTCAATGAGCTGCGCCTCGTTCTCCATCTGGAACGAGTAGCGCAGCAGCAGCGCAGCCGACAGGATCTGAGCGATGGGGTTGGCCAGGTCCTTGCCAGCGATGTCCGGAGCCGAGCCGCCGATGGGCTCAAACAGATGCACCTTGTCGCCCAGACTGGCCGAAGGCATGAGGCCCAGCGAGCCAGGCAGCACCGAGGCTGCGTCCGACAGGATGTCGCCGAACATGTTGCCCGTGACGATCACGTCGAACTGCGACGGGTTGCGGATGAGCTGCATCACGGCGTTGTCGATGTACATGAAGTCGTACTGCACCTCCGGGTAGTCCTTGGCCACGTCCTTGGCCACCTTACGCCACAGACGACTGCAGTCCAAGACGTTGGCCTTGTCCACGACCGTCAGCCGCTTGGAACGCTACAGCAACAGATCGACCATTAGAAGCTGCCAGTTTAGCATATCACAACAGAAAAAGCTACTACCACTCACGTTCATGGCCGTCTCGAAGGCGAACTTCATGGGCTTGGCTATCTCTTCGGCCGTGTACTTCATGACGTCCGTGGCCGTGTCTCCGTCCGTCTTGTGCTCGCCAAAGTAGATGCCCGAGACGAGCTCGCGTACGATGACCATGTCCACGCCGTTGGCGATGATGCTGGGCTTGAGCGGCGACAGGTCCGGCAGCATCGAGTAGATTTTGGCCGGTCGGATGTTGACGGCCAGCTGGAAGTTCTTGCGCAACCCCAGCAGGCAGTTCTTCTCAGCGTCCTTCCACTTGGGGTCCTCCTGCGCGTCCGTGGGGCCGCCCACCGAGCCGAACAGCACAGCGTCCGACGCGGCCACGGCGTCCACCGTCGACTGCGGCAGGTGCGTCTGGTGCTGCTCGTAGGCCGCGCCGCCGCACAGCGCCGTGGAGAAGGCGAAGTCGTGCTGGAAGAGCGCCCCCACCGTCTGCAGCACCTGCACGGCCTCGTCGCAGACCTCGGGGCCGATGCCGTCGCCCGGCAGCACCGCGATCTTGTACGTCTTGCTCATGGGAGTGATAGTCTTGAGCTCTCGGCTGCAAATTGAAGAGTGGTGACGCTGACGCACGTGCTCCTCACGTGAAGCCATGTTTGCGCAAAGCGCAACATTCGGGCGACATGAATGGGTTCAGTGTAAGCGCTGCAAGGAGCATAATCTGCTGGCCCAACGTAGCACAACACCGTTCATTTCCTATAGGCCGGCGATTGAAGCTTCAGATAGCCATGTACGCCTCACAACCATGGACTGCTTGGTGACGAATGTTTTTTTTCGTCATAAATCCCCGAGCTGAGGACGGCTAGCCGATCAAAATGTTTTCTTCTGCCTAATCCTGTTGAACCCGCCCTTCGAGTATGATCTCCAGCTTGTGAACAGCTTTGCGAGGCCTTTGTTAGTGGCTAATCACCTGTTGCTGGTGGATGCAGATTCAGCACACACCCACAACAACCGTAATCTCCAAATCCCTGTAAATAATTTAAAAGAGAGAGAAAACACTGACAGCAAACTCTTCCCTCGCAGAGCATAGCGATGTTGTCACGTGTGGTTTCTCCGTCCAAAGCGTCCCGCACAAAAAGTATCTTTTGGGCCGATGACGAGCATCCAGTCCGCCGCTTCTGATTGGGCGATCGAATCTTCTTCTTTTACGGTACGAACCACATTGGCAAAAACACGAGGTTCATGGCAACCATTACAACATCGGCGCACTGCAGGACACCTCGAGCTGTCGCTTCCGCCGCGTCTTCCCCAGTGTAATCGACTTTAACGGTCTGTAGGTAAGTCTGTGCATCTACAAGCGTGCTTCCATCGCGACACGCCGACGTCCGACCGTTATGGTCTCATTCTTTTACTTTTTCAACACATGGGGCAAAGCAAGTCGGCTAACATCTGTCTTCTTGTTTTCTAACAAATTGCTTGCCATTCACAGACTTGCAGCGCTCAGAGGTTGCCTGTGGTGCTGCACCAATGCCAGCCTCCAAGAAGCGGATTCAGAACCGCGGCACGCTCAATGTGGGCACGCAGCAAGTACCAGCGGCACTAAGAGACTGGGTGCACATCTGGCACGGCGTGCGGGTCAACAATGGCGCAGAAAACACATCCATCTTCCATTCCGGCTCCAGGATCGAAGAAATGCCGTTCTGGAAGCAGTTTATCCGTCTGCCGTCCAATTCACTCTTCCCGATGGTGTTCACGAGTTTCAATCCAAGAAAACCGTACAAAGATTTTCTGTACGTGCTGCTCAACATGCGCTGGCCGATGCTGGGGATGGTGCTGCTTGGCATTTTCTAGTCAACATTTTCTTCTTCGCGGCGGTCACGTGCTTTATCTGCAGAGAGCCGACGAATTTCTTCGAGGCGTTTGATCTGAGCTATCAGACGTTCACGACCATCGGTTTTGGAGTTGTGTACCCCACCAAGACGTGCGGAAACGTGAGCATGTCGGTCGAGTCCTTCGCGTCTATGATGATCGTGTCGGCGATTACAGGTCTCGTGTTTGCAAAATTCGCCAAACCGCAGGCGAAAGTGGCGTTCAGTAAGGTTTGCGTCGTGCAGCCTTACGGCAAGAAGTATCTGGCGCTGGTGGTAGGGTGGCCAACGCCACGCAGTCTCGTGACGTTACGCATGACGTTATTATGGAAGCTGTGTTCAAAGTCAATTTGCTGCGAGTAGAGCACAAGACGAAGCACATCCGAGATCATGATGATGAAGCCTCACAAAAGCGAAGGAAATCTTTCGCAAACAACTCTGTCGGGACCCAAGAGGGCGATGATACGTCGTACTCGCGAACAAAAGTGCTGACGTCGTACAACCTGAGGCTGCTGCAGAACAATTTCATCACGTTCCGCATGGGAGTTGCAGTGGTGCATGTGATTGATGAGAACAGTCCCCTCTACGGCATGTCGAAAAGCGACATTGCGCAGTCAGACATGCTGGTTGAGGTCGCCATGTCGGGGTCGATTCGACGCTGCAAGACACAGTCTCCGAGCGGTATATTTACACGGCAGCCAATTTACTGTGGGGCTATCGCTTTGCAGAGTTGCTGGAGTTTAACGAGGACAACGCGGAAGTGATCATGAATTTTGCCAAACTGAGTGCTGTGGATGCAGCACCGATTGACGATGCACGATATCTCAAGCCGACACTGTTTATAAAGCTGTGCCGCGTCAACTATGAGCTGAATAAACACCATTCACGTCAGAAATCTATTGCACCGCATTACCACGAAGAAGATCATCCTGACCACGAAGAAACCATCCAAGAAGTGCCATCGGAATACTCTGAATCCGTCGTTGAGAGCTCGGTATCGGTGCGTTCCTCGGACGCGGAATCGACGACAGACACATTAACGACAGATCAGCAGCCCCTTCCGACGCAAGGCCTAAGGAAAATTGGCCCAAAGAAATTTGCGATGGGGCTGGAGCCGCTATACGAGCCATTGCTGCAACAATCCTTTGGTACACAGAGGATACCCAAGGCCCCAACGGCTGAAGAGCAAGCTGCAAAGCGAGGTGGTTTACGTGTCTGGAGGTCCGGCATGGGCGAGCGTAAAAATGACCAGACGTGTCTGGAGGGAGGCCTTGGCAGGTTCAGTGGTGGAGGGCAACGCTTTTCTGGTGGTGACAGCCCCAGTCTCCGAGTGAGTAAAGATCGCTGTAGCGCCGAAGGCAGTAGTGGCTATGCAGGTGTTTCAACTCCACGTCGAGCAAGAAACTTACTTCGGAGAGAGATGCCAGGGTCTGCTCAAGATGTACTACAGCGAGAGATGGCAGGAGATGCAATCGAAGACGACAGCAGCACCATTTCCCACGATGAAGGCCACAAAGACGATCTTGACGGATTTGATAGTGAAGTCGACAGTGATACCGAGGACGTATACGAGACGGTTCGGCAACGCCTACGAGCCCAGACTAGCCTATCCGCTGTATCCATCGAAGTGGAGGACACGCCACGCTTCTTGCGAATTTTACCGGTCCACATTCCAAAGTCTTTCAGCTTTATGCGATTGTACCAGAGTGCTCTCCACGTGGGCTGGCCAAAGATCATCGTCGTGTTCGTGGTGTCATTCCTCGTCATCAATTTCAGCTTTGGGCTGTTGTACTGGTTCGAAATGGGCGGCATTTCGTCGTATAGCGATATCTCTGTGTCGCAATACGAGATGGCTTTCTACATGAGCGTCCACACGCTGGCGACGATTGGCTACGGCTCTATCGCGCCGCAGCCGAGGTCAGTTTACATGAACATTGTCGTGTTCATCGAGTCGATGGTGGGGATTATCGCCGTGACGATCATCACTGGCATCGCTTGGTCAAAGTTCGCTCGTCCGCGAGCACACATCCACTTTTCTACCAAGATGACCATCTCGACCATCTACGGCCACCGCTGTCTTGCTTTCCGTGCTGCCAACACGCGCCATTCGGGCGAAGTGCACGAGAACTTTTTCCGCATCGGTGTGATCCTCACGAACCGACGTACAGGCCTTCGTCAAATGTACGACGTGCCTCTGGTGACGGCAGAGTGGCCGTCGATCAAGTTGCCGGCTACGTTGATCCATGTCATCAACGAGAATTCGCCATTCTACAAGTTCCGGTCGATGGAAGACCTCTCCAACTCACGTGTGGCAGTCATCGCACTACTCACAGGACTGGACACGACGTTCCAGGAAAACGTCTACGCGCGCAAGATGTACTTCTGGAACGACTTTGCGTACGACAAGCGCTTCGAGGAGTTCGCAGTCCTCGAGCGTGACCGAGTCACTGTCGACTATAGTCGATTTGATTCGCTTGTTGCAGAAGATCGAGATGAGGAAGTGATTACCACCCCAGTGTTGTCAGCAAGAGCCACACTTGCCGCAGATATACTATAGCACGCATTTGTACTCAGCCAAAGAATGAAGTAAAGCTGCTTTTTCATTGCATGTTATTAGAAGGGAGGCTCGGGCGCATGTTGCTTCCGATCTCGACCCAGAGAACCACAATGCCACTGTGGTTACGTCACATACGGAACGCTTACCAGCGGCCACGACCACCGCCGCCGTAGCCACCACGGCCACGACCACCACCGCCGCCACCACCACGGCCCACAAGCGCACGAAGTTCTCTCGGAACCTCCTGCTCAGCCTCCTCCATGATCTTCACGAGAGGTCCAGCCAGACGGCCGTTGGTGCCGGGCGTGAAGAACGAAATCGAGGTACCCTTGTTGCCAGCACGGGCTGTACGACCGATGCGGTGAATGTAGTCCTCGATGTTCTTGGGCATGTCAAAGTTAACGACGTAGCGGATGTCCTTGATATCCAGACCACGCGATGCGACATCGGTAGCCACCAGGATCTGAGTCCTGCCGTCTTTGAACTCACGCAGCACGTAGTCACGCTCCTCCTGCGACTTGTTGCCGTGGATCGCCTTGCACATGTAGCGAGTGTTGCGGAGGTTACGGCTCAGCTCATCCGCGCCACGTTTAGTCTCGCAGAAAATGATAATGCGACCGCCTTCATAGATGTCGCGCAGGTGGTCCTGCAGCGCCGAGTATTTCTGGTGGTCGTCCATCACCTCAACGATCTGTTTAATCTTCTTGTTGGCCGTCAGATCTAGAGATCCAACAGTCACCTGAATGAAGTCCGTCAAGAAGTCGTTCGCAAGCGACACAATCTCCTTCGGCCATGTAGCCGACCACATTAGTGTCTGACGGTCAGGACGGATCTGGCTCACGATCTTGCGAAGCTGGGGTTCGAAACCCATATCAAGCATGCGATCAGCCTCATCCAACACTAAGTATGTCACACGACGCAGGTTTGTCTTGCCCATGCTCAACATATCGATCATACGGCCAGGCGTGCAGATGCAAATCTCCACACCACGACGCAGGTCCGCGATCTGGCCACCCTTGGGCACACCGCCGTAGACGCACGTGTTCTTGATCTTGGAGCTAGCGCCGAACTTGTTGCATTCCTGCTGAATCTGCACGGCCAGCTCACGCGTCGGGGCGATAATCAGCACAATCGGTCCGTCGCCAGGTTGCAGGTATGGCTACAAGATCACAATAAAATCACAAAATGTTAGCCCCAATTGCAACATTCCCAGGCATCAAAAGCTGCTCGAGAAAGCAAACACACGCGAGCGCCGAGGGGTTTGAGGTGTTCGCGTGCTGCTTTTTCTTCCTGTCACCGTTCACGCACCAATGCAATTGGATCGCACCGACACAGCGCCAAAACGGCCGGCGAGTGAAGAAGAAAAGCAGCGATGCTTTGCGCGCTGTACTGGTGTCGGTCGTGCCGAATCAAACGGAAAGAGATGGCTGACGAAGACCTCTCTGTCCTGCAAAATGCACAACGCTTCGTAATGAAGACGCCACGCATCCTGTGGCCAAAGAACTTGTCACCACCTTGACCGGCACTCCAACACAGCAAAACCGCGACGAATCAACTGAAATGGCCGAGAGAGCACGCGAACGTTGCGTTCACGTGGACCAGCCACGTCCCGAAGACCGTTTTTCAAACCCTCCACGCCTTCAACGCGTGCGAACGTCGTGTACAGCAGACACAACTCCTTTGCCTTCTCCTTCAGCGCACAAGCGCCGAGGACAAGTCGCCGAACAACAGAAAACACTCTCTACATGCTCTGTTTAGAGACTGTCTCAGCGTACGCACCTGTGCGTTAATGTGCACGATAGCAGGCAGCAGGAAGGCCAGTGTCTTGCCCGAGCCCGTGGCCGAGATGCCGACCATGTCGCGACCCGACAGAGCCATAGGCCAGCCCTGGCACTGGATGGGCGTGGGCTTGTCGAAACCCAGACGCACCACCTCCTCCAGCACGTACTCGGGAAAAGATGCCTCCTCGAACGACCAGACGCACTTGGGCACGCCCTTGCCGGCCACGATGATCTGGTTGTCGCGCTTCCACTGCTCGTACTGGTCCTGCGAGCGCTTGGTCACGTCCGGGTGCTCGTAGTAGAAGTTCTTCTCGAAGACCGGCAGCTTCGACAGGTCCCACTGGATGTGGGTGTCCAGGTTGGAACCGAGGTCGCCACCACCGCCGCCTCCGTAGCCGCCGCGGCCACCACCACCGTAGCCGCCACCGCCACCGTAGCCGCCGCCGCCGCCACCACTGTAGCCGCCACCTCCGTAGCTGCCGCCGCCGCCATAGCCGCCGCCTCCGCCTCCACCACGGGAAGAGTAGTCGCTGCTGCCGTAGTCGCGACGCGAGGAAGAGTCGCCGTATCGGTCGCCACCGCCGTACATGTTACCTACTTGGTTTCCCTGGTCGAAGTGCGCGCTATCTGGCGTTTCCGCGAATGAAGCGACAGGGAGAGATCGCGCTTCATTTAACTGGCTGGCGAATTTCAGGCAATCAAACGTCGCAGGGTCCAAGAAAATCAGTGGTTGGCGGAAAATGTAAATGTAGCCACATCTCCGAGGGCAACTTTGTTTGACACAGCAGAAAGATGGAGGAGCGTGTTGCTACGGTCTTCCACCCTCATGCAAAGTGGCGGCTCCTTTCCTCGACTATCTTCGATCTACGCCACGACGGTGCGCTCGAACGAGGCGAATTGCTGGTTGGCCTCCGAGATGCTCACCTCAATCTTGCGCACACCACGCTCCTGCAGGCAATTGCGTTAGCACCAAATAGAGCCGTGAATCGCAGAGAGATTGCCGTGCTTACAAGAAGGGCGACTAGCGTGAAGGCTTCCACAAGCTGGTTACTCTGTATGAATGGCAATAGAACAGAACGAGCGTTAGCAGAGTTGTCGTGATCCTCGCAGACACCTGGCACGTACGATGTAAATGGCCAGCTCCTCGGCAGAAGAGTGCACGATCGGCAGCAGCGAGCAGTCCGCTTTGGGAAGCTGAACTTGGCCTGGTCCTCGGTCACAATATGAACATTCGTGCCGTCGAAAGTAATCTGCATTGGAGGAAGTACGGTTAGCTGCAGCTACCAGCATCACTAATGAAAATAATAACATCTCAGCCCACCTTGAGCGCGTCGCTGTTCATCGGCACGAGGAACGACTCGTTCAGGTCCTTGCAGATCACCCGCGAGATCTTCTTGATCTCGCCAAAGTCCACCACGTAGCCATCCGGACCCACCGCTCCGGTGATCGTGACGGCTAAACGGTAGTTGTGTCCGTGTAGTTTTTCACGGAATCCCTACACAATAGCAAACTACGTCAGCTCCTTCATAGCACTAGCGCTCAACATCTCCACCTTCCTACCTTGTACGCAATGAAATGCGCCGCATTAAACTTCATGTAGTCCTTGGACACATGCACCTTGAACACTTCTCCACTTCCATTGCCAGGGGACGCCATCGACACCGAACTTGTAGCCACAGGCGTCTGAGCTGTAGCAATGTCGGTCTTCACTGCCGGTTGGCCAGTAGTTGTTGGGGAGGGGTCGAGCCTGCTCGGAGCGGCTGGATCTGGGCCTTGACGTCCTCGTCGGTTTTAGCACAGCCGCGTAAGTGGGAGGCCCAGCGGTCGACGTTGCGGGACGAGATTTCCTTGTCGCAGTGGCAGCACTTGACGGCTCCTTCGGCGGCGGCGCGTGTGACGTGGAGTTTGACGATGGCCTTCTGCTCCTGCGTGAGCTCTTTGCCCATGGACCGCCTGCGTCGCTTGTGGTGAGTGTCGTCCGCTGGTTGTTGGATCGGCGAACTGGTAGTGATCTGCTGTTTGTCCTCGTCCGACGCGGCCAGCATGAACCTGAGTGGATGCGATGGGCTTTGCCTGTCAAGAAGGTGACCTGACGACGGTGATTGGTGGAAAATAAACTCAACTTCGACAAGCAACCAAGTTGATGCGAATTCGATGCTGCTTTGAATTTGGAGGCACAGTACGAGACTGGAATATATAACAATGCATTGCCAGCAGCTCGGGCGGCGGCGGCTCTATTGGTCGGAGACAGCACGCGGCACAACACTCAGGAAAAAGTTCATGCTCACACCGAGCAGCAGGCCGACCTTTGCTTGCGAGGAACGGAGCGGTCGAGGAGCTGCAATCAAAACACACGTTAGGAACACACTCCGAGTCTTGGGGCGATGGAAATCCGCAGCAGCTTACCATTAGGAGCATAAATACACCAAGCAGGAGGCCCATCAGGAATCCCCACAGAAACTCTGTGCCAGTGCCTTCGTTGTCGGCAGCCAAAATCGAGTTGTTTATGCCGTTCATGTCGATCTGCGTGTCTAAGGCGATGCGTGCAGTCGGCACCACATTGAGCGCTGCAAACGAACCAATCTTCGTTAGTCTACTGAGCCATCAGACGCAATTGCTCACAGCAAATGCGTACCAAACTCGGACTGCGGTCCCTGCGACGCCATCCACTCCTCTTCCAGTCGGTATATCCGGTCCTCGCTCGACTCGCCCGGGACACGCTCTGCCTGGCTAATGTACACCGAGAGCTGCGGGTAGAAGTACAGACGCAGCGCCTGGATCTCTTCCCTGCTCAGCCGGTCGCGAAGACGGTCGAACCCGCGTCTCGTAGCAGGGTCATCTCTGTCTTCTGGATCGCTGTCTGTCGTTGCTGTCGTCGCCATCTACCAACCCACCTCGCCAGTTAATAAACCATAAATCCCTATCAGAAAGTTCGTGTAGTTCCTACCTGGTTGGCCACCGACTTGGGAGGGGCTGCGCTGATGGCGCAGTGGATAAAGTCTTCGCTCTTGATCTTGCAGCTCTCCAGCGTGGCCTTGTCGTCCGAGAGCATCTTGCCCTGGTGGATGAGCCGCAGGAACTTTCCTTCGGCGTTGGCCTTCTTCTTGACCAGCTCCTTGAGCTCGGCCACCGAGGCGGAGGGCGCGATCTCCAGCCGCAGCGGCTTCTCGCTCAGCGTCTTGACCTTCAGCACCAGCTTGCCGTTGTTGTCTGCGTCCTCCTCGATCGTGATGGCCGTCGCCTCTTCGGCCAGCTACAGTATCAGGAAATCAGGGCTTCGTTAGTTAGCTTAAGCGGGCTTTGTACAGACGAAACGAGGTACACAGGGCACCATACAAGAGGCTTCTCCTCCGTGACGTTCTCGGGCTCCATCATGGTGACCGCAGACTGGATCCTCGAGCCCCGCAGCGCCGTCGACCGCCCGCCGCTAGTTGATCTCTGCGGTTTCTTTCTGGAAAAGGCTCGTCTTTTTGCGTCCGCTTCGCCAAGCGCGACTAGGGCAGAGCGAGCCAGTTGGATCTC
This sequence comes from Phytophthora macrochlamydospora, assembly GCA_011947325.1. Taxonomy (NCBI): domain Eukaryota; phylum Oomycota; class Peronosporomycetes; order Peronosporales; family Peronosporaceae; genus Phytophthora; species Phytophthora macrochlamydospora. The sequence goes on along the minus strand of JAAVTH010000037.1, from coordinate 1,225,868 downwards.
GAGCGTCTCATTGGCTGAAATACAAAGCAATTCAAATTTGGCGCGCAAGAGCTTCATGGTCGCCGAGAGCCAAGACGCCGCGGCTCGGAGCGACGCCAGCAGCGAGGCGGTGCGTGTGGCAGTCCGCGTGCGGCCGCTCAGTATTGGCGAGACGGCGCAGGGATCGGCTGCCTGCGCGGATGTGAAGGACAGCAGCGTCCTGCTCGCGGAGAAAAAGTTTCACTTCAACGCCGCATTTCCGCCGGCGACGCAGCAGGTTCGTTCTTTAGTTTTTGTAAAGTACTCTTCGCTACGAATTTTAAAGCGCATTGATAATGATTGCGGTGTAGGATCAAGTGTATTCGTCGCTGGTGGCGCCGATGGTGCAGCAGTTTTTCGATGGATACAATGCCACGGTGTTCGCCTACGGACAGACTGGCTCAGGAAAGACGTGAGTCTCGCAGTTGTGGTGGTGTTTATTTGTTCATTGGTGATACCTAACAATTTGTTGTTGTGGGGTTCTTTGTTGTAGCTACACGATGGGCAATGAGTTTGCGTCCAATGTCTTGCCAAAGGATCGCGGCATTATTCCTCGGGTGATGGACGCTGTCTTTGACAAGGTGCAGGCCTCGACAAACAAGAGGAATATTGTGGTTAAATTATCGTATTTGGAGGTAGGAGACTGGCTCTGTAGACTCGCAATTGCTGCCGTGCTAACTTCCATTCTCGCAGGTTTTAAACGAAGAAGTTCGCGACTTGTTGGCAGCATCTGATGATGGAACTGCAGCATTGTCTGTGCTCGGAGATGGCGAACGCGGCATTGTCATTTCGGGGTTAAGCGAGTACGTTGTAACGTCGGCAGATCAAGCTGCGAAATTACTGCGGTCGGGAGCGCAGGGGCGTGCCACTGCTTCCACCAGTATGAACGCCCAGTCCAGCCGCTCTCACGCAATTTGTACAATAACGATGAAGCAACAAGACGTTGTTCTGGTCGGAGGTGGTCGTGAAACAAGGTCTTCCAAGTTTCACTTGGTAGATTTGGCCGGCTCGGAGCGAGTCAGACGGACGAACTCCCACGGTGCACGTTTCAAGGAGGGTGTAAATATTAACCGTGGCTTGCTCGCTCTAGGCAATGTTATTAATGCGCTTTGCGAGCGCAATCGCACTAGCACTCCAGCTCATGTACCATACCGGGCTTCAAAGATGACTCGCCTCCTGCAAGACAGTCTTGGTGGAAATAGCAAAACGCTGATGATCGCGTGCATCAGCCCGGCGGATATAAACTACGAAGAGACCAGCAACACGCTTCGCTACGCGTCCCGTGCTCTTAATATTGAAAACCAAGCTGTCGTCAACAAGGAGCGAGATGCCGAGGGTGAACTGGCGTTCCTGAAGCAGCAGCTGGAGATTGCACAGCTGCAACTTTTGCAGCAGCCGCGCAGGATTGGATCAGACCGAATTGGTTGTCAAGATTCCGATGTCTGTGGAAGTTTGCTTGGTGACCTGCAGGAAGAAAACCGGAAACTCAGAGAAGAATTAATTCAGGCTAATAGTGCCAAGGACAAATGGGAGAAAATCGCTACAGATTTGACCCCTCAAGCGAAGATGAACCAGTCAGCGACGTCAACACCTGTACGCAATGCACCACAGTCACGACTTGAGCAGCTTCGAACTTTCCAAAGCCAAAGGACTAAGTCAAAAGACGGTGTCCTATCAAAACGGAAGGGGAGGATATCACCACGCCCAATAAGTACAGAAGAACGCTGTCATCGCCAAAAACCGACCAAGCTGGTGGTGGTGGTCAGTCAATCGGCGACGTTATGAAGCATTTACAGCATGTCATGGCTTCTCAAGACTCGATCTGCACCGCAAAGGTAGCTATTCAAGTAAACCTCGATGAACGGAAATCTCTGGCCTTAAAGATTTCTCTACTTGAAGCGACATTGTCAACAGAAAATACGGAGAAGTTGGCCAAGTTACAGAGTGCTCTCAAAGACAAAACTACAAGAATCGGTCTTCTGCAACAAGAGTTGGTACGTATGGAGAAGAACGCGTCGCTTCCTCTGGGACTTCTTCCAGTGAGGATAGACACTTGTCACCAGCTTATTCGACACCTCATCGATGTTCTTATGGAGTCGAAGGAAGAATGTGCCGCATTGTCAAGGTGCCGTAGTGAATTGGATGCAGCTAGGAAGAAGATTGTGGAGCAGCGTAAGAATCATAAGGCTGGCTTGACTGCTCTCACCACCAGACTTGAGGAGACTTTAAAAGAGATTCAAACTCTACGGGAACAAGGTGTTAAGAAGAAACCGAAGAAGTCGAAGGCTCGGGAGTCCTACGAGACCCTGGAAACCCTGCTCAGCAGTAGTGATGAAGAAGAAGACGATAGTGGAGCTGACTCGGATTACATCGATGAACAAGAACGGCGGCAACGACTTAACAAGAAAGCCAATCGCCGGGCGCCTTCATCAAGCACCAACAGTGATATTATGGGCGAAATTGACAAGCTGTTGGAGACAAGCTCTGCTAGTTGCTGTTCCTGCCACGGAAAATGTGCCACAAAAGCATGCGCTTGCAAGTCCCAAGACCGAGTTTGCGGAAGTGACTGCTCTTGCAGCCCTGACAAATGCCTCAATGCCAGTAAAAATGACGATGAGCAGCGTGCCGAAATATCTGACAGCAAGGAAGGTAGGGCAACTCATCGAATTCCTTCAACGTCTGAACGCAAAACGACAGTGTTGGCTACGACGCCTCCAAGATCTAACGAATAAGAAAAAGCAACAACCGTCGAAGATGGTGCGGTAATACTAGTAACAATTAACCTAATGCTGTCATAAACAAAGTGCCTGGACTATTGGAGGTGTTGGAGAGAATTTCTGCAGCGAACGGTGCGGCCTTAATGAGCAGTAGAGGAGTCGGCCATTGGTATCACAGCGCACAACACGTCAACAACACGAGGCCCCTGACGACTTCGTTTGTACATGTATACAATTTGTGCATGTACTACTCATCCAATCTGTGTCTTGGATGAGCGATTTTCCGTCACCTGCGCGTTCTCACATTGGATTTAGTCCCCAACTCCCAACGTCATTCAGGACCACATGACGAAGGGAAATTCTCGCAACCAGATCGTACCCCGCAAGTTAGCAGCACTCCCCATTGCAGCTTCACTATTGACGCCGCTGGCCTCTCAAGAGTATTCGCGACGTCACTCGCAACTTCTACGCATTGTCAGCATCACCGTTCCCGATTCGTTCCGTGACAAGAACGACCACTTGATCCTGAAGACTCGCGTACTTCTGCGTCCTGAAAACCCTCGTGCGCGTGTGGGAATCTTCGTCCCGAACAATGCTCCTGTGAAAATCGACCAGATGAAGACGTTTGAAGACGTGAACCAACTCAATAAACTGCTGACCTACTGCGGGCGACCCGGTCGTGACGATGACCACAGTTGCAGATTTTGTACCGAGCTCAACGCGTACTTGCGCAGCCACTGGACGAGTGAACCTTTGCTTGTGATCGGCCTCGGAGGCACCACAGGTCTTCGCAAGGGTGCAGCTGCAAAGTTTCTATCGCAGTTGGTGGAGTTTGCTATCGAGAAACCCCGCGTCGGCAGCGCAAACGCTTCTATCGAAGGCGACACCATGCTTGACATGTCTGCCGTTTGTGCTGCTCAACGTGAGGTCGTGTGCATCCTGTTCGACTTTCTTGACATGAATGCTGCGACGACGTGAAGACTTGTATTTAGTTCATCCTGCTCCCAGCTCGTGAGTACGTTATCACAGGCTCCACTTTTGGTTCACTTGAGGTCCATGCTTCGGTGTTTTCGTTCATTTTCCTCGTCATCAAGAGCTGTAAACCCACCTCCTTCCGACTGATGCGAGCCACGTCTTTTGTCCCTCCAAACACACCCCACACAAGCTAAAAGCAACGCCAACACCAGCAAGTTTACTGCCAACGATCCCTTTATGTTAGCAGCGAAAGTTTCGAACTCCAAGCTTCCATACTAAATAGTACGGTGAGACGTCTGTAAGCAATCCTATCGATCCACTTAGAAGAAGATCTGCACGGGGGCCCATGGTGGACTTGAGGTACAGCACCTTGATGTTCTGCCAGTGCTTCTTCAGCAGCGACGCCAGGAAGTTAGCGGCCAGCTGCGTGTTGACCACGATCTGCTGCTTCTCGAGACCCACGTGGCCAATGGCGACGTTCAGGCACATGACCTTCTTCATCTGGAACTTGATGGTGGCACGGACCTGGTCGGCCTTCTCGGTCAGCGAGTCGTTCGAGGTCACCAGCGTCGGGAACTTGCCGGCCTTGTTAAGTCCGGGGCCTAGCAGACGCGGGATCTGCTTGATGAGCGTGTCCGAGGCCAGGAAGGCGTCGTACTTCTTGGCGAACTTCTTGATGACCTTCTTGTTCTTGTTGAACTTCTTCAGGTCGTCCACCGTCATGTACTCGAAGCCCTCCTTCTCGGCCATCTCGCAGTGGACGGCGTTACCGAGCACGCAGATCTTCATGTTGGGGCGCGGCACGGTGGGCAGCTTGAACGTGCCGCTGAAACGCTTGTCCTTTTGCGGGTCGTAGTTCTTGAGCGCGATCTGCAGCTCGATGGTCTCGTTGAAGTTACGCTTCTTGCCCTTGACGTCCTCACCGTTCAGGTGCACGGTCTCGCCGGCCGAGAAGGCCAGGATGTCGTCCACGGCCTGCGACAGGAGCTCGCTGTTCAACTTGCTCATTCTTCTTCTTGCTTTGGGGTCGGGCGCTTGGGGGTTCCGATTCAAAAGGGAGAATGCGCGAGGAGATTTCGAGTTTTTGGTTGGCTGTGCCGCGCTGTACCGGGTATCGGGTACGGGGACCAAATACCCGGTACATATGGGATTGGTACCCGTATTATGGTACATGATACCAGTGCTTTTGAAGCGGCGTCATCATTATCTGGGAAACGAAACGATGCCGCCAAGCTGGTGCGATGAATGCGGCAAGAAGCTCAACGTGTTCGCCTCCAAGCGCAAGTGCAAGTACTGCATGTTGATGGTCTGCAAGCAGTGTCTGGGTAGTCATCTACAGTCGAAGCATTTGGATCTGAGACGGCCCAGTAGCTTGGGAGAAGACCTGGAAGAAGACCAAGAAGACCTGCCAGACTCTGCCAACGGCTGGCCAGAGGTGGATCCGGCCGACGAAGACTCGCCAGATGTAGATGATGACGAAGATGCAGAAGACTTTGAAGCAGCGCTGGTCCCAGATCTGGACGACTTGGCGCTGTCCTCGCGCTCCCGTGAGACGCTCATTGAGCAGGAGGAGGTCCAGTACCAGGAGATGCAGATGGACCAGAGCGCCGTCGCCGTCTGGGCCGCTAAGGAGCTGCAGGCCAGGAAGCGACTGCGACGCAGCAAGAAGAAGAACTTCATGAAGCCTGAGGAGTGCCAAGACAGCTGCTGCGTGTCGGCCGTGAGCTACGCCGTGCTCTCGACGGCTGCTGTCTGGGTCTGCTTTGCCCTCGTTTTCGCCGTGTACTTTCGAGGGAGGGGTTGGCAGTGATGTAAGGAACTGTTGGGGAGGGATTGCTTCACATTTCATTGCCGTCAAACAGACGAAACTGCTTTCCACCTCCAGTAACAAAGGCAGCTGGACTCTGGAGGGTGTACGCAACAACTCGAAGCAAGCAGCATTTCCTCAAGCTGCTAGCTCGCAAAGCGCGCGAGATCCAACTAGCTGCTCAAACCCCGTAACACCATCCGTCTCAGTCGACTTGGTTGTGACGGAGGAACTTGAGACTGATCTAGTTGGCATTGCAAGTCAAGATGTTGAGCGTCTCTCTCTCCAAGGCCAATAAGATACTGAAGTATTATGCTTGCTTGGTCATTTCCAATCGTCTTCTAGTGGTCATCCGGTATAACACTTTGGCAAGACGCGGGAGATCTGGTTCCAGTTGCTAGACGCGAAGGACAGCGAGCTGTACGCTGGACTCGAAGACGACTATGTGTTGTCTACTGGCATCCCACACATAGCCAAACTCAACGAGGAAATTTTCGCCAAGTACTGCAAGCAAGACCCCAGCTTTTTCCCCAGCCACGTGACGGTTCAGCTCCAGGTCTTCAAGGATAAAGCAGCGTTCGATTGTCCGAACACGAAAGCATTGGAGGCGCGAACACCGTTGGGTGATTTAGGCGATCCGGATACTCTCATCGTCGTAGTACCGGAATCGACTTTGCGCGATGTCTGGTTCCAGTTGAAAGACGCTACCGGTAACCCTTTTGAGGCCGTAAATGCAGCCTCAGTTCACACTACGAAGAACGCGAAAATCGAGAAGCTCTGCGAGTTGATTCGTGACAAGTCTAGCTTGTGACAGCTCTGGTGGAAAATGCAAAAGGAGCCCGTAACAGTTTCTATCGAAGTGCTGATGCAGAACTCGGGCCCAAACGCCATCGTCGACGGTAAGTCGCGAGCATTCTGGTACGAAGGAAGCGATCTGCGGATCCATGTTCTCTTCGAGAAGAGTACATATTTGTTGCTTATGCTCTTGACAGTGACGATGGATCCTTTTCTAACGTTGTTGTTGTGGGCAGAAACACATGCCTTGTACTTCCAAAGTCGGGTGAATGCTGAATTATCGAGTCTCCCGCGTGATTGGGTTGTTTGTTTTTCAAACTGACTGACTGCCAAAAAGGCCTGCAGTGCATTTTCAGTTATGAGTATGAAGGTTCTTGTCAGTTGCTACCAATCGAGTCTCCTAGATATCAAGCTCCCATTGCCGTCGATGCCCAAAGTGTTTGGAGTATGAGGACGACTCTAACAATCGACTCGCGCTCTCGCGTGAGATGCATGGCGCTTGGAATTGATCGCCTCGCTACGGACAGTGTCATTGGCCTAGTGAAGACTTGTATCTCGTTCACAACGGTTGTCCACGAGTATGTTAACACAGTCTCCACTTGCCACTTCTTTTTGATTCACTTTCATTTCTTTTGTCGTAGCGCAGCTACACTCAACTAAGCTTGCACTTATGACAGGTCCGCGAAGAGGTCCATGTCCACTGCTTCGGCCTTGTCGTTCAAGTAGTCGTTGTCCTCCTCGTCATCGGTATCTGAGGAGGCGTGGTGATGCGCTGCGGACTTTCCAGACCGACGCGCTGGAGAGCGGATCCTTACGCCGTTCGAGTTTTTGCCGTTGCTGCTGCCGATACTGCCTCCTTTGTGCTCTCTGTCGCTTGCTCTTGACCTAGTGCGGATCACTAGCGCAGCCTCCTTAGGCTTCTGGTACTGGTATGTGCTTGAGTTGTTGTAGGAGGACGACGAGTATTTGGCACGTAGTGCGCGCGTCTTCTCCTCACTCTTCTTCGCTAGGAAATTTTGGATCAGTTGGTGTTCGTGGTTGCTCATGTAGTTGAGCTCCACGTCGGCATCGATGACCAAGAAGAGCTCTTGATACTCGGTCTCTTGGTTGGCAAACGCTGATGCAGATTGAAACTCGTAGCGAATCACTTCAAGGATGTCGATAGAGTCACGATGATACGGGATCCTTGCGAATTGAAGGCGCTCTGCTGGGATGGCGAGTGCAGCGCTCGCAGCAAGAGCCAAGTAAGTATCTGGATGGTCTCTCTCTTCAGCGGGGAAACGAGAACCTCCCGCCGCATATTCTTGACGAAGCGCCAAGCTCTACGGTTCACATAAGCAAACTCAACAATGCGGTGGTCAACTGCGGCGGTTTCTGGTTCAGACAGGAGTTCCGCCACGATGCTTCGTCCTTCATAGACGGCCAGCTTAGATGCGTCGACCAGCTTCTGACCGTCCACCAAGACCGTCGTCATGGTGTTTTGCCGCAAGTCTCGCAAGCGAATGTGTGACGGCGTCAAGTTTGCATCGTCAGCCTTCACCCAGTTCTTCTTCACGAGCTCGTCCCATACCTTTCGGCGAATCTTTTCCACCGCCATCTCCTCGCTGATTACAACGTGGCTCACAAAAGTCAGTACCGAGTCGTCTTTACCTGTCGAGATCAGAACTTCGTCAATGTCAAACAAGTCTGTGGCCTCATCGGAAGACCCGTTTGAGATGGCTGGTTGCTGCTCCTGGCTGTCGTCGTCATTGGTGCTGGGCGCCGACTCGGAATCGAGTGGAGTCGCTTTGCTGGGATTGTACAACACAAGTCGGAAGTTGTACTCGCCAGTGTTTAAGGGCACGCCCTCCAACGCAAAGACAGTGTGGTTGGATCCAATTGACAGTTTAGACAGAGTGCTGTCAATCGCCTTGATCTCGACGCCAGCACTGTTGATGCCTCGCAGCAGCTTGAATTGGCTCGCAGACAGTCCGATCTTCGCACTGATGCGCTCTTTTAGCGTGCGAATGGTTTCGCGGCGATCGATACGAATGGGCTCTGCAGGGCTCGTCAGGTATTTGAAGTTAACTGTAATCATGTTAGCCTCGCGTTCGAAGTACGTCAAGGCCGGCGACGACCGAGTGAGGTCTGGTGTTTCTTCGAAGTACAGCTCCGTTCCATTCACTAAGTGCAGATCCATCTTCAGCCGCAAGTTCATCGTCCGCTCTTCGTTGTTGGCATTCAGGATTTTAGCGGCAGATATGCTGTACGTGGTCGCGCTTTTCTTAATGAAACGAATCCGCTGGTCTGGTGGGACAGAAAACTTCTTGGCAACGAGAGCCGAGAGTGTTGCGATGTTTGCTTCGTCGTCTACCTGAATGCATCTTGCCATCAGTGAGCCACGGGAGGCATCGCTTTGCTCGGCAGCGTCAGGGTCCACGAAGCGGCGGACAAACAACTGCAGCTTCATCGGATCGTGGTCCTCCCATTCTTCCTCGTCGCTCTTCACTTCAAGGAACATCTGCTGACCTGCGTAAATGGCCAGAGATGATAAAGACAGATCCTCTTTACCGTCGTACGTGTCCGAAAGCAACGAGTTATAGTCGTTGTATCCACGCAGACGCACGTTCTCTATCGACGGAACCACCACGTCGCTTTCCTTGGCAAACTCTTTGCAAGCCACTTCCAGCGCTTCGCGGATCGTCGCGGTCTTGTACACGTAGATTGTCTTTTCCAAACTCTTTGGCTTGTTGCCTTTCATGAAGAATTTCAACTGCATCTTCTTGGCCATCTCTATACGTTCCTGTTCAAGTCTACGGATCTTCTCTTCATCCGCTCGGATCTTATCTTTTAAGTATTGGGGGATGCTTTCAGGCGCTATAGCGTTCACGTTCTTCTCTGGAGACACAAGTCGGTACATGAGCATGTACGCACAAGTGCTGTAGCGCATGCTGTATCCAGAACCAGTTGCCCCGCCGAACGCCGTCTTTAATTCCGAGTCGGATATCTCACTAACACTCGAGTCGTTGAAGTTATACCACTTGCCACTCTCTAGTGACTTGATGTAGGCGTAGTAGTGGCCACCGAGTGCGCTGCCAGAGTGGATTAGCACCGAGTAAAGCTCATAGACGAGTGGCCCCGACCGCTTTGTCATCACATCCGGGTCAAACATAGGGCTCCACGTATCAAATACTGTACTCTCATCCGTTTCGGCCTCCTCCTCATCGTCCACATTGTCGTCATCGTCGTCCACAAAAGTCATCGGTTGGGATTCGTCCATAGACGACAAGCGTCGCATCCGTTCGCCCAAAGCATCCAAACCTGGCGTCAGTGGAGGCGACGACGAGAACTTTGCAGTCGCCTCTTCCGATACAGATGCGTGATGGTTCCTGCCTTCCAGCACGTGCCGCTCTAAAGACATTTTCCGCGCAATTTTACCCCGCACTCCTCCTTTCTCGTCGCTCACGTACGAGTTCATGTCCAAATACTTGGGGAACGTCACCTCGTTGTGCAGTTTGATCCTGTTCATCGTCGCGTAGTCAAAGTCAAACCTTTTCAGCTGCAGCATCAAAATGTAGGGCAATTTGGAGAACTTGAGTCCTTTGATCGCGTCTCTCTTCACCTTGCATTGGTCGCACATCCACTGGTTCTCGTTATTCAGCACTTCAGGCCGTAAAAGAGTTCGATGGCTTCCTCCACCGTCTTCATCATCTCGGACGAGCCGAACGGTCGAATAACTAGTGACAAGTCCAAAAAGTTGTCGATCCTCGAGCTCTCGTACCCGCAGTCGCAGCACTGCACATAGTCCTTCAGGGCTCCCTGGTAGAGGTCGTTCACCAGGTTCTCATTGACCGTTCCTTTGAACGACCTCTCTAAGGCATCCAGCAGCACTCTGCACAGCTCCTGCACGTCGTGTTGCTGGAACACGTCGGCTCCTGTCCAGCCGAAGCTCTTGGTCAGTGCTTTGGTGCTGATGGAGTCCTGCGTGGTCAACTGCAGTTTGGCAAAGAGTTTCTGCAGCTGCAGAGGGATATTGTCTTCCTCTGCCTCTTCTTCTTCCTCCTCCTCCTCTTCGCTGTCTTGCGCTTCTTCTGCACTATCTGTAGTAGTGTTAATATCATTAGTGGTCTTTTTGATGGCGCTGTGGCAGGTCCAGCGGTACAGGCCCTGGCGGAACTCGGGCGTCATGAACATGCTCTGTAGCAGGCTGTTCATGTAGCAGGTCGCGCCCTGATTGGACAGCCCAGTGAAGGCGCTGCGGACGCGCGTGAAGCCGCCGGAGCTGCCGTAGCTGCTGCCGCCGTTGCTCGTGTAGCCTGGAGAGTCGTACAGGCCTTCGATGCCCGACGACGAGTACGTGGTCAGCGCCGTGGACTGCACGCTGGCAGACGTCTCGGCGTCGCCGTCCTCGCTCGTCCTGGGCAGCTGCGTCAGCACGTCGGCCACCTGCGCGCGGTGCTGCTGCCGAGACGCCGACAGCTCGTCGTCGTCGTCGCTCCAGGCGTCCATTTCTCCAGCTCTTCTGCTGCCTGGGGAGGAGGAAAAGGATCTACAACGCGGTAAATTATAAATCTACAACACCGTAACTTCTAAATCTCTCCCATTCAAACACCAAGTAGACGGGAGGGAGTTCCCTCCCGTCTACTTAACTCACGCTAGTTCTATATTTACTGCTAGCGTGAATAAATTACTGTTTGCAACGACCATCGGCTTCCGCGGGCCTCCACCACGGCACGCACAGTATCACGACCCAGTTCTAGCGGACCTTTCCCTACGTCAACGGGATCTACCGCTACGCATCTACAATGATCACAAGGCTCACATTCGCGCTCTTCGACGGGAACGCAATGTGTGGTGATTCGGATTTTTCTATGGGTAGCAATCCCCGCGCTGTAATCGACTGGTTGGGACAAGGCTGTGGCGGAAGCCCTACCAAGGATGGTCCCTAGGTTTCGGAAGCCTCTGTCGTGAGTATGTGAACCCCGAAACGCACTGGAGGCTAGGTCCGAAGCTGCACCTCGTCCGTCAGCAAGTGCTCAAGAGTGGTCAGAAATCACATTGAGGGAACTTATCTCCTCTGTGACTAGTGTAGCCTTGGTCTCAAAAGCGTACGATGAGTGTGACGCTGTGGGCCCTCAAGACCCAGTTTGCCCTAACAAAACGGGTGTTGCACAACACACTATATTTCCGAGAAGCTACTATGCCTGACGAAAGTGGATTTCCCGATACGCTAGGACTCTGGAACCGGATTCGGTAACCTGGACGCAGACCGGCGTTTCAGGATGACCAATCCCTGAACCGTGATTATGGATGTATGAAGACGTGGAAGTCCCTATACAAACATCAAGTCAAGCATCAGTCCCCCAGTGCGAGTGATGTGGAGCACCTGGAGTTGAAGTTGCGAGAGGTCACCCCGTTTGGGAAACTTGACCCCCATTGAGCAATGAAGATGCTCCAGGATTGCGCACCCAGTGATTACTCCATAGTCGGACCAAGTCACTTACGCCGTCCATATTCAAGTCAAGATATTGTCAGAAGATTGTTCAAGATTCGTACTTAGTATTGCATAGCTAGTTTGTATGAGATTTTAACAGAGTTCGATTTCCCCCAAGTGCTCAAGTGCTCCGAGGAAGCGGAGGCCGCATTGGGCGTTAAGGGCACCTTGGCTTATGGACTAGCCTCGCGTGGAACCCCCCGTGTTCAAGTCCAGTTGGGAAGGGGAGTTCTAGGGCGTGACGCTCCTGGATTGACCCCAACCCATTCCATATCCTAGTTGGGCCGTCGGTAAATCCGGGCGTCATCCATTTCTTATCGACCTGACCGTCTTGTGTGGCTGGATAGCAGTGACAACCAGGGCGTTAACACTAACTGCGTTGTGAATCGACTGACCTAAGCTTCGTAACCGAGTGCTGTGTCTGTTGCTCCGCGAGGAGCTGGTGCGCGAACGTCGGGGCGTTCGAGACCTTCCAGGTGTCCCGATCCGCATACGCCCCCATCGATCCTGGACGAGGACCCACCACCCGAGGGTCCAAAAGAATAGGTGGTGGCTGCATTTCGGTATCGAAATCTATATTGCTAATTGTTATCTTGTACAAGGTTTGGCTGTGTGGTCCTGGAGTGCGACCACAAGCTACCTTCTAACTAACTCTTCTAACCCGCTATCAGTAGCAAGCGCGTTCGGGGAACTCCTAAACCGCAGTACTAACCTACCCGTACCTGTATCCTGAGCAGGTGTCCTCTCTGGTCGTCCAGTCCAGCGATTCGAACCCTTAGGGATAGCATACAAGGTACACGCCAACGGCTCCAGACGGCCCAACGGCCATCCGGAACCGCTACTCCTGGAGACCAGTTCACTCGGGTCGCGCCACTGTACACCCCTGGGCGCAAGATTTCACCGAGCTTCGCCACAAATGCAATTATGCACCAAGTCCAGTTTCGCTGCAGGGACATTGCGACCAAGAGCCTCGACGACAAGAATGCCCATCGAGAAATTAAGCGGCTCCGCCCAAATGTACGCGGCGGTACGCGAAGTGACCCGAACACGAGGCTAGCCGACGATGCTCTATGATGAACAAGGTAAGCCACTGTCCAGAACAATTTTTCATCGGCACCAGGCCCGCCGTCGACGCTGATATAACAGCCAAAATTCTCGACAATCCTATCACTGCGAACGACTTCGGCATTTGAGCTTAAACGTCTCAACAACAGGCGAGTGACGGAACCAGACGCCATTCCAGCAGAACTGCTCAAATACGCCGCAGACGTCATCGCTTCAAAACTCGTGTCTCTTGTCAATGATACTTTTGCAAAGGGAGCCTCTGGAGCTTGGCGAAGGTATACTGCTGTGTCTGCCCAAGCCGAATAAACTCAAGGGGGATGCTCAAGTCTATGACCAATTGTTACCCTCATCAGCATCCGGAAAGCCATTTCGCTTATTGTGCTCGAGCGAATCACTCCCGTGGTCAACAAGTTCTTATCTCCAGAGCGTTTGGAACTATTTAAGAGCGCTGGTGGGCGTTGCGTCGTCGCCGACGTTGAAGTCACTCGCGGTTGAAGCGCACGATGGGAAACGGGAGGTGTGACGTCTGAGTGAGACTTGTGACGAGTGGAGACTAAAGAAGAGCATCTTTCTTCTGGAAGTCTCTAGAACCACGGGGAGCGATGCGCGGATGGCCTGCACGCCGTACTGCTGCAGTGGCCAACACGAGAGGAAGTGGCTCGAAGGCCGGAAATCTCAAGGTCCTCGCTGCAAAGGAGGAACAGATCAGTAGTTGTAGAGAGGTTTGACAACGGGCATACTTTTCCCTCTACTTGTACAAGGACATTCAGCAATGTGGTGGAGCCAGTTTGAGAGTGACGGATTCAGAGGGGTATTCACTTAAGTACGATCGCCGCTTTAAGTGCGATTGCCATATTAAGTACGATCGCCAGATCGCGAAGGTCGTCGACCACCGGAACCCTGATCGCTGATCGCTAGTGTCGACCACCGGAATATCGATTGCCGATTGTTGAATATCAATCCCATCATACTAACCCATAATTGATTTTACGTAAAATATTGTGGGTACAAAATGGTAAAAACCATTGGTGGCTGCGAGGACTACCACACGTCCCCGCAGCTCTACTGTGAGCTCCAAGCTCTCTCTCTCTCTCTCTCTCTACTAAACCTATCAATAAAATACTCACTCTTCTTTTAGCTACTTACTGCCAAGCTCCTTTTCACCCCCTTTCTTCCAAACTGCACAAGTGCTGTCGTCATGGCTCGACACCGATCGCCACAGGATCGATCACCGAGATCCCGATTGCTGATCGCAAGATGATCGCGAGTAGAAAGTGAGAAAGAGAGTAGAGTGCCCGAGCAGCTGCTAGATGGACCGCCGAGTAGACATGAATACGAAGGGGTAGAGTAATCAGTTCGCAATTTGCATCGAAGTAGATTAGCCAAGTAACACGTCGTTGTTCCCCAAGAAGACAAGTTCGCTACTCCGTCCTCAAGGACTACCTCTGTAGAAGAACCGACCCCGATCGCCAAGGATAGCGTCGATACGTGGCGCTGCAGCGAGGTCCCGCGTGCTCAACCCAACTCAGAGTGTCACGAGAACGGCACTATAAACCGAGAACCGTCGGCGCGAGGCAAGGCAAAGGGCCCAACGATCGACGGCGGAAGAGACCATGATCTATCTAATCAAGCGATAGGGGTCGAGTAGACGAGTGGGGAAAGGATTGCCGGTGCGCAGAGGTAACCGATAGGATCCGGCGCAACCGAGGACAAGACAAAAGAAGAAGGAAGCAACAACTGACCGCGTGAGAAGCTAATCCCCGCGCGATCACCAACCAAGACCTCAAGACTTACGATTTCAAGTCAACCCCTGCCAACAACGCTACCTCCCTTCGGAATTACATCAGTGCAAGCCCCGGGAAACGCGACGTTCCAAGAAGAAGAAGGCGACGTCGCTTAGTGCTCTGGAAACTCGCCTGAAGCTCGGCGATCGGACCGCCACCACAGCAATACACACAATCCTGTTTGCCACCTCAAACACACTTCACGGGATGCTTCTCATACGTTGTGGTTGCTACTCACTGGAGAAAGTCTCGGCAAGCTCACACTCGAGAGCCAAAACCTCTTTCTATTGACCGACAAAAGCTTCTCTCTGTACTTGAGAGTTTCCTGCTCGATAATGAATTCCGATTGATACGATTATTACTAGCCAAGACTACGCTCTCTCTCTTCTCTCCGGAAAAACAACCCTCAAGCCATTCGAAAGCAACACTGGAACACCACATCTCCAGATGAACATATCCAAGACGGAGATTACTCAACTGCAACGATGTGTACGACCTACTCGGGCAAATCGATTCTCTCGAGCTGCCGAGCAACGGAGGCGATCTACCCGGAAATAGGTTCCCTACTCGGCGACACTGAAGACCTCTCCCGGCGAAAACACTCGCAGCAGCGGCATCTTGACGACTCTGGTCCATCTGGTTCCGTCCGCACTACATGACCTAGACACGTGTCCGGTCAGACAATTGCTACGTTATCCCGATTATGCTCTACAATTGCGGAACCTGGTCGTTAACCTCCACGGAACTGCGACGCCTGGAAAGTTTTCATCGACGCCAACTTCGTAGCGTTCTCGAAATCCGCCCCCGCGTCGTATATCCAATGCAGCTCTCTACGAAATCTGCGAGGAACGTCCACTACGACATCGGATCACAACAGCAAGATGGGGCCTCTTCGTCCATAGTCTTCATCGGCCCGACATCCCAGCATACCTCCAGATGCAGGCCAACTCCGCTCCCCTGTGACGCAGGTAAATGGTGTGGCAAACCTCGTACAACGCTCCCTGTTATTCTTGATGCAAATCGCGCTACCAGTGGCTCCGGATTCCGCCTACGGACTGAACAAGACCTTGAAGAACTTCGACAACTCGCTGCTCTTCGAGGCAAACGGAAGGAACTATCGACTAAAATATTTTTCACTTCCAGCGGCAGGAGACTCGACGTATGCGGACACCACACTATGCCGCCGACTAGCAAAGTTGAGCCAAGTGCATGCGCAAATTGGCTACGCGAACACTATATCCTTGCGCGCAAAATCTTTTTCGGTATTCGCAGAACCATTTTGCCGAGGCCGTCGGCTCAGTTGGCGGACACATCCGCGATGAGCGCTCAACTGGTCGGAGAGAAACGTTGACCGTTCGAAGCGTTTTGAGCCGAGCGACGTTCTCGCAATCGAAAAATTGCTCGCCCTGCAGGCAACTGAGGTGATGGAGGCAACTGACAAGTGATTGCATGGGATTCCGGTGTTGAAGGCTTCTGGCAGGTTGGACGAACCGCTTTGCCTTCATCAAAGTGCCTGCAGCTTTCCGCCTAGCTAGACCATTCTCGGCATCGGGGACATGTTCTTGGCCAACGGCAGCTCCTCAGCCGAGTCGTTCGAGCCAATGTACGCGCGGTCGTGCTTGGGCGAGAACGAGTCGGACAGGAAGTCCATCTCCCCAGCTCGCAGTTTCGCCTTCCGCCAGTAGACGTAGCAGGCTCCCAAGGCGACACCGTACAGCACAGCTGCCGGTACAGCATCGACGGTGCCAGCCACAACAAAGCAATCAGTACATGACTTGTCGACCTCCATTTGGGTCAATAAAGCAGTGCACGCACCAGCTTCAAAGCACGCGTTGGCTGCGGAATCGGGCGTCTTGGTGTTGTGAATGTACAGCGGCTGCATCTTCAGCAGGCAGCCCACCACAAGCTGGTGATAAAGGCGGTCAATACAGCACCATGCTTGGCGCAGCATTTATAGCGTCGTTACCAGGAAGATGAAGCCAGCAAAGCTCAGCACCATGCCGACGAGGCAGCCTACAGAAGAATCGACAAGGTAAGAGGGCCAGTGATGGCAGGAGAACAGCACGAAGCTGCACGTACATCCTGAGCCCATAGTGCTTGCTGTGCTGACTTTTTCGGCGTGCTCGGAACTTAACCAAGGACCAGATGAGAGGACTCACACATGTTTTGCCTTACCGGTAACGCACAAGTCTTTCATCTGCAAGAGTACGGGTCGAATATGTGTATCTACATGGTCTAGCAATCGCAGTTGATGAGGAAATGGTTGAAGACCGAGGTGGCCTGCTTGAATCGTCAGATCGCACCGCTTGCACCTTCCGTCGGCGTTGCTCCGAGTAGAGAACTGCCGACGACTACGATCGCAAGCGCGTCACTCCGAGAAGCTGGCAGTCCTAAGTTCTCCATTTTGGGCTTTGGTAGCCGCAATGCGAATTAAAGAATGCTGCATCGTCTAGAGTGTGGCGGGGCAGCGGAAACTCTACCACCAGAACGAGCTTAGTCTGCAGTACGAGAAGATCAAGTTCAGAAAAGTGTTTGTTTTGACGCCGAGCAAAACTAAGTTGAACCGCATGGTGAATCGTACAGGTAAGCTTGGGGCAAGTTCTACAGAGGCACAGCAAGAAGCATAAAGGCTAGCCATTCTACTGCTCCCCGCCCCATTCGTGGCAAATGTGCATGTATTGTGTTCGAGTCAATGAAGAAAAAATGGCACTGAGAGCGACGCCGTGGCGAGAAGGCGCCCCTTTCTACTTGATGAAGTGGTTGAGAATGGCAACACTTTGCTTGAACCATTGGCCCGTCATCCACCAGCTCGCGTCGTGGCCGTTGAAAGTATCCCACGATAAGTCGGCGTCGACGAGAAACCAGTACACGCCCATCAAGCACACCTTCACAAAAGCACTCGATCGAGAGAGGACCGCAACAACGTCAGAATGTGAGTGGTGTCCGCCAATAGGTGCAGCAACCGTGTCAGTAGCCCTCGAATTCTCAACGCTGTCATCAGTCCTGGAGTATTCACCGTTGCCAGCAGCCCTCGGGGTTACCAGCGGTAACGGGAGGTCGCCTTTGTTGCCTTTATCGCCCCAACAAAACCAATCAATCACCCCTATCAGCACGCCGTCGGAGTTGTCGCGCACCGCCATTATAGCAATCGAAACAACCACTGCGAGGAGCCCAGCCACGATCACTGCTGTCCGAACGTAGCCGGAAGAGTGGTTACAGACTGCTATACTCTTGAATTGCGGGTCATCGCAACCGATCGAGTACATCAAGTACAGCTCGGCTAGACCAAAACCCAGCGTCGCTGTGATCACAACGAGGCCCGCCGTGGCGAAGGCTGGGCGGAATACCTTGCTCTCGCCCACAGTCGAAAGCAGAGACAGCAATGATAGCGTGCTCGTGGTGATCGTCATGACCAGAAGACCCAGAATGAACAGCCGCAAGTGCCGCTCGACGCTGTCATCCAGAAAGATATCTCGAAGCGTGAGTACGGTGGCGCCGATGGCGTAGATGTTGGCCGACCCCGTCAGTACAATCGAGTACGTCACTCCTTGTGCCGGTGTTCCTTCGAGTAGAGAAGTAACAAGGCCAAACCCAACGATGGAGAGCGCGTCGATGCGAGAAGCTGGTAGACCAGACTTGTCCATATTGTCGACAAAGGAGAGGGCTGAGCACGGTCGTGACGAACGGGATGAAGCGAATTGGGGAATGACAGCGGAGTTTGTACCGAGCAGCAGGCAAACCGTTCCACGAGACCATTGCTCAGACGCGGCTTCGAATATAATTGCACCTATTAGTTCTTGCAGTGTGGCAAGCACTCTTCGGCGCAAGGAGATACCGCCAGGAGCCACTACCTTCTCCAAACTTGTTGCGTTCGTGTCAATCCTGCTACATCTGAAGCGCAGCGCACTTCGTCAATCACCACTTCAACTTAACCTCGTTTCAGTCCTTCTGATTCGTATAGTCACTAACTCAAGGGAACTGTTCAGCGCTCAACGATGACGTCAAACAATTGACACACTTGACCTGCTCCACCTCCGTACTGCTCCGTCGCCATGGCCGCCGCCAAGAAGCTCCGGATCTTGTGCATGCACGGATACCGCACCAACGCCAAGATCATGCAGGACCAGACTCGTGGACTGCGGAAAGCGCTGGAGCCGCACGCCGAGTTCCTCTTCCTGAACGGACCGATCGAAGCTCGCGGACCGTCCGACGATGTGATTGAGAAACTCTACCAGGACGACAAGCCGTTCTACGAGTGGGGCAGCTTCGTGGACCGAGAGAGGCCGCACGTGCACGACCCGTGCACGCAGGAGATCGTGTACACGGACAACGGTTGGTACCACGACTACGTGGATTGGGACACCACCGTCGCCTACATGGACGAGCAGCTGCCGACGCTCGGGCCAATTGACGCCATCGTGGGCTTCTCCCAGGGGGCTCAGATGATGACGGCGCTGACGATGTGGTACCTGCAGAAGCAGAATATTCGCTGGTGGAAGTGCTGCGTCTGTGTGTGCGGCCCGCGAGTGCGCGGAGCAGCGCTGCGTCCGCTGTTTGAACTTCCTGACAGAACACCTCGACTGGTGCCGTTCCCGTCGATCCACATCATCGGCAAGACGGACAAGTGGCGCCAACCCAGCTACGACATGGTGGACATGTACGAGGACCATCCGGAAGGCGCCGCTCGAGACAAGTTTGTGTTCGAACACGACACTGGCCATCGCTTCCCTTCTGGCGAGCGGCACGAGAAACTTTACGAGGATATCGCGCAGATTATCCGACAGCATTGCAAGTAGAGCTGGTAGCTAAGACCAAAGCACTGTTGTGAAGATGGTGATGCTTCACTGTTGTTGAAGACCCTTGCGAATCCGCCCCTCACTTCGTCATCGTCTTCGTGGCAGCTGAGGCGCGATGGCCCTGTCCAAGAAGCTCCGTATCCTCTGCTTGCACGGATACCGCACCAATGTCAAGGTCATGCAGGACCAGACCCAAGCTCTACGAAGCGTGATGGATCCTTACGCCGAGTTCGTATTCGCCACCGCCCCTTTCGAAGCGCGAGGACCTTCAGACGAAGTCATCGAGCGGCTGTACAACCAGGACGCGCCGTTCTACGAGTGGGGCCACGTCACCAAGCTCGAGCGCCAACCGGACGGCAGCGACCACGGCTGGTATCACCAGTACGTCGGATTCGATCGGGTGGTCGAGCACGTCGACAAGCAGCTACAAGAGCACGGACCGTTCGACGCAGCCATCGGCTTCTCGCAGGGCGGTCAGATGCTCACGGCGCTGTCCATGTATTACCTCCACCATCGCAACGAGCAGTACTGGAAGTGCAACGTCATTTGCTCCGGTACTCGAGTGCGAGACGTGGGGCTGCGTCCGTTGTTTGAAAACGCCGACGGGTCTCCCAACCGCGTGCCGATCCCGTCCATCCACCTCATCGGCAAGAAGGACCAGTACTACGAAACCTGTTGCGAACACGCCGAGCTGTACGCAGACCAGCCACCAGGCTCCGACCTCCGCAAGTTTGTGTTCGAGCACGACAGCGGCCACCGATTCCCGTCCGCGAAACATTATCCAGAGCTGTACAGCCAGATCTCCAGCATAATCCTTCAGCACTGTCAATGACTTCAACTGTAGCAATCATTCGACATCTTTTTCGTATACAAGTTTACGAACAATTATATATCTTTGTTGCATACGTCAAACAAAAGTCGACGAGCTCCGAAAAACTTCAGTCGACAAGTCACGATGACACGCCCGAAGCTCCGCGTGCTGTGTCTGCACGGCTTCCGCACCAACCGCCAGGTGATGGAGAGCCAAACGCAAGGATTGCGAGACGCATTGGGCCCTGACGCCGAGTTTGTGTTCCTCAACGCCCCATTTGAAGCTCGCGGCCCCACCGATGCGATCATCGACAAGCTGTTTGGGGACACGGCCCCATTCTACGAGTGGTGGGAAGCTCGGTCCTTAGAGAAGGAGGAGCGAGACGTGATCGAAGGCGAGGAAGGCGTTCCAAGCGGCACCACCAAGCGGTGGTGTCTCGAGTTCACCGACATCGACCAGAGCTTCGAGTACATGGACGAGCAGCTCAAGCGGCTCGGGGACTTCGATCTGGCCGTGGGGTTCAGTCAGGGCTCCATTATGTTGACATTGTTATCCATGTGGTACCTTCGCAAAGCCAACAAACGCTGGTGGAAGCTCCTGCTGTGTGTCTGTGGCGTGAACCCGCAAGGAATCAACATCCGAGAACTGTTCGAGACTTACGACGGAGAGAAGCTGCTGGTGCCGTTCCCGTCTATCCACGTAGCTGGCAAGAAAGACTCGTTGTACAAGCAGTCGCTACGACTCATGGAGATGTACGAGGAGGATGTCAAGGGCAGTCCCATGAAGAGACTTCTGCTGGAACACGACGGCGGCCACAAATTCCCCACTCCAGCCCGACACAAAGAGTTTTATGACCTTTTGGCCAGGACGATCTGGCAGTTCTTTGAGGACACACGTCAGAGCTCAACCGCGAGGTTGTAGAGCTAAAACCCCTTAGAAAATGCACGTGTTCCGCTTAACGACTTGAGTTGACCCGAGCAATCAATTATCAGGATGACGCGTTGCGTCAACCTTGAAGTATCCGCCAGGAGTTGCTCAGTCGACAATTTTCTTCGAGTCCGACATGACGTCGATCCACAACGGTGACAAGCTTCCAGTCCCTGCTGCTGTGACCCCGCGTGCATTGCAACCGCGCGAGAAGATCCGCATCTTGTGTCTACATGGCTTCCGCACCAACAAACAAGTGATGGTCGACCAGACGCGAGGCATCCGAGCTGCGTTGGGCAACTCGGCAGAGTTCGTCATTCTCAACGGAACGTTCGAAGCCCAAGGACCGAGCGACCCGATGATCGAGAGTGCGTACGCCGACAGTGCCCCGTTCTACGAGTGGTTCGAGAACCAATTGGCGGACGGGAGTCCGCTGCTCTACAACGACGCCGAGTCGTCCGCCAAAGCGCGACGACAAAGCGGCGCCGATAAAGGAGAAGACCATGCGTGGAGTTTATCCTACAAAGGACTGGAGCGGTCCATGGAGAGACTCGACCAAGAGATTCGTCGTCTCGGTCCATTCGACGTCGTCATTGGGTTTTCCCAGGGTGCGGCCTTGCTGTCGATCATGACGATGTGGTACTCAAACACACCAACGTGCGTTGGTGGAAGCTCGCGATTTGTGTCGGTGGGGTTGATGTGAGTGCCGTGAACGCCAAGTCTCTCTTTGTTGATGAGTCTGGTCGCCGGAAACCTGTGCCGCTGCCTTCCATTCATTTGATTGGGAAGACCGACCCGCTTTTCCACGAGTCGCACCGATTGTCCAAGTCGTGGACGGAAGAATCGGACGGATTCAAGAGGTGGGTGTTTGAACACGACGGTGGGCATAAGTTCCCATCAGTGTCGGCAAATACAGAGTTCTACGCGAAGCTGGCTCGGGTGATCAAGCAACACTGCGGCAAAGATGGTCAAGTGGCTGTGGCGAGGCTGTAATTGGGAGCCTTTTTCTTCTTTTCGAAGTCGCACTAGCACTAACGAGGTGGTGGTCTTGCAATTCACCAGACAAAGCGTCCACAGATCGCAGGCAATGCATAAACAACGACCAAGCAATGAACATCTCCAGCTGAGCATTCACTACATTTCGTGTGTCACACGGGTTCATGGAGAAAACTCTTGCCGACGCTCGTTGTTCTTTGTCAATTTCCAGTCCAAGCAATAGCAAAACGTGTTTTTATCTGACGTAGACGAATGTTTTCATGACAAGCGGGTCGCCAGTTGCCGTCGATTCGTCTTTCAAGCGTTCCAATGTACTTGTCAAAAATCGCCGGCCTTGAATATTGGTGTCGTCTGCGACATTGACTGAGGTGACCCGTAAACTCACTAGCTTGTACCAAACCTCCACCGTCATGGAGGAGGCTGGCCACGACAAATCAACTTGTGTCCTGGTAAAGAAGATGTTTCCTATTGAATCGTCACTTTCGTTTCGACACCCTTCGAGTGAGTCGTCATGGAAGATCACCTACCTCGCCCTGCTCATGCGATTCCTCGAGCGCTGGCAGCGTCCGACAAGATCCGCTTTTGTGTCTCCACGGTCTCCGAACGAACAAGCAGGTGATGATCGACCAGACGCGAGGGATCCGAGAGACTTTGGGCGACTCTGCTGAGTTTGTCTTTTTGAACGGAACGTTTGAAGCGAGCGGCCCCATCGACCCCAAGATCGAGTCTGCATATGCAGACAGCGCGCCATTCTACGAGTGGTTCGAGCCGCACTCGGCCGACGGTCAACCGCTTCCTCAAAGCGACGCCAAGTCGTGGAGTAAATTCCGTCCGGACGGTACAAGCGAAGACGGACAAGTCCCGACGTGGATTTTGTCGTATGGAGGCATCGAGCAGGCGATGGCGAGTCTGGACGAAGAGATCCGCCGTTTAGGTCCGTTCGACGTTGTCCTCGGGTTCTCGCAGGGGGCAGTGCTCTTGTCCGTCTTGACCATGTGGTACCTCAAACACAACAACGTTCAATGGTGGAAACTTGCGCTCTTCGTCAGTGGCGCCAAAGTCCGCGGTGTGAATGTGCGATCGCTGTTTGAAGACCCCCAAGGTCGGGAATTCCTGGTGCCTCTCGCTTCTATCCACGTTGTTGGCAAGAAGGACCCACTTCGAGGTGAATCGCGTCTACTGGCGAACTCATACGTTGATGAGATCGACGGATTCAAGAAGTGGGTCTACGAACACGAAGGAGGTCACAACTTCCCGTCGTGGTCCAAGAACAAGGACTTCTACGCAAAGCTGGGTCGTGTCATCAAGGACCAGTGTCGTGGTGGTGGAGTGGCCAAACTTTAATTCAACAAGAGATTGACATCAAATGGAGCTACTGCATTCATATGCGTAGGGTTTGTTACTACGGACTGCGTTCTCACTGTTCTTCGCCGTAGTAGTCCTTGCAGCTTAGGCTGACAGTCCCAGAGCTGTGCAGTTGGGTAGGAAGCTCTCGGCCAGTTCCAACACGTTGATGGACACCGTTCCGAAGTCGATGACGCAGTCGGCCGGGTTGAGTGCCAGCAGGTCGGCGATGAGCGAGTAGCAGTCGGGCGTCAGGCACATGAGCAACACTTGGGCGTCAGTGGGGTAGGCCGTCGGCGGGACGAACGAGTAGCCCGAAGCAGTCTCGCACGAGTCCAAGTATTGGTCGGACGCCAGCGCTAGCAGCTTGGCGGTCTCGGAAGAAGGACACGTCGTGGTTTCGTCGTAAGCAGCGATGGGGAGGCGAAGCAGGCGGCGGCGGCGGCAGCGGCGATGGCGAAGGTCTTCATGGTGGTGGAGAGTTGGGAGCTGGTGGTGGAGCTTGGTGGGGAATTGGATAATGAGTTTCCGGCAGCTCTCGCGATCCGAGGTGGTGCGACTAGATAGCTGATGCCAAGAAGCGTGGCGAGCACAACGTGAATTGTCTTGAAAACCTCTGTCAGAAGATTCCATCGCGAAGGTAGCACTTGTTGCCGTCGACTTCAACAAGACCTTGACTTCAAGATACTCGACGGATAGTTGTGACCGTGACTCAGCGGACCGGTGTTGCTGCCCTTGTGACCACCGTTGCATGTCGTAAAGGCACCTGGATCTGGTCCAAGCCAAAGTCGTTGAGGAAAGGGGCCACGGCCGTCAAAGCTACCTCAACTTGAGACCGTCTTCCATCCCCACTGGTCCGCAACGGCGGCAAGATCGTCTGCAGCAACAGACATATTCACGACTTCGAACTTGTCCCCGTTACGTTTTGCTCACTCGATGCAGACGATTGGCGATCTCGACAGCTGCGAGGAACTGCGTCTGCCCGGTTCTGTCTGGGGTGGACGTGGATGGCATTCACCACAGTAGCGTTCCGGCGTTGCCATCCGGCCCAGACCTTCCCGTCTCATTCCACGGTCTCAGTACGGCGATCAGCTCAAATCGTGGCAGTCGTTGAACGACTCGTTCGGTGTCCGCAAGGATCGCAGAGTTGTTCGAGGTAAGCTCTTTCACGTTGGTATTGCTAGCTTTCCTGCCGTGCGGGAACATCATGGCGAAGGAGACAGCGTGATGGAGTCTTGAATCCCCGTCTTCTTGTCAGCGTTACCGTCTCATTGCTAGCTGCCCACGCGACTGACTTCTCGACGAAGCGAAGCGCTTCAAGTTCAATCAACATCCGCACCACCGTCGTTGTCATCAACACATTTGGCACCAAGAAGGAAGCGCGTCCGGAACTGCTGTCTTCACTTTCATATTAGAGAGAGTCGTCGACAGGCATGGGGTTTGCGTGACAGGAGATTTGGGCCGGGACCTTCAGCATCTCAACTCGCTATACACAGGTTCTGGTGAGTTACGTGCAGTAACTCATCATGACTGGCGTGGGGCTCGCTCTGCTGGTGAGGAAGATGGCCATCGGCCTGCGTGAACACCATCATCTTTCCAACTGCTTTCTGCGTTTACACACACTGTGTCATGTCCTACATAGCGCCGGATCAAGAGCGAGATACGTTGGAGACCTGCCCAAACCAGTCGGCTAGAACCAACCACCACGAGAGTCAAAGCTGTTCCAAGCAGAGCCTTTCGAGGCCTTCGTGCATCTCTCCGAGCCAAGTTCGTTCCCGCTTGGGCTCATCAAAAGCGAAGGACTCCACTGCTCGAATCATGCCATGCGCTTTGTCCACGTCGGTGGCAAATGATTAGCCAAACTGATTGCTGTTATCCAAATGTCACCATCTTTCCGTCCCAGTAAACGTGTTTTCACTATACAGTCTGCCCGTCTCAGCCAGGGTACGTGGCGTGTCCTATGCGGCAAGTTGCTGCTTGGACACCTCGACACCTCATTATCCAATTCCCCACCACACACCACCATGGCAATCAACGCGAACGACCAGAAGACCATCGGCGCAGCCATCCTGAACGAGCGCTACTCGTGCAAGGCGTTCCTGTCAGACCCGATCCCGGACGAGACGCTGCGTCAGATCCTCGAGCTCACTCAGGTCCGTCCATTTATGACACAAGCTCAAACTCTTCTCCATTTCCAACGTTGACATCTCTCTCTATCAACTTCCAGCGCGCTCCGACGGGTTTCAACACGCAGCCTTACGTGGTCATCGTGGCCCGCAAGCAGGAGGACCGCGAGCGTCTGGCCGAAGCCATGATCACCAACAACGCCCGCAAGGTGCGCGAAGCTCCGGTCGTCGTGG